>CM036559.1:106771254-107971254 GCA_020745775.1 Theristicus caerulescens
TTCTCAAATTGGATGTGTCTTTCAGGAGGTTATAGCCCTTGGGATAATTATTTTGGGATTGATTTTTTGTCTACTTTTTTCTAGCTGAATAACTTTTTCATAAAGAGATTGGCTGTTGTTTTAAAACACTTTAAGTGAATGAAAAGTATTCTCCAAACTTGAACTGTATTGTTTAAAAATAATTTCATTTTAAACTTTGGTTTGTTTTAAATACAGGTTGTTAAGAACACAATCATTCTGACAAATATGAAACAATTGGGCTGAAACTAAAGTTTTTCCCCCCAAGAACCATGGATAACCTTTAGCAATGCAGTGAGGACTTTGCATATAGCTGCGTGTATACAATGTAGGTTCTCATATTCTGAAATATAGAAACATGTTTTTCATTTAATGATTTTAATGTATACATAACTGAATTATCTTACTATTCAAACACTTAAATCATTCTAAAATAAATTCACATGTGGAGCTCTCCATACGCACAGGCTTGTGTATTTTTATTTAGAGCTTCGAATATTTCAATACCCCGCTGAATACTGAAAATATTCCCATTTAGCATAAGACAACAGTTACTTCTTTTCCTTCTTTTTCTAATGTCTTTTTTTTTAACGCATGTATGTGTTACTTTCTGGAATAACTAGAAATATAAAATCAAATCCCTGGTACATTTTTCTCGAAACATATATGAAAGTGGGCAACTGAATTGCAGCTCAGATGCACTGAGCACGTATTTCCAATATAAATGTATTGCTGACGCAAAATATGATAAATAAACTTATTGCAGGGAAAAAGTTAAAGTTTCTGTTAGCACTATACTATTTGATCCATTATAATTCTTCATATACATTTATATCTTATGTCTCATAAAGGACTAATTACATACATCCGGTATGTAAGCTATACACAGGGAATCAAGTACTGTGCTTATGCCTGCATGTGCATCCAGTGTAACTCAAATGGAATTTAAATTTACTTTACCATAAATGAGATCAAAAACATACTCAATTAGCCCATAAGGTCTTTGAGTCAAATTAAACTTGGTACAATCCACTATCAAATTAGTTATGCTTTGCATTTTGTAAGCCAGAAGAAAATTAGGCTATTTGTGACTTGTGCTTGCAGAAAGCATTCTTTCCTTTCCATGAGTAAAAGAAGAGGGTCTGAGGAACATTAGTAGTGCTGTAAAAAGTCCTGGAGGACTAGCTCATTCAGGAAATTGGTAATGGGCTAGAGAACTTGACTCTAATTTACTAGACTATATACAATAATTGAACCAAATCCTGGTCTTGCCTTTAATTACCCTAAGACCTCTGCTTTGCCATTACCCCGAAGATCCTGAAAGTTATCACCCTCAGACTGCTGTTCAATAATGTATGAAAAATGAAATGTCCACTGCGACCTGAAAGGCAGTTATCAAATGTTCACAAGAAAAAGGCACCACCACGCTGGCATTCTTGTTGGCACTCCCAGCAGAGGACTGGGGGAGTGAATGGGTATGAAGGCTACTAAGTTGTCACCCCTAAGGGGGATCCTTCAGGTCATGGGTGAAGCATATCAGGAGGGCAGTGTGGGAAAGGCAGAACTGGTGCTGCTCATGCATAAATAAAGGACTTTGGTCTTCAGGGCTGTCAATCCAGCATCTTTCAAGAGAACTAAATTCATTATACACAAAAAGTGGAGATAGCCCTTCTAAAAGGAATAAAGGTGGCATCTGATCCTCCTCTGGATAACTATGTAATCAATTTTATACTGAAGTTGCTTTGACAGTAAAACTAGGTTTAGCAAATGGTTTTGTATGTTAAGAGTAAGAAGGAAAAACAAAACAAAACAAACAAGGTATATGGTGACTTTGTTACAATATGAATAAAAATAACTGTCTTTTAACATAGACATTATGTTTTACACCAACACATAAACAGAAGAAAATATAAATTTTAAAATGAGGAAAACATCTATATAACACTAAATAGTAGTGAAAATGTACACACTGATACACAAAATCTCAAAGTTTAGATTAGCAGCCTTTAAAGCTTCATTGCTTTTAAGAAATTATACAGTACAGACTTACTGTTATTGAGAAGAAATATTTAATTCCTGACATTATATAAGTTCTGAATCTGTTTATCTAAAATTCCAGCCTTTGTAGCTGACAGAAATTTTTAGGCTTTACTTGAACAGCCTGATTACCATTCACACCTTCAGATCTCTGTGACGCTGCCATGAAATGGTGCCTGGGTGATCTCCCAGAAACTTAGATGGATGCATACATCGTGCTGTTGTCTTTCCTCTTGTGGCTATATAAATCCTGGTAGAGAGGGCAGAAGGTTTGTGACACTAAGGTCCACTCTGATAACTTCCCATGAGTTCAAAGGTTGTATCTAATTTACATACAAATGTCCATAAGTATATTTGTAAAACACCCTGAAATACAGAACTGAACTATCAGAACTTTCTATCATTGTGTTTTCTGGTAGGTAAATAGGAACTAATGACTGGTAATGTTCACCAACCATCAACCCACTTTTCCTTCAACCTGTAAATTTTGGCATTGCAGCTGTGAAATCCGTTCTTTCTTCTTGCAGGTCACCTATACTCCAGAGCATATAAAGTGAAAAAAACTATAATAAAAGGATCTAGCAGGAAGGCAAAGGGGACTTTTACTCAGCATAGGAAGGTGTTCACTAGTTTCATTTTGAAGAAATAATAAAGCACTTTTCAACCTATCAATCACAAAATATCAGGCTATAAAATATATTTTATGTTATGGGAGTTATTTCAAAACTACTACGATTCCTCATTTCAGTTGGTTACAATTTTGTAAAAGGCATTTCTCCAGTCTGCAGGATGCTGAAATTATAGAATGAAATACCTTCCTGAAGGTAGCCAGGTTAAAAAAAAAAATAAACTGGTATGTGTTGACTATATACACATAATGGTCAGTCAGGAAGACAACATACTACAAATCAGTGATCGAAGCTTTCTTTAATATAAAAATATCTGTTGATACCCTGTTTTACCTGGGAATGGCAAACAGTACCTGGAATAAAAGCTTCTATAGTCAAGTGGCTGGGTTCTCTTTGGACTAAAGAAACTGAGTAATAAAGAACCAAAATCTGTGACATTCTGAATCTTATGTTATTCTGATCCTCTTGGATATCTAGAGCTCAGAACAGCCTGAACATCTTCAAACAGGCTTATATCATACAATTTACATTCACTTCATTCATTTGTGATATTAATTTATGCAAAAGCCTTAAAATTGGGGTAACTAAGGAAAAAACAAAACAAAACAAAATACACCCTCCCTCATTTGTTACTATTGTAACTCTCTTGTTCCAGAGTTAGGTAGTGTTTTTGAGGGAAAAAAATCACCACAGGAGACATACATTATGAAAAGAATTGGATAGTCAAGATTTTTATTTCACCAGTCACTGTTCATGCTGTGATCCAAACATAAAATACATTCCCATTTTGATAAAGAAGTTCGCTGAACAAGTTTTAAATTATTTCTTGTTACTTCCATCAGACACATCATATTAATATTTCACTCAGTGCTGAGCATTTTAAAAATGTAATTATTTATGAGTGTCCAAAGCCCTAAAGCCAGCTACTCCTGTCTAACTGTAAACAAAGATCTGATTGACTATAAACACAGACTACATTAAACTCAATCACCATTTATTATGCACAGTTTACTGTTGAAGCTAAATTCTCATCAAATGAGATTCAAGAGACAGGCCAAAACTTTTTTTAAAATTATAAGTGGAATTTCCTAAAATTTAAATTCAATGAGCAATAATATATGTAGAGTTTTTGATCTGACTTAAGTATTATCTAATAATGATGGCACGAAATAAAAATCACTAGAAAGCTATAGCATCTGCAAGACAACAAAAAAGGCTTACAGCAGAGACTCCATGAAACATTTAGCTGGTATTTTCCACACACTGATCCAGTGAAAAAGGGTAAGCTATAAAAATGTGCTTCTGAGAGTTTCAAACCATATTGTACAGAAGTCACATCAAATTAATACTGAGGACCATTTAGAGCTTTTATTCTGAAAAGCTTTTGAAAAGGGATTAAACTATGAAAACTCGCATGATACTAAAGTACCTATTAATGGGTTTAGGGGGGGAAGAACAATGAAAGTGTTATTTTTAGATAAATCGTTACTTTGTATGTAGCAGCACAAAGCATTTGCTAAAGAGGCACTGCAACAGTCCTCCAGCAATATCCCACACATCTAAACACTGATTAGCAGGAGAATTTTTCTTGTCATTAAGAACAATCTTACATAGAAAAGAGGGTCTTATGGTTTTCTCTTTGATTTTCAACAATTTCTATAAATAATTCATTAGGAAAATGCAGTCGTAGTCAAAAATTGTATAAGTAAAACTAGCGCCATTTTTAGAAGATTACTTGTTATTGTAGAAAATACAACTGTGTGTTTGTAGTCTTCCATACACACACCTGATTATTGAAAGCCTGCTAACAAACTACTTGTATAAAAAAAAGTTCACACTGTACAATACAGTTAACACGCAGAAAAATTATGTTTTCAAAAAATAACAGGAAACAGCATGAGTAGTGATAACAAGGAACTGGGGTAGTTGTCATCTCATCAAAAATAATGAATGCTCAAGAGATTTCTAACTTCATCTCTTCCCAGTCATTTGTCCGATAACAATAGGCTACCAGGAGAGAAAAGCCTAGGCACAGAGCATGCTCTTCTTCCTCAGCTCTAGCTAGCACCTGTAACCTCTGAACAGCTATGTACCAGCTGAAATCCACATGACAACAGCCCCAAAAGACAACTGGAAATGTTGTTCCTAGCCTGCTGTGCCTCCATTCAGCAACGGGATGCACCACATGGTGGATGACAGCTTTGTGTCTGCCCCATCTTGCAGCCTCCCCTCCTCCCTCGACACACAGTCGTGCACACACAAAACAGTCTTATGGCTAATGATGCAAACATGAAGTGTAAAGTCTCCTTAATTTGACCCTTGTTAAACTCCTAATTGGATTGAGGCGGTCTCAGAGTGGAAAGCAACCCTGGATTATTCAAGAAAGCTTTTACAAAATGAAGACCAAATTACAAAAGGCTTCCACTCTGGCTGCAGGACACCACAAAGAACAGGCAATGAATTGCAGCTGTCACTTAAGTTAAAAATCTAATCAATTGCCTTTTTTTTAAACAGGTAACTTTTTGCACAGTTTCTTCATTGTGATACTCTTCAGAGTGCGCTTGACCCAAATTTAATAAGCTGCTATTAAAGCAGAAGAGCAGCTGTAGAGCAAACACTGTAGAATGATACCGTGCATTCAGGCTCTTAATGATTTTAAAATGACTACAACCATTGCTTCATTCAAGAGGAACAAAGCTCAGGGCTCTTTGCTCAACAATGTCTTAACACAAACTGTCTGAACAGACAGCATTCATTTGTCCTTCATGAACCCAAAAGGTCAGCTGCATTTCTGAGAACATCTCAACAGTTTAATTGTGTTTCTCCTGTAGGAAGACTGAGAGGAGAAACTTGGGGATTCCTTGCATATGAAAACTAGCTTTTTTTTTTTTTTTCTTCTTCCAAGGAAATATACAGCTTAAGTACAGAGACAAGGGGTGCATGATATGCAGACAGGTGTAAAACATGAAGTAATTATAGAAGCTCAAATTAGTTCCTAGGCCTGAGGCAAAAAAGAGAACAGTGCCTTGACAAAAGGGAATAGCAAATAAGGATAGCAAACAAAAAATGGCTTGAATGTGTAAATTAGCAAGAAAAATGAGACAGAAAAGCAGCTTTACTCTACTATTATTCACCACATGAGAACAGAGCAGCTGAACATGATCAAGAGGGCTTTGGAGGAGAGAGGCAGGCATCAACACCGAAACGAAGCCAAAGAGTGGCAGCTCCGCACTTTCTAGTCAGTCACTCATTATGTGGTGAAGTGCTCTTGAGAAGTGCCTCTTATACTTGACCTATCATATTACTTCTTCTGTAAACACATAATCCCTGCTTGTTAGGTGGTGTCAACACTAGCATTCATTCACTGTGGTAGTCCTTTTGTGTATAGACACTTTAGAAGTGCTGCCAAAACCAAAGAATTGACACCATAATAAAACAATTTGAATTTCAACCAGGTAAACAGATCCTATGTGCTTCTGTAAAATGTACTGTGCAGAGCATTACATCCAGTTTCCCTTATTTGAGACAAAGCTGCTTTCTTATCGCAAAACTATTTTCTTTGCATGTCTTTTTAGCCAGGATAACAACTGACCGCCTAATAATTAACGTTGATAAATGAACAGAGTTTAATAACAGGAATTACGGCCACTGCAACTGATTTGCTTCATGCATATAAAAAAAAAAAAAAAAAGAGTTTGCATATTTTCACTACCAGTCAGCTAAGCAGAAGACCCCAAACAAAACAAACTGTGGTTATGCAAACCTGATTACCTCCTACATGTAACATATTATTACCATTAAGGTCACACAAAAGCCATAAAAGTGGTCAGCTTTTTCACCAGAATTTCATCCACTCATACAGATATTTTATACTTTAATCTTTGCAGGGACTTATGTCTGATTATTATAATTAGATATTTAGACTCAAAGGTCATACTTTTTGCTGTTAAAGACACAAATTCATACTTAAAAACACTTTTTAAAATCAACCCAGAAGTATAAATAATTGATTCTGTGCTTCTGCGTTAACACAGGTATTCTAGACAGAACATCACCCTAACATTTATAAAGTGCTCTGAACACCTTTGCAGGCTATATGACTAAAAAGATGAATCATTCTTTCATTCAACACTTGACAAAACATGAGTGAACTTTCTGATGTATCACTGAGTATCAACGAAACACAACGCTATAATGGTAGTATTTGGTTAAAATGGCAATTTTTACAAATGAATCCACAAAGACACACAAAGGGAAGACTCAGATACATAGCACCCCACCTCTCAAAGCTGAAGAGTCATGTTAGCACTGTTACATCAAAAGGAGCAAGGAAGTAACATTACAGGCTCAATATTGCAACAAGGTGACGTGATGCATTACTGCAGCCCCATCGAAAAAATAACATATTATTATGTTACACCAATGTCATCATCCTCCTGCCCGGGATTGGCAAGATTTTTTTGTTGGGTTTTCTTGGGCGGGAAATCGAGCCTACGTTCCTATCCACACTTAAATTTTGCAGCCAAACGTTTTGTGTTCAGGCAATGAACTGCGCATTTCTGGGAAACCTTGACGACAACACCACTAGTGTTTGGCTCAGTTAGCTTACTTAACAGGCAGCAACAGGCAGCTTGGCTACCGTTTGGTCTTCAACTCATCCACCTGGGAGCAAGGATAGTGAAATATTCCTACCTGTACTAGCCACTGCATCTTGTTCAAGCACCTCTGATTGAATTCTCAGCAGCCTCAACCAACCTGAACAAACTCATATTAAATGAAAATCTAATTCTCACAACTTCTACCTTTGCCTTTCAACTGCTGCTTCTCCCAGTCCTAACCCTTTGATAGAACTTCTTCCCTACATCACTGTCCTTTTAGAAATTCCATTTTATACTGGCTTTAAAAAAAAAAAAAAAATCAGATACACAAGCTTCCCACATAATATAGTAGCAAGCGTTATTTATTGCAACCTTTTTACCTTTTCCACTTCCTCTTCTTTCTAATTTTTTTTTCATAATTTCTTGCATTTGCCAAAATTAGACTGTAAAATAAGGCTGGAATCACATAATTTTTATTTCTCTAAGGCAACATGGAAATGTGTGTCTGGAATGTCTCTGTTGTATCCCTCTTCTCAAACATATCCTGTTTCCCATCCTGATAAAGCTTTCCCTTACTGTATAGATTGCATAAGCCTCTGAACAGGTTAACCTCTAGTCAGTGAAGGATGCTGAAAAGGCTGCTGTTGTCACTGTTTGGGGCTCTGGAGAGCAGCTCTTGGAGAACTACGTTATTTGCTTTCACAAAGCAATGACTTCTGCCCACAAAAGCAGCAACTACATTGAGGCTGGCTCAGTTCAAGCACAGCCAAGAGTAAGCCTAGGAAATGTTGACACTTTCCAGCATGGTTTATAACATCAGAGTCACCACGTGAGCCAACAGTGCTTAGGTGCACTGGTAGAGATTCCTTTAAGTTAGGATTTCTGCTTCGTGTGGTATTTATCTTTATATAAAGAAAACCCTACATGTTTCCACTTTAATTCAAACTTCTTTAAGCAAAGAACTACTTCTTCCTTCATAATTTGTCCTCTGATTTGCCCCTTTGGTTCATTACATTGTTTTTTAGTCCCCTCCCTTCAATGAAGCAAATTTTACTAGAAGTTTTCAAATCAATTTTTCCTTTAAAGTTTTAATGTCTTCCATTTCAAATTCATTCTCTTTGATCATTTTGCCCTGTTCTTCAGCCCATCCAGTCATTTTTTTTTCTAACTCAAACACGGCACATTTTTTTGTTATCTTCTTGTTTGTGATTTATTTCTCCTATTCCACAAAGCTGTATAAACTTAACTAAATTGATATAAAAATTGGGGTTTTAATTGAATAACTATCATTTTGCCTGCACAACTGATCATCACATACAGTACCACAGGGTCAGTGTGAGGTTGAAGTTCAAATTCCTTAGGCATTTACTAAACTCAAACATGACAGCATTTGCTTTACAAGCTGTCCAACGTGTCCACTGTGTGACTGATTGGCACATATGGAATATGGCAAACACTCTTCCATCAATGCTTTTTCAGAATTTTTAGAAAACAGACAGTCCAACTTGGCAGCCTGGCCCCACAAACCCGGGAGACTACCATGGAAAATGGAAGGGCATGGCTCACCAGCAGAAAGGAAAGTCTGCTGCTAACACCGGTGAGCTTAACAAGTAAGAATTTACTGCCCAAAAAGCAACTCAGCTTCTTGGTTCCAATTTCTGCTAAATGGTTATCATCGTAGGTACTAATGAGCACTATTTTACTACTGTTTTCTAGATACTGATATGAAAAAGAGTTTTCATCTACCCATAACTGATAAGCATATCATATGCACTAGCCCTAGCACGGTCATAAATAAGTTTCTAGGTTCAAGGTGACTTAAATATTCATTCCTGTCACAAAATTCGTGTAAAGTAGCAAAGGAATGGAAATGAATAAAATAAATGCAGCTTACAGAAGAAAGGAAAGTAGCACAGAGGATGAAACTAAAGCTGCAATTCCCAGCCTTCAGAATGCTACACTCTGCTCTGCTGCAAACCCTTGCAGAGCTGACTAAAATGAGACATGAGTTCATGCAATGAAAGTTTGGTCAGCACAAAAGAATGGCCTGCAAGCTTCACTGACCCAACTATATCTGATGTAATTAGTGTCATCATTTTAGCTAGTGCTTGACTTGGACCATCAATTTTAAATATTTTATTAAATGTTTAAAATTATATAGAACAGATGCACTCTGACTAAACATGAGTAGATTACTCAGCAAACAAAACTACACCTGACAATATTTTGCAACTGCAATATTTTAATAGCACAAAAACATAATTCCAGCTAACTATTCTTTAAAGGTGTGACAGTCTTTCTCCAAGGAAAATATCTGCTCATTTTTAGGCATTTTCTAATATGCTAGTCATTGTAGTTTGTCACGGTCCTTTAACACAGAACAAACAAAAAAAACAGAAAACCTTAGAAAATGTGCAAAATTCTGGTTTTCATCTGTGAGGTGTATCCTATCTAAGGAATTCAATGATAAGTATGTGTTGTCAATTTAGCAAACCTCTTGTAATATCTAGCATGGTAAATAGGTAATATGTGCGTTATCCCAAAAGTCAAAACCTATCACAATTGTATCATCAGCGAACGCAAACCCAGGTCAGATTTCATATCACCATAAATCATCGTGTAAAAATTGTCCTCAGAACACACTTTTATATATGGAGGAAATCCAGAACAAAGCACAAAGCTAAACATCCTTACTGCCACAGTCCAAAGCCAAATTCTGTTTAATTAAAACAACTTAAGTGTAACAGCTACATTATGATACAATTGTTCTCAGCAAACCAGTTTTTGAATTGTATACAGGTATATTCACAGCCATTACATACAAACAGCTTTTCTCCAGCACTCTTACCTTCTGATAGTTATCATCTTGGGTATATAACACTGCAAATTCTTACTAGGAGAACATGCTTCATGCAAATTCAGGAGCAAGAATGAAGTCACTGGCAGACCTTCTGTCCACTTGTATCTTCATGGTTTTGAAGATAAGAATTATGTTGAAATTTTGTTTTGTTTCCTTTTCTTCCCTAGTGAAATTACTGATTTTCAAAAATGCTATTGATACTATAAACTTCACTACTGGGACAGGTTAGGGCACAGGCAAAGTTCGGGTCTGCTGGTGACCACATCCTCTTGCTTAACATGCTAGCTGAGGAATGTCATCTTATATGATTCACTTCTGAAAACTAGTGATATCTTCTCACCCATCATGTTGCTAATGTTGTCTTAAGCACACCCCAGGTTGTTTTCACAAAAACAGGTGAAAACAATAATTCATTCTCAGTAAAACTATTTTTCTACTTATGCAGCTAGTAGGAAGGATGTGAACTGTATTTTCTAAGCAGTTGTTTTCCAGCCTTACATAATACTTTTTATGAAATGTGTACCAAAATAAGTATTTATCTCTCTTCTCCCATTCCTACAAGCAGTACTATAACTTTTAACCTCTCTTTTTTCTGTGAAGGAAAATTTTGTTTAAGCACTTAAAAAAAAGAAGATGCAAAAGTCTTTCAAATCTGGATACAGAGTCAGAGGGTGAATATGGGAGAAGCTGATAGAACTGAAGACAGATATAACTGAAGATTATTATTACTGAACACTGATGCTGAGATACTTGTAAAAACATCCAGCCTGCTTGGACATCTGTGAATCTGGTAGACAAAACGACAAACCCTGCAGCTTCTGTGCGCCCCATTACTTCATGACTTCAGAAGTATGCTAGTGTCTTGGAAAAAAGATTTTTAAAACCATCCTGGCAAAGAATGTATGAGTACTTCTCGTGTAGAGGATGAGTCCCACTAATGTCAGTGGATTTACTTGCCTGAGAGACTGGTAAGTCAAGACAAATTAGGGTGAGAATGGTACATCTAAGGTTAAATAAAGGTTGACACCCAGGCTTCAGTAATGATTTCTTTTGTTGCTTTCTGAAACCTGAGAAGCTATAAGGTATTTCCTTCCCAACTTTGAATCCATCTTTCCACAAAATATTATCAATTATCAGAACTCAAATTGCATAATAAAATCTGCTTTGCTAAAAGGTATAAAGGGACTCTTTAACTTATGGAGTTCAGAGGAACTCTGAGCCATTTAACAGCAGTACATCTAAGTGGGTTACTGCAAGTCTGGGAAGAGTAAACAACTAAAGTCAATATCCCTAAAGTTACAAATCCTATTTATAATTTCAGTTCATCCCTATATTTTTAAACAGATGTACCCAGCCAATATCTTTGTAATTAGTCTGTGGTACACTGAATAGCAAATTTTCTCTGATGGACTCAATACCACATGTCCAAAGTGGAAGGCACAATATAGCCATTTTACAGAACTCTCAGGAATCAGACAGGAGCAGAATAAATCACTCTGCGAACAAGCTGTGTACCAGGCTTCATTAGTTATAATTACCCCCAAAATATGCTCAGCAGAATGCACACGTGTCATCTGGGAGTGACACACAATAGAGTGGGCAACTTATAAACTCCTCCAAGCACAGAAAGAGTCCATAAAACAACTGGCTTGTGCATTTGGATTCATGTGATAACACCTCCTATTGCATAAGCCACCAGATGACACAGATGGGGCAAATCCAAACAAGGAACATTTCTTTTGTATAGGCATTGGACTTCATTTGATGCCTATTCAACCAACAAGCTGAGAAAGCTGAGTATGAAACACTAGATCTTTGTCTTTTGTATTTCCCAGATTGTGCTACACTTGCTCGAAATAATGAAACATGTACAGTTTTACATACTTTGAACATAACGACTTAAAGAAAAAACAAAGCAAAAAAACCCAGGATGTTAAATTTAACATACTTATGCACAGGCAAAACCAAACACTCTTCCCCAAACTTTAAAAGGAAACATTTCTAATATAATATTAAACAGTATCTCCCTTTCATACATCCTGTTACCAAAAGAGGTAAGTACTGACTGAAGCTCTTTGATAACGCACGTATCAGCAATCAGAAAGAATAGTAATTAACATTATGTTCATGGATCAGATTACCTTTCCTTTAATGATTACTACAGAATGAACCACATTACAATTATTGCAACATTGATCTCATCTTAACTTTGCTCTGTAAACTTGCTCATTTTTTTCTTCCTCCTGTACTTTCTGCCAGTCATAATAACTATTTTCTGTCTGGGACATTCCAATCTCATACCAAATGCACATTTTTTTCCTCCCATTCTTGTGATTTACTTCTTTGCATCCATATACCATAGTGTTCCTGGTCTTCTCTTTAAATGCCTTTCCATATCTTTTCTGTAGTTTTCTATTATTGCCCACTGCTATGCAGATTTGATCATGTGAAAATATTGGAGGTAAGTAATTGTTTACTGTAATAAACCTATGCTTTACTTAGAAGGAAACTGTTAATCATACACAGTTTACTGTACAGACTGATTTAATGGTAAATATAATGTGCAAATTAAACATGCTCATATATGTCAGTATTTTAATATAAATACAGAAATATATATTGTTTGGATGTCACATGTGTAGGCTAGTGCATGTGTACCCATATTGATAGGAATGCCCATGTGTCTATTGACTTCTATATTCATGCGTATAAACGCATACAAATAGATCCACATAAAAATACAGACACACCTACGTGTACACACTCAAAAAGTACCCTACACCTCTAGGTGGCAAATACAGTCCTTACACTGCCTTACGTTTCTGACATGCTGTTAAGGAACTATGTAATAGCCTCACATCTGTTAGCTACTTCCCAGACAACCCAGAAAGTAACTTCAAAACTCTGACTGAAGAATATATTTACATTAATAACTTAACATTAACCACATGACACAGAGTTCTGTGAAACCGCTCATACCCACAAAGTAAATACCTAATTTTGATACAGTGGACTCTAACTGAGGTTTGCAGATTTAGAGTAGTAACACAAACTGTCATGGAGAGAAATGAGTATATCCACAACATGTAAGATCAATTAAGGTCTATTATAAATAGCATCAGTTAACCTGTGATCTGTCACATCTGTGCATCAGTAACACTGCGTGGATGTAAGGAAGGACAGGATTTGGCCCGCTTGGCCCCATTTCCTTGTAGTGCAACCAAGAGGTCAGCTTCAGTATTCATACATTCAACACCAGCAAACTCCATACAGTGCTCACAGGCACAGTGGCAGCAATTTCCTATTTTTAAAACATCAGAGAATCCTGAACAATTTGTGAATTCAAGCTGCTATGGTCTTATTTGAAGTCACTGCTTTCTTCTTTTCTTTTTTTTTTTTTCTTTTTTAAAGAAACAGATATTGAAAGTATCCCAGCTAATAATTTCATTCTGACACTTGAGTTTAAAAGGTTAAGTTACTATCTGAAGAAAGGTAATCTGGCTGCCTTTCATAGCAGCCTGCAAGCTCTGCAATCTGCATAGAGAGGGGCATTTGTCATCATTAGCTGAGCAGTGACAGCTGGCACCTAGGGTGTCCCAGATTCAAGAAGTGGCAAAGGCACTCTTTTACCTTAAGTTGCCATTAAGTATAGCATGCTTCATAAGGAGCAATATTTTCTTTTTGTTATACAGCATGAAATAACAGCAGTGAATGCATCTGTATTTTCTTTGGCACGGAGAATGGGCTGATATACAATTAGCAGTTGCTCTTAGACAACAAGACACCAGGTTTATTATATGAGCAGACATCCAATTCATGTCACATGAAAATAACTACAATTGGCTCAAAATTAGGGCAGTATATTTTCCTTCAAAGATATTTCAGATTGATTGATTTGTAAATTTTATTTATGGACATGACAAATCATGAATAAAACACAGTTTTTAACTAGAGGTTTAGTACTGTCACTTCAAGCTAGGAATGCCTAATTACTCAAAACAGACAGGTTATTAGATATAGAAAAAAGAAATAGTCCTACACTGGCATACAAGCTAATGTAACATATTAATGCTTTGAAAGAATACCTGATGGAGCACTATTTTAATAGCAGCATCAGAAACTTAAAGTATACTCTTAGAGTGTATTTAACAGTTAAGTTTGCTTCAAATTTTTTTTTCAAAACAGTTCCATGAGATTTTGCAAATGTATTCATATTTAAGAATGTATTTAATAAACAGAATGTGAAAAGTGTATGAAAGAAGTTGTGTTCATACTACCATCAATTATTCAATCTATGAAAGACTGAAGAAATGGTTTAGAAACGTTAAAAGACCCTGATTCTGTTAATTTTATAGAAATAAAATACAAAGCTAAAACCTAATATGTCTTGGCATTAAAAAAAAAAACCAACAAACAAACAGAATTTAAAAAAAGAAGAAAAAAAACCCTCATTTCTCCACAGTCTCTCAACTTTGGAAACATAATCCATAATGCTAGATTTTGCATTATTATGTAAACTAGTTTTTCACAAATAAAACTAATTTTTGTGTTAATGTAAAATCTATGCAAATACATGCAGTCATTTATCAGGAAAGCTGACAAGCATTCCATATTGGAGAGGGAAAATGAAACTGCCTCAAGAATAGAGGCAATTAATTATTTCTGTATTTTCTCTTCCTCTGTCTTGAGGCACAAAAGTTATCCATCCAGTTAAAACAGCAAATGAAATAAAGAGATTTTTTTTTTATTTAAACACATATGGCTTTTGCCTGCAATACTGATCACCACAAGGTCTACAGATGCCCGTGGCTAAATTGTACACTGGCAGATGCACACAAGGGAAAACTGTGTTAATGCAGCGTGGTGAACAAAACAAATGAAGAACTGAATTTCGGGGGGGTGAGGGAGAGAGGACTTCTTTTACCCCATCGAGATACACAGTTTGCCTACCAAGAGTGGATTAGGTTAGTTATAAATTTGACCTGAAAAGTTTTTTCTCACCCCCTATGTCAAAAATCTAAATAGTACGTGTAGAAGAAAACATCCACACAGATCCACACAATTTTGTAAGGTACAGATTATAAATAATGGGTTTGCCAAGATAAATGGTTATATTATTTCACCTTTACAATTAAGGACTAATAATACATAATGAATGTACTCACAGAATATAATGAGAAAACTGTTGTCCAACATACTTGCTGTCATTTTTTACCTACTTAAAGAAACAATCTCTTGAAGTGTAGCTGAAAATTGCAAGAATTACGTCACAACCTAGCACACGTGATATACTCTTGTGTGCTTCAGAGTGCTAGTATGAGTTCTGCACTTGTTAATTGTTCCTTTTTATAAGGTTATTTTAAAAAATTGAAGCCAAAATTAGCCAGTTCATTCCTGGAAATAATTTGCGGAAGAAAACAAGAAATGGAGATGGTAAAACATTCACTGAAAACAAGACAGAATCATCTTGATTGCAGTAACTTCTCTCTTAATAGGCCTGTACACACTGCAGAACTTTAAAATTACCACTGTAATGACTAGATAAAAAATAGTAAAGAATATATTTACTCAAGACATGTATCTTGATTATGTCACACAACAAAAATCCACCCCATTAAAACCAGTGTTGACAAAAAAAAAAAATCCATTTTTTTCCTGGAAGTTTCCTTTAATTTTACAAAATAATTATTCTGTGACAACTGAAACTGTAAGTAAAGAAGATTCAGAAACATGAAACAATAAAGAGATCTCCTTTGCCTCATCGAAAACTAAGGAGACTTAAGAGAGAACATTGTCACTACCCTAACAGATACACGATAATTTTTTTTCTTCTTTTCAATGGCACTAATTTATTATAAAGAATAACATGCCCAAATACCAAAATCTATTTCTTCTATTAAGAAAAATCAATAGTAATATTCTTTTAAGATAAACAGATATTTCCATAAGCAGCTAGTGTTTCTCTTTCAACAATTGTATTGGAGATTTATGAAATTACAAGACTACATGTTACTTCTGTAGTCTTTCTCATTTCAATGACACTGGCACTATGCCGCAAAGGATGCAGTTCTGTATATTCTGTCCTAAATCCGGGCTGAAAAAGTGGTAGGGAAAAGTAGGAAGGATGGTAGGTGATCTAGGTT
Organism: Theristicus caerulescens; assembly: GCA_020745775.1. Lineage (NCBI taxonomy): Eukaryota > Metazoa > Chordata > Aves > Pelecaniformes > Threskiornithidae > Theristicus > Theristicus caerulescens. Next base: position 106,787,540 of record CM036559.1, read on the forward strand.
AAATTTTCAGACCCAAGTAAGAGGATCACTAGAGTGATTTGCTGCTCTTAATAAGAGACTCAGTTCTCCCCTAAATAAAATATTATGCTCTACAATGACAATGTTCCACCAGTTAAGAAAAAAATGTTCAGATTGGTGGTGGGAAAATCAGTACATTTTAAAGGTCAAAAGATCATAGAATCATGAAATCACAGAATGGTTTGACCTTAAAGATCATCTAGTTCCAACTCCTCTGCCACGGGCAGGGACACTTTCCACTAGACCAGGTTGCTCAAAGCCCCATCCAACCTGGCCTTGGTTCTAAGCATCAAGTTTTTCCTGAAGAGATCTCTCCCCTTCTTCCTTAAGTAATGAATTGGTTGACATGTTTATATTACAGTTATAGCTAGGATATTTTTAGGAACAATGAATAAGTGTTTTTAGCAAGTAGGTTGCTTATATTTAAGACTGTTAAAAGATTCTGTACCTTTTGGGAGTTATAGAAATAGTCCTGAATACACAAAAGTACATGAAAAATACAGTTTTGAGATTTTGAAAGCATAATCTTTCACTCATTTCTCTGAATAACCTCACCCTCCTCGTAAAGGCTTTAGAACAGATTAGGGAAAGCATTTTTGTGGGAACATCTTGCATAAAATATGGACAAAGCACTGTCCTTTCTCAAGAAGCTAATTCAACACTATTGCTAAAACACAATGAAATTAATAGGGAAGTTCTGCTTGACCAGAGTAGATGTTTGGGCCAAAAATATATTTCCTCACCAATGCACTATTTGATACTTTAGCTATTTTAAAGACACACTGTATTTCATACTATTCATAAGTTAACCTCCAAGTGTTATCCCACTTTGGCCCTGATCCTGCAAATAACTGCCCGTGCACTTAACTGTGAGCCTAAAGAAGCCCCTGACCTCACCAGAACCAGCTAAATGTTTCGCTAACCATGTGTGCCTTGGCAGGATCAGGGCCTTCATAAGGTTCAATGAAATGTATTAATCACTCATGACCAACTCACTCAACTCCTCCCTTCACCGTTATTTGGAAAGAAAATATCGGAAAACTATACACTACATTAAAAAATAGAAGTCTGCATTGAAATATGTTAGGCTTGTCTTTTTATAGCTAAATCGAGATAAAGTGAGTAACACAAGTAATTTACCATACCCATGCCATTGAAAGGGGAGAGGACATGTTTCATTTTGAGTTAGAGGGACTTAACACACCCAAACTATTGGCAGCATGAAAATCAGCAATAAACACATAACATGACAAAATGTATATGAAAAGATGGTGCTTACTTACAGCTTTATATAGTCTGGTGTTCAAAGATGTTAAGCAACATGGTTTCTGCTGATTTCAACAGATCTAGCAGCTACCTACAAGATACTCTAGTTTAGTTTGCTAGTTGATATGAAACTAGCTTGCAGAAAAACACCAGTCGCAAAAGTAAGTATGTTCAAGACGTACCACCCTCCCATTTCAAATGGTAAGATGTTTTGTTACTCATAAAACACAGCATGAACAAGCTGAGTGATGCCATAATTTATATAATGATGCATTTCAAAGCTTCCACACTTCAGTATCAACTTCTATTTTCTAATGCTCTAGTCCTCTCTCAGACAACATGTTCCAGGGCTAGAAGTTACCAGGGGGAAAGGTTAGTTTAGACATGAAGTCTTTGGAAGCTGCTCATCCAACACATACAGCTTTATTTTCAAGGTCAACGTTGAATATTTCCAGTCATTTAATCATATGCAGCATGAGAGAGTAATGAGAGTTCTGCAGTGTTGGATGACCCACTACAGATGTAGTAGATTAAAAGGCGCTAATCCCCACTGATTCCACACTCCCCTCGCAGTTCAGCAGAAAAGAGCATTCTCCAAGCAGGAGATCTTTAAAAAAAAAAAAAAAACCACAGTGTTGGACTGCTTAAATAAAACACTGTACTTTAAGGAATGTCTGGCTTTGGAGAAGCTGATGAAGAAGTGAACCAAATGAATAATTCAATGCATTTTTTTCCTGCTTGAATGTTTCTGCAGTTCTAGCTAAAATTACAGTTGTGCAAGCTCTATGTTTACTTTTGAGATGTAATATTTTAAAGAAAACAAATCAATTACTGTTTTTTTTTCCCTTAACAGATTGCAGATTAGAGAAATTTAAAGCATTAACAGTTCATCCATAAGACCTAGGATGACCAAGTCCAACAGTAATGCAAACTCTTTTCATGTTTTTTTTTTATTTTATTTTTAATGGGAAGAGAATACATACACTGTTAAATTTAGCACTAATGAATGATAATTGTGTACGGTAGAAAGGAGCTATATCACATTTTTTCAAAAAAAGTAAAAAACTGCAGAAAACTGTAGATAATGGAAGAAAAATATTTGCGTACCTAATTATACAGAAATTTATACCCAAAAATCTAAGTAATGAACTGTATTGCACTTTTGCAAACACTGCAGCAACTTAGATTTAAACTTAACTTTTCATTTGTTCCTAAATGTGAAAGTGTAGTCAAAAAGTAAACTACAAATAAGAATACAGAAAATTGCAGGTACCATCAACTTCTATCACAAAAAAATGATGCTGCCTATTTTACATAATGTGACACTTAAAGCAAATGCGGCACAAATATCTGTCTTTAGTTTTCCTACTTGAAAAAAAGTGAATTTATTGTTGCTGGCAGGATGATATGGATGAAACAACCAGGATGAATTGAGGGGGGAAGGGGAGAAAGAGGAGCCAAGAAATCAGATACATTCAATGAGCCTTCAAACTCACTTCAGCAGTAGGGATAAATAATTTAATCAACTCAGCTTCATTTTCTTCCCAGCTCCCTAGCGCAATAGGCAGATATTAAAAAATAAAACTTTAAAATTCATGAGCAGTTGTGTGTGGAAGAACTATCACTATATAATAAGAAATATAAAGTGATATCAATGCAAGCACTTTGTGTGTATATTCATCTATCTGAACGTGCATTTTAACTCACTCTCTTCACCATACGAAAAGGAATTATTGGTGAAATTTATATATGGCAACTTTTTTTTCTTTTTTCTTTTTTTTTTCAAATTACATTTTGGGGGTGTGGGCGAGTACCCGCAGTCAAAGATTTTCAACACCATTTGGCTTTTTGGCTAACATGAGCACTACGTGACAAGGCACTGTAGTTTGAAAGATTTGAAATAACAAGCAGAATTCAACAAATGCTGCTATAGTGCCCTCTAATTAGGGGAAAATATCTAGAAAACAGTAATTTGGTAAAAGTCACCAATATCATATGGCACCATTATCATGACAAATGATCAATCATCATTTTAATGAGGTGATTTTAATCTCAATTTTCCAGAACAACTCAATACATATAAAAATAAAACTCGGTGATGAAAAGGTGTTCCTTCCTATTATAATTTATGAAGGACACATTAATAACTACAGAGAAAAACTAACTGCACTAACTGGTCAGAAGCTTCGAAAATATTCATATTTTCTATCCTGTATAGTCAGATAGATAATCATTTTCGGAATCTAAACCAAATCACCGACTTTTTGCCATGTTAAACAATCGGGTCACCTTAGCAGTTACATTTCAGTGGTTGACTGGTGTCAGCGATGCCTAAATCCACAAATTTTCAAACCATTAAATGTTTATTGTGTATGTGTGAAATGAAGTGATGTAGTGAAGTTAATAGCAACCTTTAGTGCTGAAGATCACCCAGCCAAGGCTAAGGCTAATATGTCCCATAGCCACCAAGATCTAATAAATACGTATAACCTGCATTACTTGATATCATAGGTTAATCTTAGCATTATATATTGAAAGCTCTGATTTAGGATACGAGACGTAATTTTTATTTAAATTAATTCTGCCACATTATGAAAATTAAGACTATTGACAGCTTAAAGGTACGCCCTATCGCCTTTCGCCTTTAGAAACTGGATTTACCGAGCTAAACCCCACGGGGCAAAAATAAACAAAACCTCGCCCGAAACATTTCCATCTTTAACGTGTAGCTCTGATGCAGCTGAAGCGATGAGAAGTCGAACGGGGGCCGGTGTGCCCCCTCCGCAGGAAAGGGCTGTTCCCCTCGGCGGAGACGGGAGGAAGGGACAACCTTTTGTCCGCCCGCTTTAACTTTCGTTTTGACACGGCGCTGGTATGCAACCTCACGGGGAAGGAGCTCTTTCTTATTTAAATCGCAAAGAAGCCGCCCCCGACGAGGCAGGGCCGGAGGTTTCGCGCCGGCCGGCTCCGGGGCCGAGCGGCCGCCGCCGGGCACGCCGCCGCTGCGGCGGGGCGGGGACCAGGGCCGGGGCCAGCACCAGCACCGCCGCGGGCCTTTCCCCGCCCCAGGCGGTCCCCGGGACCCGCCCGCCCGAGTTGGACCCAACTTCGCCGCTTTTCCTTCCTCTGTACAGCCCCGCCGTGCCCAGCTCCGGCCAAAGCCGCACCCGTGTCTGAGGGCAGGGCGCGACCGGCATCGTCCCCGGCACCGAGGGGCGAGCGGGAGGGGGGGTCGTCCCGGGCCCCATCCGCGGGGGCAGTGGGGCGGGATGTGCCGGGCCGGCGAGGTGCCTCCCCCTCCCGCCCGCCGACGGGGCCCGAGGCGGTGCCGCCGAGCCGGCTGCTCGGCGCGCCTGCAGCCCGCGGAAGGGGGGAGAGGGCCGGCCCCCTCCCCCGCCGCCTCCCCCGTCGCGGCGGCAGGTTCCCCGCGCACCCGGGGGCAGCCGCCGGTAAGAGCAGCGGGGGCCGGCGGCGGCGGGGAGGCGCCCGCCTGTCCCCTCGGAACCGGCGAGGAGCCCCGTAAGTGCCTGCTCGGGAGAGGCGGGGGGAGCCGGCCGCCGGCAGCCCACAGCCCAGGGGCCGCGCACGCCGCCGCGCCGGGCGGGAGGGAGGCGGCAGCCCCGGACCCCGGGCGGGGAGGGCGGCAGCGGCCGGCGGCTGCGCTCCTCGGGGGCGGCTCAGGAGGCGCCGGGACCGGGCGATCTTTGCCGCCGCCGCCGGACCCGCCGCGGCCGCGGGGAGCCACGCGTGTCCCGCCCGCCGCCTGGCCGGGAAACCTCTCCGGAGGAAGGAGGTAAGCCGGGAGGAAACAAGCTCCTCTTCGGCAAAAACAGCCAGAGAGCGGCCGCCCCTCCGCCGTCGGCCAGGGGGCTGCAGCCGAGAAGAGGAAAAGCTTCTTCGGGACGACCTGTCACCTGCAGTTTTTCAGCAAGGCGCCCCAAGACAACCCTAGCCACGTTTTACTAATGGGCAGAAAATGATTCCCGCATCAGCTTCCTCCTAGGAAGCGGCCCGGGGAGCACCCGTACAAACGCCAGCCCGAGCGAGCCAGGCACAAAGTCAGAAACTCTTCGCTATGTGCAATAAAGTTGGTCGCATTACTATGTTGCATAAATGTCGTGAAATGTTCTTTGCGGTATGACCTCTCCTTAGCCATGGACATGCCTGTGACAGTTACTTTAAGAATTAGTAACCGGGCAGTAGATTAGAGATTCCAAGCGATTAAAAGCTTTGCTGGTGGTTTTTTTTTTTTTCCTTAAAAAATATAATTTAGGGTTCTCTTGAAGTGAAGCTCAGTAAATGCTCCAAAGCAGAAGAGTTTGCCACTCCAACTTATTTGCAAATGCAGGTCCCGATTACTAACACTTAAGGTACCGAAGGAGAAATTTGCTAATTACACATCACACACACGCAACCCCAAACTGTCAGATTAGTAGCATACCAGCATGTTTGCCGTCGCTAGCATCCCTCCCGTGTGCACATTTACTAAACGCAGCTTGCTAGCAGAGCTCGCTATACGATAAGCCGTCCAGGTTTGAAATTAATAGATACTTATAGCGCGTCTCAAAAAGCAGCTGAACATCCACTCTTCACAACATATTGGAGCGCTATACGGAATATAAAAACGAAGCTGAGAATTGGCAGATGAGATTTACCGTTCATATCTGCTACTTGATTTCTGGAGGGAACGTGAAAAAGACCTGACAGATACGTTTAGCAATTGATTCTTCCTTCATAAGGTACAAACACAAAAAGCAAGGCAGAGACAATGCCGAAATGCATTAAACCTCAAAATCGATCAGAGCCCGTCAGAAGATCTTTTAAAACAATACAAATCGTGGACTTTTGCGTAATATTTTATTCCAAAGGACACTAAATTTGCCGTGAATCTGCTGCCTTGTTCACTGCCCGGTTCACGAGAGGAAAAAAAAAAACAAACCAAAAAACAACCAACAACTTCTCGCTTGCAGTTACAGACAACTATCAGGAGGAAAGGACGGCGTGATGTGACGCCAAGTGTGAGTTAATGAATTTACGCCTCTACTGCTGCAAGAGCGAGCCCGGTCTGCGGCTCCCTAGTTGACGGATGCCCATTAATACACCTGCATTCACGCCTGGGCCGTGGGGAGGCACGCAGGGATACAGTGCGGGGCGGCACAGTTTTGCCAAGTCCTTCCGAAACGTCAATACCCTTCAAGTTACACCCAAAGGAAAACGATTTCTCTTGATTTCCGAGCGTACAGACGACCGGGGCGGGTTTTCTGCCAGTAACCTTCTACCTTTCTATATGTGGCCGCGTGTGCGTGTGTGTCTGTGTATACATATCTATCTCCTAGAGAGGGATTAATTAGCTGGGTTTGAGCTGAAAGAGGCTGCAGTGACGAGCCCAGTGGCGATTGGCCGCCCGCCTGCCTGGCCCTGCCTTTATAATTTCCACACGAGTGCATCTGGGCTCTTATACAAACCAACAGCCAGCTTCTTCTGACATATACACACACACACGGCACTTTTTCCACCATCTGATTAACCACCCTGCACACACACAGTGATTACTACGGGAAAACATAAATAAATACGAAGAGGTTTTATTATTTTGACTACTGGAAGCCTCGCTGTGTCTCAGTGCAACTTTTGTTTTTCTTGCTGCTGGGGAAGGTGAAGCTCTCGATGCTTTCCTCTCACTCACGGACCCTTTAAAAAAAGGGGGAGGAAAAATATCGCCCCCTCCAGTCCCCCGCCCGCCCCCCCCCCCCCCCCCCCCCCGCCACACACACTTCAAGACGGCTGATCTAAAAAAGCAGGAAGAGAGCATCTGAGGAGCAGCAGCCCCGGCGCATTTTGAAAAACATTTGTTACATTTCAGAGTGCGGCAGCCTGTTTCTCCTCTGAAGTTGGCTCCAGCCTTAGCAGCCGCATTGGATCCCACAGCCTATTGCGAGACTCCGGTATACAATCCGGATCTCTGCCCCAACATGATCGCGGCCCAGGCCAAGCTGGTGTATCATCTGAATAAATACTACAACGAGAAATGCCAAGCCAGGAAAGCTGCCATCGCCAAAACGATCCGAGAAGTCTGCAAAGTGGTGTCGGACGTGCTGAAGGAGGTGGAGGTGCAGGAGCCTCGCTTCATCAGTTCCTTGAACGAGATGGACAATCGCTACGAGGGGCTGGAAGTCATCTCCCCCACGGAGTTCGAAGTCGTGCTGTACCTGAACCAAATGGGGGTTTTCAACTTCGTGGACGACGGCTCCTTGCCGGGCTGCGCTGTGTTAAAGTTAAGCGACGGGCGCAAGAGGAGTATGTCCCTCTGGGTGGAGTTCATCACGGCGTCTGGCTACCTCTCCGCTCGCAAAATCCGGTCCAGATTTCAGACTCTGGTGGCTCAAGCCGTGGATAAGTGCAGTTACAGAGACGTGGTAAAGATGGTGGCGGACACCAGCGAAGTGAAGCTGAGAATCAGGGATAGGTACGTCGTGCAGATCACTCCGGCGTTCAAGTGCACGGGGATCTGGCCGCGGAGTGCTGCCCACTGGCCGCTTCCCCACATCCCCTGGCCGGGACCCAACAGGGTGGCGGAGGTCAAGGCGGAAGGCTTCAACCTCTTATCCAAGGAGTGCCACTCTCTGGCCGGCAAGCAGAGCTCGGCCGAGAGCGATGCCTGGGTGCTGCAGTTCGCGGAAGCCGAGAACAGACTGCAGATGGGCGGCTGCAGGAAGAAATGCCTCTCTATCCTCAAAACCTTACGGGACCGTCACCTGGAGCTGCCGGGCCAGCCCCTGAATAATTATCACATGAAGACTCTGGTTTCCTACGAATGCGAAAAGCATCCCCGCGAATCGGACTGGGACGAGTCGTGCCTGGGGGACCGGCTCAACGGGATTTTACTGCAGCTCATCTCCTGCCTCCAGTGCAGGAGGTGCCCGCACTACTTCTTGCCCAACTTAGACCTCTTTCAGGGCAAACCTCACTCGGCCCTGGAAAACGCGGCCAAACAAACGTGGCGACTGGCTAGGGAAATACTTACCAACCCGAAAAGTTTGGAGAAACTTTAGAGGGTAACTATCAAACTGGCCCGACCGATAAATCTGCTTATTTCCCGATGAAGTTTAAGCTGCCTGTTCGAAAAGTCAAATCTTTCCACCTGACAATGCAAATAATATTCTCTTTTAAAAAGGAATATAGCTTAGGCTCTTCACAAAGAAAAGTAAATAAGAACAGCAAGTATCGTCCCTCTTATCTTCGTCACAGTTTTGCAGTTCCCCGTGAAAAAAAAAATAAAAAGGAAAAAAGAAAAAGAGAGAGTATGTTACCCGGAAAGCAAAATTTGCCGTAATTTAACATGATTGTGACCATTCTGCCTAGAAACGGTACCAACGGATTATAACAAAACCCCGGTATTTTTATGTAAACCCTCTGTGAGTAAAAGCTATTTGGATATGCCACCTGAACAAACCCTAATGTATCTTTTAATTTGTATCAAATATTGTGATCTCACATTGTCTTTGAAATTGTGGATGTTGGTGTTTTGTGATTTGGTGAACAGAAGTTAAATTGCCATTTTGGATACTTCAAGGACATTTTCTGCTAAAGAGAAGATACCATTTAAAAAGGTAGATTTTATCATGGTACTTTTGTTAATTGTCTTTTGAAGTGTCTGAACTTAACAAGTTTACATTTTTCGTTTCATATATATTGCTTGTTCTATTTCTAACATTCCATAAATATACTTGAAATGTTATTTAAATATATTCAAAAGAAATTTGGATTCTGCTTATATAATAACGCTTGAATATTGGAATTATATATTTGAAAATGCACTTGAAATACACTGGATAATTACCTTTTGTGATTTAGATTTTAATTTCTGTTGCTGATTTATTTAATTACAAGCTAATAAATGAAGTAAAATGCATACGGGTAAGCGTTTCAATACCGGATCAAGTTTTCTAATTGAAAAAACAGAAGCAGCTATGTTTTGTGAATTTTGCCTTTCTGTTGATAGTTGCTTAAATCAGAAAACTTAAGGGTAGCCGCCCGATTTTGCATTTTGAATAGTTTTGTAGAACAGGGAAATATTGGTGGTACAAACACATTAGAATTTAGCTCCGGATGACCATCAGCAACTGTCAGACACCGGTGTAGTTATTAATGCAGTAACACTTTTTCAGCTGTCAGAAATCTATTTTCGAAAGGTTTACTGTACGGCACTGATGTGTTTCTGCTAGGTTTTGAACAAGGCTGAGGAAACACAACATATCCCTGAAGCAGTCAGTGTACTGAGAAGGAGTGAGCCTGATAAAACTAGCATTTTGGCGCAAGCAGTAAAAAAGAAGAAAATAAAATTTATAGGTGAAAGGTTCAAGCCGGCACCAATAAAGTGAACAACAATATTACTTCTGACCTACAAATCCGTTATGAATGTGATCGCCAGTTGCACTCCCAGAAATCAAGCCCCTGCTCTCCCAGGGCATTCAGAGGGAATAACATGTGTGTGCCTACAAAACTGCAAGTGATCCAAAATTGCCTATCCGTACTGCAACGCCTGGTCCTTCTCAGTACGCATTTCTTTAAAGAGGCTTTATGAGCAAAACGCAAAATAACAACGCGGATTTTGTTTAGTACCTTAACAGTCAACAAGTGCTGAAAGAGGCGATCGCCTGTGTAACACCCACCAGCAACTATTTCCAGTGGGTGCACTTTAACGAAACCGCTATATTCAGCGATTGTGACAGAATCTCTTTTTCCAGCACTGCGAAGAAAGTTCCGAGTTTAAGAAATTATTCGTCAAAGAGAAATCACCTTATTACAAACTTATTCAGACGAGGTCGCTAGCATTTTTCTCTGAAATTATTTATCATTTTTCTTCAGAAAAAAAAGAACTACCAAGGTCTTTGTAAAAGTACCTCCCCTGTTTTCTCTCTTCTAACATTTTCCAGCGCAATAACAAAGAAATAAAGCAACAGCGGTAAGAATAAAAAGAGACGCAGGCGAGAGGAGCGCCCTGTAACACACGTCCCTTCCCTAAGCCCCCTCCTCCCCCCGCGGCAGCCTCCCGCTCCGCTCCCGCGGGGAGGAAGCCACGCAAAGGTTTCTGCTCAAGTCACGCACCCCTGCTCTGCTGCGGCTGGGCTGGAGGTTTTCGCGGGGCGGGGGGGGGGGGGGGGGCGCTGGGGAATTGGTAGTAGTAAACGACTTCAGAAAAAAACAGAGCTTTCCCAGGAATCAAGTCTTGGGTACATGCCTATTTCCCCCCCCCCTTTTTTTTCCTCCCCAGAAAACAAGCATTAACTTTCATTTCAGCAGTGTTTACTCAAATGCGCCGTATTTTCTTACATGGAAACTAACGTTCTTGAAATAACGGTATTCTCCGATATTCTCGGAAGGGGTAAAACCCTCCGCTGTGTCTGGGGAAGGCTGCGGGCTGAGACTGCTGCTTCCTCCAGGGATTTCAGAGCAATTGGCTTAACTACTAAATCTGACCACGTTCATACAAAGGCACCGAGCGAAAGGCTGTTGGAAAACGCGCACGCTGCCGTAATAGAGGATTTAACATCATTATACATTGCGCTCCCCCCCCCCCCCCTTTTTTTTTTTGATAAAACGCAGCGAGAGGCGGCAGACGGGAGCGGAGTTTGGAGGGAGGGGGCGGCTCCGGCGCACGTGGGACGGGACCGGGGACGGGATCGGGATCGGGGCCGGGGCCGCCCGCTCGCCACACTCACCTTAGGATCGATCTTCTTGAAGGCCGGGTCATCCTCGTCCACCTCGAAGTAGATTTCCGTAGTGGTGATGGAGAGCGTCCCCTTGGCCACCACCACGGGGGCGATGAGCTGAGCCGGCGTGCTGAGGACCACGGGGCCTGCAAGGCAAGGGCAGCGGCGTCAGGTTGGAGGCGCCCGGCCGGCCCATCCCCGGTGGCCCTTCCCCTTCCCTCCGCCGAGCGAGCGCCCGGCGAGCCCCCTAATAAACTCTGTTTGTAAACCGCCGTGTTTATTCCCCCCCGCCCGCGGCCAGCGCTTTGAACTCCGCAGTCAGGACAGAAGCGAGTTTGTGAGCTCCGGGGTTGCGAGATAAATCAGCCAGCAGCGAAATTCAGCGGGGTTAGAGTGAAAAATAGCTGCCTCTTAGAAGTAGGTCCCTTCTCTTTTCATGCCCTTTTGCTCCTCGTTAACACTATCGCTGTTTATGTGCGATAGCGGCGATTCGTTACAGACAGCTTCGACCTGGCAGCGAGGGGTCCCCGCGGCGGCCGGGCCGGGCCGGCCGGGCGGCGGAGCAGCCCGCAGCCCGCAGCCCGTGCCCACCACACCGACCCTGCGAAGCTTGGGGGCATTATTTTTAACTGTGGGTCCAGACCTCAACTTCGGAAGTATCGTGAAAGATTTTTTTTTTTACCTACTTCAATACCACACACACATAGAGGCTAGCATCGTTAAATATATTTACGGCGAGATAATTATTATTTCAACTTGCTGTCACTTAATCCTTTTAAAATTACTGTAGCAACATTTCGCTCAAATATATTCCTTAATGAGACGCTTGCACGGGCAATGAAAAGATGGGATGGGGAAAACCTATTGTAAAAGGCAGCCTTCTCCGCACAAATTGTTAGGTTTTAATTCAGGAAAAAAACTACTGCTTTAATGCGAAAGACAACAGGGGATCAATTTTTCACCATCTTATCTTCAATATGAACACAATCTGCTGCTAAAGCTGACAGTGTCGGTGTTTGGGAAGCTCACTTGCTCGAATTAAAAGAAAAGATTAAATATAAAACACTTTTAGATTTAATCACTAAAGCGTGTAGGGTAATTTGTATACACATATACAAACACACGCATCCACATGCATGCACAAGCACACATCTGACATAAGAATAGTAAAAGCTTCAGTATTGAGAACCTGGGTCCAACATCTGACTGACGCACCTTTCAGAAACTGGCAAACTGGCCATCTCAGTGAACGCTAAAAAGGGTTTGGTTGGGTTTATGCAGTTAAAATCCCCTCTGCAATAAGGAAGACCTCGCTCAGATGGCAGAGTGCCTGCGTACGCTCCCAGCTGCCGTCCCCAGGCACTGGGCTCTCTGGGGACGGAGGCAGCGGCTGCTCGGGCCCGGCGCGGCCGAGGCAAGCCCTGGGCTGCGGTTCGCACCAAGGCTAGCAGGCACGGATGCAACCTTTCCTCCTCCCCCAGCATTGCACGCACACTTTACTACCAGATCTTGCAAGCAACACTTCAAATTACTCACTTAGCCCAAATTAGTCCTGTATCTAACTGTCATGTTGTTAATGTTTTACTTTACTGTAACACCCAATTTGAGACGGTATTGCACAATGTTTTGTCATTTACGCTGCAAAATAAATAAAGGGGAAGGCACGGATTACTGTGTGCACAAGGGGAAGCTAAAACGCACAGTTTCAGTGACAGCTTTCAGCAGCCCAGCGTGGCAGGCTGGATAATATTGATACAAACTCTATTTTCTTTCATTTTATTGTTTTCCATCTCCTAATAAACCGGGGTAGCCTCTTGACCCCAGTCAGCTGATCGGAATCACATGCGCCGAGCTTGCTTTGCTGCTCTCCCTGTCTCGCCTCCATCTTCCCTCCCTTGGCGGTGAGAAAGGAGCTGAGCCGAGCCAAGCCGAGCCGGGGAAGCCCGGCTGCAGGCTCCAAAGGGCAGGGTGATCGATCCGAAACGCCGCTTTAAAGCCTCATCAATCTTCATCTAGGTTGCTCAAGTAATTACGCCCGATTCTCTTGTACGATTACAAGTGGATTTGGGTTTCTATTCCCCAGGCCCCCTTTCTTTGTGTTTACAGAAGGGGGGTCTGGGCAGACAGCGGCTCCCTGCCCTGCAGAAGCACTTGCCCTCTCAAGCAGAGCGTCCCAGCCCTCCCCTCGCTCTTCCCCGCAGCGCGGCCGGGAGCCGCCGCTCGGCCCGGCGCACAGTGATGGGCTCCCGGGCCTTTGTGCGGGAAGAAAAGAGCCTTCGGAAGATGCGTCCTGGAAACGACCCGATCTTCTATCATTTTAAGGAGGCGTTTGTGGGCTTTGCTGAATCCCAGAAGGAAGACCATCAATTTAATCCAATTACCTCTTTCCCTGGTGCTGTGTGGCTAAAATAAAAATAAAGCCACCGCTATTTAATGGTCAAAAGGCCAAAACCTATAATCTGACATCCAGGAGAAGACAATAGGTGCGGGGTGCGCCTAATAGCCGGGGTGGCTAGCGGGTGTGCTAGCGAAATGCACTCACGTACTGGAAGAGGGAGCAGAGCTGCAAAAGCAGGGGGTGGATGTGGAGGGAAAGGGGACATTCATTTCTTAGCCCGTTACTGTATGCAGGGGAAATCGGGGATTTCTGGCTTCCTCCTTCTCCTCCCCAGAAAAGGCTCCGAGCTCTCAGACCGGTACCTTGGCATCTGCTCTGTGTTCTGCTCAAATGACACCCTAGGTTTGTTGCAATGTAAACATGTCAGAGGTATTAAAATGCGACAAGGAATAAGCGTTATTGTACTTTCCAGATGAGAAAACGTTTCCTTGTGTGTTTTTTTTTTCTTTTCTCCTTTGGTAAAAGAGAAGCAGAAAGCATAATAAACAGTGGTCAAATTATGTGATTTCGGGGGAGGGGGCTGTTCCAACTAAGTTAAAAAAAATCTTTGCAGATTTTTTTTTCTCCTGAAAGCACAAAATGAAAAAAAAACATTCGGTATTAACAGTGTGCCATTTTTACACTTGTCCTTTGGAAATCTCCAATTACAACTTCCAATTCCATAGCATGTTTAAGGAGCACTGAGTCTTTTTGTTGTAGCCTTCAGGGAGCAAGCCAGCCACTGAGAGAATACGAAATTAATCCACTACAGCTATAGAGAGAGAGGATTATGTTTTAATCCCCTTTGGGATAGTCTCTGGATTTTAAGGATCCGATATTAAAATGTTTACATAGAGCATAATCAAAATACTGCAGATTTTCCATATGGCACCGAGCTATCGGGAAGCTTTGGGTCCCCTTCCCAGACCCAATTGATAATCTAATGAAACAAAAGCCGGGCACACCTGAGCCAAGAGCCGCGGGACGGGCTCATTCGCATGCGGGGAAGATAACGAGCTCCGGCGACCAGCCTCACCTCGGCCCCTCTGCGGCGGCGAGCTGAGCTTTTGCAGGGGATGTAAATATTCATTCCCAGAGCGGCTGTAGCCATCGAGAAGCGAAGCGCAGCGGGCTCTGCCCGCACTTGGGGCCGCGCCGCCGGGGGCAGCGGCCGGCAGCGGCGCACGGGGATGCTGCCGGGCGCTCCCCCCGCAGATCGAGAGCCACCGGCAACACCGAGGGCACTTCACTTCCAGCTCCGGGGGAAAAGCGAACCTGTGGTTGCTCCGCTTCACCAGGTAGCCTGGGGTTTGTGGAGAGGACACGCGTCCAGAGCGCTTGTCAGTTGTTGAGACTCTACACCAAGAGCATCTCTTTTTAAGGATCATTTCGTTGCCTCTTCCCAACCTCTCTGAAGCGGTCGGGGCGGCCCATACCAGAGAGGCAGCGACCTAAGAAAGAAGTTCTGGCCTTAAAACCAGACCAGAAATCACTTCAGATCCACACGTCTTGTAATCTGTTCAAATGGAGAATTTTCCGCTTTGCCTGATCCCTGTGGTCGGCACATGTGATTTACATTTCTAAAATAAACGCTACCGCGCATATACGTTTTAAAAATAATATTTCCTTTCCAAAAGTAAATGATTGTGGGATTAGAAGGTCCCAGTGAATAAAAGCAGAACGTAATCTCCCTCCTCCCCTCCCTTAATTTTTGTTAAACAGAGACTTCAGTTCTTGTATGTAGCTCTTGTATCTTAGCTCTTCTATTTTTAAAGTTCAAGCAAAGAAAGTCAATGCAAGTGAAAAGTTCTGTCAGGTGAAAGCATTTGCTATCTGCTAAAGCAGTACCAGTAAAATTATACCTCATAAGGAAAGCCCCAGAAGAATGGTATTTTGAACTGCTATTTCAAATATTTTCATTTTCATAAACTGTCATTTTTAAAGGTAAGAGCTAAAGATGTGTTATGAGCCTGAAAATTACATCGGAGGTATATTTGCTAAAATGATTGGGCATAATTACTCCTAAGTAGGACAAGACATGCTTTTATATGCTGAATTATGAAAACAAGCAATTTACCTGCTACAGACTTAAAAGTCTAACTTTTAAAAGAATACTTTGGTGATTACTTAGAGATGACAAAATACTAGCTGGGACAAATACTTTGAAAACATACCAAATCAACTAGACCAATTTAATTTTACAACCTACTGGTAATTATTTGGAAAAAAGTGGTGAATATTGTCATGTTTAATTTTTAGCTGACACTGTTTTAAAAGAAAAAACTTCTCAATCTTTTTTTCATATACCATTTAACATGGAAAATACAAAACAGATTAGCTGAAACTAATAACTTTACTATGTAAAATAGTTTGCATAAACTACAATTTGTAATTTGATGATACTTAAACAATAATTTTAAATATTCAGAATAATTATTAAAAATCACTCACAATGTACCTGAAATAAGACAACTGAAATTCCCTCATCACTTTAACTCTAAAGACAAATGTAGCTGACACTGACTTGCACTTAAAATGACTACAAATCCTTATACTTGAAACAATTTATACGTAACACACACTCAGGCACACAAAAACTTCAGTTTCTTGTAATGTAAATCACACAGCATATAAGCAGAAACAGGTACAGGCACCAGAAGCCTTTGGGAAAAGCTCTGTAGTCAGAAAAATATTTCAACCAATTAACATCATTAATATAATGCATGCACTGCCGTGTAAATAACAAGTAAACAACATAAGAGTCCTAAAAAACAATTCACAGAATTTAGTCTTTTTTGTTCCTATTGTCCTCATAAATCTGATCCAAACTACCCTTTAAAAAGACTTCTGCAGTAAATATATTGAACTTACATGAGGATGGTTGCCCCCAATTTGTTCTCCATTATAGCAGATACAGGGAGTAACTCCTTCACTCAAGCCAAGGCTTTTATAAGAGTGTATATATACAGCTCCCTTTACATATCACTTTCAACAATTTCAATAAAGAGAATAATTTGCACAACTTTTTGATTGCAAAAACCAGAATCTAAGTCTAAACATGACTATAATCTTGTTTTTCTCCTCCTCCACTGAATAACAACCCCAATTCCTTTCCCTTCTTTTCAGAGATATCCAAGCTTACTTTTTGGCTTTTTACTCTTGCACAATCATATGTTTCATATTGTGAGGGAGGGATTGATTTTTATTGTTTGTTTAAATGTCATTGCCAGTGTGGATAGGCCCCGATATCCCAAATTTTCCCCACTTTTTCCCCCTTTCCTCCATAAAGCATGTAACACTACTATTAACATCAAAGATCAACTTCAATGGTCTTTTTCAACAACAATAACTAAACAATTACAGCAACTCAATTCTCTTAAGAGGTGCCATAACAGCAAACAAATGTGTTTGATTAAAAAGAAAATGTAAATAAAAAAAAAAAATCTTACAACTGTGAATCAAATAGTAAGAAGTAAATACATATTTTTGATGAGATCATGAAAATAGTTAAACATAGTGTTGCTTAAAGAAAAAAAAAAGTTATTTTCTCTCAAATATATACATACTTTCCATACATTCGAATTAAGTGACATATGCACCTCCACAGGTAAATTATTATTTTAATTCCATACCTTCCTGGTCACATTGAAAGAAAAATATAAAATAGTACTTCTTCCTGAGAGAAAAACGTGTTTTGCAATATTCCTAGGAATAAGTATCTCTTTATATTGTTCAAAGTGTGACAGAAAGCAACCACTTAATAGAACCGTTACAGAATATGCAGAGACAAGCTCCATACTGTACCAAAGTCAATCTTACTAGGTATCTTCTCACCATGGAACAATTAGCTGTGTGTCTAATAGCCTAAAGCAACTCAGAAAATCAATTTTTGCCCCCTTTTGCAGGTAAAGTCTGATTTGCTCTGTGGCATACCTGAGAATTTCTGAACTGTGCTCAAGCTCTGAGTGGTTTATGTCGGTTCAGTATTGTTCCAGGACGTGTTTGAGTGCCAACCTGCCAGATGATCAGGTATTAATAATAATCAAGACTGCCCTTAATGATTTACAGCTGGCCAGAAACTTAAATGTTTGGGATAGGGACCTCACTATTGTGATGCATACATTTGCCACTTCAAAGTTAGATTCAGTGTGCTCTGCCTGAAGCTATACCTTGGAGGGACTGAGTGATTTAAGCTGGTTTAGAAACTAAGAAGTTCATTGTTAAGCAGTGCATCCAGATGTGAGTATACTATACGAATGCATTATGACTCGTACTAGCTTCCTCCTCATTTTCAGGTAAAATTTAAGGTACTTCTTTTCAACCTAGAAAACCTTAAGTGATGTGGAATATGCCCACATAAGTGACAGTTTTTCTCCCTGAGAGAGCCACTATAACTGTCTATTTAATCAAAAGGTAACAGAAAGAACACACCTTAGAAAAGCATATTTAATGTTGGAAGAAGAAAGGAGAAAGCAGAGATGGCATCCTGCTATAGCAGTATACACCTGAAACAGGAGCTCATTTTAATGAGTCAGGAACACATGGGATCAAATCCCAGTTGCAAGTCTGAGTAAACCAGACTTGACAGGTATCTTATACAGTCCATCTTGTGTACCTTGTCATGCCAATAGATCTCAATTGATTAGAAATGAAATGAAAGATGTGAGCCCTCAGCTTTCATTTCTTCTAGTCTCCATTCTGGAGAAGCTCTTCAGGATACACTGTAAGCATTATACTTCCTGAGACTGTAGTGAAGGGAAGTGCTATGTTCAGACAGCTTGTGATATCTTAAAGTTCACTTATTTGGTTAGCTGCTCCTATATGTGTGTGGGAAGAAAGAAAGAAGTTGTTGAATTAGCTTATAACTTGCTAGATATATTTGGAAGAATTATCTAAGATTCAATAGTTGTAACTTCAAAATTTTCTGAAAATACGAGTATCTCTAAACAACACCAGAATGAACAAAGAATGTTTTTGAGTGTAACTGTGTCTACTGGTTGATTGCATGTTTTGCTTTCCCACAGTTAGGGAACTTCTGAAGACTCTCCACAAAGATTCTCTGGTACCTAATGAAAGGAGAACCGATGTGGCAGGCTCTGTCATGTAAGCTTTCTTCCTTAACAACCTGATTTCACTGCAGGAATTTTATCGCTTCTGAAATCCTTACTCCTGTGTTAAAGTTTGTTCAAAATGGCTTCCAGGCTCAGAAGTTACAACGATAGAGGCTGACAGAGGATGCTCAAGTAAACCTTGTTTCTTTAGAAAGCCAAGCTAAAAGCACTTGCGTAACAGGCTACCAGTGAGGACTGTCCAAATGCACTAGATGAGGCTGCCTCTCGTACAATTTCTGGCCAATGAAACCAGGACTAACCAAATTGTCTTCTTAACTGATTTTTTAGCTTGCTTCTATAACATGAATGCCAAAACAATAAAGAAAAAGCAAAAAATCCTGTCCATAGGCCAGTGAAAGTTCTGGATACATTCCTACCACCAATCTACATCGGTCTGTCACTATAGGGTCTCCTGAAGATTTTGGAGAACGGGGGTTTTCATATGGAAATCAATTGCATAGTGAAGATGAAATAAGGTGCAGAACCGTGCAGTCTGGCTCCTTATGTCTAGGCCTGTCTTTCTGTAATCTCTCTCCTCTATATCAGGTAGCTCATCAGCTTGACCTTTGATCATGTAACGAGTTCCATGAGGGTGTGGTACTTCAGGACAAGGGAGAAGTTACAGACCTATGCACCAGGCAAGCGTGCACTCATAGGCTCCGTTGTAGCCTAATTCTGGCAGCCTTAGAAGTTTCAAATAAAAAGTTTTGCAAGTTATGGGGAAAAAAAAGAAATTTAAGTAGATTGGTAAGAGTGGACAGTAAGAGCACATGAAGCATTCTCAGAGCCTTCCATAAATGCAAAACAACAAAGTTTAAATTGATTTAATTTTAAAGCTTGGAAAGCAGGAAATCTGGCTGCCTTTTTAAAAGTTGAAGATGCTCAGACTTAGAATGGGGTGCAATAAGGTACAAAGAGAAGAGCTCTTCAAAGCTGTGCTTAGTAGCACTATCATATATGACTGACAACCACCTTATAAAATATTAAGCTATTCTGGATAGTAATGCGGAAAAAATGATTAGAATAAACACTGAGTTGTCTAAAAATAGTATGTTATAGAAACTGTGGGGCTTTTTTTTTGTTTGTTTTCAATATGAAAGCCAACTACATATCAAAAGTATAACTGTTTTCAGTTTATGCCTGAATCTATACTCTAAATTGAACTCATACAAATATGTTTTTCTTTTTTATACTTAGACTTGAGGATCAAAATCTGAATATATAATAAGCAGAAACTATGTAAATCTGGCTGAATTAAATTTCCATGTTTGGAAGTACAAGGGTTGTGTGGTTACGTGTCTACCATAAAAAGGGAAAAAGAATCACTCTTCTTCCACATTCCTGTCCCTTCCCCAAACAAGCAGCCCCCCGCAATGACATTCCTATCTTGAGTGCTAATTTGCAAGAAAAATGGAGTTTGAGGGGAGAAAACTACTCAGGAGTGCATGCTGAGTTCAGTGAATAGTTTCCACTGAGAAGCTTGAAAAACTAGGAGAAATATTAAGACTTTTTTTTGGCGTTTTCTAATGAAAATTTGATATTTAACTGATGTATTTGTGTGTGCACATATACATACATACTTTCTTAAAGAAAAAACCATAAAAGATGGAAAAGCTTAAGGTGCCTTAGCCACCTTCAGACAGAGAGAAAAAGAGAGCGAGAGAAAGTGAGAGAAAGAGAGAGCAAGGGAGAGGAGAAAGAGAGAGAATGGGGAAAAAAGAAAGAAAATAACTACTACCTCTGATTCTGGAAGCCTTAGAGCTGCAAGCTGCTGGAGGCTGAGGGAGAATTATTAGGAAGCATCACTGCATACTTGTTACAGTCCTTCTTGGGTTGCTGCTTTCTGCCCCCCTGGGGTCCCCACAGACTGTCAGTGCCATTCAGAGCCATTGGTGTACAGATGGCAACTGCCTTAGTGGAAGGAGACAATTTATGGGCGGCAGGACTCTCCCAGCCTTACAGGAGAGGACACACGAGGGAGGAAGGAGAAGGGTGGAGAGGGAAGATGAGACCACTCTCAGAACCACTGTCATGCTTTGCCCTCCAGGAGTTGAGAGGGATGAAGATGATTCCTCTCCTCTCCCCTCCTCCAAAACCTCCTGGGTAGGCTGCAGCCACTGCTGGAGACAATATAAGGTATTATTTGGTCCTTTCTTTCAACCCATTACTCTGACAGCAGATACCGTAACAAAACGTTCTCTAGTTGGCCCCAAACAAATGATGTTTTTTTTTTTTCCCTGCAAAACCTAATAATTTGAAAATCTGCCTTCTCAGTAGAGGCCCAAGTTATTGTTCTTTTCTTTAATTAAGAAAATCTACTGTTTGTCTAACTCCATTAACAAAAACAATGGAAATGATCTTACATACCTTAAAATCATTTTGAGATGGCAACAGAAGAAAAAACAAGAAAATGTACCTCTCCGTTACTCCTTAAGAATAGGTAAGAAAAAGTTGCAAACAGCTTTGCTTACCAGAGATTTTCTACACTGGTCAACTCTTGTAAAGAAAATTCAGCCTCAGATTTTGGCCATTAGAAATGTTACTGCAACTAAATATATATATGTATAAATGTTAAATGCATATTTTATATATATAAAGATGAATCAATTGTATTTAAGTTTGCCATCCTGACTACTTATTTTGTGTGAGCTTTTTGTGGCTTTAGATGCAGTTCCTTGGTGTACTAGTGTTTTTATTACTGCATCTGGCCCTATGCAAAGCTTCAAAATAATTTCAGAAATGTAAATGAGTCCTTTGTTGGGACCTGGAATAGACAGTTTCCCTATGCGCTAAATGATTTACTTTTTTTTATAGGTACTGCTATACAATTTTAACTGTAATTGTATGTAGTAGGACTTTTGGCATTATTCCAATTTCCTCTAATGACAGTGTAAAATATTTTTTCAATTGGAAATCACTCAGAATCGTGATGATTTCTCTTAGTATGTCTGAAATGAGACAAAAGGCTTATTTTGCATAGGCCAGAAAACAGATGTTGATAATGTTTGGTTACCACCAGTCTTGCCTGGACTTCAAACAGATGACCTGGAAGTGAAAGGTCTTATATCTCATTAATAATAATACAAGCTGTCAAATCCTCATGACCCAGTGTGTTCCTTAGCACAGGGCAGTAAGTCAATATACTCAGCACACTACCAGGAAGTCTGGATAGAGGGTTTATCACATTTAGTCCTCAAGCTAATGTGGACTAGCTACCCATGCTGGCTTGGATGGAAAATTGGCTTTGGTTTAGCTGTAGTAATGCTGTTTTCTAGAAATATTTCTACATGGAAGTGCTGGGATGCTGCGTCTCACTCAAACCTTCCTGGCACATTTGTATTGTGAGGGGTTTCCCTCCACCTAGAGACAGATGTCCAAGAAGAAGGGAAGATTCTGTAGTGAAGGTTAAGATACGTTAAGACTAAAATGCATTAAAGGCAGTTAGTGGCTTTTCTTGGGTTTATTTGGATGAGTTGCTCAATCTCCTCATATAATGGAGTGAATAATACATATTTATGCTTGCAAGACTGTTGTGAGGCTGTAATTCACTATGGCTTATGAGGAAGTCGGATTCTGAGTTGATTGAGCCCATACAAGTAACCAGACAGATGCCTGCCAAAGCCTTTTGTCTTCCTAAAATAACCCAAAGCCTCATATCCTCCTATCTTTATTTCCTTTTTTCTTTCTAGAAACTACTCTTTCAAGAGTAGCAAAAGACTTCGTCAGGGATACTTTGCTTGGCTGGGGCCTATTTGCTGTTGCTACCAGCCATATGACAAAATAGATGAAATGTGCTCCAGTTACAGAACATGTATCTTTCAAAAATGTCATTAAGGCTAAATTCTGCTCTCAGATGCATACAAACAATTCTCAGCAAGTCAACTGCAACTTCACAACAAAGAGAAGAGAATGTATTTCTAAAATGTAAAATTCATAAAACCTGAGTGGTTCAACATTTATTCTGTTTGGTGTTTTTTTTGTTTTTGGTTTTGGTTTTTTTTATGACCTATTTTAGTGCAAGATCGGTGCTTTAAAAAAACATTTGGGGAAAGGATATTAATTATCTGTTAAAATATATTTTCCTTTGAGAATGCCAGCTTACAATATTAGAATACTTCCACATATTTTTCGTTTTGAAAAAATCACCTACTAAGCAGAAGACAAACTGTTAGCAAATTTGCATTCTCAGGCTCTTAAGAAAAAAGGTAAGTATTTAAGAGCCCTACTGCAGCATTAGAAAATCAAAAAGGAAAAGAAAAGGAGAAGAGTTAGTAATGTCAACTCAGTACAGTGGATTTGATTGTATTACCCACAGATTCACAATATATTAGAAAACTGTTAAAATTGACTGGGCTATCTCAATCATTAGTTCTAACAGAGATGTGACTTGCCTCTTGAAGTGAACAGTCTGGGAAGAAAAGGAGCTAAAACTGAAACAGAAAAATGTAAAATATTTTAATACATAAATGCTAAAACAAGAACAACATCTTTTGATAACTCATACTGTAAGACAGTTAAAATACTGCTTTAGTTAAAAATATTGATGCAAACTTAGAAGTCATAATTCTAAGACCATAATAACATGGAATCTGATTTTTATATTTTATTAAAATGCTACTTAATATAAAGAAATCTGACCAACTGCCATTGCAACATATGGAATACTGAGATTATATAATAAAAATATTCAGACTATAATTATTTAAAAATTCTCCATCCCATATGTAATTTATCAAAGTGAACTTTACATTGATTTGTGCCACATGGTCGATGAAAACCTATAAAGAGTCTCTGGAACAAAAGGTATGTACAGATAACTTTGTATGAACGGTCTCAGTCTGTTTCAAACTTTCCTTTATTTTAGTTTTAACTTCACAAATCAAAACATGGTAATATTTATATTCCCTTAAAAATTTTCTAAAACCTAAAGAGTCGTCTTTTTTAAAAGGTGGCATAGTTTCATGGAATAAACAATGTTAAATCGTTTTAGTTAAATGTAGACAATCTTAAATCAATTTAAACCTGGTTTATAATGATTTTGTTTAATTCCTATCCCTTACTGAGATAATCCAAATCATTGTAAACCAGGTTTAAATTGATTTAAGCTTTAAAGTTAAATTGGAGGCATATCTGAAGATAGAAATTCCTATGTATCATTCCACTCTGAACAGTAAGTAGATATAAATGATGCTGTGATATACCATAACTTGATATACCTCCAAGATTTCCAGATCACATACACTGAATCTACATAACTTTAAAATTAGACAAGAATGGACAGCATGGCTTTATTGGGATCTGCTCTTCAGAGCCATCAGAGGTTGTTCTAACCTTCTTGGGCATAAAACCCACCTTCTTTGCCTACTGCTTTTCTTGATTTCAGTTACTGCACTCAAGTTTCAGAGTCACATTGTATAAACTGAAAACCGTGGAAAGCAGTGGCATCATTATATGCAAAATCATGAGGCAAAACAGAGGGTATGGAGGGACTCAGGTTTTTTTCACCGATTGGTAAAATTTACAGAAGACACATATGATACTGTGTGTGACCATGACCTCTCAAAATCATTTCAGCTCCAAACCCGAGCAAGAGTCAAGTAGCAAAGGCTGCAGTTAATCTGATAGTAAAAATGAGACAGTGGAATGTGGGTTCTTTTTGAGAAACTCACAGTTTTTGGTACACATATAGCACCATTACCACATCACCTCACCACACTTGGAAGGGCTTTGCTTGCCCTGTTAGTGTTGATAGGGAAAGCAAAGGCCAATTTCTGACACTGTTAGGACAGACGTTCTGTCAATATTTCAAAAGTTAACTTGTTTCAATTTCTACAATTTCTGTTTTTCTAACATGGACAATATCTCCTAATTTCTATAAACTGTATAAAAAGAAAGGACTAGAATTACTGTGCCATGTCCTGAAGGAGCAGGGGATGCCATATATGTAGTGATCTCTAGTAAAAGGGTACATTGCCCATAAATACTTAAGGACGCATTGAAATACCAGGTTTTTGCAGAGGGATGTAGCTATAGGGATTGTATTGCATCAGTGTGTTTGAACAAAATGGCAGAGTTGGGGTATATATAAGAACTTCATATCTGACTCTGAGATTTGCCAGACTGGGCAAGTATTTTTCATGTCCACTTTGCAGTTCTAATCAATATTTCATGTAATTGCATATTGAAGCCTTTAAACTATGGCACTGTATGCATCTAAGAATCTGAGTTCTTAGATATAAGAACTTAGCCAAAGCAGTGTCGAGTTTTCCTTCTAAAGGAGAAAGGGACATTGATCAAATTATCCCACTAATGGTGCTGCTTGACGCACTCTTTTATTGACTTAAAACAACAGTGTCTCAGCAATGGTTAGCTGCAGATTGAGAAAGCGAGCAGATTGACATATTAACTGTGATAATCATATACTGAAGGTTGATCCCAAATAAAAGCATTTACTTCCCCCCTCAGCTCTGCTCTAGTTTCAAAGTATGAGACTAACTTTCATGTAGGCATTTTTTGCTTTTGTTTGGTTGGTTTGTTTGTTTTGTTTTTACCATCCATTTATAATCTTATCTTTGCTACAAATTTCCACTTTGTCATCAGAAGAAAGTGCAGGAGCAAAGGTAGCTATTCTAGAAATTCAATTATGCAGAAAAAAAAAAAACCCTGAGACATCACAAAACTTCCCCTTAGTGAAGTAATTTAATAAAGGTATTTTAAAAATATAAAAATTTCATACTGCATTTCACAGTTCTCACATTTTTCTCTCATCTGAGAGAAGAGCGCATTTTCAACTTTCAGCATGCCTTTCTTTCCAGACTACGTCCTCAGGAAAGGTAGTATTGCAGACAGAACTGTAACGGAACCTGCTAGAAGACGGATAAAACTGAGACCTCACTGCATACCTTCATACAGGGAGAAAGGACCAGAATGGATCTCTTATGTACATTTTTATAGAGGAGTCATTCCCAGCTCATCTGCTAACTACCAAAGTTCATAGATTGGTTACAGTTTCATTCCTTCTTAGACCCTGTTTACAACAGGCAACTTTTTCCCTCACTGTGACAGATGGGTTGAGATACTGCAGATCGCCCTTAACTCCATCAGTGAGAGAAGTGGGTGCCAGCAGGAGTGCAGGTGGCTCTCCACAAACTGCGTGGCACTTGGGATCAGATTGTGAACGCGCACAACCACACTCTGACTCACAAAACCCTGAGTTACAGAATTAGCCTGCATTTCCATCTTAACCATAGAAAAGAGACGTTCCCACAGTGGTTTTACAGAACTTTCAACAACAAGTCACAGGCAGTAATGAAAGCACTTGAGGTATTGCTATTTCTCGCATCTCTGCTGAAAGACTGTGCAATGGGCACGTTTTGTAAACAGTTCCCCTAGTTCATGGACGTAGGACATCATATTAAATCTAGAATACAAAGAATCTGTTCATACTGTAATTGTATACTTAGCTATCAATATTAAGACACTAACCACAAAGGTTAAGAACTAACAAGTTTAAAAGAGCCTTTTGGCTCATATCTTAGTTGTAATGAAAAATATAATTACCTGCGAGGTTGTCAATCTCTTTCTCTTGGAGCAGGCTAACAGCATCATCATCTCCTTCCAGCATAAGCTCTGTTTCTGCATTCTGATTTACCACAGCTTGACTTCGGAAAGTTTTCTTTGACTTCACTACATCCTCTTCGGTGCCTAAAAAAAGTTACAAATGTTGTGAATTTAGCTGAATAATATTTTAACTATAAAACTACCACAGTCAGATAGTAAAAAAATACAGTATAAATAATCTTTATCAAAAAAGGGAAGGAACATTTTCAAAAACTTTATCAAGGTTTACAAAATATGCAGTCTTATTCTGTCTTTCAGAATATATCTTGAATAAAATACAAACTGTTTCACAAAGACTCTCCTGGCTTAATAATTGCTATTTGCTATATGCTCAATGTTGTTCCATTTTCCACCTGCAAGAAATTCAGCAGGAGTTTCTCTTGGGTTCCTGGTGTCCTGACTCTGAGAGCTCAAACCACCTAGTCTAAATAAAGGAGTTGCTTTTGGGAATTCAAAATTAGAGATAGGAGGGATGGTGAAGTATGAGATGTGTTATCTCAACACAGAGTAACAACAAAGTAGGCTATGCAGAGGTTCAGAAAAGACTGAAAAAGGACAAGCACGGTGAGGGAACTTTGGTGTGCATCTGTTTGTGTGTTTTTAAGGAGCACAATAAAAATGTTGGTGTATGGACATGTGCCAATTACCTCAAAGGACTTCACAGGAATGTCTTACCCTTTCTTCTTGCCTACAACTGACTTTCTATTCAGACTGAGGGTTCTCTATGGCAGGAGATATACCATCTTACATTTTGGGAAGGTCCTACTAGCACTTGCCAGAGTTTATTTGCATGATGTAAGAAATTAATCATAGTGTGGTCAAATGATAGTAGCTTTCATATCATAAATAGCTTTCATGTACTGTTGTGACATCACATGGTGTTTCTTTCTTAGATGGGGACAGGTCATTAGTTTTGTTTGCAGTACTACAGACTCATAGCAGCCTTAGAAGAGAAAGCTTTCTGTTTTTTTTTTTCCTAAACAGAAAACCCTGCATCTTCACCTTGGACTGTACAAGATATAGGCATCTCCAGTTCTGCCAACCAGAAAATAAAACCCAAACCTAATCTCTCCTTTCTCTATGATAATTTTGAGATTTGCTTACTACTAAGCTACAGAACAGTGAGTGAGCAAAACCAGGCACCTGTGGATTTTGTTTGCCTTCCACAATGCCTGAACTTCACATGATGAATACTATTATGGCAGACGTAAAATCATGAGGTAAAGCCCTATGTAAGACTCCTGGACTCATATTATTACAGGACAACCAAGAAGAATATCGTAAACAGATAGGTTAGTGAAGACATGCATGGAATGGAACCGATGTGTCAGGCAGTTTTGTTATTACAAGCAGAGGGGAAGGTGTTATGATTTTATCTGCTACTCCTATGAGTTTTTTAATTAGCTTGTGCATAGGAGAGTCACACCATATGAATAAAAATGCTGGAGGCATATTTTTCTGTTAGTGTGTTTACTCTGAAGATCACTGTTAGCATGCCACTTGATATCGGACTCCACCACAGGCTGAGAAAATGTCATGTTTTACATTGCCTAATATTAACCTTTTCTATACTATTGCTATTATCCCAATTGCTATTTCTGAAACTACAGAGTGGGTAAAGACAACCAAGTAAGCAAAACCCCATTTTTTTCACCAAGCCAAAAATTCAGGACAGCATCTCTGATCTTCCTATTTGTTGCTCTCTCCATTGGATCCGAACTGATACCGATAGCAATTAAGACAATACCAATGCCGATATATACTAATGCACTGTGTTTTACTGTGTTCAGTTATTAGGCTGTGATCACTACCTCACTTGCATAGGTTACTAGTTAGTACAACTAACTGTAATTATTCACCCAATTTAAAATTGAATCAAGTAACTAGCGGCTGGAAAAGTTTTCATTATTATGTCCAAGCTTTTGGTTTTTTGTTTGGTTTGGTGGTTTTTGTTTGTTTGTTTTATTGTTTTTTCTTCCTAATTCACAAAAAGGAGCAAGAATTGTAGGAGTTTGGAAAAACACAAAGGACTAATGTGCTGTAACAGACTTTCAGTTTTATTACATCAGAATTGTCCTGAGTATTTAATTGCTAGATCAGGATATTGTTACACTTGTGTTTACTACAAGGGAGTTTAGCATCATCTGACACAAGTAATAGCTCCTGCTGTGAAGCATTTGACACTAAAGGAGACCAGGCCTGAGATGAACTAACACGGTGGAGGAAGGAAGCATGAAAATACCGTTCTCTTCCTTTTTGGTAGTTCTAGTGAGTGTTACGAAAGCTTCTGAGCTTTATAAAATGTGATAATCTTCAAATGAATAACTTCAAAAGTATTAATCTGGAGTAATTGTACAGTCAACCATTTCTGTAGTAACTGATTAGATTAGTGCCAGCTCTTTAAAATTATTTTTGCATGAAGATATATTTTTAAAATCACAAGAAAAAGAAGTTCCAAGCCCCAAGTTATTACTAATACTTAAAATGCACCATAAGAACCTGAAATTTAGTGTATTTTAAATCCCTTGTGATAAGGGTTCCAGTTACCAGATTACAGAAATATTGCCATACACCAATGTAAGAAATGTGGTAGAGTAGAAGGGATTAAATGAGTTTGGCAAATTTGGAGCTTAGTAACAAGATGAATGTTTCTAAAATCCATTCTGGTTTATAATATTAAACATATATTTATCTAAAAGAAATATAGTAAATGGCACTTCTTTGTCTTGATAGAAAAAAGCTCTGGTTTGGCTGTTGTTTAAATTTATCACTTTGCTGAGTGCACCTCAGTTTTGCTGTACTGAGGTGTACATTTATCTAAATGAAAGTGTACGAGACCCAGAGTTGCCCTTCAATCACTATATCCTTTATGAATTAGAGTTCCATTTATCAAAATTACAGCAAGAAGAGTAAGGTCTCACAGGGCTGTCTCATTACAAGGCTTGTAAACACTGTCCTTACAAAGAAATGGTTTAACACCTAACAAATCAAAAACTGATTGGGAATAGAATTTATTTGAGATCATCTATCTTTGGAAGACGTGCTGTACTGAGTGCACTTCGTGGCCTTTCTACCCATTCATCAAGAAATTAACAAGCGAATACCACAGACCACCAGATCTCCTTGGATCCTGAAATGTGAAATATGTTCAAAACAGATCTGTCACAGATGTTCTATTTTTATATTTCAAGACAACTTCAAAAAGGTTTTAAAATAAGAGAACCTCTCCAAATAAGAGTAAAAGGAAAAACAACTTGTCTCTTTAAAACCAGACAACAAACTGAATAAAAAATTATATGACATGAAACTATGTCTAGTATTGTTAACAATGATATAAAAAGGAGAGATGAATAAATGAATACTTGATATTTCAGCATGTTTGAAAAAAAATCAAAACTCAAATTGTATTTTCAAAGTCCCAGCAAAATCACTATGAAATGAAATTAATTACCAGATATTTCATTTAAAACTCTTTTTAGGACACAAGGAGTTTGTATTTTAAAGAGACAATAAGGAATTGTATTAATGTCAGTTCCTAAGTCTAATTAGATAATGTTTCAAATCCATTAAAAGAGGAAAAAATAAAATGAAACTAGATATAATTTCAAGAAAGCAACATTCTGACATTGGGGTGCACAGAACTGGGACTGGCAGATGCTATCAGTTCTTGTCCTTATCAAGCTCCTTCTTCTTAAGGGATATTTTTCTAGACTGGGATTTGGAAAGAAGTCTTGAAACAAGCAGCTAAGTATTTCTTAAAACTAGATTTTGCAAGGAAGTTAAAGGAAATAAGTCTCTCAGCTCACACTGAAGTCCAGCTGAAGTTGGAGCCTTAATTTCTTGAAACTTGAAGGCTCTGTCTTAAAGGTATTTCAAGAGAATGTATGTATAAGACTAGATAAGTGATTTAAAAAAAAATCTATATTTTGTTACACCTGTTATCATCTTGATAATTTTTTTAAATATGCATATTAAAAACTGGCTTTCTACTGCAGCTTCAGGATAACTGAAAAGAGCTCATCTTTAAAAGAAATTAAAGAAACCAACCAGCACTCCTCTACAAAACCCCAACTTCCATTAAAAGGTGTATATTTTATATGTCTGAAAGGTTACATGAGCTGCACTGTAAACTTGTACAGCATTGCCAAAAATTTACTAATCTCTCTTCCAGTGGCATTAGTTTTCCTTAAAAAGAAATTATTAAGCAGACCAAAAAACCCCACACTAAAACCCCCACAAAAACCTAATAATTTCCCAAGAACAGGAGAATCTCATGTTATTTTGCAGCTACAGCCTCTAGAAGGATTTAATACAGGCAATATTTAAACAATTTGGGGGTGGTTATTGCAACATCTGAACTTTTGCCTCTCTATTTTCAGTTAAATCAATACATTCCTTGTTGGGTTCTGTAGGTCACAACAGGTTCTAGGGATGCAATCTAAATTTCAAAGATACTGTAAGTGTCCAAACCCACAAAACCATCCCTAAATTTTAAAAATAGTGATACAAACACAACATATTTTGATTACATTTAGGTTTATGTAAGCTTATTTTATTAGACATTACACTAATTACTATAATTTAATTGAACACAGGAAGGGAGTTTTCAGTACTCTCTTTACTTCTATCCATTTATTATATATTCAAATACAGTGTTTTAATTTTTTCTCTTTGTACTTACTATGAAATGAGGTAAAAATATGTCTAATTTTAAGAAAAGTTTGCTTGGTCATACTGTAACCAACAAAAGGAGACTACTGCTTCTTATAAAGTTGTTTCCATAGTTTACTTCAACGAATTACCGATAAGGCAATTTATGCAGTGAGCACTCTTTGATCTTTGAAGAGAGATGGCAGAATGGAAAGTTAACCTCATTTTAATGTTACCTAAATATACTGACAGGAAATTCTAATGTTTCCAAACATCTGGAAATCTGCTTCATGGGATGGTGTTCTTCTTTTCTGTAAGAAAGCCTTTTCACATATTGTCTTTTACAGTTTTATGTGGCTTCTAAAGGAGCATTTTGACATAAGTAAAGTCTGTTCTCTTTACAGTAAAATGCTGCATTTAATTAAAAACTCTCTTTTATAGCAGCTAAAGTACAGTTTTTGTGAAGCTTATTGGCTCTCCTCAGAAACTTTTAAGGGCAAAGTTGCTTTTTCTCCTTACAGATCACTGGTCTGTACTGCTCTGTAGAATGCTGCTTTTGTTGCCGAATTTTAGGCACCTAAGGTGGTTTTTAATATTTTACTAAATAAAGGAATTCAGAATTAGTTCCTCACAAGAGGCTACCTGATAGGTCATGATGTGAGCCATGAAATTATATCACAGGTAAAATTTAATTTATGAACAGAGTTTGAAGGAGCTAAGCTTTTTCTTGGAAGAGAGTTTTTTTGTTTATTGTACTAACTGTAACTTTTACAGGAAGAATCAAGCTTATGTGTGCATAGAATGAAATTGCAACACTATTATCTACCTTTTTTGTTCATTCAACATTATTAATAGTTGAAAATACTTATTAAAAAGTTTCATGAGATAATCTTCCAGCTTTATATATTCTAACAGTTTAAACCTCTACTTTCATTGCTAATCTTTACTAACTTCATTAGGCACCAGGACCCTCTCAGCGGTCACAGTTATGGACAGCAGCTGCTTGGAAGTCTGTAAACTGACCTCTACAAAACCCAGTAAGATTAAATCATTGACATGGTGACCACTCCACTCCAGCCTAATACCTTTCCACACAGCTACAGAGCCAGTCCTCCTAGGACCACGTTCACTCCATGGGAAATGTGCACCAGGTATCCCTGGGTCTGCTCAAAAGACTGGCCTTCTGTCTTTGAGTAGCTGACCGTGCTGGCATATCATGATGAACTGTCCCCACCTGTGTCTGCTAGAGTTGTTATTTAAATTGCAATGTGTTTCTGGAACTGGCAGCTTTGACTGGCATATAATTTAGTTTCCCCAGAGAATCAGAGAAGTGACTGTTATTAAAAGAAGGCTGGTTTTAATAGATTTAATAAAAGCCAGAGGAATCTAAATCATATTTTCATTATGAAGGATCTTTGAAGAAATGAGGGAGAAAAACTATGAAAATTGCATAGAAATTAAAAATTGCATACATTTGTATTGGAAATTACTTCCACCAAAAGTAAAACCAAATCACATTTTTGTTTTCTATAATAGATAAATATCGGAAAATTTTATCATACACATGCCAGACATTTTTCTCCAATTTTTATAACTAATATCTGACCAAATGATCTTCTTTATGTGAGTCATTTGTAAAGAAATACTTTACTGTTGTATACATTTTCCTCTTAAAAATTCTCAGATGTTTTGCATTGTAAAAATGAGACTGACACAAACTATTCCAAACAGGAGACTAAGAATATGGGCAAAGCCAAAATGAACAGGTTTCTCAAATGAGGTTGAGGGCTTTTTAAACAATAAATACTTGTAGTTAAAGTCAAAGTGTTGTGTATTAATATAAAAGGTCATACACAAAATGAAGTTACCATGTTGGACACTCATTATTTTTGTTGTTTATAGACAGGAAAACTGAGGTTCAGAGTGGTTATGAAATAAATTTTTAGAAGTCATAATATTATCATTATATTTATTTGAGATTTCAGGTGTTCTGAGCATGTGAGAAAGGATCCTGCATTGATTCAGCACCGATCATAAACAGCCAGTGGGTGACAGAGCCAGATATATGCAGTCCAGCAAATGTTACAAGGCATTTTCAGGCTCCTGAAGGGTAGTCTTCATTCTGACTGGAACCAGAAGTCCTTCTAACAGGAACTTAAAACAGTCAAATGTTTATATTTGGATTAAGATGTAGTTTGCCACTGTAACTTGTACACACAAGAACGGATTCATATTTCATGACTGATGACCTTTACAAATCCCTGTCAGTTTGAAATGCGGCCTCTTGGTGTATACTGTAGTTTGATAAATTGCAGAAAGAAGCTGAATTTTCTGATATGCTGTGGATCACTTAAAGAGGCAAAGATGATACACAAGAAAAATAATTAAGAGCAATAAAATTTTCCTAACTGTGTTTCTAGCAATTTTACAGAAGTACAGTAATAGCTGAGAGGAAAATAACTACATCACACCAACAGTTATTTCTCAGTGGAAAGGACATCAAGGACACTTGCAAGTAAAAGAATTGGATCAATATTAACGCGATTTTCATTTCATGCTTCCCCAACTCCAGTAAGCTGACAATATACTCTGATTATGTGAACTGCCTCTGAGTAACATAGAAAAGGTTATTAGAGCAAGAGGTGGAAATGGAATGCACTTTTTATATTGACAGGTCTGCTAATAGAGTGTACTGATTTTCAAAGCCATGCAATGCATTTTCACAATTTGGTTTTGACAGCAAAAAGGAATTTCATTTATCCTTAATTCAAAATATTCACATGTAAGCAAAGGTTTCTTAAGACAGGCCACTGAAGAGGATAATCAAACTATTTCAATAGAAAAATGTAATTAATACGGTAAGAAGCAAAAGGTGATTGAATTTAAATATGTATGACATGATAATGAAATAATGAAATAATTCTGCTAAACGAGGCATTCTATGCTTTTGAAATAGAATGTGATAAAATGTTTTTAAGATAATATGTAAGTGAAAAATATGTCATGTCTCAACATTCAGGTCTGGATTTTGTCTTGAAAGTTTTAGATTAGTTTTGAGTTTGAAATACCTAACCCAAGCACACATTCTGCAGGAAAAGCCATGTTCTGACTCTATCTGCTTGCAGAGTCTAAAGACAGGATCAAAGTTGTCGGACTTCTAAAGAGTCACTCCCCGCGCTGAGGAATTGTGCCCACATATGCTAGCCTCAATTTTGCTTCCTGCTCACAAAAAATTCTAATTGAAAAGGCTAATAATGGTAAAGCCTTGGGAAGAAATGAAACACTCTTTAGAAATGCAAACACTTGGTGCATGCTAACAGCCCAATGGTAATGCACTGGCATGCGAGAAATGTGATCTTACCTCCCATACTGGGGTATTCTAAACCAACTTTCCTAAACCTTACCTAACATTTAAAAATTAGAGCCTTCAAACTACAAGACTGGTCCAATATTTTTAAAAAGAAAGACATAGCTGTAGTATTGTGGTCTGTCTTCTAATTTTTGAATTCTCCCTCTCTGTGGCCAAAGTATGGGCAATTATGTCTGCTAGAAAGCAACTTTGTCACTCACCACTTAGGCTGTTGCTATCAGATCCAAACAAGACCAGCTCTTTGGAAATAGGTACTGTACAGAGACATAATAAGACAGCTAAAAAAATCATTCTGTAGTGCAGAGAATGAAGGTGTAGGAAGTAAGTTTAAAATTATTTTATAGTAGCTATTGTAATTCCAGTGATTAAGTAACTCTCTTTATTTCTATCAATCAAGACTACTTAGAGAAGAAAGCCTCAACAGCTCATGATCAGTGCTTTGAGAAAACCATTTGCCAACATGTCTGAAATTATTTTTGCTTTCTGGAATGGTAATCTTTTCAAATGAAATTCTGCTCTTTTAAGACACACAGAAGAAACATCTTATGCAGTCTTTACACAGGCAGAATCTCCTATACATGACATAATGTCTCCTGTAAGTGTTTTTTAAAAGGATTGTCCCCGTTATATATAAATAATAAATTTGTCAATATGATAATGTCATTAGAACATCTAAATTTACTCTCCATCACATTGTATTTTACTGTGCAATTCCAACTGGTTCAGTGTGCTGCACTCTTTTTTGTTTTTTTTTTTGTTTTTTTTTTCCTGTGCAAATTTCATTTCATCCTCACATAGATCACCATATCTTTAGAACTGGCATACATCATTTTCACTTCAGCAGCAACAGTAACTGGTGGGAGGAACTGTTTCTATTTCTGCATAGATCAATGCCTATAGCAACACCAGACAAAGGGCAGCACCCACAGGATATACACATTTGTGAGACAGCAGTGTGGCCCTAACACTGGATTTGTGTTTAACTCAGCTCTACTAAGGGACTATGCTCTAGTAGCAACCGACACCACTTCTATTTGGGCCAGGCTGTTCTAAAAACATGAGCTCTTAGTTCCTGAACTTAAAACAATTATTTATCAAATTAAAATCAAACCTTTGCTATTTGCTTGATTGGGGCCAGAATTTTACTCTTTAAAAAAAAAAAAATAGCTGCAGTTATAAAACATCTTGGTTTCAGACAGTCTAGCAGCAGATGAAAAGCGAAACAGTAGCAGTACACAAGATAACACTGAGATAAAGCAGAGTCTGAGGGTCTATTACTAAAACAGCTCAATGAGATCATCTACACGGTTTTCATTATTTTGTCTCTGAAATAGGTGAACGGTAATCACTGTCCCAGGTAGAAAGCCTGTGTGTATATTAAGGAGACCTAATACAGAAATCTTAGCAGCAGTTAGCAGTAAAGAAAAAAGGAGAGCAGTATTTTATTTCACCTTCCGTTAAGCTGCCACATGGGGTCTGTGGCGTCTTTCATTCTGCTTTGCAAAGATCGCAAGAGAGCACAAACCTTCCATGCAACTGCGGGGATACTTGCAAAATTGCTACATTTATGTTAAATTTGCAAGCACTGGCAATACTATTTTCCATTCAGACTGGACCTGAGATGCTATTTAGACAACATGATCAGCTTTTTTGAAAGCATGGGATTGAATGACTTGTGCTATATGGCAAAAGATACACTGAAAAAAACACTCTTCAAGCACTATGCATAGTCTTTTCAGCTGGTAAAATATATCTACTGTAGACAATGTTCAGGGCTTTACACAAACACACTGGGAGGTATACTCTTTAGGCATAAAATAAGGACAAGAAAAAAGTCATGTCATGATGTAGCATACAT
The DNA here is from genome assembly GCA_020745775.1 of Theristicus caerulescens. Lineage (NCBI taxonomy): Eukaryota > Metazoa > Chordata > Aves > Pelecaniformes > Threskiornithidae > Theristicus > Theristicus caerulescens. The sequence continues at coordinate 106,823,523 of CM036559.1, forward strand.
GATATGAAAAACAAAATTAAATATATAACTGGAAACATGCATAATACACTGGCTGATAGAATTCTTAACAAGGTGTCTTCCTTGTTGTGCTGGTTAGTCATATATTTGAGAACTCTTCTATAAAAAGTATTTGGCTTTTAATACAGTGCTTTCACTAGGTGTTTCTGCACCCCTGCCTGTACCTTGTACAATGCTGAAACTCATAAAATCTTCCAGTTTGTTTCACTACACTGGTACTTTTTGTGTGTGTTTCAAAGCTAACGTTATAAACCGAGTAACACATAAAACAAGTGGTATTGAAGAACTCACTGTACTTGTAGGGATATGGAATAGCCAGCACACATATATATGTCTTTGTTTCTTGTGTAAAAATCTTACTATTTACATAAAACCTCTATGATAATTTTAATGTGATGAAATAGAAATATATTTTCCGTGATAAATGTAAAGTACTGCAATGTAAAAAGGTGAGTAAAAATACTTTGGTATATTAAAAGATATATTGTCTCTGAAAATTAATTCCTTTATTTTTTTAATCTATACATAGTGATTCCATTTGCTTTGTGAAAGACAAGGAATCACCTATATCGAAGAGATACCCCAAATCTGCCTCTGTCAACTTAACCCATCTTTACCTTGCAAGTAGCCCAGAGGCTCTCGGAAACCTGAGCCCATTGCCTGAAAGCCTGTCATGCCTCCTACTGGCTGTCAGAAAGAGTGGGAGAGTAAGGGCTTTTTAAATCTATCATCTAAATCTATCATGTCCTAATTCCAGGCTGCAATGGTTGCAGCACTGCTGAAATAATGGCCCTCCATTCCAGCCACGCTCTTGGCAGGCTGTCCTAGCCAGGTCTTCAGAGAATGCCTTCCTCCGTACAGGCAGAAGTGGAACTTCACCATGCATTTTTAGACCCATTTGGTCCAGCTTTGGCTTTGTTACTCCATTATTGGTGTTATTAACACCTTTTTCCCTTAACAAATGATATGTATTTCCACTTACTCTCATACAAAGTGGAGAATGGAGTCCTGCAGTCAAGAAGACATCAAGAACGAGTGGAGAAAATTTAAAAATGGAATATTTTGTGCTTTTAACTACAGCCAAAGAAGATTTAAAGTGCTGTTACTCCATAATATGGACTCTTAAAGCATAGAAAATAGGAGGTAAGAAAAGCACATGGTAAAACCTGAGTCCCAAGAGCTACATTCACCCAGCTGTGAAAGCTGTCCTGAAGGACTATTATTAGACTTTCACTGACAGAATGTTCTTCCAAAATGTTTCTGTGAGATGCACTGAATATACAAGGGTCAATAACTTCTATTTCTTTGTCAGTTAGTGATAGAACTGAATTAATAAAACAAATACACCCTTCACATGGGTTTGAAAACATTTCACATCATAGTAATTTGCTGGTTTTGATAAGTAAGTAAACGACTTTCATTTGGCAGAACAGACACATATTGTATATTCTTTTCACATGAAAATATAATGGTGGAAGGGAGAAAAATGCAGCTACAATTCTAAGACTGGCAATGGCTGTGATTTTCAGGTCTTAGGAATGGTTTTGCAGGCCAATTTGATTACTTCAAGAACATTCCAGAGTCATACGCTTTCAGATGAAGAAGTGAGAAACAGAAGTAGTTATGTTAACTGCTGGTAAAAAGCCAGAAAGTTCTTCAGTAAAATCTATTAGCTCAGACCTATAATAGCAGCTAAAATCCAGGTCATGCCAGATAACCTGAAAATCTCAGAGGAAAGGCATTTGAAACCCAACACAGGGGTTTTGAGGGGGAAAAAAAAAGTTTTCATATCCTATTTGGATCTGTGAAAAGCTTGAATTAGAGTCAAGATAGAGATTGTGACATTCAAGATTTGAGGAAGTCATTAGAAAAAATTGACTATATTTCATGAATCTGTACTTAAAACTTATTATACAGCTGCTATGAAAATTCCTATGCTAGAAATAGCACATAACAGGGAGCAGATATTTAGAGACTGCAAAGGACTGTTAGGATGCAATTGCAACTCATTTACGTTACCTAGTCGGACAGCAGAGGCTCAGACACTGAGTGTTCAATACAATTCAGACAATAGTGTTCAGTACTCTACCTCAGCAAATTCCCTTACACTTTACACCTTGAAGGTGTCTTTCATTACATTACAGTGGGTTATAAGAATGAGGATAATCATAATAGTAGATATATTTAATGACAATATATTTATGATATGGGGGGGGGAGGGCGCTAAGAAGTGCTAGAAAGAAGACCAAGTTAAATCTAGTATTTTAGATTTAATTATTCTCACAATTAGGATTCTGCTTTGCAGATCCTTCTAGTAATACCTAATGTAAGCTCTTATTCCTCGACTTTCTTTAAACAAATTTCATTTTCATCTGTATCTGACAATTGCCACGTAAAATATTAAGAGGACACAATTATCATGTCATATTTTCCCTAAAACCCTATAAGGATGAAATATCTGGAATTTTATTTGAAGAAGCAGTGGATGGCACTGTTGGGCTACAATTATAAGGCTATAGACGCAAATCTTAAATCACTATGCTTAAAAAAAATACACAGATTTTTATGACTCCTTCAGGCACACAATTTGGATGTAAACTCATTCATAGTATATTGGAGATTTTACAATCAGATATGGAAGTTAGTTCATATATTGAAAGGATGTTGTGTAATAGGAGTATTATTTTAGGTGCTCCAAGTGAAGCAGAATGGTTTACACGCTTGTCTCACGTGGCAGCATGATCACATTTAGACTAAAGAACAAAGAGGACTTACCTGATGACACATGGAAGCATTGTTATGGATTAATTTAATGACCGCATACATATTCTTAAAATGCTCACCACTGAACATCAAGTAACATACACGTGTTTTCTGTCCATAAAGTGGATGCTATTTCTTAAAACTGCTCACAATTAATCATCAACTTGTGTTTACTTACAGACTAAAATTAAGTTTGCGTGAATGGGGTGAGGAAGAGGGTTTCTTTTTAGTCAAGGGCTTTTGTTCTTTAGTTTCTCTTCTATATTCATACTTAAGACATTACTTAAATAAGTATTAGTTTGGGAAGTTATCTTAGATAAGAGTCATCACCTGCATTTCCCCAGAGCAATGTATTTTATGATATTGTGTGTGTTACTAATTTTCAGGATAGTGCATTAACTAAGTTAAAAAAAAAAGACTATAAAAAACATTTTTGTGGCTCATGTAGTCACAATAAACTCAATTTCAGTAATAATAAACATCATACTGTCCATGAGCAAATTGATATTAGAAGTTTGTCATGATGATCCATACCTGTTCAACATCTTCATTAATGATCTGGATGATGGGGCAGAGCATACCCTCAGCAAGTTTGTACATGACATGAAACTGGGAGGAGTGGCTGATACACCAGATGGTCATGCTGCCATCCAGAGGGACCTCAGCAGGCTGGAGAAATGGGCTGATAGGAACATCATGAAGTTCAACAAGGGGAACTGCAAAATCCTGCACCTGGGGAGGAACAACCCCAGGCACCAGTATATGCTGGGGGCCACCCAGCTGGAAAGCAGCTCTGCAAAAAAGGATCTGGGGTCCTGGTGGACACAAAGTTGAGCGTAAGCAAGCAATGTGCCCCTGCTGCAAAAGTTAATGGTACTCTGGGCTGCATTAGGCAAAGCATTGCTAGCAGGTCAAAGGAGGTGATCCTTTCCCTTTACTCAGCACCGGTGAGGCCACACCTGGAGTGCTGTGTCCAGTTCTGGGCTCCCCAGCACAAGCGAGATATGGACATACTGGAGACAGTCTAATGAAGAGTCACAAGGATGATTAAGGGACTGAAGCATCTCTCATATGAGGAAAGGCTGAGAGAGCTGGGACTGTTCAGCCTAGAGAAGAGAAGACTCGGAGGGAATCTTATTAATGTACATAAATACCTGAAGGGAGGGTGCAAAGAGGATGAAGCCAGTCTCCTTTCAGTGACAGGACAAGAGGCAATGGGCACAAACGGAAACAGAGTAGGTTCCCTCTGAACATTAGGAAACACTTTTTGATGCTGAGGGTGACTGAGCACTGGCACAGGTTGCCCAGGGAGGCTGTGAAGTCTCCATCCTTGGAGATATTCAAAAGCTGTCTGGAGATGGTCCTGGGCAACCTGCTCTAGGTCACCTTGCTTGAGCAGGTCCCTTCCAACCTCAACCATTCTGTAATTCTGTGATATGTAAATCTGCATTTCCTGAAAAAGTTTTATGCAGATTAAAGTAACTTGTTGTTGAGGACTGCATTTCTAGTATTAATCAAATGTTTCTGCTCTGTTTTGGTTTTAAGTCCATGAGAAATTACATAAGAAGATCAGTATTGAACATTGAAATATAAGTAATCTAGGGTTTTAAAAGTATTACTGAAGACTAAGTTCTGGCAACCATCTACTTTAAGCTCTGGCTCCATTATAAGAATCACAGAATCCATAAGGCTGGAAGATTCTCTGGATCTCTCTGGAGAAGAAGAGCCCAAAGCAGGGTCAGTTAAAGCAGTCTGCCCAGGACCTTGGCAAGCTGGGTTTTCAGTATTTCCAAGGATGGAGACTACACAACTTCTCTGGACAACCTGTTCCATTGTTTGACCACCATTACAGTAAAAAAAAGTTTTTACTTATGTTAAATTAGAATGTTCTGTATTTCAGTTTGTGCCTGTTGCCTCTTCTCCTTTGACTGGGCACCACTGAGAAGAGTCTGACACCATCTTCTTCATTCTCTCCCAACAGGTATTTATATGCAAGTATATGGCCCCCCTTAAGCTTTCTCCCCCTTGGGCTAAATAAAGAATATCTGAAGATTATCTGGATCAGTTTAGAAGTAAAAGTAGATGTAAAAGAAGCCTACAAGAAGATCTACAAACTCAACCCTGACAGAAAAGCTGTTCATATAGATATAGTATAGAAAGCAATATTTCATAGACAAAACTGAAAGCATAATTTGGTCTTTAATCTCTTACATGGTACATATAGAATGCTCTCACTGCAGATAGACCTAGAAAAGTAACTGGGTTTTATGTATCTAGTGGGCCTGCTAGCAAAACTCTGATAAGTGATGATTATTGAACATTTCAGATTTCAAAACCTGATGCTTTTTAATTCTTATTGTATAATGAAACCGTATTTCTGATGATGAGCACGCACAGCATTTGCTGAAACTTAGATCACTAACGACAAGTCCCAGAAGGAGCCACATACAGTCTGCTTCAGCTAGAACCACTCTTGAAATAAGGTTGCCAATTAGATGTCCAAATACATAATGGAATGAGTAACTTAAAATATGCAAGTTCAAAAGCAATTGCCATATTGCACATATAAGACATATGTGTAGCTTTGTTTCAAAACCTAAATGTATTACATATTACATCATGAAGGCTTTTTTTTTCCTTTTCTTTTTTACTTTTTTCTTTTTTATTCTAAGCATTCAGGATCTTTCATGATAATTGGCTTAATGGGCCAAATATTCTTGAGCACAGACACTAGAAATATTTATCTGCATATTTCATGCATTTATTGGTTGTAAAATTTGGGTAAGAGAAGTAGAGTTTACAAACTTTTGAACAATCTTTTTTTTTTCCTCCCTTTCTTTTCAGTCTACAATTTAATCAATTACATTGAAACTCCATCTAAACTTAAAATAAGAACTATTTAAAATCCATCGACACTATAAAATTAAAACTCTACTAAAAGTTTCCAGGTAGCTCAAAATCCCATTATAGCTTGTACTTTGATACTGCAGTAAGTAGCATCCCTTCAGCTTCACAAAAGGGAGAAATGAATCTATATTTCTATTCAAGTAAGAATTTAACTAAAACAAAAGGGCACAGCAGATACAATGCTCAAATAATTATGCTTGAATTTTAAATCCAGATATGAAAGTCATTCTAACAGTTTACAAACATATCCAATGCCTAATATCAAAAACTTCGAAATGGAGGAGACTAATCCAAAGGGAAAAATCCTCCAGTCCATCTCTTGTAAATGCTGCTATGACTCTGACATACCTACAGTCTCAAAGGACAGCTAAGTATATAGCCATAGAAATAACCTATAATTTTTCCCACAGTTGTATATAGCCATAGAAATACTTTGTAATTTCTGATTGCAATATTTTTTACTTGCCAGGTACTTTGAACAGACACACACACACACACACGCATACATATATGTATGCTTATTGTATTTTATCAAAACCAGACATCTAAACATTCATATAATGGCTGACTAACAGACTGTAGTTAAATAGAAGCTTCACCCACTTGCCTTGTAGCAGAAATTTTTTGAGAGAATACTATTTCCCAGTAGCATATAATATATAATGTTTCCTACAGGAAGAAGTAACTTATCAGCTAAAATTAACACTCTTTTTTTTTAGCTCTTCAAGGTAGAATTTAACATTTGTTGTTACTTCTCTAAAACAAACATATAGATCACAGATATAGTTTTCATTTCCAAGACCCTTCTATTCCTTGATGACTGCAAGTATTGTATAATTACAGTATCTATACATCCAACATCAACCCTGATTTAATGCTAGAGTAGCTGTAGAGCACTTTTTTATTTATCAAGGTCATATCTTCATGGCTGCACAAGCTTAGATAAATCAGGTGTTAAGCAGGCACATCTCCAAGGAATTTGGAAATTCTCTCATCTGCAATCCTCAGCATATCTTATTATTTACTGCCAAAGAAATGACTGATTAATTTTGTCATCTTTGCTCTGTGATTTTTGCTCAGCTGAAACTGCCTGCCCTCTTCTGCAATGCCTGATCAGACCTATTTAAGTTGATGCCTTTGATCGTAGACACTGAGGAGCTTGCTGACTTAGGTTTTGACTAAACATTCCTCCACTGCAATATTTATGCACAAAATCCTAAATGATAACTGACAGTCAATGTAGATAACAAAAACTTGTAAGATGTTTCCACCATTTTACTGATGCTCAAAATAGCTTTACTTGTGCTAGAGGTATCAGTCAAGATGAAAAATTGCTATTAATATAACAAAAGCCCTGCAAATTTGGCTTTGATGAATAGTTTACTTCTCACAAACAAAGTACCCAAGGTCAGGAAAAAATCCGTTACTGGAAAACTATGCAGTATGATTTTTAAAAAAATGCTTTAAATTCTTTCTGTAGTGTGATATCATGCTTAGTTTTGGAAGCTAGGGGCATTTTACTATCAAACTGTTCCAAACAAAATTATCAAAACAAAGCTAATAAAAAAAATTACAATGGAAGTTAAGCCCTATGGAAAAAAATCTGCCTCCAGCTCTTTATTAATCACATTCCAACACCAGAGGCTAAAAGTACATCAAACTGCACCAAATCCTTTTCACATGACAACCTCATAAATTATTCAACTCATTAGTAACACCAAGAGGCATAAAAATAACATCAGTGTTAAGGATGTTTTCTTACAGAGAAAGGTCAGCTAAAAGTTTCAGTATTAAAATCCAAAGGCTTAAGCCTCTGAAAAGTAAGTACATCTAGATAGAATCCATGAATTATAACTTTAATGCATGCCATTTTAAAATTCCATATGTTAATTTTAATATATATATGTGAAAAGTTATTTATTTTAATTCTGCAAACAGGACAAATTCAGTCTATTGTAATTTTTGTGCAACCACTAAGTTCGATGCGTACCGCCTCTAAACACACCTGAGCTTTAATTTTCCTGTATGTTGAATGCACTAACAGGTGAGTAGCGTGAAATTATACAGAAACAATCCAATATGAAACTATAACTACTTCAGTTTTTCTGTTTCTTTTGGTTGTAGCTTTGTCTTGCAGGCTAGCTCTACTACCAGGCAGCTTTCACCTGCACTAAAATACTAGAACAGAGAAACTACATAAACGGAGGCAATCTTTGCAACATGCCGAAAAAGTTTAAGTGCAACTTGTATTATAGTTCTCATAAAAAAAAAACCAAACCAAAAACCATTTCCAGCATCCTCTGAGTACAATCTTATCCCAAAGATACAACATTCCTGCTATAAAGGCATGAAACAAAGTCCATCTAAGTAAATGGCAATCTCCTGTTGTTTTAAAAACAGGATAATATCAAGGCGTAAAACGTTGCAATAGTTTATAAATCAGATTTCTTCCTGTTTCAATTCTAGTTTAATATCCAAAATTAAAAATATTAATCAATAAGAATACTTTTAAGGGTTCTTATGCCTGTACAATGCATGAAGCCTGTGGTTTTGATGATTATTTGCCTTACAAAAGCGACACAGCAATTAGCACAGTTTTGCATCTGCCTCTCGTAAGATCTCTATTTTGGTATTTTGAAAGAATGTGGAGAAAATAATCCTTTGTCAAATACGCAATACTATATATTACTGGGGGAAATGTCTTCCTTAACCCAGCTTATGAACAGTTTACGACCTGAAGTCCGGCACATGATAGCCTTCATGTTTAAATAAGTATTAAATTACTCTAGCTAGTATAACTGCACACACAGACATTCATTTATATGTCTAACCTTGTTTGAATCCCAGCTATTTGCCTCAACAACCTGCAAAGTTGGTGAAATGTGTAGGTCACACAGTTAGCTTTATATCTGTCATATTGAGAACTTCTGGCAACATTATCCTTTGGCCACACATCAGCTGAAAGGTTCAATTTGCTTTGTGTATAATTACTTCCAATTTTTAGTTCTAAATGCTAAAGAATCCCAGGATTTTTTTCAGTACTACAGATTAAAAAAAAAAAAAAAAGGACAGAAAAACATCTTAATATTCTTTAAAAAATTCCTGTGTTTGATATGTTAGAGAGGTATCCCAGCTTAAACCTAAAAAATAAATTTGCCATCAACTTTTAGAGTACTCACGTTCAGTCTGCTGTACAGAAGTCACTAAACATATGAAACTTTTAGATGATATACGGGAATTTGTAAGCATGTTCCTCCTTCCTCTTTTATACTCCAGCTACCTCTCCATGAAAATCCAATATCATCTAATCCTTAAGTTCATAGACTGAAGCTCCTATGTAGTCAGTCCACTATTGAAATCACAAGTATCCTTAAAATAATTATTTTAAACAAGTTCTTACATATTTCATGATTTGCAGAAAAAATATTTTTGGCTGAGATTACACATGCCAGGAGAAAACTTCTGATATTTTTAAAAAAACAGCTAATTCCTCATTCACAAAAGGTCTCCAATGGAACTATTACGACACATTAGTTTGATAGCCTAACAGTTTTGTTCTGTCACTCCGGAGAGACAAGTTCAGTTACTTTTACCAGTGTCTCAAAATTCGCGTCTGGGAATGCTAGAGAGGTATAATGTGAATCCCTTGGGGATCAAAGAATTTAACATCCCACAAGCTCAAGTCTTCTGGTTCATTAAAGTGTAAGAATTGAAAGAATTCCTTTTCTAAGAATATGTTGTCCTAGGAATTCTCAGCACTGTCCTTAGAAAAGAAGGGACACTATTCTCAGTGATTCATGGACATCAAGAAAACATCATAAGCTATAGTTTTAAGCAGCAGTTAATACTGACCATATTCCACAGCAGCTTTTAGGAGAGCATCAGAATGAGTAGACCCAAAAGCATTGCGAACAAATCGCCTCCGACGGCGCAAATCATCTTCCCAGTAATCCAAGCGCCAGAAGTCATGCAGTTGGCTATGAAGTAAAGAACACACACATCAGCACCTAGCACAGCTTGAACTGTATTTACATGCATTATAGTATAATTTAACTGCTGCTTTTCTATTTCAGGAATACAATCTTGTAAAAACATATATTACTAAAACCTACAATATTCTAACATTTCTTTACATGCATTTATCTATTATAAACCTCAGCACTGCTTGTCTCAAAATGTTCTGCCTGCTGCTAAAAACATTAATCACACTGAGCCCATTAACAAATGCAGCATCAAATTACAAGTATTAATGGCACAGCTTGCTTTCTTTTACAGTGTTTTTAACAAGGCTTGTAAATCATAGAATGGACCTCAGTGAAAATAGTTTGCAATTTAATGACTATGGTCCCTTAGCAGACTGAACTTAGAAGTATAAAATATTACCCACTTGAATTTTGTGGAACTATGATTAAACTAATGTGCTGAAATATTCATTGAAATAATTCCCCACTGCCCCTAGCAACCTGAGAAAATTGCAATTTTATTCATTATTAATAACACTGAATTAGAGCAGCAAAAAAATTCCACCATGTGGTAATTGTCTTGGTAAATTATTATTCCAGCACTAACAGAGTACTAGGATGATTTTATAGCTTCCAGTTAATGCAAGCCATTAACAACCATGGCCATCTTTGTGTTACATTGCCTTTTTACATTCAAAAGCAATATTAAAGTTCTGTAGAATTATATAAGCCATTGTTAATCTATATTCAAGACAAAGCATACACATATATAATCATCTGGTATTCGACTTCGGTTCTAAAGAAATGACCAGCTCCACTTCCAGACAACTTCTTGACCTTATCAACATAAACATCTCTCACATCAATTTTATAAGTATGCTGTGGGATATTTGGGCAAAGCTGTATTTTAAGCCAACATTTTAAAAACTTTTTGGATCACTATCAAATACCCAAAATGTTTGTGGTTGCATCCTTATCATCAAACTCGTAATTGAACACACTATACACTTAAAATAATTCTGCAGATCATGACCTTGCGGACCATAACTAGGGAACCACTGTTTTAAACCAGTCATTTTCCAATCTATCTGCAGAACCCTGGAGGTGCAGGGACAAAAGACAGATGAAAAAAAAAAAAAAAAGAAGTTTTCAACTCATGAGTATGGGCTACATCTCTGCTGGATTTTTCTAGGTGTTAGTTCAGCCACTGTTTTCTATATTGCCTTCACTTTGAGAAGCTATGCACTAGTAGCCATTTCCAGAGGAAATGTAGAAATATGCTAATGTAGAACAGACTTTTTCATTTTTTACAGTCCACTTAACTACTTTTTTCATGCTTGCATGAGTTCTTGTCCAACTTTGTTAACTGCTGTCATGAGACCTGGATCAGTTCTGGAGGGCAGAGCACCAAGGGGAGTGGATGTAGCAGCATACCTTCTAGCCTCTTACAAGTTTTCAGAATCAGGACACCGTCATTTTTAGTCAATGTATTTTTTTTGCATTCTGAATGAAATTTTCACTATGTGCTTGAGTTTGCATGAAGGTCTTCATTGCTGCATTGCAGAACAGGCATTCTGCTTATGTACAACCAGTGAGAAGGCAACTCCAGGAGTTCAGTGGGAGCTGCTTCCTCACCTAGAGCAGTTCAGAGCATCTTGTGTAAAGGTGAGGCAGTGACTCCGAGTTGCCACAGCGGGAAGATGCAGTATTAATGGCCTGGTCTGCATGCTATGAGACAGAAATATCTTGCTATCATGAGTGCCAATTATCTTTTGCTAAGTAAAATAGCTTACTTTGGTTTTATACTATGATACAGTTTTTGCTCACAGGCGTTGTGTTAGCTTGAAGTATCAGTCCATCATCTCTCCTCATACATTGAGCACTGAATAATTTTACTGTGACTGCTAAGTCCCCTTGACCCTTATGTGATATGAATGCAAAAATGGGCAGACAACTGCCTCATGGTTTAAAAGACAAATCTTAAAGACTCCTTGCGCACTCCTAGTCTATGTTTTAAATGGATGATATCAAAGATAATCCTAAAGGCTTTTTATTGTAGTGATTTTTTTGAAAGGAACCCTTTTTACTTCCATCTAAGAATAAGTCGTGATGAAACAGGTGTAAAGATATTAATGAAAAGTCTTTTAAACAAAAGAGTTCTCTGAAATGGCATTTGTCTCCACAATAATAATAAAAAAGACTCTTAGGTTGATAAGAATGATACAACTATGTAAGAATTAAAAACTTTTTATGAAATTAAGAAATATTCAAAGACTAAAAAAATTACACTTTTAATTTGTTCTGTGTTTAATCTGGTAATCCACTGATTTCGTTAATCAATCTGAAGAATACTGTATATTCTCAGCTGAAAGTAAAACAGATTTTAAAGCCACTATTTTAATGAAGTGCTAAGTAAAGAAGTGATGAAATTGTCAGAGGATAAAGTCTACAAAAGGGTTACAAGTTCACCAGGGATCAAAGTCTGAAATACATAATAATGGTGCAAAATAAAAATTTTGAAATAATAGAATGCAAACCTTATTCCTAATCACAAATTCTATGGCTTTTCAAAACACAACTGAAGTTTCTTCCCAGAGTTTTCTACAGGAATCTGTCCCACAAAGTTGTTATATACTTCCAGATACTGGAAGATGGTATTTGAACACTAAAGAAAAGGTTTCTGAATCTTAACCAGTTACTCTTAAATTTACCCTTGACTCTTTGAGCAACATCTTTAATAAAAAGACAAGATTTTTTCTCCTACCCTATTTTTAGCAAGAAAGCAGATGCCTGAAAAACCGATGGCTATTCTTACAGAAAGTTTTGAATGGTTGAGTTTCATCACTTGCATTATAGACAGATAAATTTGTGGGATTTTCCTAAGAAGTTATATTATTACATCTTTGGAATAGATTAAAAATACTAGTAAGTAGAAGATTGTGGCCACAAGCTCCAGCCTAAAACTAAGAATTTAACCTGCTTTAAAAGTCCAGAGCTATGGACTGAATCAGATTACAGTACTTTAGAAATACTTATATTCTAATCCTGTGGATATTATTCAGGCTTTAAGATTTTTCAGAAATTTAGGTAGCTGTTAGGTAGCTCTAAATGATGGCTGTAAATCAAGCAGAACTACACTTTTTAACATTGTACTGGGAACAAGTCAGTCCTAGAAGAGAGCACGTCTGCAAATTGTCTTTCTGCTACAACCCGTTTTTCCTAGAAGTGACTTGACTAAAACAACTCATTTTAGTAATTTATTTCTGCAACAAGTACAATATTTCAATAAGCTTTACTTTTCTTAATAATGTATATTATTAATAATCCTTATTTCCACAGCCAACTAGATTACATGTAATTTCTCATTCCCCCATATCTTATACCAGTTAAGTGACATTTTGGATCAGGCTTGTTTGAATGAAAAAGTGCATATTAAGCATACTGTAATGAAATTTTTTTAAGAACTGAAAGTTCATAGCATCATTCATGAGCTACTCCTACATACTTCAAAAAAGAAATATATCTGTATCATTTTAACCAAACAGTTATTTAAAATGCACCCTAAAACACGACCCAAAAAAGTCCACACCATGAGTTTAACTGTCAAGATCATTTCCTTACAACCTGTAATATAATCCAATATAAACCTTTATCAACCTTATCATAATGAGGGCTGGTATGAAACTAGTGACATTACAAGGTTACTAACAATGAAAAATTTTATTTGGAGTGGTGTGCATGTTGCAAACTTAACCCCAAATTTCAGAGGTGCAGTATTTCATATAGTTAATACAGACACAGAATGTACATGTTTTAATGGAACAAGCCCTATTTTACTACAGTTATTGAAAGATTACAAATTCTATTTCACTGTCATCACTGGTGCCTCCTCAGCAGCTTGCTGTGTATGTTCTCCTACTTTAAACAGTATTTTATCTTGTTAAAGGCCAGCATGGGATGGGAAGGCAAAGTGGTTCTATGCTACCCCAGACAGTCAATGTAGACTTTGATAAGTTAGGGCAAACAGCTTTGAAGTCTCCCAAGGGCAGGTTGCTCTAAAACTCAGAACTGCCCAGAATTCTGTATAATACTCTTTGCTGTCATACTACACATACCTTCAATATATTTGGGGACAAAGATTGTTGAGATGGATTAAAGTATTTCAGGTAGCCCAATCTATTACCCTCTTGGAGGAAAAGTTGTGTAGCTCTCTGCCATCAAAACAATTTAGAGGAATATCAGGCCAGCCTGAACAGCAAAGTCCTCCCTTCCTTTTCACAACATCTCTATAGCTCAGACTTTTTAAAGACAACTTTTGAAAAAATTTTCTGTTAACTCCTTCAGTCACAGCTCCAAAGAAGTGTATGGGAAGGGTTTTTTCTTTTACTTATGAATATTAGCCGTCCTAAACAGCAAGCCTTTGTCCACCCTGTGGGCAGTCAGGATCCATGACAGCAGCTCCATGGCTGTGAAACCCTGTCCCTGTTCATGTACAAATGCAGTTTGCTGTATGTCATCTACAGCTACAGCAACTAGAGGTAACTACAAACAGTGGAGAGTAGCAGTGCACATGTCCATAAAAGATCCTCAGACTGCAGCCCAAAGGTTGGGCTGCCAGATGGAAGAGATTAGGTTTGAATATGTTAGCGAAGAGGAACAAGCCTGCAGGCATGGGGGAAGGGGAAAAAGTTGTTTGGAAAAAGAGGTGGGTCACAGAACAGGAAGGATGTCAGAAAATCCATAGTCTTTGTAATACTGGGAAACTGCATAGGAAAGGCAAGGAATTGATGATCTGTAATGTCAAGAATTAGTCCTGGCTGTTTTTCTGTAACATAATTTTAAAAAGCCCCCTACACTTCTTTTCACAGTGTGGAATTATGGCTATGTTTTGAGAAATGAGAAAAAAATGTGTATTGGAAAAGTATAAAGCATTTCCCTAAGGTAAAATGAAGAACAGAAAATTTGTAACATTAAAAAAAAGTAAGTAAAAGAAAACTTTTATAGAGCAAATACTGTTCAGAAGTGGTATAGCAGCAGATACGATAATTGTATTAGAGTGAAGGTTTTTCTGACTGTGCTTGAAACAGAAACAGTGACTGCTGGTTTTATCAAGATGGTGAGACAGGTATTCAAAAATCACATCCCACATTATAATGGCTAAAAGAAAACAAAGCCTTGTTGTACATGAACAGAAACAAATATCAGAAGCCTTAATTAACATAACTAGTATAGTTACTCTACAGAAAAAAGATCTTTTTAGTTACAAAAATCACAAAGCTCCATTATGTTTTTCCAAAAAGCATGCTAGAGAATCCCAGAAATAAAACTAGAAATACAGAAAACTAAGAATAATACTAAAAAATAATACCAATAGTACTAAAAACTGGAAATACCAACACAGGGAATAAAGATGTAAATGAACCTGAGAAACATCTAATGCAATGAAAATTGAAAAAGATGGTAAAAATATTATAAATAGGAGTTTAAAAAATTTTTAGGCATTCTTATAAACAGGAATATATTTTTTTTTTCTCCTAAGTAGACATGTACAAGAATTATTACTGTTAAACATCATGAGTATATTTGGCAGAGTTTCAGGTTAGAAGGGAAAAAGTCTCAGAAAAAGAGCTTACCATGTAAACAGAAGGATGCTAAATACTCAGGGAAATTTAGGTAATATTTAATCTTTTAATAGTTTTTTTTTATGAATGTGATGTTGAGTGACTCAATTCTTGCGTGAGAAATGTCATATTGTAATTTTTGAAAGAATCTGGGCAGATGCGTCCTAGGGAAATCACGTGGATGATATACGGATCACTGGAAGTAGGGCTACAAGGCTTAGGATATCAGTACAATATGATGAAGTTATGTTCACAGACTGGTGAGGTGACATAACAGCAGGAAGACAGGCCATGAAGAAGAACATAAGAAGCTGTCGGAGAGGGCACTGGCAATGAATATTGGGGGATGGTGATGAAGGCGAGGTTGTGGCAGTGGGCAAACAAGGGATACCTAGGCTGTTGGTTAGGGATAGCATTTCCTGGGGAATGGCTGGATGGTCAGTCACGCTCGCTTTTTTTGCACTTAATCTTGTATTTATAATCAGTGCAGCAAACTAGCATGGGTAGAAATGAGAGAGAAAGCAAAGGACCTCCTTGTGAATTTCGTTAAGCAGTTAGTGTACTGGTCACTGACAGCTGGAGGAGGTGGTGTGGAGAGCCCAGCAGCCCAGCTAGATGACTTACATCCCAACAGCATGGCTAGAAGGCATGCCAGCACTGCTGTATTCAGAAGTGTCATGAGAGATAAGAGGCATTTTTTACATCCTGTGTAGGGCTGCCAAAATGTGAAAAATTAAAATGAGAAGAGACATGAGACAGGTCACTGAGGAGAAATGTAGACAAAGTCAGAGCCCTAGAAAAGAAAAAGGGCTTGATAGAAAAGTCTAGAGTTAGGCAGTGAGAAATTAAAAAAGAAAAGTAATAGGGTATAACCAATAGATAATATTCATTGGAATAATTTTACTCGAGCAGAAGTGAAACAGAGGGACAGATTAAAAGGTTTCTTCCAGAAATATTTTCCATGATACTGGGAAATGGGAAACCATAAAGACAACAGATTGGGAGGCAAAGAAACTGAAAAGCATAGATGAAAGGTTTGAAATGTAATTATTGATTGGTGAAGAAAAAGCAACACTGAGCTGGAAAAAATTGAGAAGTAGTAAGTTTGTAAGGAACAGAGATGTGAGAAGAAAACCAATGACTATAGAAAGTAGTGGAAGAGAAATAACTGTGAAAGTGTATGGGAAGAGAAAGAAATCCATGTGAATAATTATGGATGGATAAATGGATTAATACTGGGTTATTAAGAATATCTGTTACATAATCTATAATATTTTGAGACTTGTGAATTTGAGTTACTTTTGTTTAAGGCAGTTAACTCCAGAATTCTGTGAAGTTTAGGATGGATCTGTGGGGTTCTGTGATTACTTTATGAACAGAAGAAGGGAAAAAATGGTTCATTTTAACACAATTGATAATATATGCAGCACAAGTTACCAGCAGATTACATACTAGTTGACCCACAGGTTTCCCTATGGAGACTGAAGAATGGCAAAAGTTTTTAAAACAGGAAGGAAAACGTTTTGAAGTTGTTTACACTTGTGAAGGATGAATGCAATTCATAAACCTGCAAATTTTTACAGAGATAGGTATTTGTGTGTTGTAGCTTTGCAAGGTTTGGGTGGAGGGGAAGGATTTTCACGTAGACTTCAAAATAAGGGTGAAATAGAGCATGGAGGAGCTCAAAGTAACAGAAAATACTACCACTGATCATCAGAACAGGAGCAGAGGAGTCACCTTTGAAAAGCAAAAACTGCCGGAGTCACCTTTGAAAAGCAAAAACTGCCAACACAGTTTGCCTTCTATTATCATGTTACTAATGGTCTTGCATTAATAATAAAGGACAAAGCTGAGAGGAACAGAGAATTGGCTGAAATGAAAAGAGAGCAAAAACTATCTGAAGATGACTAATGATTAAAGATACACCAAATTCCTGGAGAAGACTTTTCCAAGAATTGTTTTAAAGTGTAGCATCCTTGTCAAAAAAAGAGGGGGTGATTTATGTGGCTTTTATTCTCTTCTTAAAGGTATATTTAATACACTCTTAAGGAAATCCTCTAACTCTTGAAACTTTTATGACTTAATTTTGGTGAAAAAATTGAGGAGACTGAAGTTCAAAGGATGAAAAACAGAAAGGTGAAGCTGAAAACAGAAATCTCTCCAGATATATTAATCTTCAGTCAGATGAGACATCAGAAAGGAGAGTAATGCCAGTAGATGTGAAAGGGAGGCTATGGCCATAGAGATGTTCCTTTTAGCTATGGTAGTACCTGAAACACAAACTTCTAAGGCAGTTAATTCCCAGATTATATTGTATGGTCTGATAACTTGCTTCTGAACATCAGGAAAATTTATATAAAATGCAGACAATTTGTGAAGGGATTGGGGATATTAGTATATTACATAGAGTCTGAAGGAACAAACTGATAATGAACATACACACAAAGAAGGACTAACAATTATCCTGATTGTCTAGGTTTTTTAGAAAGCTTAGATCCCAGAATGAGATGTTCATTCTGGAATGCCTGCTATATTATTAAAGAGTAGTAAACTTATACCAAGAAGCAGGGGTTTTAGGGAAATAAGACTAACCATGCATAAAGCTATACGGGAAAAAAACATAAGAAAAAAGTTGTGTACCTCTTAAAAAATTAGCAATAGAAATGACAATAACTCAAATGTCTACAAAGTAAAACTAAAGGTAAGTAGAAGTTTTTAAATTATCAAATTGATTTAACATAAAACATAAATTTAAAGTAATGCGAGATAACTTTGGCAAATCTGTCCAAATACTAATGTGCAACAGGAGGGCACTACATGTAGTACAGCTAAATAAAACAACACAATTTCCTGAAGTTTCATACTCAGTTCATTTTAGTTAGTCCAATGATACTTGAATAAACTGAATGATAATGAATGAACTGAGGTAACATAAAAAGTAGATACATAAATTGTCAGCATTTAACTCACCAGAATCACAATGGGTTTTTTTAGTAACAAAATATCAGTAACAACAGAGTGCAAAGTGCACCAAATTCTAGGAATAATAAATTGTATCCCTAGAAAAACCAAAATGCAATAAATTTTAAAGTTACTAAAATTAAGACATAGAGTAATACTATAATTGAAGAAAAGGAAAAGAAAGTGGTTGGAACAATAATCTGTGGTTTAATTCAGATTTCTAGTTTGGAACCTTTCTTCTGTTTCAGAATGTGTTGTCATCACTCCAAACAAAGAAGAAACAAAACCCTCAAAACCCAAAAAGCCTTTTTACAGTTTCAAATAAATGAAAATTTGGGTAAAATTAACTTTTGGAAAATGTCTTGAAAGAATATACAGTATTTCAGGGCATTTTTATTTTTAATGCTTTTTTTGTTATGTCATGCCATCTCAGCACAGTGGCGTATTTAGTAAGATTTCATAAATACTACCATGATGCCACAGTATAACAAACTCCAAGATGGAATGAATGGTGTATTGAGGTTGCCTCTCTCTTTCTTAACTGACTGCAAAAAAAGACAGACGGAATGTCTTAAACTAGAAGCGTAATTGTCTAGGGCTAAAATTAAGTAAAACATATTCCATGCTAAGTGTGCAGCTTTTCTTATTCAAAATGCAGAAATATCTCAAAGATTCACTGACACAAAAATTGAACTATCTAGCAAATGATCTTCCAATTTCAAGAAAAAAGAATTTATTTAGTTTACATTTTTTACTATTATGTTTGTTATAACATTACATCAGAAATAGGTACCATTACATCAGCTTATGCACTCCTGCTATGAAGAAATAAAACATGAAAATAAAATAAAATTTCAAAATGAAAAATTTTTGAAGGCTTTTATTAATTAAAAAAAATGAGAGGGAAAATATCAAGAATTTTCATAGCAACTTATACCATCGTAATTTTTCACCAAAAGATTTAACCAAAATACTGTTTTCTGATTAAAAAAGTTTTACATCAAAATTTTCACTCAACTTTTCTTCTGTTTGTACAAGTATACCACCTGCTGGTAGCAATATTATTTTGCTTCTTAAGTGCCTTGTGTGTCAAATTAAAAGAATAAAAGTGGGTGCCCTCTGAACACAACAAACAGGAGCCCTCATGAAATAGTACAACTTTTTGGCAAAATTGTCTGGAAAGTATTTTGCCATTTTACAGCTATAATCCATAAGTAGTCAGATAAACATCTCAGAAAATAACTTGTTTATCTTAATTTTAACAAAGTAAAATGCTGATTTAATAAACTAAATGGAAAATGTTTGAAGACAACTATTAATTTTGCCATAAAGATGCTGTTTTTTGAACAAGGTTAACTTTAATAGATAAAGTTCTTATGATACTACCTAAGGTATTCACAAAATTAAAGTTCTTTTTTTTTTTAAATCGAGTATTCAATGTAGTTCAGCTCTTGGAGCTTCAAACATTAAATAGGATTCCAGCAACAATTCTGTAGACAGCATTTGTCTGATAATATAGCTTGCTACTTCTGTTCAGTTTTTCAGCCAAGAATATCGAAGTGCATTTGAGTCAGAAGCATGGTGACTCAGTACTGCCTTAGGAAGGTGAACAACTGGTTGCAGAAAAAACACATAAACTGGTGTTATGACCAATGGAAAGTAAGAGAACTCGCTCTTATAGTTATGCTTTGCCTTTAGTGTAGCATTTTATTGTCTGACTCTCTTCTTGCACAGAAATTAATTTAAAAAACCCAAAACCCAACTCCCCATAAAACAACCCTTGCACATCTAACTGGGTGTTTTTTTAGTGTTATTTGTTTGCTTCAGGTGTAGTAGTGAAAAGAGAAGACAGAGAGAACAATTTATTCAAATCTCACAGAGACACCCTCCTCCTTTGCCTTCTTGCACGAGTGCTATCTTCTCTTGTTATGTAAATGATAGGATATTTTGCTCCTGAGTGAAATGAACACTACTAGGTTCGTTAGGTAGCTTTTTCTACCTTTTCTGAAGAGAAAACAAAATCCATTTTCCCTTTGTATTCTGAATGGCAATAATACTACTGCATTAAGAAACTCAGACAAGCAAAGCTGGAGGTTGTAGTCCCTCCTCAGCTTGTTGTAAATGTCACCCCCATACTGTCCACATCAGCACATCACAGAAGTTCTGAGATTTTGCAGATGTTACGATGAAGCAGGCACTTTTTACAAGAAAAACAATTTACTCTGTATTTCAAGATTGTTATCTATTATACTAAATGTATAACTAGGGACAACAGGGTCCCAGCTTCTCAAAAAAATCTAGGCTTTTGCGACTTATCTGCAATTCCAGAAGAGTTAATCACTAGCTAAAAGTTGCTTCAGTTAGGCTTACTGTGCTTGAACAACTGCAAAAACAGTCCCAAGTTTTCAAAATGGGCATCCAAAGTAAGAAAGCTTGTGGAAGCTCTTGGAAACTTTGATGCCTCATTGGCTTACTTAAAGGTCAAATGCTAAAGGCTCAGACTTGTAAGTAGGGATAACATATGTGACTGCTGATGAGGATGCTGCCCCAACGGTCTGCTCCATTCCAGATGCACAGATCAAGGTGTCTGAATTTCTTGTGAAAGAACCACTGAAGAAGCTACTGAGCATATAAACTGCAGTCCAGTTTCAAGGCAAACCAGCAATGACTTGTCAAAAAATCTAGAGCTGTACTTTCAACATAAACAGCAGGGTTGAGGTAGACAGCTAGGACTTGTTATCTCAGTAGTTATTCCTGTTTCTAAGTCACAGCTTAAAGGCTATGGTATCTAGGAATAGAAATTTTATCTCTCAAAACCTTTAATTAGAAGGAAGAAAAATTGTTTTATCTAAATATTTTTAAAGTGTTATTCTAAAACTAAAACACACAGCTTTTTTAATACTATTTCTTAAAACCCCATAATGAATTACTGTTTCAAACCTTTATAAATTATTCAAGCTGCAACTGTTTAAAGACAGCTAACTTATAAACCTGGCACTGAGATGAAATAATTAGCTTCCTTGAGGCTTATCAATGAACAGCAACAGTAATCAAAATCTAATAAATAAATAATAAAGTTTTACCTAGGCAACTACTTTAATTTCCATCATGCAGAGCTGATTATTAAAATGCAAGTCTAACAATACACTATTTTAACAGAATGATTATTTTTGCAAAATCCTGTTTCAAGCTTAGTAATTGGAAATCTTTGAATTCAAAATTTATAGAAGTCTGAAGTTTACACTTTCTGCAAGTTTTTTGGGACAGATTTCTTTTTCCTCCTAAGTATCACCTGGAAGTACGGCATAAGTTAAGACAAAGCACACATCTAGCTTTAAACCTAATATTGTTCTTAAGAACTGAAACAAAGACATGCTGGCCCAACTAGTGGATATATCTTGACTGATACATAAACAGTTATTCCTATCCACAAATGCAACTTATATTGATGAAATAAACATTTGCCAAGTGGCACAGCCATGAGTGCTATAGAATTCTTAATAGAGACCATGTTTATAATACTATCAAATAAATGCTGAAGTAATCTTAACTTTGAATTTCTTTGTTCCTGGGAATTTTTGTAAGAGATAAGAAACCAGCTTGGCAAGTAAATCAAAATTGTTCTATTTATATTTTCTGACAGTCAAGAGGTTCTTTAGAAGTATAGAAACAGTCTTCTATAAAACATCCCAAAATATATCGGCATGACCTAATGATTTATTTTTGGCTCTACGAAACTCATGGAAGAAGAAGCAGACATGACATTGAAAAAAAAAAAAAAGACAACACAGAATTAAAACTTCCTTGTTCTCTGTCTTGAAAAAAAACTCTCTATTTTTGTGGGTTTTGAAAAACAAGCAGCATAGGCTTTAGAGAATTTTTGCATACAAAGTATTTGACAATCCATTATTCTGGATATACTTTTAAATATTTTCCTTCTTTTTAGCTACTTAATCTGTTAAGAAATTCTGTGTGACAATCATGAGACACAGCTGATTTTTCCCTCATCTGTAGCACAAATATGTGACATGACCATATGTATCTTCTGCATTTTCCATGTACTTTCATAGGTGAGTTGATATTGTGCTTTACAAATATAATATAGAATGTATATTTGGCTATATTTGGCTGTAGTTCTACTTAAATGAATACTACAGTTAAAGAAAAATCAGTAGCAGCAGTTCAATAAATTTACACAAAACTCCACGCTTTTCTGTGTAGAATTGCCATGAGGAATTACAATCCGCAACCTTGCTAAATAAACTGATTTCATCCTTTACATGTTCATTGCAGGGTTTTGTTTTTTTTTTTTTAAGACTTTATTGCCATAGTTTGCATGGAAGACGAGAAATGAGAACATGAGTTAAAACCCATCTGTTATTACACCAGAAAGGAAAGCTTACTGGCTGGATCAGTACTGAGGCAGACAATTGATGGGGGAAGGAACAATACATCTGGGAACAGAAGGATGTGCTGCTGTCCCTTCAGAGCATGGGTAGCCAAATTTCCTGATAGAAGAAAGCAAAAATCAAAAACTTCACATGACTGTGAAACACAAGTTATGAGCTGAGAAGAGACAACATTCTAGGAGTAGTTCAAAAGTGGGAGAAAGTGAGACAAAATGGAGCTGGACTCAGTCTATACCTGGGTTTGAAGGCAATTTGGTGATTGTATTTTTTGGCTTACTTTCTCCGAGCAGTGAATCTGGATCATCCAGAATATTTTCTGCCAAAGCTCCTTGTGACACAGGCCCTAGGAAAGAGTTGCTCTTGAAGTGCTGAAAAGTCACATGTGGCTTAAGAGCCACGGAACAGGTCATGCCAGCCTCAGAGGTTCTCCAATTTCTAATGACCAACTTGAGGGAAAATACTGGCTGCTCTCTTTCCCTTCTTCACCAGCTTCATTCTTTTGGAACCTCTTGCTTCATTTAGCTGCTCCAGATCTCCTTCATGTAGCTCAATAGAAATTATGTTTGAAGATGCTGTGAGGTTGACTAGCATCTTATTTTTGGAAGCTGCTTTTTCTACAGGGACCAAATTGCCTATGACGTGATAGAATTTGTTTTCCTTTCTTGCAATCTGGGAGGCACAGTTCAATTACTGGGAAGTTAATACTACCAATTAACAGTTGCAATTTACTGGAAGATTAAGGTTGTCAAATTATGCCAAATGATAGCTAAGTTGAGTTCCTTTTATCTAACTTAAGATGTCAACATTATTGACATTTAACTAATCAACCCAGGCCCATTTCATAGGTGATGGAGAGAACTAGATGCACCTTGGGAAAAGTTAGGTGATAGGAATCCTACTGCTTTTGTCTCAAGTAACAAAGGTCTCAACAGTAGAGAAAGTAAAAACCTGGGGTTCTTACAAAAGAATCTGGCATCTAAGACTCGCATTGAATTGTCAAGGGAAGGATCAGGTCAGAGAATTCACATGACTGAGTGAAATCCAAGAAGCAGGATAGAGAAAATGAGAATTAAAGGCTATATGGATCCCATTAAATGAGAGAATTGGAGAAAGTGGTCGATTGACTTGTCCCAATCTTATATTACTACAAGTAAAAGTTACATGGAGGTGTCTTTTCATCACCTGATTGACCTGCTAAAGGGAATCCTGAAATATAAAATAGACAAAAATCACAGAAATCATCTCCTCTGTGTAAATTAAAAAAAAAAAAATCAAAGTTCTTCTTTTAAAGAACAGGCTTATGATTTTATTGCTATAAAACAGCAACAGAGAATCAGAGGGCCAGCATTCAAAATCCCCAGATTCAAACTGTAAATGCCTTTCTGCAACCAAAATTATTTTGAACAGATACAAAATAATGAACATAAAATTATATACATTCAGGAAACAAAAACTATATAAATTCAAGCAATGGAAAAAAAGAAAAGCTGGCACTCTCAAAAATCAGACTATGTTATTAAAGCAATGGAGAAAGCCTAACAGTTAAATACTTAAAAACAGAATACTCTTTATTATGCATAAAACGGTTAAAAAATCAACAACATTATTTTGGAGAGTCCAAATCTGTGGTGTAGTATATACATATTTTTAAAGAAAAAATATAATTTAGGCCCAATTCTAAAAAGAAGTATGAGTTTGTTTAAGTGTAAGCCTATGAGAAATCCCATTGAAGTCAACAACATATTTAAAATGAGACATGTTTCAGGACATATGTTAGGGGCTTAATTCCACCAAAATTGAGAAAATGCTTTAAGCTACTGGTAGAATATCAATGTATTTTTTTACACTACAGATTGAACACTGGTAGGCAAAGATATATAGAAATTGCTATTTATTACATACAAATAAGACTTGAGGTTATTTTGATAACTTTTTTTCTGCTTTCTAAAACAGCCCTTTTTTTTTTTTTTTTTTTTAAGAAGCAAACAACCAAACCAAAAAGCCAAAGTAGTGAAAAGCTTCCAACATGCCTAGTAAGAAATGGATTGAATTGATACCAGTGTGAAAAGCTGCTAAATCACTCTGAAAGATTATTAAAGTTTTATACGGAAAATGAATGTAGATTCTATTTTCATCTCATGCTTTATAGGACTTTTCATTAAATAAATAACTCTAATACAGTTCTAGAATAGCTTTTGTCTAGTATCTCCCACTTTATCTAAGCAACCAAAGCAACATGGGACTAGGTGGGTGAATATACACGTCAGGCCTCTGCTCTGTATTGCTCAACAGCTGTGTTATTTTTTCCTAATGTTTAATTGAACTAGCATAAGGCTCCTTATCCTATCAGCAGAAGACCAAATAGTTCAGTTCTTTCCTCTATATTGTTTTGCTGATGGATATTTATAGATTAAGACCTTCCATGAGTCTTTCTTTTTCCAAACTATCTAAATTAAGTTGCTTTAGTCATATTATCATTGACTTGAAACATCCTTGTCTTTCTGTAGATGTTCTGTAATCTCGGCAGTTAGTGATGTGGTTCCAAACTGCACATACAAACCAAGGCATAATATTTAATGGATCTACTATTGTTTTAATAGCAATATCCTCCCATGGAGTAGTAAAGCTGAATTATGGACCAAGAAGCCAGCTGCTCTTTCTAGTTTAACATTGATTCTGTCACAAATTTCTTGTGTGGTTTTGGGAAAAAACAAAAACAAAACAAAACACAAAAATGTGTTCTTGTTCAGAGAAAAAAAGCATTCTGCTTCAATTTATCTTATCCCTTGAAAAATATATGTAATACTTCCATTATTTAGCTTTAGGGAGAGGTTAGGAACATGACACTATACCATGATATCTACATACAGTGCTATGAAAATACTCTTGCTTTAGTCTCCACCACACTTAGAACATTGTATTAAGAATTAATTCCCTATACCAGCAATATTATCTTCCAAACAGGCAGTATAACTCAACAGACTGATAATGAAAAAAACACTTTTAATGACAACTGCAGTGTGTCTATGACTGTAGTGATTTGGTGACCAGTGAGAAGGCGGTATGATTCAGAACTTATACCCTATCAGTAATTGTATCGCTTGTCAAAATTTCTTTACTTGATAGAGTCTTGTTGATGCTGTCTGACCAGCCGTTGGTCAGCAGCAGGACCATCAGTCCTTGCACAACGAAGACCTTTTTGCTGATAACTTATAAATATCTATGCAGCCTTCAGCACGGCTAATGTGATAGAAAAGAAACACCCTAAAAATCTCACACTCAAGGACACACAAAGTTCAGAAGTGACTCTCAGTAATACACCCTTCTCAGACACTAATTTGCTAGAGTTTTATCAGTCACCAGTTAATAGTCACAAATGCATAGACTCAGTCATTTCTTCCCTTAGGGCCTACTCTGCCATCACGAAAATCACTGATGTCATGGAACCATTCACAGTCTGCCTTTAGAGCAGACAGGTTCACAAGAAACACTGAAAACTCAGAGTAGAAGGAAAATACAGGAAACATTATGGAGGATTGTTGATTGAGCTGGTAATAGCTCATTTATTTTATAATACTTGGTGTTTTCACTACAAATGTTTATAAAAACTGTTTAGTGAGCATCTCCAAAACAGCCTTTGAAATTAAGCAGGAAGAAAGCAACCAGGTTAGAGCATTTCTCTTTCTGATATTAAATGCTTTTCTGGTGTAAGTGAGAGATAAATTCTTGAAAAAAAAAATCTGTGTTCTACTTCTGTTCTGTAGGACAATGTTGGCAGCATACCAAAATAACAAAATAAAACGAGCATAATAACATCATAATGCTCCAATTATCCTAGAGCAGCAGTAAACCCAGCACTAGGACTATATGGAAACTTTTAGAAAGATGAAGAGGAATCTCTCCCTACTTTAGGAGGTTTCTACTCCCCAGTTTAATTTTTTGCCCAAGAGTCACTATATGTCATTCAGTGCTCAAGCTGTATGCACTAGGGGAAGAATCATGCTTACTTTCCCTAATTTTCAAGTTAAATTTGCAAGCAAAGTATTTTGAATTTCTACATTGCATATCAAAAAATAGAGAAACCACTGTTCAGCACTGTGCAATACACATATGCTCCAACTTCACCAACATCCCAAGGCACCAGAATCCAAAGGCAATTCGCTATATAGCATTATGCCCACAGTCTTCTGGAGATAATCTGAAAGCCTGCGACAGCAAATCAAAATTATTTTTTTCAGGCTTTGTCAACGAAGTGTTTCTCTCTCAAACATACGCACCAATAATAATTTGTGCCTAGACTGTTACAGCTGATTTTATCTGAAGGTAAATACAATTAAAAAAGAAAAGCTGTGGCGGACCCAACATGCTTCCCCTAAGAATCACTAAAGTTTCGCGGAATGGAACACTGTCAGCCTTTTCTGATGATGCTATCTCATTTTACATTAGTAAAACATTAATTGGAATGGGGAATGAAAGGACTACAACCATATGGCTCAGGCCCAGGCTCATCTCTTACCACATTGCTCCAGTTCAGAATCCAAGTCTTTACTATTTTTCCCCTTTTGAAAATATTGAGTCATTGTAAATGTGTGGATTTAGTTGAGGAAGCTTTAGTCATTCCTGATTAGCTTCCTAATGGCAATAAAGCTACAACCTGGCACATTGCAGATGGGGGAGGGTGGGTGGGGAATGAGAGAGAAGCAAGTACATGTGTATGTCATTCTCTTCTCTCTGGCTATTACACAAAGTAAAATAGCTCCAGCTGGAAAGATTAACAGAGACCTACTCCAGAATAAGCTACAGCCTGCTAGGGGAGCCTCTGGGAAGGTGGACAAGGCCATTTCAGACCTCCCCAGCTAAGGAACAGAGCCATAACTGAAAGGAATATGATCGTGATCTTTAATATTATGAATGGCATCAAGATGGTGAATAGGCAACAAGGACTCACTGTTTCTTGTAAGAAAAGACCTAGGGAGAACATACAGTTATTAAGCAACAAGTTCAAAACAAATGAAAGTGCACTTCGTGTGCAGTTCTCACACGACATACTCAAGGTGTGGAACTCAGTGCTATGCCTTATCGTGGACAGCAGAAGTTTACATGAGATCTTAAAGGGATTAGACATTTCCTTTCATAGGGGGGAACAAAAAAACACCAAAAAGTTATTAAACTCAAGGGTTTCACCTCTGGCTCAGGAAGTCCCTGAGCTACAATTTGCTGAAAGCTGGGAGGATATGCTGGGGAAGTATCATGATAAAGTCACCTAGGGAAATACTACCCTCCTCCCTCAGCCTCCTCTGCTGGCAGCCAACAGATATCAGAGTAGCAGACTTGTAATCTGATTCTTGTAGTTTGCTGTTGTACCATTTTCCACTGTTATTTTGGGGCTGATTCCCCAGTGACATCAAAATAGCCCCATGTCAACTAAGTTTCAGTCAATTAACTTTTATCTTAATAGCAGTACTAGGTAATTCACGCCATTGCTTAGCTAACGAGCATAGGTCAGTGCATTCTCTTTAGAAGAACATAGATTTGGCCCAAACCTTTGCAGGTACTCATACAAAGGATAAGACATACTTACACGTACTGTGAAAGTCATTGGTCTTGAAATATAAACTACTTTCTGGTATAAAAAAGCCTAAGTTTATAAGCTTTTAATTTTTTAAAATGTCATCTAGTACTTACATTCCCTGCCAGGTCACAAACAGTATTCTGTAACATTCACATAAGATGATTGATTTATAATCTTAGCATTTATTCTTTGGAGTAAGTGCAGTAAATACAACTGTAAACTGTTAAGTAGGGGAAATTAATATAAACATGAAAGAAATTCACCAAGCTTCATAAATATTATAGCATTCTGCTAATATAGAAATCACCCTAGCCACACTTCAACTGATGAAATATAGAATTTGCGATTTCTTTTACATATTATTTTTAATCAACAATATTTTTGTTGCCATTTTAAAAAATGGGGATATTAATAAAATCACAAACCAGCTGTGTAAGACAGTACACATTTTATGATATGTATAGTTTAAGATCATTTATGGAAGGAATGTCTTTAACAACTAAATTGCATACGGTTAGACTGCGATTAAACTGTTATAAATAAAACCTCTTCAAAATTTGAAAAAAGTGTCTTCCTCAGTTTGTAACTGAAAACTGTGAAACTAAAAGAAATGTGAAGTTAACAAAAGAAAAAAATCAGTATGCTTAGGGCAGCGTTGATCCATTTAAAAAACACCACTTTATCTGTTCTCTTTTCCTTTGCAAAATCCAATAAACTGCCATTATATTCCTTTTAAATGGTTCCATTACAAGGATTCTATAACAACAGGCTAATCTCTTGATAATTATAATAAATGCCTGTAATCAAAGCAGGAACCATTTAAAATAAGGAGAAAGGCTGTTTTCCATCAAACTCATTGTAGTTCCGTGACCTTTGGAGCATTAAGCTACATCATACACTGCCACCTTTAACTGCAGCATTGCTTTCCTACCAATCTTGCTCAAATAAAAATAAAAAGGATGAGAGATCAATGGCAATGTGGATTGACACATGGTAAGAGTTCTTACTTTCCAGCTCTGAGCCTTGTAGAACATAAAAACCTCAATTCGCAAGATTCCAAAGGCTCAAAGCCGGCAGGATTCAGCCAGCAGCTCTTTGACGGGCTTTGATACATAGGGCTTCCCTTCAGGAGGGAACGGGGAAGGAGCAGACCGGTATTTTAAAAAGTCTTGCTATGGCAATGTGAGCTGTATATCACTACTAACGCTTAAGAAAGTATTACTTTTCAGAAAGACAGGACATTTTATCACAAAATTCGATACTGTATTCACATGAACAAACAATGATTTCCAGAGATCATTTAAGAAACTGAAGGCTGATAAAATTACGGGAAATGACTATATATGATCAGAATGGCTTTCATCTGCATTTTGTTAGACCCAGCATTGATTTCACTTTTCAGCTGTGAACAGCAAGAGGCCAGCTGTGGCCAAGGGAGAGAGCAAGCAATGAACCAGGGTCACAATAGAGGCCGAGTTGTCAGAAAATTTAACACTTTTAATGACTAAATCTCAGCAAAAAATCTTAGAGTTACAACCATTTGAAAATTATATCCAGTGGGTCCCACAAACTGTCAGAGAATAGAAGATTTAATTTATGACAAAGTAAAACCTTTGAACTCTAGTTATGTGAATAAACAGCTTTATAAGGGGAAAACAAACAAAGCAAGGAAAATATAAAATACATTGCCTTCAAGGCAGAAACAACTACATTTTACTTCGTATTCCCAGATGTGTTAAAGGGAAATTTATGACAGCATACTGAAAAGCAAGATTCCCATTGTGAAACGCTTCACATTTATTTAACTAAGCACAATCATTGAAAATGACCTTTATCCAAACCCCTTACAGCTGTCTTAAAATGATCTAAAACTAATGCCAGATTTTCTTTAACTAACATTACTTAACAAAAAGTCATTACCCCAGGGCCATATTACACTACTGGCAAGTAAACACAAATCCATTTTCAACAACATGCTACGAAGTTTTAATGAAATATTGATAACAAATTGAAAACTCCCCATTAAAAAGGTGCCAAACAATACAAATCATCATAGTTTTCTGTTCTAGCAATTAATATAATTTCCTTATTTCTGATAACATATTTGTCACCTATTAGACATACACGCAAACAGAAAAATGGCTAATACTTAAAAAAACCTTACATTTAAAACTGTTATTAAATGAGGTGTCAAAATTATTATAAATTAAGCTGTTCTAGCAGCATATTGTGAAAAGATATCCTCATCTGTTCTCAAAAGACAGCACATCCAGAGTGTACATTACTCTATAAAATTAAAGGGCTACTGACAATAAATTCATACAGCAGTTTTTCATTGCAGTACACTAATAATTTACCAGTGCGTTAATAACATTTGTTTCCAAGACTTAAAAAAGCAGTGTGTCAAAACGATGAACATGTTAATCTTTCTCCTTTTTGTACATAAACTCTAAACATAAAGATTAAAAGCTTGCCGCGAGAGCTGGTGTCCTGCAAGTCTAGGTCAACTGACAGGGGTTAGGGGGGGAAAAAAAAGATCATACCTGTGGATTCAGAACAGAACAGTTCAGTTTTTAAAATAATAGTGTAGAGCCACAATTAAAGCGGGTGCATACTGCGGGGAGTGGGGAAAGGACTTTATTAAGGGGCTGGTTAGTTCAGTAAATCATGGCTTTCAGATAAAGATGATTATGGCGGTTCCTTGGTGTGAGAGGGAGAAGGGTACAGGAGGTTCATTTCACCACCAAGTAATTATGCTGACCCAGAGTGTTACCATTTATCATGGCTGAAAGATGACACTCACTGTTAGCCAAGGGAAACTGCTAGTCAAATGCTTCCATCTAGATCAATACACACCACATTTTTCTACAGCCAAAAGTAATTATACAACAGCAAAGTTCACAATCAATACCCACTCGAGCTAACTTATATTCTGCTGTACAGACAGGAAGGTATGGCACTGTCAACTGTCACTGAAAACTACTGCATTTGACCCAGATTAAAGGGTTTACTCCCACCATTATAAAGGATTTTGCTATCTATTTTTTGAGTAAAAGTAAATGTATCCTCTTTATTATTAAAAACAATGAGCAACCACACAGGTTTTCAGGACATGTTGCAATCTGCAGCTGAAACTGATGTTCTTGTTATCATTTCATAAAGTCTCACTTACACAAAATAAAAAAGAAAATCCATCAATTAAAGAAAAATCAATCTTCCTAACCACTGAAAGCTAAAATAGTTTCTGGGGCATTATTTTCTAAAAGCTGCAGTTGAAGACCTGACCTTTGTGAACTCCAGAGATCAGAAAAGAGAGAAACATATATACCTGAAGTACTAAATCAATGTCATTTTCAGTATTAAACATATATTCATGTTTGTTTACGCAGAGGTGCACACATACGATTACCAGCAAGCCAGCTAGTAGACAAAATTAGGCTTTAAGAGTTTAGGTTTTGTTTCAAAATATATCTAAATGTCAGTTTTGACAACTGCTTTCAAAAAGGCAGAGCTTAGTCTTATAAACCAATCTAACACATCAAGAAAGGTTAGAGGGTATAAAAAAATCACTACTTCAGTAAAAAAAAAAATTTGACATCCAATTTTCAAGTTGATTTATCAGTGGAAAGCTAAAATTGATAGTTTGCCATTACTGGGTAGCAGGCTGTCTAAGAAAGCTGTTACAAAGCCTTTCATTTTGATTTAGCCACGTGGATCAATACAAACCTATACTGTTTCAATTTTACAAATATTGATTTTCTGATATAACCTCTGTGGGAGAACATTCATCACTTGCCATACTAAAAAATATTGAAATTTATTTTGTAAACTTTGATTTTCAACAAAATATAGTGTTCTAGTGAGTGAAGTGAAATCTATTTTTCCAGATAACAGCTAATCACTGTTAAAATGATATTTTGAGTAATAAATTTTTGCCTTTTCATTTCAGAGTCTGACTTACACTGTTAATCCTTTAACTGGATTCACACCAATGAAGATCATAAAACTTGCCTTTGTTTTTTGATCAAGTATCTTGAGATTCTTTTCTGTTTTAATGAATAGGAGGACAAACTAGAACTTCAAGTGAAAATATTCTGTTACAGTGAATATTAAATTCTTACATTACGTTCCTCCCCAAACCTAGAACCACTTAATGCTTCAGGGAGGAGGATTTTTTTCCCAGATATCAAAGAAAAAACAAATTCTTAAAGAAGAAAGAGCTATTTTATGAAACAAAAATCTTTATCCTATATTTACACAATACTATTTACACAAGCACATGGGGTTTTATCCACTTTAGGCTTTTCTAATCTGCTTTTTGTGATATCTAAGAGCTCTGTTGTTCCTCAGCATTCAAAACATACTATGTTTTTATATGTTACTTTGCTCATATGTAGTTATTGATTTTTATGACAGCCCATTCAAACTGATAAAAATGCTGAATTCATTAAAAAATGTGTGATTTTGTAAGAAAGATAATTTTTAATTGCACAGCTTTTCTTGTTCCAAATTATTTAATCAATGCCTAGTATCTTATTCCATTAAAAAAAAAAAAGCTTAAAAATCATGTACAGGTTTGAAATAATGACTTTTTTTACCCCCTTCTTTCTCATTCCCAAAAAGCCCCTTTATGAGCTGCCTAAACACGACCACAAACATTTCCGAGTGCCACATTGCTGTAGACTATCCAGCCAGGGCATCGATACAGAAAAGACACTGAACAGGTTTTAGGAGGAAATACACCCTGGATAAAAGTGTAAAAGAATTTTCTCAGCAGCATATGAGAAACAAATGAGAAAAATCATAATCCTATGTTGGAAGGACACAGTCCAGGGATGAGATTCAGGCAACACCCGAGAGGGTTTAGATTAGTAAGTGCACCCTCAGAACATGTGCTGGTAATACAATGCCATTCAGATTAGTGATTACTAAACAGGACTGTGAAAAATTCCCAAATGATTAAGTTAGACACTAAGTAAGTTAAATTCTTGAAATAAAAGCAATATTTTCATAATGGAAATAATATAATAAATTCTAAACTTTCTTCTAAATGTAATGTCATGAAACCAGGGTAAAATTTCTTTGTAGACTTTGGGCTGAAAATGGGTAGTCTGTCTATTTAAAGAATACAGAATATCATTTCTATCATATAGAAATATATATCAATATTCTAGCATTTGGATATTAAATTCACCTTCCTATGTGTACCCAAAATCAATTAATACCAACATCAAAATATCTGAATTTGAAAAAAAATATTAGTTTCATAAAAATTCTGTAAGAGAGAGAGATGGGAGAGAAAACCACAGAAAAGAAACAAAACAATTCGACTGAACACAGAAGTAAGGACTTGCTAGTCAAATCAGATGTGGTGTTTTATTCTGTTCCAAAAATGCCAGAAACAGCTCTTAAGTGCAATGACAATGGCTACATGCAGCTAGAAAGGACTCTATATGAGCCATCACACAAATTCATCCTGTTATTCAGATGCTAAGGCTGATTCAGACACTGATGATTTTAACCATGAGAACAGTGAACACAGTGAATCTGAGGCATAGTAAAAACTCATTGAAGAACTACAAGACTAAAGCATGTTTAAAAATAAAGCAAAGCGGCACTAAATATTTAAAACCTTTCTCTTAAAAGAAAATATTAATAAAGCACTATTTTAAGGCTTTTTTTCCCCATCAACAGATCTCAAATCACTCTGTTTGTTAGCAAAGTACCATCATTCAGATATTACAGATGAGGAAAACAAGGTGGATAGATACAGACTGAAATGATTTATTCAGCATTGAGGTGTCAACTCACTGGCACCACCAAGTTTATAACTTCATTATTTAGGGCATAAAGTGACTGCTTTCATAGCTGAAGAAAGAATCTTGCTTTCCCATATGAACTGTACTGTGAATTCTGGAGGAAAGCGTGGGTGGAACGATTGGTGAGTCTTGGTCAGAAATGCCATGAATTGCTGCTCTGCTTTGTTAAAGGCAGTTATTAAATCCACTATTCCCATAAATATGTATATTTTCAACAAAGATTTTAAAAGTACAAGAAATTTGAATAATCATAATTCCAATCTTCATATATTATTAAGTTTAAAAAAATTCCAGCATTTTGAAAATTATGTTTATTACGTAACAAAAATTTATCTCGGTGCAAAATAACATTTAATAATTTCTGAAGAATAATTTCCCCCATAACAGGACTGTTTTGTTTCTTTTCTTTTTTTTAGGGAAAAAAGTAGGTCTTTCATGGTCTCTAGTTTGTTTACTTGGATTATTTTTTGGCTTGTTTTTTATTTAATGAAGAAAGAAAGAAAAACTCAGAAGCAAAATATCTTGTTGACACTTGGGCTGCCATCATATAATCATAGTAGCAAATAACTAAAAAGACAGCATTTGTAGTGAATTTTTAAAGACCCTCTCTTCTATTAAGGCTTTTCTGTATCTAACTATATTCAGAACAAGAAGAGAATGACCTTCTAAAAAGTAATGATGGTGATTATCCATATAATGGTTGTAACATGCAAATATACAGCAGCCATGTAAAGGAACAAAAATCAGACAGCAACTTCACAGTGCTTAAGGGCTTCATATTTTACAGCACCAGCATTAATGGAAAAGTTAATGTAGCATTGAATAACAGTGAGTTGCTCAGCTGCTGCTACTGCTGCAGAACATTTAGATCATGGAAATAACACATCATTTTTTCACTCCTATTGCTTTCTTGACCCACAGAAAAATAACTCTCACCCACCCCCAAAATCACATGCAAAATACTCTTGTGTTAGTCAGTTGCTTAAGAAATATGACCAATAATATAATTTGTAAGACCGAAAATTCAAATAAATAATTAAACCACAAAACTGAAAATAATTAAGCAACAGTGCTGAAGAAAATCTCAAAAACTATACTCCATGACTTAACTCATACTATGGTACAAATATGGTACAAATGGTTGTGCACGCATGAGCACAATCACTTAATGCAGTACACAAAACAAAACAGCATTTTACAGTACTTTTATATCTTAATTCCTGATCTTAATACATGGAATATCCAGATAAATTATGCATGTTAAATTCCCTTGTTTTCCATATACTAGAGAGTAAAAACTACTGAGTGCACTCAGTACAGTGTCATTTAAGAACTTTTAATTGATCCAAGTCTACAGGAAAGTTTTGGAAGGTAGGCAACACCTAGATACTGTAGATGGAGGCACATAACTGGCTCTAAATTGAATTGCACTGACAATTGCGTTTAGGGAGAAATCTGAGGAAGGGGCCGCAGACCTCACAACTATAAATCCTGTAAACCATCTTCCCCTTTCATTATTGCTGGCTGGTTTAGAAAAGAAAAAGAAGTAAGTTGTGATGTAAATATAGAGTAAACGTTGGAATATACCATCAATCTTTCCCTCCTTCTTAAATTCAGGCAATGACCTTAAGAGTTTTGTTCCTTCTTGATGCAAAATGTAGAACATGAAGAAATATCAGAGTTTAGAATTTCCATTGAGGAAATTAGTCCTTCCTGGAATTCCTGAAAATTATTCCAACTCATAAAGGACTTCAAACTTTAATGTTTCTGCACTGATGTTGGACTAGTAAAATTTTTTGATTTTGTTACTGATTGCCTTTTTTTACCATCAGAAGGAGAACAAAGTGAAGAGCAGTGAGCATGGTTATGGAAAGCAAAAAGATTCATCCCTTCCTTTTCTGCTCTCAAAATAATCAAAAAAAGGTGCTACTAATTTGAAATTCAGGCAGCTCAAAAAGTAAAACAAATGCTTGACTGATACTTTACAGTTTCACTGTTGATATCAGACATCAGAATAAAAACTGGGGAGTAGGACCACTGTTTCCAGATACTTCCAAATTTGGTTGTCTGCCAGGTCTAAACTCAAAGGTTTTACAAAATGACTCTTCGGTCACACCTACAGCTGTTTATCAGTCAGATAGTATTTGTCAGGTAGTATGAAAATCTCCCTGTCCCTATTCATCCCTAGGTGTCCAAGTGACTGCAATTTCTGGAACCAATATCATCATTCAGCTATATGTATGCCAATTGTATCATTCACTGACCTTTTTGCTTCTCTAATGTCTGTGATGATATTAGCTATGAATTCCTAATAGGGTTGAAAAAGTACCAGCAGAAGGTATGTGTCTTGCCTTTACAACTGGTAATACCAACTGGTATGGGGAGAAAAACAACAATAAAAACTTCTGAGTATTAGAGCCAATGGAGAACCTAAGAAGCCAGCAGCCAGGAAACCAATTATTTACTAAAAGCTACCTCAAAACCTGCTTGTCATTTAAGATCTTATAAATGTTTTGGAACCCATGAATGATGACAGAAATCTGTAGAAGTTGTCTTGTAAGGCAATGTCCATTGTGGCCTTCTCATTTTTACAGCAGAGATTTTTCCTAAGGAATGTATGTCTTTTAGAAAATAGTAGCATTACAACTTTACTGTGGGGATTGTGAAAAGTTAAATTTAACAAAAGAAGGGGAAAAGTAAATATATTTCTTAATTGTTATCCTAGAGAACAAGAATTTAGAAGTACATTTTTTTTGTTTTAGTGTACACAAATTCAGAGTTCGTTTTTTTTTTGCTTTTAAAGAAGTGGAATCCTCTAAATAAATATTGCATTGAAAGAGCCGCCCTTAGTAATTTGTCACTGTGTCAATGAAATAAAGGAGCTATTCTAGTACTTTCAGAATAGGACATTCCTAAGAAAAGGTCCCTGTTTAAAATTTAGTGGTGTCCAGCAGAACCTTTTGAACTTCCCTGCACAGTTGGCAATAACACCCTTTCATAGCTCAGCTAAAGATTATCAAATGATCCAGATATACAGGGAATACCATAGCCAGAACCCAACATATGACCTGTAGATTTAGCTTCTGCAACACACACATTAGAAAAATTGATGTGCCTGGCCTCCAGTGGATGTGCATTCAGAAAGAAACGTCTGTTTCCTTCCAGGGAAGAGAATATATTCATCACCAAACAAGAGCAGCAACACACAGAGTATCATTAGTCCAAAAAATAAGTTGAAAACTAAGCCTGAGTATATCTGATATGCTAAAAGACCATTTATACTAATAGAAAAACATAATTTGTATGCAAAAAGTAATTTCCTTGTTTTTAAAGACAATTGGTAATATTCCTCTAACACTACTGAATTGTAGATAAATTCCAATCTATCTTTTATACTAATTTTAATATGTTAGTTTTATTCCATCAGGCCTCAAACCTTTATAACACCTTCTTTGTTAAAATTTAATAGACAATATAGTTTTCATTGAGGCCATTATCAGAGAAACTGGTGGCCATTCCCACATGTTTCCAATCACAGTTTTTCTACATTTTTAATTCCAAGACTGTTAAGAATGAAAAGTAACGTATACTTGGGGAACAATTGAACAGTTTGTCTGGGTCCTCTAAGAGGATACAATCGGAGATTTTCATTAACTCTTCATGATCATCTCAAATGGAAAGACTATTACAAAAGAAACTATTTTTTTCTTATTCAACTTTGCCTGGCATTTAGACAGATAATGTGGTTGGTATTTTTTTTTTTTTCCTCTCATGCTTCTCAGAGGTACTTAATTGAGGTTAAATCAGAAAGGATAGCAGATTCCATTGTGTTCTGGTGGACACATATCACATCCTGCTACTGCTCCTGGCTGCTCTTCTCTCCTGACAGGTTTCACTCAATTAATTTTCAGAGATTTTTAGCTCAACAGTTCAGAATGAAACTCTACCACTGAAAATACTGTCTGAAGTTCACTAAATAAATTTCCTCTACTATTAAGCTGTCATCAACTTTGAAAACATCACTTTTTATTCAAGAAAACGCAAGAGGTTGGGGTACTATTCAGTGTAAAAGACTACTATGTGACTGAAAATAATGCATTGTTAGGTAACAGAAATTGGAAACTTGAATGTCTATACATTAAAAAAAATTAAAAATGAACATTTTTCAGTAATACCAAAGCAACACTTCTATGCATCATGAGGCAAATATATCATGCTTTACTGTCCTCCATGTTTTCACATAGCACAAGATATATTATGCATAAAAATTAAGGCCCTCTTATGGCAAAGTATCCCAAAGGCTTCAGTAGTATTTCTAAATTGGGCCAAAGAGACATCAAATTTAGCTTCCTCTTTATGTACACTTTTATTGCTTCCTACCATTAGTGCTAACATAACTTCTAGTAAATCATCAAAAGAAATTTCTTACACATTAATCTTCCCTAGATTCAGATTGTGACTGTAACAAAACCAAAAAGCATTCCCACCCAATAAATATAAATTGCTATCAGGAGAGGAGAAACAGTGGCAATCTGAAAAATAAGTAAACTTAAATTTTAAGAAATAACTTCATTTTAATTTTAATCTATTGGCATTGTATATACAGAATATTTTTTAAAACAATGGTTAGCATTCTCAAATTGAACAGCAGAAGTACATGTGGCTTATGCATCTTTTTGTGGATTTTCTACTAATCTAGACAATTGGATAGTTTGCTACATTATTGGGTTTTAAAATGGTTCAGCACTATTGAATGTTTAAGAAATATTTATGGCATAAGGCAGTATATTCCTGAAGCTGAAACAATCATTAGACTCTGATGTTCATCTATTTTATTGAACTACCCGCAGGGAGCTTTATGGGCATACTATCATGTCAAGGTCACAGGATTAAGTGAGCAGTGATGACAGTAAACAAGCCTTTTCTGTATATTCTAAAGGGTCTTACTGAGTTACTTAAAATGCCATAAACATAAATAGTCTCCTATCTCTACAACACATCCATGACAGATGACTTCAAAATATAACACTCTTGAGCAATGGAGCTTTACAACCTAACCAAAAGCCTATATTATTGACAACAGATATCAATATACTGGGGAGCACAAATATTGGGAGAAGCTTGAAATCTATTACCGTCAGATATTTTATGTCTGTAAGTGTACAAGAAATATATCTACATATACGTCAAACCTCTGTGTGAACAGATATTACTGCTGAAAAAACCCAGACCTTACAGGTTAAGAAAAAACACAGTTACACAGAAAAAATAAATGCTATAATAACAAATGTACCAGATCTATACAATCTGTGTAAAAACAGATAATAAAACCAAACCTACACAGTACTTTCAATATCATCTTGAATGATTTAATTACTCCTTAGGAGTATACTGTGCATTACCAAATCTATCAATGAGAAAAGCAGCATAATCAAGTACAGCAACCTGCTTCAAGTCATATGCAGACATAGTGTTCCTGAATCAGTCAAAATAAACCTGTGTAAACTTATTTTTTCCCTCTCTTAAAAAAAACAAAATCAAACAAAACCCCCCAGCAGTGATCAATTGAGAGAAGTGTCTGCAGGGAATATTTTTCAGAAACCAGAAAAAGGAATTGTGTAAAGGTGATCTTTATAGTTTAATATTTGTGGACATACAGGCTGTGCTGACAAAATGCATGCAGAAACACCAAACCCAAGGAACACTCCTGCTAAGCCATATTAAGGTAAGAAGGTTGGTGACCGGTCACGAGTGGTGTTCCCCAGGGCTCAGTGTTGGGGCCGGTCCTGTTCAATATCTTTATCGATGATCTGGATGAGGGGATCGAGTGCACCCTCAGTAAGTTTGCAGATGACACCAAGTTGGGTGGGAGTGTTGATCTGCTGGAGGGTAGGAAGGCCCTGCAGAGGGATCTGGACAGGCTGGATTGTTGGGCCGGGACAACTGTATGAGGTTCAACAAGGCCAAGTGCCGGGTCCTGCACTTCGGTCATAACAACCCCAGGCAACACTACCGGCTTGTGGAGGAGTGGCTGGAAAGCAGGCTGGCTGAAAAGGACCTGGGGGTGATGGTTGACAGCCGCCTAAACATGAGCCAGCAGTGTGCCCAGGTGGCCAAGAGGGCCAATGGCATCCTGGCTTGTATCAGGAATAGCGTGGCCAGCAGGACCAGGGAGGTGATAGTGCCCCTGTATTCGGCACTGGTGAGGCCGCACCTCGAATACTGTGTCCAGTTTTGGGCCCCTCACTTCAAGAAGGACATCGAGGTGCTGGAGCGTGTCCAGAGAAGGGCAATGAGGTTGGTGAAGGGTCTAGAGCACAAGTCTTATGAGGAGCGGCTGAGGGAGCTGGGGTTGTTTAGTTTGGAGAAGAGGAGGCTGAGGGGAGACCTTATTGCCCTCTACAACTACCTGAAAGGAGGTTGTAGCGCGGTGGGGGTTGGTCTCTTCACCCCAGTAACAAGCGATAGGACGAGAGGAAATGGCCTCAAGCTGCGCCAGGGTAAGTTTAGGTTGGATATTAGGAAAAACTTCTTTACTGAAAGAGTAGTCAGGCACTGGAACAGGTTGCCCAGGGAGGTGGTTGAGTCCCCATCCCTGGAGGTATTTAAAAGACGGGTAGATGCAGTACTTGAGGACATGGTTTAGTGGTGGACTTGGCAGTGGTAGGTTAACGGTTGGACCTGATGATCCTAAGGGTCTTTTCCAACCTTAACAATTCTATGATTCTATGATTCTAAGGAAGTGACAAAGCTCTGGTTGCTGGCCTCTGTGTCTAACAAACCATGTTCCTCCTGTATGCCTGAAAACAGGACCTCTTATGTGGTGCTTGGGAACAGCAGTTGCATACTCACTTGCCTATCAATCCCCTGTAGCAATACTGCAAGACATGACTCCAAGTAGATTAGAAATTACTGCAGACAGAGCAAGAGGAGATAAAGGGAAATAGGCAGAAGCACAGAGTATTTCTGATTGGTTGTAAAGGTATGGATGTAAGGACAGAACAGACACTGCTGAGAGGAGATCTTTGATTTCCTCAAACATGGGACTATGAACCGAAACAAAAACCTTCTATGCAGAGATAAAATATTTTCTCTTTAGCATCAGATGACTGGTATGATTAATGCATTGACTTAGGAAAGCTCTAAAGGAGGATGATGTTGTACTACAGGGAAGCAAAAATGGGGGGGGGGGAAATCGTCTTGAAGGTTGATTTTTTTTCCCTGGGGCGGAAGAGAAAAAAAACCAAAAAACTGAGGAGACAAGAAAAATGAATCAGTCTATTACATATCTTAGCTGATTATACCTTGCAAGGAGGAAAATGGGAAATACAGGAACTAAGAGGTAAGAAGTGTTAGTATCCAGAAAATAAAACTTAGGCTGGCATCATAGAAGCTTGCCAAGACAAATCAGGGTCTGTTCCTGGGAAAAACAAGAAAGAAGTACTTCTTGTTTAGCACATAATAATTTACTTCCTCTGAAGTTCAGACACAGGCATGAAACATACTTATTGAAAGTCTGAGCAATGTCAAAAGGAAAAGAAAAGTTAGTACTGCACTTTGAGATATAACAGAAAAATCTCTACCACCACCTCTAAAAGAGTATGGAGACAAGAGCTGTTTAAAAACCCCCAAATTAAATAACTAACTGAAAAAAAGATCAAACTTGGTGGTACAGGGCTCATTTATTAAAACAATAGATCTCAAAAATCTTAAAATAAAATAAGTTATAAAAAGATGTGTGCTTTGTCTACATATGTATGCTAGGTGGAAAAGTAGCTTAAGTCCAGTAAGGTATTTTAGATATGATTCTGACTAGTTCAAGTTTTTTTCATGAGACTATCTAAGATAAAATATATCTGGAATGAAAATAATCACTGAAACAGAGTTTGTATTTCCAAGGAAAGACGCTAAAGCTACAGAATAACCAAGTTTAAATCCTCCAAACTTAGAAAATGTCAGCAAATTGGTGGATAAACTCCCTTTAAAATAAGCCTGCCACAATTTCTAAAACCAAAATTACATACACAACACCAAACAGTTCTGATGTGGAAGGAAGATAAAATATACTAAAATACCAATGTGGTTGTAGTCAAGAGCTCCTTAATAAACTCACATAATCATAAAGGAAATGTAGCAAGAAAAAAAAAAGGAGGAGGAGAGGGCAATCCCTGATCACTTAGCAGTTCTCTGAAAAACTTATGGAGGATAGATGTGATTCCAGATGACTGGAAAAGGATGCTATGCAGTCTTAAAAGGGGAAAAACAAACTAAATGCATTATATACTAACGCTTACCTTTGATACATGCAAAGATACTAGAAGAATTTATCAATCAGTTAATTAATATGAAACTATAATGTGGGTTTATTATGAACAAGTAATTTTCTTTACATCTTTGCCATTTGATTTATTTGTTTATTCATCTACAGCATAATCAGAATAGTTAGCTTTTGACACAAGAGTACTTACTGTTCGCATAGACTAAGAGAAATATGTAACAATATAATAGAGGAATACCTGAATGGTTCAAACCTGGATTTTTTTATAGTGAGTATCAAAGGTTTGTGAAGAGATTTGGAATATTTTCAAGTGGGAGACTGTATGGGTTGTTTCCTGAATTCTGCTGTATTAAACTTTTCATTACCAACTTTGATGAAGAATCAGAGAAAATCCACAATAGAACTTGAGGCAACTACAAGCTGTGAGAATTGTAAGAATAGCACAGGAGAATAATAATTGAAAATTACTTAAAAAAATCTAAAATCTGTAAGATGAAAGAGAGAGACAACAGTCTTAAAAACAATTACAAGCATAGATGCAAAGCAACAAGTGGTTGTCAATTAGTAGCAGGGAGTAAGAGCCTGCAAAGCGGTTCTGGGAAGTACTGACTGAGCCTACAATCTCATTTTAGGATGCATCAGTAAAGCTATAGTGTGAAACACACTTACGTAGAGTTGTGCATTGTTGAGGGCTCACCTGCAATCAAGTGCCCAGATTGCAGTACCTCTTTCTAAGGAAGATGTAGGCAAACTGCAATGAATCTAAAGCAAGACACCAACATTATACAAGATATAGATAATTTAATCAGTAAAGGAAGACTGAAAAAACTGTGTTTGTCTAGTCTGGAAGTCAACAGCCTGAAAGGACAGCATCAGCTTCCAAAGACTTTGATAAGGGCTAGGTTTAAAACCAGGTATAATTAATCTAATTTGTAGCAAAGAAAATGATCCTATAATGCACATGCAAATTCAACTATAAAGCTATCAAAGACATAGAACAGGTTTTCTAAGGTGTTCGTAGAATCCCACTCTCCCCCTCCAAAGAAAGAGGGATGCAAAGCATGTGATAGGTATGTACCAGACTACACCTGCCTCAGTGCCTGAGGATGATTTAATCTTCAGTTCCTTTCCAGACCCTACTCTGAATGTCTCAAATTATTTTATAAACATATGGTTGGACATAAATGTATTTCAAATAAAAAAGTACAAGACACATTAAGGTTTTGAGAGGAGGGGAATCAAAATGGCTCCACTGGGTTTTCATTTCTGGTTAAACTTCGCATTTCTGATGTTTCCAACAAAAAATGTCTGAGAAGTCTGACAAAACACTACAGATGTTCTTTTAAAAAAAAAAC
This sequence comes from Theristicus caerulescens, assembly GCA_020745775.1. Taxonomy (NCBI): domain Eukaryota; kingdom Metazoa; phylum Chordata; class Aves; order Pelecaniformes; family Threskiornithidae; genus Theristicus; species Theristicus caerulescens. The sequence continues at coordinate 106,867,188 of CM036559.1, forward strand.
AACATTTTCTACAGCTTTGCATTCATCTTCTGTAATCTACTTGAAGCATCACATGGGAAAGAATCCTGGAGTGTAATGGTATTACAACAGCTTACTGTAACTTAAAAATATGATGTTTCTCATCCATTTTATATCACAAAATAAAGACTAAATCAAAGAATTTTCATTTCTGAAGAAAAAAAAAAGACCTTCTTAGAAACATAAAACTTACTTTTTCAGAATCTTCTCATCTATGGCTTTTGTTCCTTTTTTATTCTTTGCTTTCTGTTCTTACATATGGAGAAGATGGGAAATCCACTGCTATATTGCACAGGTATTACTAGATAGGCATGGGAGACAAAGTGAGACTCATGAGAGGGAAGTGTTATCTGTCTAATTAGAAATTCTTCCCTCATGGTTTCTACTGAGTTTCTACCTCTGTCTAAATTGGAGGCACGGAAAGAAGGAGCACAGATGCTAGAAACATTGTCCAATACCAGCAACTGTTAGTTGAGTCTGCTGATACCCACTGCAGAGGCTGTTTCCACTGCAGGAACTAGGAGGAAAACATGAAGAAAAGCATCTGGACTTTCAAGCCCTACTGAGATGAGGAAACTTCAAAATCAAGACTGACTGAAATTGAGATTCCTCAGGAAATCTTGAGTTGAAAATTCAAGGAGTCTGAGTGAGTATTAGATGGACCTATCATGTCTACTTGTCCTATCTTTCTGTTTCTTAAGCATTTATTTACAGCTGAAGATAGGTTACAGGGCTAGATGGACCACTAGTATGAACTATTATGGGTGTTCTTGTGATTGGTATCCTGGAAGCTGAATGGCTGCATGTGCATGTGCTAGCTCTATGGCTAGACTTAAGAAGGAGCAGAAGTCCCTCTTGGTTTTTTTAAGGTTGGCCTTCCTCTGAATACATGTATACTTTAAAATTCCCTTGTTACTACTACAATAAAAATATATACAGTAAGTTGACTATGTAATTTGCATACATATTCTTACTGCTGTTTCAGTTAAAGACTCTACTGACATCTAAAGATCTGTTGTTTCTAAAGCTTAAAGAAAAACAACATTGCCACACTTTCCTCTTTGTGTTTGCCATGAAGCAAAGGGGGAAAAACACATTTTAGGCAGAAATGGAGAATATATTGAAGAGAAGTGAAAAAAACAGAATACAGAAAAAACAATTATCTTACTGAAGTAATAATGCAAAAGAAAATGCAGAAGTCTTCCTTCTTTAATATGAAATACAATGTACTGTACTTCCTAGAGATAAACATGTCTTTCCGTAGAGTTGAACAAGTCTTCCCTGAGTACCGTGCATTTCCCAACATTGGAAAATACTACCTCTTTCCAAAGAAACTATTTTCTTCAGAGGTTTCTTCCAGCTGTGGGAAAAAATCCATAGTGAACAGCACCACAGTTCAAAACAACTCAGCTACTTTGCACAAATACAGAACTGAATAAATCTCACATAAGCAAACTGTGCACTCACTTGTACAGCCCATCTCCGGTTATACAATACTCCCTTCTTGGCAGGTATCTCTATGCTGCAAATAGCATCCTACATTTAACTTCCTACTATTAGAAAATGATACAGAATTCTTCTATCCCCCTTTTTCCATCGTGCTTGTCAAATGCCACAGCACCATTAGCAAGAGCTCCTTCAAATAGTCTGTGCCTTCCACCACAGTGGTAAGCAATCAGGGAGGGAGGAAGGAAGAGGGTACGCAATGGGTAGGAGATGTAATATAATGGGTGCAGAGCAGCAGGAGCAGCACAAAGTTGAAAGCATAGTAAGAAAGGTAAGAAGGTGATTGAAATAGTATAAAATACTACAAAAGAGTGATCAGATTAGAAAAATAGTCTCACTCACATTTATGTTTAAAATCTGCTACAGAAGGATGACTAGTACTGGACCTAAAATGTGAATAATGCTCACACATTTGCTGAACTCAAGGTATCTCAGTGAAGTTAAGTAAAAACAACAGAAGACAGAAAAGCATTTTCTTAATGTTTTTTTGTGATGAAATTGTCTCAGAATAAATATTTGGAACTTGTAGTAAGGATAGCTAATGAATGAGCTGAAAAGTGTGCAGGTTCCATCAGATCAATCTGGAAGGATCTATTCTGCAAAGAAAAATAGATTCCACCAATTCCAGAAACATAGAAAACTCATTGTTCTTACAGAGTATGTGGAAAAATGTGGAACCTTAACAGGCCCTCTAACAACAGGCATGTCAAGCACACTGCTGGATCCAGTAGACAGGATCTGGTCCTACATCTTTTCCACTGTTCTAAAGCTCCCTTTGTAACTTCTGTCTAGCAGTTAAAATGAGCCAGAAATGAATGAATAGCTAAACCAGATGAAGCTGATTTGCAGTGGGGGACAGGGTAGGTTCTGTGTCTCTCTGAACTTCCTAAGACAGCAGCTTAGTATAGTGATGGAGTCAGAGCATGCCAAAGGCTGGCTGTAAGGGAAACTCCTCCTTACTAAATTCCTGCATTCTGGTCTCCCTTGCTGTAAACTGGAAACATTTGGTTTAGAAGCAGTGTCGTCCCAGAATCAACTTACTTAACTGTCAAGCCCCATAGGCTCAGAAAAGGGGAGTTCTCTTTCCACTCTCCCCCTGTCCCCCAGAGAATCCAATCTCTGCAGAAGCACATGCTGTAGTGAGAGGCAGAACTAGCTGTCTGGCAAGAAACTTTTTATTTTCAGCCTGTATCCCCAGATGAATTTGGTCTTCACCACAGAATGAGTTTGACAGGTCTGCCCTCTACCATGAATGATTAATTTGTTATGGGTGTCTAGTTTAACCAAAGATGGATTTGAGCAGAAAAAGCCCTTGTATACTTGCTATTTGGTAAAGCTGCTTTAATGTAGGTGGAACCTCCTTCATCAAATCACGGAAAGCAAGAGAACCAAGTCTCATTTTTAAATGTCATTTTTCTCATTATAGTAATCCTCCTGTGTATATCAAAACTGATCATGTGAAAATATCTGACAAGTATTTCATATTTAGATTTAGAACACAAACTGGAACTCAGAACTCTTTGTATTGCCCTATATTGCCTTAAACCTATAGAAACTGTGAAGTAGAGCTATATATACAGTATTCTTGAATAAGAGTTTTTGAAAAGTTGAGACATCTGATAAAAGTAGAAGCTAAACTAAAAGAATACTCCAAACAAACATGGTAACAGATTATGGCCCAAAACACAGGCATGAATACGGCTGATAAGGAATTTGAACTCTGTGTACAGACAGGTTTCACTAAACTTTTTTTTTTTTCCTAAGAAAGATGTGTATGGGGAGAGAAGCAGATGGGGAGGAAGAGAAGCACCATATGAAGCTGACAGAGAAGACAGAAGGAAGCATATGTTGTGACATGAAGACTATAACCCTGAAAAAAGCTAAGGGTAAGTGCTGGTTTAAAGAAGCTTTGAACGCTAAGCTATGAAACACCCTGTTAGATTCTTCCTGAGTTCAAGGAAATAGGATGTTGCATATTCACTCTGAATAAGTGGCAATGCATCAAAGAAATAACCAACTCATCAATTTCTCATCTGAATGGGAAAAACCTGCAGAATTCTAATTTTGGTAAAATGCTGAAATTAAAAATGGGAAAAACAGTATGTTTAGGGTAAGCTATTATGAAGACACATAAAAGTGTCAAATTGCCAAAATGAGGAAAACACAAATTAGTTTGCTTTAAGGGAACAAACAGGATTTATAACAAATTAATGAGATTTATTTTGAAATCTATTACTCTTTGTCTGAGATATGTAGGAGAAAATAAGATGATTCGATAATTTCCTTTTGTTGTAGAGGTGTTGATGCTCATGCCTGCAAGAAATCGAGCAAAAGGACTTTGGTTTTCACTTTAAGAGGTGAAGGGAAAATATTTGTGAAGGGGGAAAGAAGTTAACACTGATAAGCAATAAAAAATCAAGTTTTTTTCAAAACTGTTATTTACCATTTTTAGACAGAAGGAGATGAAAGAGTAAACAGGTTCTCAGATCAACTCAAACCCTACTGATTGATTAATGTATGGACAACAATAGATTGTACAACGTTACCGTGTTTGTAGGCATTTATTCAAGTGGTGGAGCACTTGCATATAATTAATTTCTCATTCATAAATTAATAAGTAATTAAGAACATAATTGAAATGCAAGTCATCTACAATTTTAAGTTATTTTTAATTCAACTATCTTTATGTAACTATAATCTAACCTAGAACTGAGTTTCAAATGGTATTATTCAACTTAACTGTTGTTTCTTCAGACATTTTGAGAAGAGTTTATGATAATATATTGACAATTCATAATTTACAAATACTATAGAATTTCACTCATCAGACCTCTTGTTTTCCCTCCCAGTGCTAAGTTTCTATGTTTCTTAGTAGTCTCTTTGCTTCATAATGAACAAAGAGTAAACTTTGTGGCACCTACAGATTAAACACAGTAAATGCTCCTTGCTGCATTCTGCAAAAACAGTACACACAGACACAAAAGCTGGGGAGGCTTACAAGCTCATTGTGTTGAACTGCAAACACAAGGAAAAATTTTCTCTACAGCTGGGTCATATTTCACAAAATGAGACCTTAATATTTTATAACATGAGCATCTATGTTAAAGAACTTAGAAATTGTTCTTTACCTTGAAGAGAGATAAACAAAACCACATATATATGTACCATATGCTACAATTATCAGTGAATCAGTAGCTGCAGATTATGTATGTGATAGAGAATTGAAGCTTTCAAGAATCACACTCATCCCCCCCCCCCCCCGCCCCGATAGTTTCTTACCTATCTTATCCATTTTGGATATCAAAAGGCATTGCTATTGCCCAAGTATTTATCATGCAGAGGCGGTTGCCTATTACTTCCCCTGGCCCTCCTGGGCCTGAGAACGATCTCCCTAATTTACCATTTCAATGCACGGTCTCCAGCACAAGAGATGGACAGGAGACCAGCAGTGTGCCTTCAGAACTAAGAACACTCTCCCCAACAGAAATGATGGAGTCACTACAGAGGTCTAGAGGTCTGGAGGGTCAACCTATTTTTTTTTAAGTAACTCTGTATTCCAGTCAGGCAGTATCTCCTGAGGCACAGAGAAGCAACAGTTTATAAAGAGAATGCTAATACTATAACCATTTGTCAGGAATTAAAAACGGAGACTTGAGGCCTGTTGTGTCTCTTGCTAGCCAAGACCAGAAGTATGTACAATTTTAGAACCCATCTCAATTTCCATCATATAAAGAGTATTGGAAGAACTACCTAATTAACAACAGGTTTTACCTTCTGTGCCTAAGCAGTTTGATGAGACCCCTCTCTACTTTCTGCACTTGAAGCCTTTTAAATCTGCCTACTGAGAACCAGTGACCTTGGTTCTTAACAAGGCTCAGAGGCTCTCCCACTGGGCATCTCCCTCTACCCACTGCCATCCTAGGCCTTTCCATTCACAGTCCACTAGGTCTCATGACAGAAGGTGCACTTGTGTCGTGGATCACACAGCTGCCACCGCACACATGGCAAAACCTGCAGTGCAAGGCCATTTGCTTCCTGATCGGCTCCTGAAAATGGCGAACCCCACTTGGAAACCTTGTGCTGTCGCCATGTCCCCTCTTCTCCAGGTTAAGCAGCAGCCTGCAGCTAAAATACAACCAGGCCAACAGCTGCACCTAACACGGTGAGCGCCAAAATGGGAAAGCAGCACTGCAAGTAATTGAGAAGCAGGCACACTGGGGAAGTGGCATGACAGGAATAAAATAAGTTTCTTTTGCTTGATGTAAGAAATTTGATGGGTTTGTCACAGGTATCAAGCTGCTTCACAGCCCATCAAAAACTATCATGGACTGCAGAGAAAAAAAATCTGCAGCAGTGATCTGTTGCCATTTAGGATGCCATCAACAATCCCAGAGAGGAAAGTTATCTGGCCCAAAGAAGAGATGGTCTCCTGAAAATGTTACTGACCAGCAACTGACTTAAGCTTGCAAAGTGTCTGCAGCCATTCACAAACTTGGGCAACAATGTTATTACAAAATTCAAAGACATTAAAAGGACTGAAAACTGCACTTATTTTCATCAGGCTCAAGTCTCCAGATACACAGCTTTAAGCCTCAACTAGAGATAACACAAGTGCCCATTATGGACTAAGGCTGTTTTGAATTAATCATATCACAATTTTCTACATGTCATTTTTGTAATTTCCACCAGAACGTCTCTGGAGTTAGACTACAGAGTTTTCATAAGTCTGAATTTCTACACTTTCTACCACCTTAAAAAATAAATATATCTCCATCATCATCCAGGAAATAGTGATTTCTTTGGAAGATATAAGGATATAAGGATGATGAACATGAAAAATTGCATTTTTTTAACATTGTATAACTACAAGAACCAACTAGACAGAATGACAAAAAGAAATGAAAAATAAATATGTGGTATTTATTAAACATTATTACTGATGTGTCAAATTTATTACTTGACAACTTTTCTAACAAGCTTAAGCCCTAGATATGTCTTCAAGCTACATTCAAATAGATTTTTTGAAAGAAAATATTTATCTAGAGAAAAGTTTTTGTCTTAGTCTATCAGTTTCAACTAGATTTTTACTGAAAAGGTTTTTCAGAGCTGAAATGGAACTTTCTGATCTGTTCTGCCTGACTCAGAGCAGACTTAAACACGATTTAAGTAGAAAATTAAACTATAAAAAATGGATATTTGGAAGCAGAACTTCTTTGATTTCTCTTGTTTGAGCTGTTCCACTTTGAATAAATAATCAAATATTTGTGGCTAGAATGCACAAACAAGAGAGAGACTTGGCAGTCTCTAGTTTTGCAGACAGGGCACTCACGTGGCAGACCCAGGTTCAAGACCTTGCTCTGAATGAAGGAAAGGAGCAATTTGAGCTCAGGTCTTCCACATGAGGGTCAGCACCTTAGCCACTGGCTATTTTTGTGATTCAGAAGAGCAAGGCTCTGGTTTTTTTGCATGATATAGGAAAATGTTTAATTTAACCCCTATGTTGAATAGAATGAACTTTTGAAAACAGTATTCAACACAGCTCTGATTAAAACCTCAAATACTATATTATGACTTGCATATAGTAAGAATTATATAGTTTGGATCATGGGGTTTTTTTTGGTTTTGTTTTTTTTTTTTTTTTTTTTTTAACAGGAGTACCTGTAGAATTGAGCTGCACTTCGGTTACGTTCAGCTTTGCACATGCTACATTTAAATACAATATAAGTTTTGCTTTATGCATACAGATTTTGTGCATGGCTGGCACTGACTACTGTTTTGTTGTCGGAGATTTAAGATTTACCAGTGGATCTTACCAGTTCATTACTTACACAGAAAAATCCATAAACAGAAGAAAGCATTAGACAGTGACTCAAGTAACCTGGTTCTGCTGGTTATTCTAATACTGACTTACTCTATAACACTAGACAAGTCGTTTTGACTCTGTCTTCTTTATTTCAGGCTTCCTCTGTTGACATCTATATGGAAATCTCTACATCTCTCAATATCTCATTCAGAACACTTCACTCAGATTCTAATACTGGCAGGAGCCTCAAAACCTACTGATATACTAACAGTAAAATTGCATTATAATCAACGAATACCCACTATCATTTATTTAAAATATGGTAAAATACTATGTTTTCTGTCTACAAAGGAGTTTGATCTGTGAATCTTTAGCAGAGGGGACTTCTCAAGAACCAGCTGAAGAAAAGACTAACAGAGAAAATATATTTTAGCAATACTATCTCCTAAAACATTTATGTTTCAGTTATATGATGACTTGCTTTTCTTAAACTTTGAAAGCAACATTTAAAATCCACACATTTTATATTTGCAGCTTACCTGTGAGAAACAGCTCCCCAGGCACCATGCTTATTTGTTAGTATGTTGAGTATCTTCTGTTTCAGCTGATTGGCTGTAACATGATCTCGATGCTTAGCAGCACTGATAAGATGATCGCACATCTTCTCCTCCTCTCTTCTGTCAGCAGCATACTGAGCACACTGCGACTAGGAATGAAAGTACATCATCTACTTCATAAAAGATAGGCTATTTAGAATTGCCGTAAAATGATTATTTACTAAAACTCTTTAAATATGACAAGAACTCTTTAAAATACTTCTAAGAGGAATAAGACACACTATTCAATTGAAATGGTTCTACTACTATATGTTATCCATGAAAAAGCACTCAGTTAGAACATGTAAAAATTGAAGGATCAAGGGCAAAGACAACAGAATTGCAATTTAAAACATTTAGCTATACATCTCTGTGTATATATATGTGACCACGGATATGCCTTAAAAGTTGGTCTTTATTTGTAAAACTTTCATGTGTTCCCAGGTATAAAATACATGAATACATAACATAATTTGCAGGAAAAAAAAATATGTACACTGGTTTTGATTTTTAAATTGCAGTAAGACCTACAATTAACAAGTCATTTGATAATTTTATTATTATGGATGCTAAAGAGAAACTCCTTTAACTATGAAATTAAGGAGTATATTTTCTATTTCATAGCACAACATGAGAAATTTTCATAACATACTGACACTTCTAAAAAACCCTAATGGTTTTAAACTGAAAAAGATCTAATGTTTTCATCATGTTTCCTTTAAGAGGTAACTACCTCTAAAATAAATGCTGTGGTTATTGACCTTCATGCAAATTTGTTCCTAAAACTATGAAAACTCTAGATCGTATTTTAGTTTTGATTAGTCCTTTTTTTATGTATAATAAGCACAATATAATTTTTCCATTTCTTTTCTCAAAAATCATGCTAAATTCAAATTAATTTTTTCCTCTTAGTAAGGATCCTTTCAAAATGTCTAAACGAAGCAAACGTAGCCATACTAATTAAAGTAATTCCATTATAAATAACATTTTCTAGGTATAAATTACAAAGGCTAGATTATTCTCAAAACAGCTAATTTTAAAATCACCTTTTAAGAGTAATTTTTGCATGCACAGTTATTGTGCACCATTTTAGAATGTTTAACCAACACTCAATGCTGTAACACAATGCTGAATAGAATCCTATTTTCTAATATTCAAAAGAGCAATTAAAATTAAGTTAACCTCATACTAATTTGTAGTTTATTCTTCATATTTCTGCACACTACCTTTTTATTACAGATCACATTAGCATTCAGTAAGATTTTAACAGTGGTCTTTCCACTGTGTTACAGCCACTATTTCAAGTAATCTATCTGGAAAAGAACAATCATTACACTAATTCATAAAGGGTTAATTCATTTTTCAATTTATGTTCTTGTACAGGGAAGGACCAATTAGTACAATGATCTGCCTTAGTAATGAGGTTAATATTTCACCAGCTCATTGGACAGTAAAATTAAATTTTCATTTTTCTTCCTGAACAATTACAAAGGTTAACAAAATGAAAGTTAACTGTGAAGCATCCATTCAGGGAGGAATTTCCCTGGCCCTGACTGCAACTGGAGTCACAGGATAAAATTTAGATGCTGGTCCATGGCCTCCCCACTACGCAGGTGACACAGTAACTTGGTGCAGCTTGGGCCAAATCATTTTACCCATAATGATTCAATTAAAGTTTAAAAGGTAAAAATAAAATAGCCACTCACTTCTCTGGCTGAGAGCAATGATTAACGTACTAAAATCCAGAACATATACCAATACAGCTTATTAAAAGAAAATGACAGATTTACAATTATGCAACAGAAAACTACCAGAAATCTCTTTGTCCCTACTACTTTCAACTAGGATGAATAATAAAATGTTCAGTTATATACCTAACATTATTAAAGACAATATATAAAACATTCTTTCGGACTTTAACCATCACCTTATTTAAAGACATCTGAGTTTCATATTTAACACAGGCTAAATTTCATAATTTTCTTTTATGACTTGCAGATTTTATCTTACTCATCTAAAACATGTAGCTAAGGTTTTTCATGTGACAAATATAATGAAAATTTTCATACATGAAAAATGTGTTGGTTTCTTTACCAGACAATAAGACTGACTTAAGGCTATTCCTTTAGGGAATTTAGTTAATATTCTAAATCCTATTTGCTAACAGAAGCTGGAAGTTAATTGAATATTCTCATTTTGTCTAGAGTTCTGACAGATCTTATACCTCAATGTATTCTTCAAAGAGCAGATAACTCAATCTTCTATTGTCATCTTAGGTTACTGCATGATGCTCTGATAAATATCAAATGTTATTTATTGTTGAGGCAATATGAAACTTCACTCTGACACACACTTAATTGTAAATGTGATTTTATCTAAGTTCAAAATATCCAGTATGTGCTTGGTAATAAAGTTGTTGCAATCCCATATGACAAGTGTCTGCTGTCTGCTCTGAGAAAATGAAGTAAAGGTTATGTGTATTCAAAATGACAACAGATATCTCTGTCTCACACTTTTCAGCTAGGTCAAGGAGCACAAGAACGAGTACATCAAAGTGCACATTTAAGAGAACTGTTGCAAGGAGATAAAAACCTCATCAAAACTAAGATTACTGGATCCTATTTCTAGCAACCAGGTGCTTGTTGACATTTTCTGACAGATGAATAAATTGATATAGCTATTTATTATCATCAATACTAAATCAGTCTATCTTAATCCTAATGTTAGGTCACTTGAGCATTAAAACACATGGAAATGTATGTTTGTGTATATATACTTACACATACACAAATGTATGCAAGCACAGACAGATTTGGAAATAATAAAAACCAGTGATGCTGGAATGTATAAAACACCATAAAAATGCAAAACCATATTTGATAAAATCATGTCAAAAATGAATTTTTAACTTTACTCCAACACTTTTGCATGAAAATTTGTTGAATAGGAACAAAATTAATCCTGAAGAAATAATCAAAAACCTGTTAAACTGATCATGTTTTAAAAAGAGCTTTTTTGTATATTTGCATCATTTTCCAGCAATGTAATTTAAATTGTATACTGCAACACTCATTGATGAAAAAAGCACTTTTGAAAAGGTTGACTCCTTTTAGGAGTAAGAATCATAGACATTAAAGAGTTATGGGATCCAGCTGCCATGTTACTTCTTTCAATACTTAAAAAGAATAGACACTTTAAACACAATCTTACTGTCAATAGTTAATGATTCCTAACTAGCAGGAAAGATATGTAATATCATATTTCAATATATAAATTATAGCAAGTAAATGTTCTAAAGTCCTCCAAAATGCAAAATGTTCTAACAAAATTACCGTAAAATACTAATTCTGTTTAACAAAACATTTCTATTTCTTATTTTTCATGAAGTGCCTTAAGTGTATTAATTGCTTTTCTTTCTTACTGAACTCATATATACTGTTGATAAAATCCAACAAAAATAATTACCAATGTGATTTGCATTACTATTTCCAATAAATCAGAAAAGTTCTTTGTGAAGCTGAAGGGTCTGCCATATCAGTTTAGACATTCTGATTAAGGCATTTCTTCAAGCTGTAAATGTTTTCATGAATTTCAGTGAGGAGATGAGAAATTAAATCCATTCCTTGTGTTTGACATTTACCAAAGCTTTTAAAAAATAGTTTTGAAATGCCTTCAATGTAAATTTCTTTCTTGGAAGAAAAAAATCTTTATTTTATGGGGTTACAGTCTAGGTGACAACTGAGTGAAAACAGAAGCAGAAATGCACCAACACCCAGGCTTACCTCAAACTCAGCATGCTTGTGGACATCTTCAGCTCTTTGTCGGTTCAAAATAAATTCTGCTTCATTTGCGACACGCACTATATGGTCTTTCATTGCATGACATAATAATCTAAAACAAGAAAAATCAAAATCAACCTTTGTATTTGATGTACTTCAAATAAGCTATTTCAGTAGATTTACTTAGAATGGAAAAAAAATAAAATTAATGAAACTACTGTAATGCAATTGCCAAATTAGTTGACATGAAAAATTTAATTTTATCCAAAATTTTCTGCATTTGTGAAAGCACAAACAGATCATTTTATATGGAAAAAGCTTGCTATTTATTATTGAAGGGAAAAGCTCTTCATGGAAGTATTATATTCTGGTATGTTTTTAACAGCAGTCTCAATATGAATATGAATATGAATATTATACTATCATTAAAAAAAATCTAGACAACTGCTTAAACACATATTGATACCATTATATCATTAAATATAAATATTGCAATTTTAAAGTCTTAAAAAATCATGAGATTACTGAAGATTTAAAATTCTATTAAAATTGCAAAATAATATAAATATCTCTTATATGTTTTTCAAACACTGGAGTGAAAAATGCATCATGTTTCCCGGTTTTCATGGCATCAGAACTAGACAAACCTTACTTATAAAGAAGGGAAAAGTATATTAAGATTGGACTGAGACTGAGGATGTCAATCAAACACCTTAAATTAAGACTTTTGTAAAGACCACCAAATACTATGAAATGCATAATAAAACTGCAGAATAAACAACACTGTGTTGTTAATAATGCTGATATCTTATTGGGCAGGAAGAATGGAAGCAACTGCTTTCTTGTCCCTACAGTTCATATCTAAGCTTGCCCGTTCTATACAAAATCACTTTGCTCTTCTTATCAGCAGGGAGGAAACATCTCTCAGGATGCAAAGATCTGACAGGTCTGTTTAGGATCAGGAAAAACTGTTTCTCTTTGTGTCAAATTGGCACACAGTCTAGGATTTTCCTTCTTGCAGCATCAGGGAAACACACTTAATTTCAGAGATTCTTATATTAAGAATGTGAAATTTCTAGCAAATTCCACGCTAAGGCTGGCGGCCGGTGCTTAGAAGCACCACAAATTAAAGCCATGATTACTAGACCTTACATCTATAAGACGGAAAGATCTGAACCCTATTCTTGCCTCATTTGGTGTATTCTGACATCTGTGAAGGAAGGAAATCACTTACCCAGAGCTAATGTTTAATATGGGTGTGTGGCATGGGAAGACATAAATGTTGGGGCCTCTGTTTAGAGATAAAGACAAACAAGCTTGGATCAAGGTTTCACAGTGGATATTCATGCTTTTAATAACCCTTTTTATTATACCTAACCCTTTGCTATTTTTGAAAGCAAAAAGTTTTTGGCAAACTATAAGCTGAAAGACTAAAGTTGCCTCCATTGTAGTCTTCAAAATTTAGCTTTATTTTTTAAGCTACCCTGCTGGAAGATACACTTTAGTACTTTATTACTGTTAAGTGTTCACATTTTTATTGTTAAGATATAAGTGTAGAACTACCCTCAGATATGGATTAGGAGTGAGCATTCATGACTTTAACAAGCTTGTCTAAAATGAGAAAATACTAGAAGTGAGTGTTTAACATCTCCAACCAAATTTTGCACCACAGGCCTTCCTGAACTCTTCCGTATGACATTAACGACCTGGAACCAACTAGCTAGGATTTAAAAACTGAACACACAGATTTCAAATGTCTGCTAGCTGTACATCCCTTCCTGAATGAATAAATTATTGAATAAATGGAGCACAGTGAAAATTCAGTATCTTTGAGTCAGCTGTGGTCCAGGCAGGATTTCTAGTTCCAAATGTCTTTAAGTGAAATCAATAGGTTTCTTAGGCACTCCCTGCCACCAAGAATTTGGTGAGAAAAGATCAAGACTAACTTCGATCCACTGGGTTTATTATTCAGGACATCTGGGCATAGTTTTTATATCTCAAAAAAAATCTAAGCTGCCTCTGTTCATGAGCAATGATAAATACATACCATCTTCATCTTAGCCATATTTATCTGTATTAAGAAGTGTTCACATTCTCTGTGCCCATTTGTGCACTAAAACACCTACAAGGGACTTCAAATGGATTCCCAGAGAATGCTAATTTCCACAAGTTATAAATAAATCTCTTGCCAATACTCAGGGAAAAGATATAAAAAAAAAAGAAAAGAAAAAAAAAATCTGTCGACACTAGTCTTTGGCTGCTTTACAGAAAACGAAAACTTTTACAGACATGCAGTAGATGATTCAAATCAGCTGGCTGAAACTGCTGGTGACCCCAGCTGTACCTCCCAGCCCCCTAACGGACCTTTCTGCTCCAGAGACTGAGAAACCTGATGCTTTTGCGAACAACTTCGGAGTTGTTGCAGCTTTTGGACAGCACATCAGGCAAAGTAAGCCAGATTTCAGGTAACCTTGAAATACCACAGGTCTTCAGGGTCCAAAGTCAAGGAGATGACAAATAAGAGGGGACCAGGGAACATGCCTGAGCACTGGGTCCTGACTGCCTACAGCACTCAAATCATTAGCTTGGCCTCCACTCATTTTTTGGCTCACTCTAACTTCCATCCAAAAAAAGTATAGGCATAGTCCAAGGGACAGTTCACTGAAGACACATTGATGAGACTGAATCAACTTAAACTCCCTCTAATGCTACCCAAGAAAGTTCTGCAGGTGTTTTCATGCCATACCCCAACGCACACAGAACACATCATTCTAGTGGGTAGGCCTCATGTTATTCCAAACGATCTGAACTAAACAGACAAAATAGTAATGATATCTTAAGGTGAAACAGGAACTGTACAGGCTTCAGGGAAGAACTGGACTAAGTGCTACATAGGATGAATGAAGACACTCTGCTCTAGCAGGTGCTAACCTTAAGCAATATGAACATAGGCCAGTCCAGGCTATTTGGTTTTATTTAAAACTACAGGCATACCTGCTCTCTTCCTCTTTGTTTGTTGTCAAAAATCTTATCTATGGAATATCTCAGTATTATTTCAACTGTGTCTAGCCAGTTGTTTCGTGCATTCTCATATCTCTGTCACTGACTGTGATTTCCTCAAGAAAAAGACAAAGGATTGTTCGTATGGTGGTCAGCACATTGGGATTATGACAAAAGGGAGGCCACAACCTACCAACACTATATAATCATTAAATAATATTGTATCAATGTGTGCTAATAAGGGACATATTGTGATTCACTTACCTTAGGTGCTTGTATGTACCTAAGATAGAACTTCAAAGACTAGGTAAACTATGCTTTTGCATCTAGAAGACCATTAAGAATTACACTAGTCTTAAAATCTGTTGCCAGAAAGACAGACTTTTGAAAAAAGGGTTAAAATCTAGGCCATCATTTAGAAATCTTGCATGCCTCCAAAAGAAGCCTTGGCCTGGATATTTTGATTTGTAAGTGCAAGAACGTAGGGCAGAAAACAGAAGCATAATAAGTTAAAGCAGTTAAATGTGTCATCTTAGCTTTGAAAGGAAAGGCAGCTACTACAATGTCAGGGAAGCAATGCCCTACAGAGATTTTTGCAAAGAAACTTGCTTATGTGCTTGCTGTACTTGTTCAAGGAAATTTGTTACTTTTTGAAATTTAAAAACACTACTTAAAAATAATTTTTTGGTACTGATTTTTACTTCTAATGGGAAGTTATCCTGTACTGTCAAACTATATTTCTGCTAAGCAAAAGATGGCAAAGTGTTATTACTGTTATATCTGGATTAAATCATAGCCAGCTAACTCTGATTGAATCTCAAATTCATATAGACACAGCACAAGTCAGCACACTGTCCTAACTGGGTTACACCTGATGAACATGCATGGTAATATCGTCATCCTTTGAACACTTTCCAATTTGTCTAAAGCCTTACTAACTCAATCACATGCATGGCATAAGATTAAAAAAAATCCCAAAACCTCATGCTTTTCTGGCATGAGAAAAAGTGCTTACAACTATCTTTTGTATTCTCATAGAAAAAACAATAGAAATGATTCAGAAAGGATCCCAAACCAGGAAAAATCTCACACTCAGTAGTATCAAAGGTTGCCAATACATCAAAAAAATCTCCTCTCATGCACCGCAAATAAGAGAAAAGAACAAGGACCTCTAGGTCAGCAAATTCACTCCTTTACTGCAACACACAGCTACGTCATGCAAACTCTTTCATAAACTATGAAAGACATTTTCATGAAATCTAGCTCATGAAATGTGTCTTCAGTTTGTGAAAATGTGATCGAGTTGCTTGCCTGCAGCACAGCTTTAGAAGGTCCTCTGAAGGTTAAAACCCTTTTACTTTCCCATCCAAATGTATTCTTCAGCAGTCTTTACTGTTTCATTTTATGCAAATGTTGCCCTTCTGTTGACCTTCTGATATTCCATCTATCCCTATTTTACTAGGCTAAGTAAATTAGCTCTCTGACTTTTCTTGTATGGCAAAACAGTTAGTAAAAGAGATTGCCTTTTGGGTTTTTACTAATTTCATACACTGATTTTATCTTTTCTGCAAGTGCATAGCCAAAACTGGCAGCAGTATTCTAGACAAGTTCTAGTCACTATTTACATAGTAACATTAATGCTGCCTTATTTCAATGGAAATACTGTTTCTGATGCAATTCTAGAAATGTGTTTTCCTTTTTCTTAGCCCTATGTTCTATGATTTTGCACAAGAAAATTTCAGTGATAGATTGGTCTTTTACCTCCTTAGACATTTCCAAAAGATGAACCAACAGTCTCTAGCATATATTCTCAAGAATGTGAACTTCATGTACTGTTATGTTATAGGATATTTATATAACATATTATATTGTATAATATTTATATTAATGCAGGTTTGAAACCTAGCCAATATATCCTGATATTTCAGTCATCTGCTCAACTATGCTTCCCATCCACAAATTTTTACAAAGCAGTCCCTTTTGGGAAAAAGTCTATTCTCTGCATCTTTCCCAAACCATCATGTATTGGAGTGACCAATCCAAGTAAGAAGGAGCTTGGAGCATAAAATGCATATATACTTGCTAAACAGTGAGAAGATCTGACATTTTAGAGTAGTACCATTTTTATTTTCCTTTGGAAATAATGCGTGTTCTTCAGTGAGATCTCCGTATTACTGACAACTGAACATTTGTTGTGACTGAATTATACCCACTGTTCTCATTCACCCTTGTAAATCCTCATCCAGCCTTAGCAAGCACCACCCTCAAAAGACCTAGAAGATAGATTGATGTTGAGACAGTGATGAATCGGCCTTCTGGTCATACTTATTAATCCCTACACAAGTAGTCCTCCCACAGGGCTAAGAAGTTGTCTGAAAGTACAGGCCTGCTGTACTTTTTATACTGTTTTATACATTATACTGTTTTTATACATGATTTACCAAAAGAAAAAAGACATTGACCTAGAATAACGTTTGACTTTATCCTGTGTGACCATTTCTTCAGTTGCACCACTGAAACTCCTACCAGAATTGAAGTCAAATGTGCTGTTGTGTCCTTCCCCAGCTGAGCTGATCTCAACCAGGAACTGATGACCAGCAAAAATCTTACCCCATTTTGAGCGGCAATTCTTACCACATAAGGTAGAGATTAAACACTGACTTGGTAACTTATGGTTTCTCTTTACCAAGACAAGCTTTATTTCTATTAATGCCCACAAATTTATGAACCGCAGTTAAAGCTCTCTTACTAGGAAATGGGTTTGATTTTTTTTTAGACTGAATCAAAGGACTTTCAGTAAGGAATCCACCAACAAAGCAGTCTGAAGTCACTCATGACTCAATTCCTGGTACACTTCTATGGGGAAATGAGCTTTCTGTACAGATAGCTGTGAAGTTTCCAGCTGAACATATGGAAATGGAAATAAAAACTAGAATTAAGATATGCTGGTACTTTAAAATAAGCACGACACGGCTTAAATATCTGTAGGAATAAGAGTAAATGGCAGGCTCTCCTTTACCTAAAAATGAGAGCCTCTGACTTATCAGTGAGAGCAGACTAGGTGAGAGTATGTCTTAGGACATGCCAATTCATAAATATGAGTTATTTGCAAATGTTGTTTACGAGTAGGTAAGAAGTTATTTTAAATCCATGTGGCTTGCTTTCCTGAATTCTGTCCTCAGTAAGGTTACTTTAGAAGTCCAGCATGCTTACAGGTTAGAGGACATTGTGAAAAAGTATGTGTAATCAATCAGAAGCCCCTGTTTTTCAGATACTGGGGTTTAAAAAGGCTGGATTGTGGAGCTCCACGTTCCAAGAAGTCATTCAGGTAAATAGCCAGAGCCTGGGAGAATTTTTTTTTTTTTTAGAGTTTTGGAAATAGGGACGGTGATAAGGCTATACCCAAACTGTCTTGGAAACACGTAAAAACCATAGAATGTTTGCAACACATTTAGATGTGGATTGGGATAGGTTGTGACAAACAGTGCTATTTGTATACCTACTAGAACTGAAGGATGCAAACTCGTATCTCACTATTCTAAGCTGACTTTGCTATCTTGCAGTCAGTTCTTCCTAGTAATAATCTCACACAGAGAGAAAGAGCTGTTACACTGCTAGATAAAACAATTGTGCTTACGTTACCCAATCTTTCTTTCATTTGAGATAAACTAAAAAAGCAGATCACTCCCAAGCAGCAATTTTCAAAACAGGTTACAAGATGAACATTTGTTATAATTTAGCTAAGGTCTTGCTTCCTCTACTCATTCCTGAAGTTCTGCCAACTCACATGTCCAGGGAAGCAGATGTTTCTCTGACTTACTTTCATCAGATGCCCATAGCTTAATTTTTCCAAGAAGTAGCCTGGAAATATGCCACTTTTTCACCAAACACAGTTGTTTTGACAATTATTACTCTTAATGGCATTCATAAGAAATGAAACCTATCGTTGCACTTGGTATCTATAATAGGATTCACAAACTGGTCTAACTTGAAGAGTTTGAAGTTCTACAAGATGCCATACTGCTATAAATACTTTGAAAGTAAATTCCTATAAACTTTAGAAGGGAATGTCTAACATAGGGGTCTGATTTCTAGCAAAAGGGCAATGATGAAGAATTCACTAGAGAAACGTATGAAACTACACCATGCAAAGACCAGCTACTGGAATATAACATGAGCACATTGGCAAGATAAACTTCATGGAGGGTAACTATTAATGTTTCAGAAATGCCACAGAAGCTATAACAGACCCAGTGAAACTGAGCTGACTACAAAGGATCTATTCCACTCCTCATAAATATTTTCTATTTTGCATAAGAATTTTCTAAATTAAGAGGAATCTGTCTCTTTGAATTAGTGACCATCCAGTAAACATCCAAAACCAGCAGTTACAATTGAGATGGCCTGCATCTCAGAATCAGCCTCAGATATGACTGGATTAGGCAAGGTTAGAAGGTGAAAGGATGCCTCAAAACCTCAAACAGATCTAAGAACTCCAGCTGTACTGACCCTACAAATAGATAGATGGTTACCATAACAATGTATGCTTTGTCTAACACAAACTATTAGTCTGGAGGTAGAGCAAGGACAGCTGTAGTAAATAGTATGTGATCGTAAAAAAGCACATCTAACAGGGAGGTCAAGCTCATGCCTCAGATGGAGCAGAAATACGGACATTCAGTGCCCAGTTTTACAGAAGTGTCTATGACAGGAATCTTCTGCTGATGGAAGATGACATTTAGGATGAATTTCCATAAAACAGCCACTCAGAGTTGATAAAGGATTCCTCCAATCAAAAATTACAGTTGGTGAGGATGACAATGCAGTAATAGAATTTGGTTACATCTGCCAAAGGCAGAGTAATCAAACATCTTTGTTCTTATTTATATATTGTATCTGATTGTTACTGCTTCCCCAGTGCTATTTTCTGCCTGGATTTGCATATATTGGATTTTGCACATCAGACTGGAATCTTTTGCAAGTTGTTCTGGTAGCCCTCAGCTAAGTAATATCCATGGTGTCTGAAAACCAAGTATCTTGCATTCCTGGATGATTCAGGTGAGCTTCCCATTCTGACCTCAAGGTTCCTGTGATCAAGATCATTGTCAAGACAGAAACAAGGAACAGCATCCTTTCTCCATCCTTCTTGGGCCCAACTAGTAAACGAGTTCTTCAAGGGGTATCTAGGGATCCAACTGTAAATGCATGTCATAAATCAAATATGGCAAATGGCACCATAGATATACCTTTTAACACAGGGCCTGAACATTTAAGTATTGCAGACAGTGAATAATGACTGTGAGCTCATTTACCACAAACCAAACATAACAGAACTGCCAAACTGCAACAGAGGATGTCCAAAAGAAAATTTGCTGCAGTTACTCAACAATCCTAGTTGAGGTAACATGGAAAGAATGTAAGTCTTTATTAGCCTCCTTTCAGGATTTAATCAGCAATTCATCTAAATTTAAACAAACACAAATTTCCAGTCTATTTAAACATTCTGCTACTCTTTCCAGGAAATCAGTGAAAACTCTCAATAAAACAGGGTTTAAAAGAAAAAGGCCTCCTGTGAATTTTAAGTATGCTTGGAGGTCCAGGTAGGTAGATATGCAAATGTATATATTTTCATGGCTAAAGGCAGAAAGCAGAATTAGGTACAGAGATGAAATTACAGAAACAAAGCTTACAATTTTAAATCTGAGATGAAATATAGTCTCATGTTTCGTCAGATTTATATTATGATCAGACTACTCTGGCTATTTAAAATAAGGAAATTCTGTAAAAAATAAAGGAAATTATTTTAAATGAAAGGACAAGGTCACCTCTTTAAAGAGGTGGGTGTTATGAAAACATAAAGGGGGAAAGAAACAGAAGTTGCGGATAGTAATCCAATTCTGAAAGACTATAGATAATGATCTGTAACATCTATCTCTTAGGCAGGATAGACCCCTGAGATAGTCTACTTGTGAAAGGCATCAAGGTAGAGTATGACCGATTAACCACAGCCCTCAGAGCCCCATTATGTAGCCAGTTTTCTACCTATTTAGTTGTCCATCCATTCAAAATGTAGCGTTCTAACTCTGATACATGAGTATTGTGGGACACAGTGTGGAAAAGTTGCCAATGTCAAGGTAAATTATGTTCATTGCTCTCCCCGTGTCCACAAATCTAGTTGTTTTATCATAGAAGGCAAACAGGTTGGTCAGGGATGGTTTAGCTTTTGTAAATGCATGTTAGCTGTTCTCAGTTACCTTCTTCTTCATGCCGCCAGAAATGTGTTCCAAAAGGACTTGCTACATGGTTGTCCAAGGGACACAAGAAAAGCTGACCAGCTTATAGTGCTCTGGCTTTTTTGTACTATTTTAAAGATGGCTGCAACATTTGTCTTTCTCCATGCATCTATGACCTGCCCCAATTTCCTCGACCTTTCAGAGATAATAGTGATCAGCCTTGCAAGGACTTTCACTGCCATCAGATGTACCCCATCAGGTATTATGGATTTGTATGGAACAAGTTGTCTCAAGGAATCCTTGACTCAATCCTCATCCACTGCAGGTAGTTCTCCTCCTTGAACCCTTTCACTAAAGACAGAGGCTTGAGAAACCTTGGTGAACACTGAGGGAAATAAGGCATTGAGCACCTCAGTCTTATCTGTCACTAAATGATCCATCCTATTCAGCAACAGGCCACATTTTCCTTGGTTAGCCTTTTATTAGTAATGAACCGGTAGAAGCTCTTGTTGCCCTTGATGTCTTTTCCAAGTCTCATTTCCAGTTGAGTGTTGGCCTTCCTGGCAGCATTCCTTACATGCTCAAGCAATGCTTCTAAATTCCTGCTTTCTAGCCTGCTTCTACTTCCACCTCCTGTGCACTCTCTTTTTGCACCAGAGCTCTACTATAATTTCCTTGGTTAGCCAAACCACTCTCTTGATACATCTACTTTTTTTCCTGTTCTTGCACTGGGATGACGCTGTACTTAAAGGCCTGCCACCTTTCCAGAGTTCCCTTGACCTCCACATCTGCCTCCCATGGGATCCTACCTATCAGTTTCCTGAATAAGCTAAAATCTGCACTCATGAAGTCTGTACTCTGCTACTCTCCAACCTCATCTCCCTCAGGATCTTGAACTCCACTATTTCACGGTAACTACAGCCAAAGATGCCATTAATTACCACAGCCAAAAATAATTCTTGCTTGCTAGTGAATAGCAGATCCAGCTGTGTGTCACTCTTAGCTGGTTCATCCTGTATCAAGAAGTCATTCCCAGCACCGTACAGAAATCTTTTTGACTGCATGCATCCCACCTTGTTGCACTGCCAGAGGATGTCAGGAAGGTTAAAGATCCCCATGAGAACTAGGGTTTGTGATCCAGATACTTCCTCAAATTGTTTAAAGAATGCTTCTTCCTTTCCCTCAACCTGAATGGGTGGTCTGTAACAAACTTTCACCACGACATCACCCTTACTGGACTCTCATCCTGTCCTGCAAGTTATCAACCAGACTGTCATCCATCCCATTGAAGAGCTCCATACATCTGAGCTGCTCCTTCACAGAGAATGCAACCCTCCCTCCTTGCTTTCTCTGTCTATCTTTCCCAAGGAACTTTTATCTGTCCATTGCAGCACTTATGTCATGCAGTGCAGGCTGTTCCACCAAATCTCATTCATTGCAGTGATGTCACAGTTTCAAGATTGCATGTGGAGTAATTTCTACTGCTAGTTTCCCAAGCTGTATGCATCTGTGTACATAGTTACTTGAGGTGGGTGCTTCTATCTTGTCTCTTGTTCTTGTCACCCTGCACCCTTTTCTTTTGACCTCATCCATCACCATCCCACTTAAATGTGGGTTGTAATCTCCCTCCCACATCATTCCTGAAGAACTCTTATCATGTCTCTTTTTACAGCCAACATTGCAGATGCATCCAGCTCTTAATTTAAGAAGCCTGCTTATGTGTATACCCTAACATAAATCTGAAATCCTAATTAGGCTGCTATCAGTGAAACTCTTGACATGTGTGATACCCTCAACATCACATATTCATAGCATGAGACTGATTAGAAAGAAGCATAAAGTTCAAAATCATAACCAGGATGTCCCTGAATCTTTCAGGTATATTATAGACAGTGTTATTTTTCACTTCCAAATTAAATATCTTTGCATCTGTTTTCCTTGAAAGTATTAATTTAAATCTATAGTCAGATACTCTTGTTATACTAAAAACTGTTATAACAGTTCCTATTTTTAGAAAGCTGTATCAGTGTTTGTATGCTGAATTCTACAAATATGTCATTCAGTCCTTCCTAACAAAACATTATCTAAACCAAGAAAAAGCAGAAACAAACACAGTAAATCAACTGATTTAAAAAGAAAATTAAATTTATTGAAGTGACAGGAATATAGATGTTATATTTTTTTAACTACAACTAAACTGAAATATTTTGTTTCAGAACATTTCTAATAAAGTCAAAGATCAGAAAGGTACTCGAATTATTTCAAGCAGAAACAACAAACATTAGGTGCTCAGAAAATCACCTTATAGCATCTGTATATTAAAACAGATAGACATCCAACTGAAGATATTAAAAACTATGATCCTCTGCATTACATCTAAAGCTTTTCCTCCATGCTCAAAAGAAAAAGCTTTCTCAAAACTGTTGATTTATTACCCAGGTCTCTCAAAATCTTACCCAGAAAGTCCTTCAAAATATTCTTAGTCTTCATTTTGCTTTTAATAATTTAAAATTCAATCATTATTGCATAGCGGTTATATGCAATTTTACATCCCATTAACCCTGCTTTGTTTTAATTATAAAGATCCTTTGTTAGATTCCTTTAAATGATCCAGTTTATAATTTCAGGTTATCCTAGGGAGCACTTTAATTCAGCTGCACATTCATCAACTGTTTATGTCCCGTTAATTGTTGACAACTGCACAATTGCATTCTCTAGCTATGATTGATGAATTGCATTCACAAGTTTAGCTATTAGGCAGAATAAATATTTATAACAATTTCCAGTTAAAGGATTTTTATCTTTATACCCAAAAGGGTAAATTAAAACCGGATGGGCTGATTGCAAAGAAGAGTGTTCAAGTAATGCACACACACTCGTTCTAAAACACCTTTCTGACAAAAGTATATGGAGGACCATGTGTCTAAGGGAAGTTTGATAAGACATTCCTTTGATTGGATTTAAGCAGCAGTTCTTAAATACTACTTTGTTTTGAAAAGTTATAGTTAGAGGGGAGTAGAGGGCCCACTGATATCTTAATACCTAACTGCTAAACATATGCAGATGTAGGATTTGTTCAGAATGAGCATTTTATCAATAGCGAGCATGCAATAATATCTGAATCCACTTTCCTGGCTGAGAAAATAAAAAGGGTTCAAAATGGGATTCTATATTACTATCCGAGAACACAAGCTTACTATAATTATTCAGTCTATTACCATGTAATATTTATTGTATAATGTGCAGCACATGACCCACTCAGGTGAGCCCTATTATGGTGTAAACTCATATTGCTGCTTCGTATAAAGAAGAATTTCCAATGAAAGGACTACATTTCCAACTGCTATATTGCAATGTAACTTCGTATGCGTTCAGAGAATTTACACCAACCAAAAACTGGGTATAAAGCTACATGCTCCTATTTTCCAGATACTAATGTTCCTGTATTCCTACCTCTGATGTTTTCTAGTCTTCCTTTCAAATGAATGCATGATTTAACCACTGAAATATAAGCTAGACAAAAAATATCCTATAATAAAGAGAAGATTTGATACTTTACTATTGGTAATGACATAGTATTGGTGAAAAAAAGAAACCACTCATAAAATGACAAAAGCTCTTCAACAGGCGTATTGCTATTTTTTCTTTTTTTTCAACTGCACATATCAAGACATCTAGATTCAAATGGATTTAATGTACTGGCCAGTACAAGTCACACACATTACACAAGTGGCTCCATTTGTCTTTGGCATTCCACTACCAGGAAGGCCAAAGAGTCCCCCCTTTGCTGCTTGCTGGCTGAAAGTACTGACAAACATTGCACAGAGTAGAAGATATAAACAGATACAGCATTAAAATTACTTCAGGATTGATAATAAAGTATTTAACAATTTGCAGAAGCAAGGCAGCTCTTACAAACATAATGTCCTGTGTGTTTTACAGGACTCAAATTGGACCAGAAATTCTAGATAAAATAATCCCTCATGAACTGATAGTATAGAGAAGTGCATCTGTACAGTGAATGCTGTGCTCCTAAAACAGATGGAGCAGCAGATGGGTTTACAGATTGGGCTCCCTGGACTGCCTGGGTAAAACAACCTTGCTGCTCTGGAAAATGGTGGTTCAATTCTCAAATAAACCCACAGCTATATACAGTTTATGGGAGCTCTATTTCCTTTTGTCAATAAACAAAATTTTCAGAATTTACACATTTTCAAATTAAATATTTACTACAAAAAATATGTATACAGTAAATCTCTTAATTAAAATGGCCTTTTCACAATCTTTTTGGAACAGATGGTGAGGAAGTATTATCACCCAATGGAATAAATGCAAAATGACTACTTGTTCAAAAGCTTTAAAATTAATTACCTTCCTTCATTGATGAGCTCAATAAATGCAAGTCCTGCATTCTTCTGAATAGAATTTTGCCATTCCTAAGAAGATAAAATATAACATGATCAAAACCCAAGGATTTTAAACCACATTTCTGAAGCTGACCCTGATGATTTCCTAAGGAGCTTGAATTTAGGCTGAACTTCTTAATTTAATGGTTTTCTTTTTTTTTTTCTTTTTTTTTTTTCAAAGAAGAATGACCTGATCATTTAAAAATGGTAATTCATTCTGATTTTCAAATAAATTTTAGGTGGTTGTGTTTTTGGTTTCACCCTTAAGCAAGCTTTAGTTTCCTTGTCTAGAAAACATGAAAACACATCTTGTTTCTCCAATTCATACAGTTGCCCAATGAGCATATTAAGTGCAACAAAGTATGGCAGCAGTAGTTTCTTCACTTTGCTTCACTGTTACACCTTGTACATTTTATCACATAGGGCAGGCAATAATTTGTGCACCATCCGTCCCTCCTTGAGTTCAGTCTTTGTTTCTTTCCCATTATAAGTGAAAACAAAACCAGTCGCTAATAACAAACCGAGGTTTTAAAATTCTTTTACTGCTAACATGGATTTCCAAGATAAACTTTCAAAACTGATTTAAACCACTTAATAGATATTAAAAGATAACAACTTTTACTTCATATACCACTAAGTTAAAGAGAAAATTCTCAATGCATTACAAAAGAGCCTTTTGCCATACAACCCACTACCTCTATCACACCAACCAACTTTTGATACTTGAGATGAAAAAAGGTCGAGACATCTCTCTAGCAAGTAAAGATTACTTTCTTTTGGGATAATTCTGTAAAACTTTTCTTTAAAAATAATAAACATTTACTTTTCATCATACAGAAAAAAAATCAAAATACATTAGCTGGATTACAGTTCAGAGAGAAATTTTCTAGTCTGAGACTTCATGTTATAAACAAGAATGGGTAGAGAGAGTTACAGTTACAGAACTATTCTGCTGTACATTTCCTTTTCCATGACTAAAAAATCAGGTAGAAATCCCCAATGCTTGTTTCCTGATATGGGAAAAAAAAACAGCTTTGCACAGATAAGGAAATTTTCTCAAAGAATAGTTGTGAAATCAGCAAGGTGCTTCCTACTGATCTTATGAAAATTCAGATTTGACCAAGTCATGCATTTTAAAAAAAGCCCAACAACAATAATCTGGTACTCATGACTGGTTTTATAAGAGGCTACTAAAATACCCAAATAATGAACATACTCTTAACCTATTACTGAGCAGCTAAGTCCTGATTAGGGAAGATGGAGTATCAGCACTCAAGCTTCTAGCTTGTAGGCTAGAAAACCTTTCTAACAGGTCCTTTCTTCAGTGTAGTGATTTTGTTCTTTTCCAAATCCAGTAACTGAAACAAGCCTAATGATCTAATTTTTGGAAGCAATTAAATCACTTTGGTATAGTACAAAGTCATTCTGAGAAACTAAGAAGGAAAGGATTCAATTGCCTAAATATAGGCACCTAGTGTCATTTTAAGAAACAATAGTCTGGGTTCGAGATAGTATTTAAGGTGTAGCATTATATATTTTTTTTTTTAATCAGAGCCTTTTACTGTACACTATAAAAACCTCTATTAGCATTTTCTGTTGAGATGCTTTTCTGCTCTTACAGTTACTATGACTCTGCAGTCAGGAAAGCAGAACTGGTGTGACTACAATTCAGGAAAGAAGTTGAAAAGAGAGAAGTAAAAAAAGAAAAAAAAGGGCTTTCTGAGACAGCTAGAAGAAAGCATGATAATTAATTATTTTTTAAAGAGAGACAGAGGGTCTACCTGTGTCTGCAAAAGACCAAGAGATTCTTTCAAGTCTTTTGTCAGATCTTCCTCCTCAGTGCAAATGTCTCAGATACTGCAGGATATCCAAAATGGCTAACTGGATTTTAGGTGAGATAGATATCTTAAGGTACCAAAAAAGCCATTAGGTATCTATGTGGAAGCAAACAAATCTCTTCTTATGTCTCCACAGGTGGAAAATCTCATCAATTTATCCAAAGTAATTATTCACAATAAAAATATGTGAAACCTGCCCAACTATGTACCAAAAACTAGTGGAAAACATAATGATGCAGAACCAGAAAGAAACCAGGATTCATGGTTCATGCATTGCTTCACTACAAACTGACTACTACAAACTTCACTACAAACTCCCAACCCTCCATTAATCCACAAATAAGAGAATAATTGTTACTACTAGTTCCTCTCAGTTTTAGGCATAATTTAATATAACAGATTAATGATCCCGAGAGGTGAACTGTACTTGTGAAGAGGCACCTGCTTTTCTTTTTTTCAGTTTCTTCTTAAAAGACCCAAAAAATAAACTGAAATACTTAGAAATGCCATCATTACAGTTGCCTTTGCACTGGCCATTCAGATCACTGCATGCACTTTAAGAACTGGATTAAGATGTGGAGTTATACACTCAAAGAATGTGCAGTGATTTTGTTTACATTATCTTAGATTCCAAAGGAAATCTTTGTCACCCACAAGATGCAAGAAGCAGAAAGATAAACACCAAATGTAATGGACATAGTGACGGTGGTTGGAAAATTTATGCTATAGGCAAGTAGAATCATAACATAGACATTTGGTTATTAGCAGCTAAGTGCTTGAATGACTACATTACATCTCAGGTGGTTTTGGTGTAGTTCATATCCTGAATCTTCTGGGCCTTAAAACAAGAGCTGGGAGACTTTTCTGTGCCTCAAAAATGCTGATGCCAATTACATGCTGAAGTAACGGAAGACTTTGACAAAATCGTGTACCAGAGAATTTCTTCTATACAAGAAGGATGCATTGACCTTGCTTCCCTTGGGGTTGCTGCTTGATAGGGCAGCAGGGATGATTATTACTGCCAGCAGTGCACCTCTCAGAACAAGGCAGGGTATAGAAGACTCGGGGATAGAGGCACATTTAGAGACTGTCTAACACAGAGTTCAGGAATGATGACACTTACCACTTCTTTGTACTAAAACCAGAATGAAGATATCAAATTTCATTTTTTACTTTATTCATGGCGAAAGAAATAAAAAAAAGTCTTCATACATAATAACTGAACATTATAACTTCAGACATTCAGTTCAATTACTGTCAACTATGGCTATGTTCTAAATATTTTATATTATGCAAACTTCTATTGAAGACATCAAAAACGTACTAAATGATTGGGATACTGGTAATTGCTGCCCCCCTGCCCCCACCTAACTTGTCCTCATCCTCTGTTCTGTTGTTGCTTGAAAAGCATCACTGCATCCAGAAAGCATCAGTACATGTTCCCTGACAGAAGGTTTAGACTGAATCCTGTTATGAAACTGTCCACACAGAGGAGGACGGGAGATGAATAAAACTGGGATGAGAGTAAAAGGCTAAAACTTCTGAATAATGAACCATAACACAGTACAGACATTACTTGAAATTCAGGGCTTTTTTTTTTCTTTCAAATCATGACGTACATTTTCTTATTCTCTGCTATTCTTACAATTTTTACTTTTGAGTGTATTTTCCTAGTCCTATTTCTTCAAAATTCTCCAATCCCCAGCACATTTAAAAAAAAAAAAAAAAAGAGGATAGACTGTATTAACAAATTTAGCAACATGTTAAATTGATACCAGAAAATTTGCACAGGTAAAAAATAATAGCGAAAGAGCAAAAAAGGAACAACTAGGTTTGGCACACTAAGAACTTTTTTTAGTTTATATTATACTTCTTTCCAAATCAACCGTCACTTACAATAATTTTTAAATTTTTATTCATGATGATTAGAAAATTTCTTAAAAAAATCTTGTGATAGTATTAAAAATTAAATAATAAATCTGACATCATATCTTTATAAAAAAAGGAACAGTGATTCTCAGAGTTTTCATAATTTACATGAGAGCTCTCACCCTTTCCAATTTCTTCAAGGAAGTCTAAAATTGTATGACAAATTACAAGTTTCTCAATAAACTGCAGTTACTGAATGGACGGATAACTGGTGTAGTAACCACCCTACAAATCTCCTTCCACTACAGGTGCCACTGTCTCAATCAGTTGTAGCTTCTTTTGAATTCTCTCTTCTCCATGTCTTAAATTGAGTATTTTTTTTTCTTTTTGTCATATTGAATATTTATTGAATTTTCTAGTCTAAGGTATTAATAACTCAGTTGATAGCTCAATTCTTCAATCACTGTATTTTAATCATAACTTCTTGAAACAGATGAAATTCTATTATACCGACTCACTTCTTTCTGGACCCTTGAATATGTTTGGAGAAAAGTCTTGTACAGAACTGAACAGGTGCTACCTTTTATCAGGATAAGGAAGGGGAAATTTTATAAAAATGTGTTTGCAATTCACAACAGGCATGTAATTTAGCTTGGGTTTTAACTCCATGGTGTGAACTTACCTTCTAAAATTGCCAATAACTTGCTTTACTTCATTTAAGGAAAGATTCAAAGGAAATGTTACAAGATTGAAGAAAATGTTTCTTTATGGCAGAAAACCATGTCCATTAGAAATAGGTAAAAACAGAAAAACTAACTGATTTCAAGATACAGCCTCATAAATTTTTTATCAGACTGCTCATAAATTTTTGAGAAGATTATACAGTTTTTAAGATCATAGGACTGTCCCTACCATTCCTAGAAGAATTGAGCTAAAGATATTGGAGTCTTTAAACCCTCCATTATGGTTTGGAATGAGAATCAGATCTAAGAATTCAAATTTTACTGCCTTTATCCTTCTCTCACACTCACATGTATACTGCTGATAGATGATAAATAAAATGTATTTTTGGTCTACTCTTTCAAGTAAATTTGGGATCAATTTTAGGATTTTATGATAGGTCATCCTTTTTAAAAGCGACTATTTCCCACAATAAGGAAGTTGCAGAATGACTGATGACATCCTCCTGGAAGGCAAATCTGCAAGTATTGGAATACACCGGGCTTCTGGCCAAATCACAGAAAGGAAAAAAATGTGAAACTTTCACAACACTATTTATGTGAGTATGACTTTAACAATGTAGCAGAGGTAACAGGACGTTTCAGATTTCACTTTCACAAGACTAAAGCCTCATTTTTCCTTTATTTTCTTGACTTGGAATAATATGTTAATTTTTCGCTTTCTTGGAAACACACAGACCTATTGCCCTTCTGACCACCTGTGGTAATTGCCCAATTTATCTTGAAAA
This sequence comes from Theristicus caerulescens, assembly GCA_020745775.1. Classification (NCBI taxonomy): domain Eukaryota; kingdom Metazoa; phylum Chordata; class Aves; order Pelecaniformes; family Threskiornithidae; genus Theristicus; species Theristicus caerulescens. The sequence goes on from CM036559.1 coordinate 106,897,704, forward strand.
TGAAGTCAAGCATTCCCAGAGGAACATTTCATTGGTATCTTAGAAGAAAAGAAAAAAAAAAATTCCGCAATTGCAAAAACATTTGCATTATCCAAACAACACTAGGGAAATGGCCAAATTTATTTAGATGATACAATATTAACCTTCATCACCTTGTAGAAATTCTGCATGTCTTCTAATGCAGACAGAAGATACATGCTAGAAGATACACACATCTCCATAACTTCTAGAGTTTCCTTCCTAACTGGAAAAATAGTTCTTCATTTAAGAAACACTAAAACTATTATTAACAACACGTCCTATGTATGGCTATTAATCCTAAAAGCCAGTCCACTTATTACTCAACCAATCTTTGATGTTAGAGGTGGATAACTAACTTGAAGTCTTCCAAAACGCACCATTAAAGAGAAGACTTTTTGATGAACAGAAAACTACTCCTCACGTTGTCTCCATTTTATATATAATGACACCCTCCCCCCCTAAACTATGGTATATTTATTAACAATGATGGCCTCCAATAATAAGGCCATCATTTTGCACCCTTTCTCAGCCCTTTAAGAAACACCAGCTGACTCTTTCTGAATTTCTCGGTGTTTTCCTCCAATCTAAGATCCTTCTCAACTGTAGGCAACTTAATAGAGAAGGCACCTTGCCATATTAGGATATGGGGAAAGTAATTCTTACAGTTTTCTGATCCTGCCTGTTTTGCCATGAACCTAGAAGAGGTTCAGATCAGCATCTCACTGATGTGTAATAAATGTAGTCTTTGACATTTTTTGACAAAAATATTCTGACAAGGACAGGCAAGAGGAAGAACCAGATGACTCTGGTGTAAGTAAGATATTGAAAAAGAGATTCTGCTTATTACTAAAGGCAAAACACAGAAGTAGTTTTTTGAGTATATGGGGATCTGGAAGGACATCTCACAGAACAATCAAGAAAGTAAAATTGCCCAACAAGTAGAAAAGAATACACTGATGGTTCCCATTTGAAAGTTACATTATCAGTAGCAGATGGCCAAGAGGTGAAGACTGGGATTGGGCTGGAAGACATTCCACACATGGACAAGGAATTAATGCAAAAAAATTCTCTGACATCCCTTCAGCATACAAAAAAAAAAAAAAAAAAGGCAAAGTGATCACCTTTTGGAAAACTTCCAGAATTCCATAAAGCAAGTGAGATACACTGCAGGGGGTGGTGGTGGTGATGTGTGTGTATGTGTGTGCAACACTACCCCCGCCCCGCCAACAAACCACTTAATTTCTAGAGGAAAACAATATAAAGGAAAAATTTTTCTGTGTCCCCTGTAGCTAGTACTGGAGTTCATTTCTGGTTTTGGAAATTACACTAAATGTGTATATCGACCTATTCCTGTATGGGCCATGTTCTGGATTATGAAGAGCCCCAAATCAACACCTGTACCTGTTTAAGCTGTACCATATTTGATAATGGATAAGGACACAGTAGAAATGTTGTTTCTCTCTTGCTGGATCTTTATATAGACCAAATAGGATGACAATATTAGAAAAAATACTTGCTTCAGCTACAAAGACTTTATTTATTGAAGTTAAATTTGAGTCTGTGATAAAAAGTGAAGTTACAAACCCTCAATTTAGAGCTACTTAACTGACATTTTCATAGACCTTTCTAGTGCTTTGTCTGGTGTATGACATTCTGTGGGATTTTTTTTTGGTTGTAACTTATTTCTCTCCTATCAAATGCCAAAATTCCTTTCTTTTTTCTTGACTGCTACAGGAGCAGTCTTTCTTTCCTGGAACCTCAGTCATCCTACCTGCCACCTGCTATGAGCTATTGCTTTCATGGTTACTCTAGAAGTATAATCAGTTAAAAATTACTATTTTATCCAGAGTTACTTTTTATTTTGATGTGACTGTTTCCACCATTGCATGTATTGGTGAAAGGGAGTGAGCAGGAATATGGAGCTAGGCATGGAAAAGATATGATATCTCTGCCAGTGTAATTTGGGTCAGAGAGAAGCCTAAGCTGAACATTGAAACTGCAACCTAAGAGTATGATTCCATTAGATGCAGACATCTGAATTTACAGCTTGCTGCCATGAAAACACAAGTGGTGTTTTCTCTCTTCTCCTTTGTGCTCCCAGATTTGCAATCCTGAATCCTTCTCTCTGAGTAGCTTTGGTGGTTTTTGAACCAGTGTCTCAGCCAGCTTAACCCACTAAACCAGGAAACAAATGTCTGAATAGTTTCAGATGTCTTTGTGTCTTATGAATATCGGCACTGGTACAAAAGTGGTGTTAGCAGAGAAGATGCAGGACAGAAGCAGTGCAGCAGATCCAGAACTTTGTTAGGATAACAGTTTTCAGGATATGCTGGAAAAACAGATTACTGAAACAATGAGTTTCTGTATGTTTGCATATGTGTTTCTATGTGTCCTTCCCTTCTACATCAAATTTTAATTCAGACTTTTGCAGTAATATGATATGCAGCATTGTCTCCTCCTAGTCACACTGGTACAAATACAAAGACAGCAGATAATCCAACAGGACAAATGGGAAAACACGGCCAAAGGTAAAACATCCAACTTGTTTCATGATTAAGAAAAAGAAAGATTAAAAAATTACACATCTATAAGAATTTTCATAACCACCCTTAATTTCACCATTGAAGTTATATCAGACTTAATTTCCTAAGTAGAGTAAGTCCCAGGTTCATTGTTCTTTAGATTTAAGAGAAGGAGTCATTATTTAACTTCTCTTCAGCCTTCCTACCACAGTTGGTGTCAAAAAGACAAATAGCAAAAACTTTTGTTAGTGTGCTACTATCAGAGTTACTCTGAAAGAGCTATCACTTATCAAACAAAAATTAAGGAGTATGAGAACTCTAGGAATACCTTTGGAGGGAATAAATAAGGACCAATAAGCATAATTAAAGTTGAATCTAATACTGGCAACAGGAGTAAATACATACAAAATTATTATAAATAAATCTAAAATGAAAATCAAAAGGTTTCTAATTATGCATAATATTAAAATGTAAAATAGACATACAAATAGGGTAGTACAGAAATAAAGCTAACTGTCTTAAGATGGAGCCTGGTAAGATACCTGTGAGGATGGTGCTTGATAAGAAGGCACTGTACAGCAGAGTTGGAGAATTCCTACTTAAACTTTTCTAGAAAGCCTTGAATAGAGTATATTTAGTATCAAGAAGCATGGATTGTGTTTCTATTATATGAATCCCACATTTCAGGGCTGCTTCTGGTCAGCTGTAGGGACCAGAAAAGGATTTCTTTTTCTGCTTGGTTTCTGTGTTGGGCAGCTGACAGTTTCTGAAGCCCAAGAGCTATCCCATACTTTGAGGCAGAATGCACATTTAGATGTGCTAGTGCATACTGAAATCTCTCCAGTGCCTGGTTGATAGGTCTTCCTATATTCTCAAAGCTAAACCTATCACCAAATTTACTCAGTGAGAATTTCCTTCGAATTTGCACTGGCAAGGCATATCTTTTTTTGGGGGGGTGAGTGGGTGTTTGTTTGTTTTTCCACCTCTCCTTGGAGTAGGATTATTTCTTGATATTATTTACAATTTTTTCTTGCCACTTAGAACAACAGGCAATGTGCTCATTTTTCTTCCCCTCTCTCGCCTTCTGCCCCATTTTGCCACTTTATAGTTTTGATTGCTATGTTATATATAGTAGTATAAAACTACTATGTTTTATATGTGTCAAATGGCTGGAAAGTGTTTTATGGACTGTGGTGCATTGGATCAGATCCTTCACAGATCTTTTTTGATTCAGTATGTACTGAATGGCTCCCTGTGATATGGAAAGACAGACTGATTCCAGGTTAATAGATAAGACAATGTGGACAGACACAACTCACTTATGAGGCTCACACTGTTAACCAACATTTGAAAGGCTTAGCTGAAGCTCAGTTTACCCATTCATTACATACTGAAGTTGTCAAGTTATGGATATACCCTTGGTATAGTTTGCTTTATTTAAAGCACTTGAAATTCCATAATTTTTCATAAAAGTAAACAAATTACAGAATCTACTTACAGCTTAATTGTAAGAGGGACCATGTGTTATCATTTATTTGAGAATCTTGTAACAGGTTTTAATTGCCAGTTTTAAGCAAAGCATTTCTTGGTTATGTATATCCTTTTGCTCACTCCTCATACAATTTTTCTAATAAAAGCCTATTTACAAGGGATAGCAGCTAAAAGAAATCTTTTTCCTCAACATAGTGATTCAGGAGTGGATTATTTTCATTCTAGTTTTGATACTTCCTTTGGAGGCTCCTGAATTACTATCTTGATCAAACTTCCAACATAGGGGGAGGGGAAATCAACAGAATGAATGATGTATTGAAAAACTACAAAATCCTGAAATTTGTCAGATATTCTATATGTATTCTACAATCACAAATGACATTGCATTTTTTCCCTAAAGTAACCATTTATCCATTATAATAGTTATATTTTTAAACAGGTCACGTAGGAAGACGCCTTAAATACTAAGACAGTATTTTCTGTTTAAGAAAAATTTCCCCTGTTAATAGACAAGATACATAAAAATACAAGTGGCATGAGATAAAACTCCTTTGGGATAACATCATTCAGTTTCTGCAGAAGCTGTATCCCCAAAGAGAAAAATTTGCAAAAGATCTGGAAGTAATTAGAAACTATTGTAGTGTTTTGGCTAGGAAAAACAAAAGAATGAATAAGAAAAAAGTAATTGAAATCTAAATCTGATGTAAGAAGGAACTACCCCACAAAAATTAATGTATCCTTTTTAAAAAATGTATGGTTTATACAAGAAATCTGCCACTCCAACAGCAACACAGCTGTGACATGCTCAGCTAGGCTGAGGGAACAAAGGCCAGCTAATCAAGCACAGATCTTGTCAAACATAACACATCTTCATCCGTTTTATGTTAAAATAGACTAAATCCAAATGAAGATGCCTGTTTTATGAAAAGTGAAAATCATTATGTGTTTATTATCAATTATCTAGGAAAAATACATTTCAAGTACTTGGATGTATGCTTTTGGTATATAATTAACCTAAATTTTAATCTAGTGAAGTAGGTGATACTAGAAAAAATAAAATGGGTGCAGGAAAGCAAGTTACAGTACAAGAGAGATTCTGAAAATACAAAGAGTAGAACTTTTTGTTCTTTCCCAAACCCACAAATGATGCACTGTCCCTACAGGAGTTCCTTTAAAACTTAAAATGTATTTTTCACAGAAACTCCAAATTCCTTTGGGGGAAAGGCTTGATTGCATATCCCTCAGAGTCTAAAAGGCTGCCCATATGAACTGAATTATCCATGACATGTACCTTCAGACATTTGTAATGTGATATTTCATGTAAATTTAGACCATACCTTGGACGTGAGCCGCTGGCAATGTTGATTTTATTCAGGAGCTCAGATAAGAAAAAAAATTCTGACATCCTTGCTAATCTGTAGTCGTTAACATGGAATTTCCAACATAAAGAGCATAAAAGCATCTAATTTGCTGTAGCAAATGAAAGGAAAACAAACTTCGCATTTCCCTTTCCTTTTCAATGTCTAAAGTTACTCTGCTCTGTGCAAAAAAAATTGTACTTTTCAAAGGTTTTTAATATCATCATCTATCTTTTGAGTGACACATTTCAAAGTTCCCCACATAATCTGTAAAATGTCATTCAATTTGAATACGAAGGATTTACCCATGTTAGAAAGAAAAGCCCTTGTTACATGAGGGTTATTAAAAACTGCAGTACTTTATATAGCCTTTCCAGTCCGTATTACTCCATTTATCATTTGGAAAAGCTCAGGTAGCACTATCTGGGTTTTTTTTAGAGATGAGTTAACCTCATTTGCTGTGGACAACATCTCCTAAACTCCTAATTCCAAATTCTGTTAGCTATAGGCTAGATTATGATATTAGTCTGTCTGCATTCTCTTCTTCTAGCCGTCTTATGTGTCAGTATTTTTATAGCATTTACCTCGTGTTTTCTTTTGACAAATAGTTTTAAAATGTAAATAGAAAAAATTAACTAATTTTTTTCCTGCAGATGAACAGAACTACAGACCTGATTGTTTAGTACACCTACAGGATTAAATACAATATTCTGTGCAGATGCAATTTACAGAAGCAATACTTTTGGAGTTAGGAAGGTGAGGGGAGGAGAATGCAATTTGCACCACTACAGCCCCCTGTTGACCAATTCCTGTAGAAACATTTAACATCACCAACAGACATTACAGCATTAGCTTCTGAAGTACTTCGTAATAAATGGACATCAGGACACAAAATCCCTTATTTAGAAGATAAGGAAACAATCCCGAAGTATCAGATGGGGTATAAAAACTAAAAGCTTGCAGTTTCCTCAAGTTCTTGGGTAGATGGAAAACAGCTCTCTGAAGCAAACATTGAAGAAAATGAATAAATGTTCAAAATTTGAAAATGATTAGGATATTCACATTATTTCAGGTATAAAATGAAGCTTATTTTTAAAACAGTCAAATATTTTGAAATAATAAATAACATGTATAATAGTCATAAAAATAACAAATTGATTTAGCTGCATTTGTTACATAGCTTTACTGGGATGTCTAAAGAAAAAGCATTGCAGAAAGAGCTTAAATTTCTCTCTCTTCCTTTCAATCAATATTTGAGGCAAAGTTTCATCTCTAGGGCCCTTAATGGCAGGAATTCCTGGAGCCAGCAAATGAGTAATGTTAAACCTATGATTAGATGATGAGGCCATCAAAGACACTAGACCCTAATGCTACATTCCACTTTATTCCTGAGAACTGCAGTAAAACCAAATGCTAGAGAAGAAAGGACTGTAAGTTATTCCTTCCTTCAAGAAAAGGTTTCAAAAACTGCTAAAAAAAGGAAAAAAAAAAAGTTTCATGACATGAACATAGGGCTCAAAAGCCTTGATGGATCTTTTGGAATTTTCCTGGAACCCAGGACTTCACCATTAGGTAACAAATTTTTCAAGTGCCCTGCTGGAGAAGGTTTGAAGTTCAAACCCCACTGAGGATTCCTGCCAGGGATATATTTTTCTTTTACTTTTCCCTAACCAATATCCACCCTGGCTAAAAGGCGGGGGGGGGGGAGGGAAGGAAGAGGGGAAAAAAAAAAAAGGAAAACAAGATTTAATGATTTCCTTATGACACAAGCTTGAAGAAACGCAACCTATGGACTGGCAAACAGCAGGTAAGTTGGAACCCCCTCCCCCAAAATCAGTTGTAAATGTTAATTATTTTCAGATAGATACCTCAAAAGTGGATTTTCATTTCAGTTACCCCTAGAAACTCATTTGTTTTCAGTACATTCTTTGTGCATGTTCTCAATGTGCAGCAGTGAATGCTCAAGTAAAACTACAAACAAGTAATTTTCCTTGGTAATAATATAACAAGTTAACCTGGGCATTTTATATACTAACTTGGTTTGAGTTTAACTGGTATTATAAATCTGTGGGGAACTTGGTAAATGAAACACTGTTAATAAGTCTTTAGAGAACTGTAAAAACTTGTGAAGTTATTTGGATCTGTGAGGCCATTATATATTTCTTATATTTTACAAAATGAGCAAAATTCTAAAATGTTTGTTGGTAACTTATTACTGGCAGTTTAAAGTAAAGGGCTATAGATATGAATTTAGCCAATAACACTTCTGACAAAACAAATAAAAAGAAAATTGAGATGTAAACAATCCAAACAGTATGAGGAATTATTTTAGCTTTGAATATTTCACTTGTGAAAGCAATTCAAAACATTAATTGATTCCAATTTCTGAGAATCCCATTACTGCTATCTTAATAAAAAAAAAATTAACCACAGTATTTTTTAAATACAAATACTCTGCTTCTGCCAGTTTCTGAGGACTACCTAAGCCATGTTCCTCTACTTTTTATATACTGATAGCTAAATAAAATATGCCATAAGTTATGTCATGTATACCAAAAGTAACAGTCACCACAAAGTAAGATTTTAAAAAATTACTAATACAGATTTTAAGATAAAATTATGAAAACAGTATCCTATTTACATATTCCAAATAAGAACTGGCTTGAAAAAGAGTTCATGCACAGAAAAAGTGCATAATGTACATCCATATACTTTTCAAAAAAATGCAAATATACATTGTATACCCCATGAATATAGCAACACTATGGAATGTATAAAAAAATCTACAATTTATATGCTACTAGAAGAGATTAATTTGTATTTTCTTATACTGAAATGGAAGAATGAAACAAACAGCAAGATACAATTCTTAGGCTGGCAGTAATCCAGCACTATGCAAAGAAACTAATACAACTAAAAGCAGAGAATGTCTTACCTGTGAACAAAGCAGCATAACAAGTTCAACCACTGAAGTACTCGACTTCATACAAACCAGACCTGCAATAAATAGTCAAAAATGAATTTAAAAGATTGGTGATATCTAGTTATTATAGCTCCATGATTTCAGAAATTCCATAAAATACATGTGGTATATATTTTTATCACTCAGATTCACTGAAACAAGGTTCAAGCACAATTATCTGAGAATTTCAGATGCAAACATACTTAAATGTTCAGAAAGCACCAAAGCATCACCTGGAATAACCTATACCATGTTCAGGACTGAATGTTTTTTAATTAAGTCTTTTTGGCATTTAGCTCGTTCACCATTTAAATAAATAAATAAATACCTTTCTATATCATCCAAAGCAATTTAATATATGATAAACATAAGAAAACAATCTTTGAAAACTAAATCCTGTAAATTCTTAAGAATAACCTGATCAGATATTAACAGGTAGAAAATAAGGCCTCTGCTTAGAAATTATTTTAATTTTCATCTGGTAATTGATTTTCCTGTAATTGAAAACTTGAATATTAAGGGAAGAAGCATTAATGTGAAATCTTATTTTTATTAAAATTATAACCCATAATTTGTAGTCTGTGTTTCTTAAAACAAATTTTGAATTATGTAGTGTAATTGTTACTCATTGTTTTGTACTTAATTTGAATAATTAATACCTAATAACATTGCCACTATTGTAAATACTTCTTTGCAGCTTTGGAAATGCAAATTTACTTTCTGAGAGAAGGATATCATATCTAAGTATTTAAAAGATGCATTGCAAAGAGACAAGGAAGAAATTACACTTCTACTGTTAACTATATATGGTAGCTTCTGTTATCTACAATCATATAGGCAACACATTGATATGTTGGTTTAGGGCATGGAAACACTTTGGTTGTGTTATAAAAATGATAAATACTCAAATATAAAGCTTACAACTAAGGACTAAATAGGAAGCTGAAAAGCAAACTGATGTGCTTTAAGTAGGTTTCTACAAACAGCGATTAGAGACAAAAGCACTCCTACACAATAGCACGTATATTTATTGCGGGTAGTGAATAAATACCCTTTTGTGCCCATTTTGCTAACAACCCCATCCTTATTGTACAGTAACACAGAACAAGCTGTAAGAAGCCACTAGGATTCCATTCTATCAGATATATGGGCAGACAGTTAACTAATTAAATAAGAGGCAGATGTGCAAAGCTCATTTAGGGAGACAATTGCTGTAATTGATCAGCTATTCTCATGCTCAAGTGCTAGAGGATCAGAAAGATTAATGACATACTTATCACCTGCAGGCTACCTCTACTGTTTGAAAGCTGACAAAGAAAATCCAAACAGAAGACTGAACTCTACAGTTAAGCCAATGCAGATAGCACAGACATCAAATATTTTATCATAGAATATTTATTATGAATCCACCTCGTATTCTGTAAAACTAAAAAAAAAATATCTTTTCTGTCACATGATCACTTATCTTCTTTCAAAATCAGACCTCAGGTGTATTAAAACATGATCGAGTCAAAATAATGCTCTTAGAAACATATTCCCATGCTACAGTCTTCTAAATTTGTACATATCTTTACCTTCTGATTTTACATCAAAAGAACAAATGTCTCCTTCATACACAGTTACGAAAAAATAAACTAATTAAATTATATAACAAATGTTTATGCATCAGCATTAATTTCTTTGTATCTTCACCAGGTTTCCAAAAAGAATAGAAAACTCAATGCAAAATACCCACTTTAAAGAGAAACACATAATGAATATTTCCTGGCTTAATTCATTAAATTAGAAGTTTTTAACTTTCAAAGACAGTTGGTGATACTTATGCCACCTGTGTAGCTTCAAACGATATGAAAGAAAGTTTGGAGCATGGATCAAAATAAACATGCCTAAAAGGGCACTAGGATAGGTACTCACGGTTATCATCCAGATAACAATGATGAGTCTTAATGACAAAAAGGCTGTGTATATAATAAAACAGGACTCTCTGTTTGAATGAAGGAATAATTAATTTAGTGCAAAATTTTCTGTTTCAAATAAAAAGAATTTTTATATACTATAATTTTTAAAGCCTGGTGATTCTATGGGCTTGAGTAAAATGATCATCTGACCTAAAACTGATGTCTTTTTTCTATTTGTATGGACATCACTTGATAACTTTTTGTATATCACATCTAATCAGCTGGAAGCTTGGATGTAGCATTCTAGCATTGGAAAGAAGAATCAAACTGATTTTGGTGAAATTAAGAACAAGAAACAAGAGGATACAGAACTGACATCTGGTTAGCCCATCAGCACACCCATGAGTTGTAACCGGCTCTGTAATTGCCTGCTGATGAAACAACCATTGATAATAGCCATTAACACCTCTCCTAACTAACAGTATTCAAAACTTGACGTCCTAAGAGGCTGGTTTTCATGTCAAAAAGAAACAAATAACTATCTTAGAGACTGTAGTACTTTTCACATGTTCATTTTCTTATTTATCAGCCTCCTACTCCCACTTCAGGGACTCCCTCCACTCAAATCATATGAGGGGAAGTGTGTGCCCTCCATTATATGCTCCATTTCCTCCTTCCTAGCTGCCAAAGGCTCTATTTTTGTGTCCTTTGTGCTTTTTCCCATTTTCACTTATTCCTGATTAAGCAGGAAAGATTTGAAATAAATAAAGATTTTTTTCCTGTTATGCAAAACACAGTTAATCCTCAGAGTTTACTGTCAGAGCTGTTGTGGAGTCAATAGTAGAGAATGATAAAAACAGATCAGACCTAACAGAGGACAGATCCATTTCTGCCCGTTAGGAAAAACTGTCAGAATGTAATCTCTGGTTTATGAAGATCCCACATAATCAAAAGCTGTAGGAGAAGTTAAGGAATAATCATCATCCCTGTCCTGCTGAACTTATCCTACATAGACTAGCAAAAAAGATAACTTTAATAATCTTTTGGTTTTTAAATTTGTGTGATATTCTGTTCCAGGAAGTCCAGCTTGTGTGAAGTGCCTCACTGCTTTTGGCTTGGTACAGACACTAAAATAATTTCTTTCAGCAGACAGTATATATTCTAACAGAGCAAAAAAAAATAAAGGAGGAATAAAATGTTCTGCTCCCATTTTACAGACAGAAGAGAAAGCACAAACTGGTTGAGGTATCTTCACAAAATAAAAAATAGAATTTTTAGCATGAATTGGAATAAAGATCAGTTTCCTAAGCCCCAAATGCACTAACAACTGCATTTATTCTTCCTCTCTATGGTTTTGCAGGATTTCACACAGATTTTTAGAACATGCAAAATTTTATTAGTTCTAACATAACAAGAAACAAAAATGATAACAAGCTTTGAAAAATAATGGCTTCTCTGATTGAGGAGAGCACACAAATTTATTTTCAGTTCTCTTTCCCCCCACTTAACTCCAATGAGAAAAAGTATTTGCAATTCAAACTAAAACTGTAGCCTGCATTCTTCAGCTGCAGATAAGTTCTTCCTATACCATCTGTATCAAATGCCATTAAGGAAGCTAATGTGATTACTAAAATACAAGTGGATATTTCCTGCATACAGCAAGGTTAAAAAGGTCATTGATTAACTGAATGGAGTATGTGCTTTTTATATTTGCTGTTCCTAGTACTTTTCTTCATGGTCTATTCTCAGTCCATTAAATATAAGCATCAAAATTCAGCAATTTGATGGCAACAATGACCACATATATGGATGCAAAAACTGGGAGCATCAAGTGCGTGACCTTAGCTAATCTGGACTAAATGATGTATGCCTGGCAATTATCTTGAAATGCTCGGGTTTACTTGACTTCTTTTTCAATGTTCTTCTGTTGGCCCAAAGATATGTTAATTATTTCATTTCACTATGACTTATTAATGTCTAAAAAAAGATTAATTTCAACTATGCTATTTTAGTCATGCCTGTGGCATTAATGAAGTCATGGGTTCAAAACCTTGAAGTCACCATGCTGAACTAGTCAGTATGAATTTCTATTTTGAAGAAATCTAACATAGGCTGATAAAATCAATTTTAAAAAAATCCTTATGAAATAAGATAACGGTTTTGAACTTTTTTTTTTTATTATTATTAATACAATGTGTGTATGAGTCTAACTGAATACCACCACAATTTCATCTGGTCTTTATCAAGGTTTGCCTGCATTTTCTTTCAATGATTTTACTTTGTGTCAACTTAAAACCTTATTGGAGCTGGAATCAATTGTAGTATTAGCAAAACCAAAAGTTAAATGTTTTTCTATCTTATGTTGAACTTAGAAAAAAAGATGCAATTAACTATACTTTAGAGCCTGCAGAAATCTTTCACTCAATTATAGCTTCTACTTATCTGAAAGTCTCAGGTATGGCTAAATAAAAAGCTTGAGAAAGTTTAATCCACTTAACCTGGTTCACAGAGAAAACTTGGCCCTTATTACTCCTGTACAGCATGTCATCAAAACTACAGGAGCTTGTATAGAAAAAAATGCTTATGACAAAATAAAGACATGCTATTATATGTATTATTTCATTAACATATGAATAGTGCATAAAATGTACTTAGAAATGAGTATAAAGTTCTAAAACTAGACAAAAAAATATCAGAAAATACTAGAATTCTCCTTTTCAACCTGTATTTTTGTAAGGTCAGCTATTTTCTATTTCCTACTGATATAGTCTTCCATGTATTTTAAACAAAACTGTATTGTTTCAAATTGTTCTCTGTAACTACTGGTAACTCATACTGTGGTACCTCTTCCCATAATCCTCACTAACTTCTGTGCCAAGAGACAGAGTAGGAATTTTCCACTGGTAATTACCACTCACAAATTGTGTCTCCATTTTTGATAGATCATTCCCTTATACTCTGTTCAACATTTGTTAGGAATGGCACAACAAATTTTCAAGGACGATTCATGCTGGTGACAGAAACTAAAGCATGTTTTGGCTCTGATAGTACTAAGAAAAAAGTGATGGTCATATTTTGATTGGAAATACAACTTTTCCTTCAAGTTTATTTGTTCTTGCAAAATGTCTTTCTTCTGCCAGCAAAATCTTATGGCAAATATTTTCTTGAAATATTTTGCTAAATCCAACTTAGAATCAAAGAAATAAACTTAGGATTTCTTTTTTGACCATTAATTAAAATTACTTGGATAGTTTAAATCTACATTATTCCCTCTCTGCCATATGTTGTCATTCAGAGAAACCTAGATTCAAATTGATGGTTTTAATCAATTATCAAGTTCCTGGTAAGTTCGCTACAGAACTGAAAAGAGGTAGTACGGAGGGAAAATTAAAGATAGGTGAAAAGTTTGAAAGTAAATGCTAAGTATGTAAAACTATTAACTGAAATGACAGATGTTCTTATTCCAAGCAAAGTAATTATTAGGAAAAAAAAAGCAATATATATATAAAACAGAATGTAATGTTTTGCAAGATTACACTCAAAATTGGGTTTAGAATGATACGTATGTCACATATTTTGTAGACATTTAAATTACACTAATGGTCTTAATTTACGAAAAGCAAAGGCTGGCAAATACTCAGGAATTGCAAAAAGTCTGCAGATGGAAATCACAGCCATGTTGCAAAATAATTACAACTCCACTTTTACTAGATGAAAGGAAACGCTATTCCAAAGAACGTATACTCACTAAAATAACAAAGTCAGGGTTATGGATTTAACAATTCCCTTCAGCAGCCTTGACTGGCAGAACACAACATTACCACCAACTCTAGGGACCATGAAGGATAGCTGTATTAGTACTCCAGACCATCCTTTGTATCGGTAGATCTCCTTTACAGAGCAAAAGAGTGACACAGAAAAACATGATGAATGTGAATTTGATTCAGTGCTTCAGTAGTTGATCAAGACAGTTATACTTCTTATAATATTTTTTGTTATGGTGAAAGACACTGCACAACACATGTAATATTCTTTATATCTGGTACCCAAAAATCTAGGAAAAGTATCATCCAGGTTATCAAATGAAATACCTTTAAAATATTATCAGAAATCTTTAGAACTCATATCTTAAGATAAACACCTCAAATAAACACTGATAGGTCAACATGAAAAAATAGACTTTAATCTGTTCAAACTCAGCTCAAATGATTTGGCCTTTTTAGTCAAATTTGTAAAATAAAACAGATGTTAATACTAGGATAATATTTAAAAGAATAAGAATGCTATGTAACAGTTTCTTGAATTATTTTATTAAAGTAAGAAAACCTATACCTCTTCACCACTGCAGTTGCTAAAAAGCAATCTAAATGAGAACTATAAAATATCCAGATGGAATCACAGAATGGCAAAAACCCTTGAGAGCATACCCACAGAGAGGGGATTTATTACAATGTGTACATGATTTACTTTTTAAAGTTACAGACTTTCGTACTGTGATCCCATGAGCTGTAATGATATTGACAATGCTGATGCTGGTGCCACATTACTGTGAAGAGCCTACCCTTCTACAAATGTATGGAATTTTTGTCAATTTTCCATTAGTGTTAATGGGATGCACAAATTCTCATTCATCAAATGAGGAGATCACTTAATCTATAAAATAAATCCACTACCACTGTTCAGTTTAATATCTCACTGAAGATTTTCAAAACTGATCCAGTTTTTCATTTAGCCCCTGTGGTAATTTTTTCCTTGGCCAACAGTCCATTGGGATTTACTCAATATATGCATTCATGATTCTCTATCCTTCTCTTAAAACAGTATCTCTTTGGATGTATCTCTTTTCAAATATCAGTTGTGACGCAGTGAACTAATATACTTATCTAATTGCTATACCAGGACAGATCTAAAATTTATATCAATCTATCATGTACCAATTGAGAAATTGTTCTAATTAGCATTAATAACACAAAATTATTCTTTTCATATACAAGAATACAACACAAATGTTAATTATAAGAAAACAATTCCCTGTTAAATTTAAGTGAAGCAGAATTTTTTTGGAACAATATGATACTTATTATATACTAGAATTTAATTTGGAAACAAAATGTGTTTCCATCTCTTCTAAAGTCCCCTTCTAGACAATGTCTCAAAACAGCCAAACCAGGGATCACACTGCACTGGAGCTGATCAAATTAAAACACCTGTAATCTTGAAAATGTCTGTAAAATTGAACTATTGCTTTTCTGTTAAAGTCTACTTCAGTTTCAGGTAGACTTGAGTAACTTACGTTATTTCAGTGGAAGCCTGGAAGAACTAAAAAATAAACTACGCTTAGACAGAGGTTCTGGAAAATCCAAACCTCTTATTTATCTAGAAAGAATCTCAGTGAAAACCATTCCAATTTTTTTCCAAAAACCTAACAGTTCACTGTGAAAATTAAAATATGATCCTGAAAGTCTTCTGATTTCCCCCTTTATCCTATGATATTACTCAAATAAGTGTCTCAAAGTTGTGGCTAAATTTCTGCCACAGCTGCCGCCCTGAATATTTTATTTCAATGGATGGAGTAAGAAAAAAAATAATGGAAAAAGCCATTTAAAAATTAATTTAAAATGTGAAAAGTTAAAAGATTTTTCAAGTTTTGTCATGTGATATTTTTCTCAAGATGCCATTCATTCATGATCAAGTTGCTATTTTTGTGATTAAATTTGTAGAAAAATCACTAAATGAAAACAACCAATACCAAAGAAGTTGCCATATATTCAATACATCTGGGAAAAAAGAAATATTCTGAGATTTTATGTTCTACTGTTCCCTCACAATTTTCTTATTTAAATGAAGAAACATCTACCCCTCCTTTCTCTTTTTTCTCAGTCCTGCACCTCCTCTCAAATCTGTGTTACAGGAAATAAATTTCAGAATAATTACCCCAACAATGAATTATTTTCAAAGAAGTATACAATCAGAAATCAGAACATTAATTTCACTTACTAAAACAAGCAAGTGTTTATACTTTATACCTTCACTACACCTATTATGCGTTCTCTTCATCTCAAGAACCTTTTCCAGTTCTTTCTAAAGCTGTCAAAAGTGACATCCTGGACAAGATGGATCATAAATATGATCCCAAATGACAATCTCTAGAATATCATGCTTTCCCTGAAAATGCAACAAGTAATATAATTCAAATGCATTACTCAATGTTATTTTTTTCCTTAAGTATGAGGTTTTATTTTTCTCCTGAAATTTATAAACTTTTCCTTAGCTTCAGTCTATAACTTATTCTTATTGGATGCCCTATTTTCTGTGCTTATTTATACTTCTGTTGTTTATCTCCTCTTTTTTTAAACATAGGAATTGCCTTTTGTTTCCTTCTTTCTACTACTACCTTCTAGTTCTTTGTTATATTCTTTCCTATTATTAGGGGGAATATTATCACTGTGGCATGACACAACTGAAATGTGTGTATGCTGAATGACAAAGAAGGAAGGAGAGAAAAGGATAGGCTGCACAGCAGTAAAACCACTTACTCTTTACTGGTCCTCCTTACTTTGTTATGTTTCTACTCTTTGGCAGCCTTGGGGCCATACTGAGAGATCAGTGAGTGAACCAGTGCAGCTACAAATAGGATGTATAACAAAACCTCACAGAACTCATGCAGCTTCCTAAATTTCTAAGGCCAAAATGACCGTTATTTTAACTAGGTGTGATCACTCACCAGCTAATTTTTGTATCTAGTTAAGCAAACTTTTGGTGAACTAATATTTTGTTTAGATGGTAATTGTTTTCTGAGAATTTGATAACAAAGAAAAAAGATAAATCTCCATTTCCATGCTGAACTTTGGTGACCTTAGTTGGCAGCCATCAGATCTTGCTCTTATCCTGAAGCCCTACTGACAAATGGTAATCATTCTAAAACAGTGTTTCTCAAAACACAGAACCATATGACAGGCATAGATCTCTTGAAATAACTTGTATTTCTTGTGTTTCAGTTTTCTTTATTTACTTGACAGAAACATTGTTATGGGCTCTCCCTAGACCTGCTTTGACATCACTTTGCCATCTTAATTTGACATATCACAACTGTCTCTGTTGTCTGTCAAGTTCTTTCAGCATGAGGGTTTCCCATTGCAAGAAAATCTCCACAGACAACACCACTATTAGTATAAAAAGACTGGATCATAAAATTCCACATACCAACAGACAAAAATAAGACACGATATAAGACAATATATGTTTAGCAGGGTTTTTTTTTGGGGGGGGAGGTAAATTTTAACATAAAGTTAGAGTGAACGCAGTAAAGATATATTCTTTTAGTCCTTGCAGAAATAATCCCAGGCTTGTCTGTTAACATCTAGATAAATCAAGCTGGATGGTTCATTAATGTTTATGCTATAATTAACATTTTTTTCTATCAAAACCAAAGGGCTCTAAAAATAGGTATATCTTTAAGATTCAGGTGTAATAGTTTCTCAAGTTAATTGATTCAAGAGTTTTTGTGGAATATTCTTTGTTTATGCCTTGAAGGCATGGAAACAAGCACATCCATATCCAATAGGATGAACTGTAGAAGTGCCTTTAAATCATCAGGACAAGTAAGGCAGTTTTGTTAAACTCAGTCACTGATTAAAAGGTTTCAGTCTGGGTCATAAGAGCAGGTGATAAGTAGACACAGAATTACGGAATATAGAAGAAGAATCTGTGACCAGCCTTAATGAGATTAGTTTTGTAAAGAACCTGGACATAGAGCTCAGACTACACGGGAAAGGATTATTAGACTATGCCTCATGAGAAATACATCTTCCAGGGCAAAATCTGATACAGAGATGTTATTTGCACCCTATAGTTCATCAGAGTTAGGTAGTTCTCTGGAAAATACTGCTGGGATAATAAAGTAGATTGATACCATTTTTAAGCCTTTAGAGGACAAAGGGTGGGGCAAATACCAGCCTAACTGTTTCAAGTCCAAAATCAGGCAGAGTCCCCTGCTGAGTTCTGATGATGAATTAAGTGGAATAAGAACCAGAGAACCTCTGCCTGTGGGGAGCTTCAGTCACAGCATGAACATCCTGTAGATACCGAATACCTTTTTGGCATACCACCTCGTTTTTCTTTGGACCTGGACAGTAGAGAAAAAAAATAATAAGGGGGAAAAAAGTGGCTGTTCTAAAAAAAAATTATACAACTTAGTCCAGTGTTACCATGCAGTACTGCTGTATACCTGATATGATGAGTCCACCTACAGGCTATGTTACAGTAGTACCTGTACGTGCTAAGAACTTTCTCAAGAATCTTTTAAAAATTATTTCCTTCAAATAATGTTAAATACATCTCTTGCTATTCTTTTTGTAGTAGAAGGCAAACATTTAAAAAAAAAGAGGCAAAAAAAAGTATTTTCCATGAAAGCTAAAAGTTAGAACAAGAAGGAAGACAGAGGGACAACTGACCTGGATGATACTAGGACAAAGAAGGAGTATGAAGTCATCAAGGAGGGTATTCTTCTAGAGTTTTAAGGCAAAAAGACCAATCCTTTCTAGGCCTTATGGCTTGCAACTGGAATACAGGCTACTAGCCTGAAAAAGCAACTTGTGAGAACAAGTGCCCAATACTGCTGAAGGTAAGTGGGACCTGAGGACCACAAACATCTCCTTTTCTTGCTCTTTAAGGATTCCAATATTTTGTGCATTTCTTTATGTGCTTTAAAAGAACAGCAATTGGTATTGTTTGGTTTCTAACAATATAATTTTTATAGTGGCACTTTCAACAGTAATTTAGTAACTTCAAACATTTAGTGTCTTCTCTATTTTCAAGGATAACTTTCAGAGCTTCTTTTCAGCAAACCTGACTAGTTTACACTGTTACCAGCTTTTGTTTTCCTGAGGGCATGTACTCATTTTTTTTTACTGCTGTACTTTCTTAACCCCTTCTGTTGAATATATGTAGTTGATTCTAAACGTTACAATTAGTCTCACATTTTCAGTCATTTTTTCTCCATTGGCAAAGCAACAGAACCACTCCAGTTTGTGCCTAATGGGAACTCCATACATTTTGGATTGTAAAGATGTCTTCATTATTAATTAATGTAACAATGATAATATAATCAAGGACATATAATCTGAGTGCCAACAACAATTTCTGCCCTTAAGTTCCGCTGGGACCACACAAGCCAAAGACAAAGGACAGGGCATGAGCAGTTAACCTCTGTTACATAGTCTAATACATCTTAGTAAGTGTCCAATTCATTAGACAGGGATAGAGTGGCTCATATGTGTAATTAGTTATTGGCAGGTTTACTTTCAAAAAGGTGCCAGATGCTATGCATTTCCTAGTTGCTCTCTGCATCTCTGATCTATATGTTTCCTGCCATGTTAAGCATCTGTTCAGAACATACTTCTGCACACAGGAACTTCAGTAATTCAAGAGTTAAATCTTCAAAATCAAATGAACGTGTATCCTCTTCACTTTCTGGTGTTTGTGATTATATCCCTTTAAAGACATCATAAAGGAATATTATATGAAAGAAAAATGTTCTGTAACTGGTTTGGGGGTCATTATAGTTTGAAGATTTCACTGTGGATAAATAGCAGAGACTTCTGCTGTGGCACTTGCTCTTCAGTTCCTCCTCTGAATGCCAGTGTTGGGATCTGTCTTGTCAGTAGTAGCATATTCTGAGAAACAGTGTGAAAGTTGCAAAGCTTTGAACCTTGACTCTGCCGGAGTATGTGTAAATAAATAGGCAGATTTGAATATCCATTTAATTTTTCATCATTTCTTTGTTCCTACCATACACACTTCTGGAAAACTGGTTTTGTTTTCTGTTTCCATGTGTATCTATCTGACTCATTGATGTTTTTTAATAAGAAACACTTTCAGTCCCAAAGTGTTTGCAGAAACATGAGCATACTGTGGAGCCTTTCAGTAAGACACTAATAGCTAATCACAGATAAAGAATTTCTTACAACAAATTTCTTACAAGCCAATAAATAGCAGATTGAAATTAATGAACTTTTTTTTTTGTCCTGTCTATGAAGGAATTACAACACGTGCAGGCAGGCTTTCAATCATCATCAGCATTTTAAAGTATATCCATTGGAGCATTTCAAGGGTTTTTGTGCCCTGTTTCAAAATTACCTATTGTTTTCTTCATGGTAAACCCAAATCTTGCAAATTACTTGCAGAAATTCATAAAGTGAAAAAGGAAAATAAACAAAAAACATCCTCACAGTGCAAATCAAAATTCAAAGCTTGTAACAATATAAAGTTATTCAATATATTGTTAGTGATGATGAATGTTTTTAAACTTACTGAAGAAAAACATTATCTGTAACTCGTTGTTCCAACCTCATTATCTAAACAGGGCTTGTTTTTGGACAGTAGTGTGATTTCACTGGGATCTTTTTGCAAGTGTTTACAGTGAAAGATAAAAAGAAATCTATGAACAGGAATCCTACTACCACAAATTAAGAAAATCTGTCTCCCAGAGGATTGGGTCAGGCAATTCACTGGCTTTAACTGCACTGTGCTAAGCCTGCAGCATCACCTCTTACTAGACATAGAAGAATGTACACTGAGACACCTAGGGAACATGGAAAGAAAGGAGTGGGAGGTGGCATGGCAGAGAAGAAATATATTATGAACTCTTTAGCCTTGAAAACCCATTCAGAGTTGCTGCCCCAGTACAAACCAAAGAATCTGTAAGATTCCTGACCCTGACTGACCAGAGTGATCATGTCCATTGAGACACACACTTCAAATGGCACTAGCCTGACCATTGCATAACATCCTCCCCGCAGAAACATTTTTAACATTCACCTTGATTTCTAACAGGGATCCTCTGATGTCTCATAGGGTTGAGTTCCTACGGCACTCTCTCTCAGCCCTGCTTTATCAACTGCTTTCCTGTTCCTTACGCTGCAATATCCATAGTGTTGTATCAGCACAGTATATTACACAGCTGAAAATGAACCAGCTGAAATTTTTTTTAGTTACTTTTCAGTTTTCCATTTATTCACTACACAATGATGGTATACCCCAAATGATAGTGCAGAGTAAATACTGAAGTTGATTAAGAAATACACATGTAACTACTGCCGCAGCTAAGACATTATAGAGTATCTTTTCTTTAAACAGATACCTATATTAATGAATATTGTGTAAAAATAGCGTCTTTTAAGCATCCTTTGTTAAACAGGCTGAAACTGGCCAACACATTGAAAAGTTATCAAGGGAGTAAAAGGCTGATCCTCCTCACCCAGTGTGATCACATAAGTCTCATATCGACAAGAAATCACATTAAAGTATATGTATGGCTATGCATGCATAGACTTGCAAGGGCTCTCTGAAGCCTGAGGACCAAACTATAGCTGGCATGAACCTTATATGAGGCTTGTCTGAATAGATAAACTTCATTATGCAGAGAAAGGAGAAAATGTCTCATATGAAAATGAGCTTCAAGGTAATGATTAAAGAAGTTCTTAAATAAAAACTAAAATTCAGTTTTTATATTTATCTATATATACGAGCACACATAAAAATCAGAAGAAAGGCTTATTTCATACAGTGACTTGAATACTGACCATCTTTGATGTCTCAAGGGAAGATGATATATTCTTGACTACATCTGCAGTTGAGATGCAGTCAACTGCAGAGCAAGGAAAAAACACTTTTTTTACTGATCCTTGCAGGTGGCTAGCTGACAATGAAGCACATTAGTCTATAACCATGTGAACAAATGTAGTGATGGCAATGTTAGAGCAAATTAAGGTTAATGCAGACTACCATTCCTTGCAGGGTATGGCACAGAGCAAATGGGGATTCACAGGCTCCAAAGCCACAGAGAAGCTTCAAAACCAGTAAGCAAATACATGACACTTTTCCTCCTGAGAAGCTGGACTGAAGACTATATTTAGAAAGAATGTTTAAAACAGTCATAAAGAGTACAAGTAACATCTATCTCAATACTTGATGGTAAGCCCTAATAAAGTTTTCCAATGTTATTTGCCCTCATTAGGCATTCTGTTGTTAGAAAGGCTAAGACATCCTGTAGGATCTAACTTCTTTGTATCTCTTCTCTTTGGTATGTTGAACAAATCAAGCTCCTTTCATTTTACTTCATGGAGTTTATCTCCCATCCATCAATCACTCTCGTGCCCTGCTCTTTTGTTCCCTCTTCAGTGTGTGTGTATCGTTCTTGAAGTGCTGACTATAGAACCAGATGGTAGGAGTTTTACTGAAGTTGTGCACAGAAGTGATATCACCTCCTCATCTCTTCTTCCTAGGCATCCAAGTATCATACAAGTCTTTGTTGCCTCAGCACTGAGCTAAGAGAGCCCAGAGTATGCCAATTATTATAATAATCCCTACATTCTTTGAGTGGCTGCATCCCTCATCTCCTACCCTCTAGATATAGTCTATATTCTTTGTTCCTAGAGATTGGACTCAGCATTTGGCTGTGTTGAAATTTGGCTTTTTCTTGAGTTTTGGTTATTCCACAAAATGATTCAACATATCTCTCCAGTGGAATGCCTTTGCTTCTCATTTTGTATACCTCTGTCTAAGCAGTTAGCTTTGCCAGGAACAATTCTGCACCATAACCAAGACTGTTAATAAAAATATCAAAGTAGGATCAAGTGGCTCATAGAAATTTCAGCACTATGAATAGCTTCATTTTTTTCTTAAATGCTGTTAATTCCAGTTAACGCAAATTTTAAAATCATAACACCATTTTTTATCCCCTTTCTCTCTTACTTGTTAATATTTATTCATTTATTTATTTTGTTCAGAATGTTGGCTACATGCTGTGCTACAGACTGGTAAGCAATTACCAAAAGTGTGATTAGTTGAAAGAAAACATGCCTGGACACGCAAACAAAAAAATTTTGGATGTGGCCGAGTGAGATAAAAAAAATGAGAGAATATGAACAGGAAAATAAAGTTCTGTAAGAGCATACAGTCTCTCTGCTTCATAACATCTGTGTTCCTGAGCACAAAAATAATACAAAGGTTCTGAAAAGTTTCTAAGAGAGAGCCAGGGGCCATATTAAGCACCAAAAAGTACTTTTTTTCCAGAAAGTCTAAGGGATTTCCAGACACTATCTCAGCAAAATGATTACCTTGTTCTTCCTAATACAAAACTAGGTATTGTTTGAGGAAATCAGAAACAAATTGTGCCAGTATTGGTAGATGCCACAGTGATGCCACACTTGTGGTCTTTGGGAACTTTTAAAGTAGTGTCATTTAGCACCCAAGTTCTACCTGTGGTTTCCAAAGGAATGTTTTGGGCAATTTTTCAATTGTTTCAAGAAGCCTCCAGTCAAATACCATACAAAACTAGTCCAGCATCACTTCTATTGAATATTTTCATAGGGCCATGTGGTGAGTTAGTGAGGAGAAACAGATTCTGCTCCTATGAGCACAAAAATGTTTTCTGTTTCATCTGATTTGAATTGTGCATGTTTCAGAAACATATCAAATGTACACCAAAGAATTCCTGAAAGCCCTTTTGGAAAAGGGCTACCTGGCTGACCTTCTACCCAGGTAATGATATAGGAAAATGAAAAGCATTGGTAACGTTCGTTTGGTATCTCACTAAAGAGAAGGGAAAGCATTGTATGTGGCTATGTTTCAATCTTGGACCTATTGTAACAGTTCAGGACACTCCAAGAATAGCTGTAGTGAAAATACTTTTACCCATCTGTGCTTGACAGAAAGAGGATATAACTTTTCTTTTGGATACAGATCAGATTACACTTGCCTGTAACATTTTCACCTAAAAGCTAGAATGTTGTAATGCACTTTACATGGAGGGAATTTGCAGATCATATGGAAACTAGAGTTAGTGAAAACATATCTGTGCAAGTGTTAAATGGAACTCCACAATGAGCATTGCTAAGCTTAAATATGTGACCTACACATATTGCATGTTTGTTTCCAATTAGATTCTATATGGACAATTTTAACCTTTGCAACTTCTGTTCCCTGAGGCATTGAAACAACCTCAGTTGATGAACCACAGTAGTGTTGGGCTGGTTTTGGTATACTCTGTTTGAAACTATCTGCATTCAGTTACAAATCAGTCTTTTTTAACCTATCATGGAGGACACCTATTCTGGGAAGTTGAAATATTTGGAATATAGTAGATACCTTTGAAGAAAGAACTGGTTCTGAAAAAAAGGGCAAAAATGAGTACTATTTTAGTAAGTAAATAGACAGAGTGTTTTACCAATAAATATGTTCTGCAATGTCAGATTACTGCTTGATAGAGTTCCTCTGCTACCAGTCACATTTTGGAATTTACATGAACAAAAGTGAAAAATTAATTAACAATTTTGAGTATGAGTGGTCCAAGTTTTTGGTCTAGACTGACCAGATGATTGCAGCCAGTTCATTTCAACTCCATTCAAGAGTTAAGAAGCCACTGCTTAGATGTTAAATATAGTTTCCTCAAAGAATAAAGCAGCCAGTCTTCCATGGGACAGAATGATGATACAAGCTAAAGGAAAATGAGGTGTCACGGTATGACTGCAAGATTTTTCACCAAAAGTTCGAAACAGCTCAACTACTACAAAAAGGTGAAATCATAACTAAGTTGTATACATATTTCCAAATATATATCAATAACACCTCTCTCAAAGCATCAGATATTCTGGAAAGTTTGCATAATTAACCTGTTTTAGAAGTATTAAAATGAATTTTTTTCTGTTACCTTTTCCTTTGTGCTCTCTCTTCAGTATGCAAAACCTCAGCTACAAAACTGTGGATATTCTTACCAAGTCTGAAATGATTTAGTAATTCATACACATACTCATGCACAAAAGCACTAGAGAGAGCTTCAGAAAAAAAGCACATGCCATCAAGGATGCCTGAAGGTATTCAGATTTTAGCAAAATCTGATAGCGGAAAGGCTTCATATGGAGGTTTTGAAAGACAGCAAGAGGAGGGAACGTATTTTTATGTTTCAAGCTTATGAATAATCAGAAGAAAAGGACACACTTTAGAGAATGCAACAGATACTTTTGTGGTGATCAATTTGAAAAACAGCACCTTCAGACTTGATTAAATGAAGTTTATTTTCTCCTTTTTAATTGTTATAACTAAAACCTTTACACATAAAGCAACAAATTAAACTATTTTATATAAAACTGTCAAGCTAATTACTGCTTGCCAGTAAAAATCAAGTTTAAATTATCAAAGCCCCACAGGAATTCTATGTACTCACATCTCTTGAATCATGCCACTAAACCCCTCTGTTTTGCAGAGTCATTACATGGAGAGCCCTTTCAAGCACTTCAAGGACCACCATTGGCTTTCAGTAAACAATGACAGGAAATTTATCAAAGTAAATCAGGTAATGGACTAGGAGAGAATTTAGAATTCCCTTTTAAAGGGAACTTAACTAGGCAAGAATACAGTTTAGCTGAGATCAAGGGTCTCATGCAGGCAATGAAGAAAGAAAAAATGAGAAGTACACAATGACTATAAAAGCAGCTGAGTTCTCTGTTAAAAAGAAAAAAAGCCCAACTATTTTAGAGGGAGCAAACAGAAATTCAAGTCCTGAGGCATGCAGTGTAAAAATCTAAGCTGTGTTTGGATCTTTTTCTTTACAGACTACTATTTCAATATCTTGGGAAGAAAGGACTAGTTCTTAGAAATCAGGAACGAGACAGCGATTGAAGCGAAGGTTAGACAGAACATTAAGGAAACGTGATGGGAAGGACAGTACTTCTTTTGGAACTCGGTGTTTCGTTCGTAAACAGTGATTCCTGAGACTGAATTGGATGGCTGAGTCATAGATAGTACAAAATTTGGAACAGCAGACCAAGTGGGTATTGGAAGAATGCTATAGCCAACAAAACCATGTCCCTGTCTGGACAGGCAATGAGATAAACTCATACTGCCATATAGTCGCGAGGTTCCTATGGCCTCTAGCTTTTCAGTCTTTGTCATATGCTGGGAACTGTTGGAGCCTTGTTCACACCATGAATCTGACCAAAAGACAAAGTCAGAACAGCATCGGTGAAGAATTTTTTTAATCTATAAAAGAGCTTAGATGAAACCAAGACAATTTATTTGTATTGTATAAAAACTATAGTGCAATTATCAATTGTCAAATGGAAAAGGATAACGCTGCTACAAATTTTGCAATCAACTTCACTGAAATAATAGACTTAAGAATGGAATCCATCAAGTGTCTTACAGCCATCTCAATCTTCTCAATGAGCATCTCAGACCATTAACTTAAGGTGTCATGAAGTGAGAACTGCAATTTACTCATAGCTATAAAATAAACAGTATAAACCCCCTGAAGCTTCTGAGAATTACTAAGCTACTATACCATTTCTTGGTATTATTAAACAGTAATATTATTAAACAATAATTAGACAAAAAAGGAAAAGGCTATTTAGAAGATTTCAGTTACAATGTGCAAATATTTCTAGCATTAAGAATAAAAGAGGGCCAATGTTATGGGGAATAATAACTGAGACCATAGAAAGACTGTACACTAATATTTAGATAAAACACGTGTATAATAGAAGGGGTTTTGGAATTTGAACACAAAGCTGTGTTTTTTCTGCATAGACCTTCACACATTATAAGCTTTGCCTTAAAGAGACTTTTTCATAGAATCATAGAATCATTTAGGTTCTTAGGAAAAGACCTTTAAGATCATCGAGTCCAACCATAAACGTCTCATTAAATAGCAATATTGTGTGTATGAACAATTCTGAAAGGAAAAAGTTTACTTGACTGAATATGTTCCTCTGGATATATGATCTAGGATCAGTGTATGCTCATGCACATTCCCCCATCATTATTTTAACTGCACTAGCACTGATATATTACTTTCTGCATGAGCTTGCCACATTTACACTTTCTGCATAATTTCTGCATTACTTACTGCCTCACTTATGAGGATTCATTATTTTCCCCAAATTTTGTAACTATGAAGTAGCAAAGACAACTCATAAAAGCCCATAAAAATCCTTGAAAGTGTTAAAGGATATTTAAAAAAAAAAAATCATCACTTTTTATTCCCCTCTAGGGACAACTCTTTATCTGCCTGTGTGAATCCAACTGACCCACCTGGGCAAATAGTGTCCCTACCAAATCTAGATGCACTTATCAATAACAGTCTTCAATTTACTTTCTTCCATGGGAATTGATTACACTTTTTAATTACATTTCTCACTAGTTTCTCAAAGTCAGGATGAAAGACTTATACTAATATAATTATTCTGAGGACAAAAATGGAAATTGTAGAGACTTTTTTGCATTCCAAGATGACAAGATATATCTTTACACAGCATCTCACTTAAGGAAAAAAAGAGGTACAAAAGCTATCACTTTTCAATCGTTTAAATGAAGTTAAAGGTAGTGAAATCACAACACATTAACAAATGATTCATTTCTTTATCAAAAATAGTTACACAAAGTCTTGTGAAAATGAAACACTGTTCATATCAAATGAATAGTAGCTAAAATAAATAATATAATTTTATAACAGAAACAGTACCTTCGATCAACAGTTCTTGTCCATGACTGCCCAGCAATGTTCGGGATAGGAAAGGGGCAAAGTCAACAAAAATTTCTCGCAGGAGAGGGGCCACCTTTTCTAAAGCTCTTTCAAGCTTTGCAGTGATACTGTGGAAAAACAGAGACCATGTTTGGAAGAACACTTAACAACATAAGTTAAATGATATCAAATCTTACATGTTTTTAAAAGTTGCTGTAAGCTTCTTTAGAAAAGAGGATGATCATAATTTGATTAAACTTTACAGTGTTCAAATTGCTTTAAGTAAATGCAAATGTCATGTCAGAGTCAGCAGTGTGGCAGCCTCATAAGTTCTACAGCATTTACAGAATATTCCAAAACAAATAAAAAATTTATTCTCATTTTCAAACATGATAAGAAGAATGTCAGGTATTTAAGTGTAAGTGTATTTCACCTATCTCAGCTTATATGCATCTCATCATTTTATACATATTTGAAAGCTTGAAAAGAGAAGTTTTTATTCACCCAAGGCAATCACAAGTAACTTGCTTTTTTGTTCAAGCTTTCCAATAACAATGTCTGCATTGCAATGCTAGACAAGGGAGTGCATGAGGAAGCATTCTAGCACAGGTATTAAGAAAACCAATATTCTTTTCTTCAGTCTTGAGGGAACATAATCCCAGGTAAATCACTTCGCCTTTACATTTATACTTCTCTGCCTGCTGAGACTATACACTCTTTGAAGCACAGAGTGTTCTTTAATTTCTACTTGTACAATGAGAAGAAGTGCTGTGACTTCTGTTTGTTTTTTAAATACCAGAAATAATATTCCTTTGTCTGAGGATACAAACCTAGCAAAAATACAAATACAAGGATATAAATCAGCAGTGTGCTAAGGATTGTGCCCCTTAAGAGTCCTTTTTCCTTTTTAAAACTTGACAGGGCATAACACTTGTGTCCTCTGAAACTCTTATGCCAAGATAAAAAACCTGCTGTGTTATCTCAAAGAAGCGAATGATTACTTAAAAATAGAAATGAAATTATATACATATTCTGGTCTACCAAGAATTTTTGCTGTTCTTTTTCAGACTGCTGGTGGCTGAAGGGGTTTTCTTTGTGCTTGAATTATGGCACCAAACTATTATTGGCATTTAAAAGCACAATTATAGGAAGAAGTTACGTTTATTGACAGAATCTAAGAGAATGAACACTGACATTTAAAATTTATACTGTATCTATTATCTATAAACACTAAAAAAATGTGGACATTTAAATTCAGATCACATGAAGGTCCCTACATTTAAAAAGAAAGCTGACTTTATAAGCACATTGGAAGTTTTCCTTCATTAGCTTAAAATTATCTTACTGGATTCCTATAGCTTATTTTCTTTCAATGTGCTGCTTTCACATTTCAAGTTCAGATACTTTTCTAATATTCTAAAGGAGGGATCCATATCATCAGCCTTTGTTTTAGATGATTAGTTGAAGTGAATTTCACTATGCTAAAGACTCTATTGACTACACTTGAAACACATGCAACTAGCTTAGAGTTTTTAATTTGCAACATGAACCTACCCCAAGCTTTTGCTGGTAGAGATAAAAAGCCTACCAGATTAATCCAGACTTCTCTAAACCATGTTTTAAGATATGTTTTCACTGTAAATTGGTTTAGAAAGCCTAATTTTAGAGTTCATTTAACTCTGAAAACTTTACTTACAATTGAAAATTCAAGTTCAGAAGTTTTTAAATTAAGATCAGTTTTTATTTATCAGTTAAGATCACTTTTTATTATCAAGTAATATGGGAGGTGTGGATGTGCTATTAATCAACACTTTGGATGAGCTATTAATAAACACCTTGTTATCAAATGGATAGCTGATGGATCTTGTGTATTATGGTATTAATGGGCAATTGGGAATAGTATTCTGTGAAAATGTGAGATCAAAGTTTAGCACTGTTTAAAAATGCATATCAAAGGACAGAAATTAATATTTAAATAGAGAAAAAAGAAAAAAATAACCCCTTTTTCCTTCATGTAAATCCCTGGTGCATTTACATGTTGAAAACTGATTGGAGTTCTGGTCCTTCTGTTTCAAAAGGAACAAGCAAGATTAAGAAAAAAACATACACAGAGACCCCAAAAATGTTTCAGGGAAGGAGGTGGCCCATCTACTGCCTTTCTTGTACACACACACAGAGGAGCAAAAGAGGAGAGAAACCAGTCTAATTCTACAGCTGTTTCTAACATCTATTACACCTTATAATGCACCCTGCAATCATTAGGGAATGCCCTGAAGAGGTTAACTTAACTAGTTTTCCATGACTGAACTCATAGATTTTAAGGGTTTTTTTTGTAAAGAATGAATATTGTGTTTTTTCCTCTCCATTTCTAGACATTCAAGGCAAATAAACTCTTAATAGCTTCTAAATTCAAGATTATTTATTTTGCAGATTAAAGGCAACACACATCAGAAAAAAACTATATATTATATATAAATACATATGGTTTCTGTATATATAAAGGTGATAAACTGGGACAGGAAAGATTGAAAGAGCACAGTAGCAACATCAGATTAAAATAAATACTTTTTAAACTGTATGCAAAAAGGCCAAATAATCCTGTGGACAGTTCTTACTACCTATTGCTTGAATTGGTCACATGAAAGTGCAAAGAGAGGTGGGGGCACACACTGTCCCAGTTCCAAGTATGCTACCTTCCCAACCTCATTCCAGGCCAAATCTCTACCTCCAAATCAAGACTATTAAATGTCTAAAAGTCCAAGATCACTCTCCTGCTCACTTTCCTCTGCTCAGTCTACAGCCATAAGCAGCTCTTTTCCTATGCAGCTGCTATAAGGGAAGGCTTCCATAAGTTAGCTTTCACTTCATGTTCTCTGACTCCACAAACAACTCTGATTTTTAATCTCATAAAAGCTTAAGCACAATGAATTCAAAGTGAGAAAATAAAAAATTATCTATTGTCAAAATAAAGTTTTAGTTGTTTCTTGGCAGGGGTGGGGGAAGGGGGAGAAAAGGGAAAAAAGCCCAAAAGGCATTTCTTGGGTTGATTAGATTTTACGTTATCTACATTTCTGATATTGTCCTCCGTATAAGTTTTTTCAGTTGCTAATTTCAGTTACTACTCAGAGTACAACTACATCTGAGTTCAAATTCTGAGTTCAAAATTTGAATTCTAAATTTTGCAACTGAAATTTTTCTTCGACTCCAGGACAAAAACTTTCAAGATGCTTGTGAAAAAACAAGAATGTTGCATTGGTTAAAATAACTGAAAAATAAACTGATTAACAACCCAGTTTAATTTTAACATACTTTGGTATCTGCATTTTAAAAAAGATTTCACCCTCAGTGAAGCACTGTCCTAACGTATGAAGAAGGCAAGAAGCAAAAGGAGTGGTTTAATTACACCACAATTTTATTAATTTGCCTTGTAACACCGTCAAGCAATAAATAACACCACACAAATGGTCATTCTCTCCTTGATCATTTGCATCTTTTTGGAGTGGAGCCAACAGCCCTCACACTTTCAGCCTGGGCCTGCACCCATTGCTGTGATCCCACCTGCACCACTCACCTGACACTTCAGATAGGACCAGCAAAAAAAGGCATTTTTTTGCACTGTGTGTTAAATCACTGAAGCACCAATACTTTTTTACAGGTTACCTAGGGCACTTGATTTAAGTTTATTTCCTTTCTAGTTCATTAGGGAATGAAAGTCTCTTACAAGCTCATGAACAGCTAGCTTGGTTGCTGTCTCCACTTCAGTCTTCTTTAAAACCATACCTCAAAGTGGCTGGCCAACTAAGGGACACTTGGCAAGTCCTTAGCATACACTGTGTCAACTTTTTAAGGCAGACAGGTGTGCACCTTGAAAAGGTCAAAAATTTGTCTTTGAAGTGTGCTGTGGCACAACCAAATACCTTTACAAAATAATAACCTATTATACAAAGATCACAGAATCACAGAATGGTTGGGGTTGGACAGGACCTCTGGAGATCATCTAGTCCAACGCCCCTGCTAAAGCAAGTTCACCTAGAGCACGTTGCATAGGATGGCATCCAGGAGCTCTCCAGAGGAGATTCTACAACCTCTCTGTGCAGCCTGTTCCAGTGCTCTGTCATCCTCAAAGTAAAGAAGTTTTTCTTCATATTCAGATGGAACTTCCTGTGTTTCAGTTTGTGCCCATTGCCCCTTATCCTGTCACTGGGCACCACTGAAAAGAGTCTGGCCCCATCCTCCTGACACCTGCCCTTAAGATATTTGTAAACGTTCATAAGATCCCCTCTCAGTGTCCTCTTCTCCACGCTAAACAGACCCAGGTATCTCAGCCTTTCCTTGTAAGAGAGATGCTCCAGTCCCCTAATCATCTTTGTAGCCCTCCACTGGACTCTCTCCAGTAGTTCCTTGTCTTTCTTGAACTGGGGAGTCCAGAACTGGACACAGTACTCCAGATGTGGCCTCACTAGGGCAGAGTAGAGGGGGCAGATAACCTCCCTCAACCTGCTGGCCACACTCTTCCTAATGCACCCCAGGATACCATTGGCCTTCTTGACTGCAAGGGCACATTGCTGGCTCATGGTTAACTTGGTGCCCACCAGGACTCCCAGATCCTTCTCTGCAGAGTTGCTTTCCAGCAGGTCAACCCCTCATCTGTACTGGTGCATGGGGTTATTCCTCCCTAGGTGCAGGACCCTGCACTTGACTTTGTTGAACTTCATTAGGTTCCTCTCTGCCCAGCTCTCTAGCTTGTCCAGGTCTCGCTGAATGGCAGCACAGCCCTCTGGTGTATCAGCCACTCCTCCCACTTTTGTATCATCAGCAAACTTGCTGAGGGTATACTCTGTCCCTTCATCCAGGTCGTTGATGAATAAGCTGAACAAGACTAGACCCAGTACTGACCCCTGGAGAACACCACTAGCTACAGGCCTCCAACTAGACTCTGTGCTGCTGATCACAACCCTCTGAGCTCTGCCATTCAGCCAGTTCTCAATCCATCTCACTATCCACTCATCTAACCCACATTTTCTGAGCTTACCTATGAGGATGTCATGGGAGACAGCATCAAAAGCCTTGCTAAAG
Organism: Theristicus caerulescens; assembly: GCA_020745775.1. Taxonomy (NCBI): domain Eukaryota; kingdom Metazoa; phylum Chordata; class Aves; order Pelecaniformes; family Threskiornithidae; genus Theristicus; species Theristicus caerulescens. Next base: position 106,930,550 of record CM036559.1, read on the forward strand.
TCAAGGTAGACAACATCCACTGCTCTCCCCTCATATACCCAGCCAGTCATACCATCATAGAAGGCTATCAGACTGGTGAAGCATGATTTCCCCTTGGTGAATCCATGTTGACTACTCCTGATAACCTTCTTTTCCTCCAGATGCTTAGAGATGACATCCGGAATGAGCTGTTCCATCACCTTTCCATGGATGGAGGTGAGGCTGACTGGCCTATAGTTTCCTGGGTCCTCCTTCTTGCCCTTTTTGAAGACTGGAGTGACATTGGTTTTCCTCCAGTCCTCAGGCACCTCTCCTGTTCTCCATGACCTTTCAAAGATCATGGAGAGTGGCATAGCAATAACATCTGCCAGCTCCCTCAGTACTCCTGGGTACATCCCATCGGCGCCCATGGATTTGTGGGTGTCCAATTTGCCTAAATGATCTCTAACCTGATCATCCTTGACCAAGGGAAAGTCTTCCTTTCTCCAGACTTTCTCTCCTACCTCCAGGGTCTGGGATTCCAGAGGGCCGGCCTTAGCGGTAAAGACCGAAGCAAAGAAGGCATTCAATAATTCTGCCTTTTCTGTATCCTCCATCACCAGGGCACCCACCTCATTCAGCAGTGAGCCCACATTTTCTCTAGTCTTCCTTTTGCTACTGATGTACTTTAAGAAGCCCTTCCTGTTGTCCTTGACATCCCTTGCCAGTTTTAATTCCAAGTGAACCTTAGCCTTCCTCAACACATCCCTGCATACTCTGACAACATTCCCATATTCCTCTCAAGTGGCCTGTCCCTTTTTCCACATTCTATAAACTTTCTTCTTCCATTTGAGTTTTGCCAGAAGCTCCCTGCTCATCCATCCAGGTCTCCTGCCCCCTTTCCTTGATTTCTTACTCATAGGGATGCATCGATCTTGAGCTTGGTGGAAGTGATGCTTGAATATTAACCAGCTCTCTTGGACCCCCCTACCTTCTAAAGCCCTAACCCATGCGATTCCTCCAAGTAGGTCCTTGAAGAGGACAAAGTTAGCCCTCTTGAAGTCCAGGGTTGTAATCCTACTTATTGCCCTGCTTCCTCCACGCAGGACCCTGATCTCCACCATCTCATGGTCACTGCAGCCAAGGCTGCCCCCAGATTTCACTTCCCCAACCAGTCCTTCTTTGATTGTTAGTACAAGGTCCAGCAGCACTCTCCTCATTGGTTTAATAGGAATTTCAGAGGGCGTTTTCCTGGCTGCCAGTCAGTGTAAGAGGGGTATTAGCTATGCCATGGCATGTGTCTCTTGCAACACTAACTGAGATCTGGTGCACCATTTAGTTAGCTGCATGAATACATGTCTGGTTTCATTCTCGCCAGTTTAAATAGGCCTTTTGTTTGCTCAGAAGAGGTTGTGTCTCTCTTTCCACTTGCTAGTGCTCCATTGCCAAGTTGTGCTTGCGTTCCGATTCTTCTATCATTATTGAGCAATGTAACAAGCCAGTCAACTAAAAAATTACTTCTAATGAAGTTTTAGTGTCTGGAATAGTTCTTGGAAGTTAGACTTTTCAGTGAAGTATTATTTTAGTATATACATTTTTAGTACCGAAAAAGTATACAAATACATATTGTACTGCATTAATAACTACAATAATGCATATTAAATGAGCTAAAATATATCTATATATATTTTTCTTTTTATACTGTTTTGTATGTATGAAGTTGTTGTGGGAGGAGAAATTATAATTAATATTAAAAGATAGAACTTGTGTACCTCATGTTTTCAGCTGAATCCTCTGGCATTGGAGCAACAGTTTGGACAGCTGGGAGATTTTTGCTGGTAGCACCATTCACAAAGCTGGATGACGAAGAGGAAGAAGAAGATCCTGAGTCTACTGCACCTGTCCCCCAAAAAATACAGGTCTTAATTCAGTCTGAAGAAAAATAACTTTTAGAGACTTTTAATATAGTCCTTGTCTTATTCATCTACTTTTAAGTAAGGAAATAATGTTATTTATTCTAAAACAATTAAAACCATTCCATACGATTATCATATAAATTAATACCTTATTTTGCTAGTATAACAATATTAAGCTTAAAGAGCTATTGAAAATCAGGCAAAATAAATCCTTACCTCATTTTCATTATTCCCAAATTATATTCCAAAGATGAAAACATTTTTACATCATCCTGTAAAGCAAGATCTTTCTAAAACAAAGGTATATTTAAAATGAGCTTGAGTGGAGAATAGAAGTTTAACTATTTTTTTTAATATATATATGCACACACTTCTTGGCTGCCCAGTTACAACTACAGGCAGAAAATAAAATTCAAATTTAAAAATGACAGAGAAAATAGAAAATGTATATTCCTTCAAGAAGTATTGGGGGAAACTCACGTCTGAGGAGTATTAAGACTCTAATTTTACTTTTTCTGTTTCTTTCCTTGAGTGAAGGAGAATTTTAAGATCTTAAAAGCAGGGAGGGCAGTGGGGGTATCATTTCAATGGGTTGTGAACAGCTGCCCAGAGAAAAGATACAGACAGAGCATACATTTATACTTTATGTGATCTGGGTCAGAGCTAAGGGCTAAACTTAGACTCTAAATGCCAATCTATCATGTCTGCTAAAACGGCACTGTGAGTTCAACCTCTATGAAGCAAACCAGCAAAGGCTCAGAGTGGCCATGAACAGCAGTGAGAGCACTGTGATAAATGCCATCCCTGTTCTGCTGCACAGTCCTTGTGCAACACGTCACTGCAAGAGAGGTAGCAATGAATGGTCTTGTAGTTGGAGTTCAAAGCCTAAGGGACTGCAATGCTACCAGAGATGAGGGCGACCGGCAAGATTTATCCAAGTTAGCAATGAGGGGTGGAGAACCCCAGTTTAGAGATCATCGGCATTATTCTGCCAATTTTTTAACATGATAACTCGTAACTCCCTGTTGCTGGTCAGTTTTAACAGCTGATATATCACTGTTCTTTGCATTACACAGGTGTATAATATTTTTCCGTTTCCTGCAAAGCTCTACAAAGCATTTATGGTTTCTTAACTGCCTAAGCAGCCAGCTGACAGTGAAGTAGAGGTCAGATGCTGGTAATGGTGAAAAGTTCTCTGGCAGCAGGGATGATTTTTTTTTTTTAATTTGCCTTCAAATAATTTTTACTGATAAAAGAATTAGGGTAATAAGATCATAATTTTGACTGGCTCATTTAAGAAAACTTACATTCAAAATGGTATCAAAATGCAGCAGGATTTGCTGAGCTTGCTGACACTAGAGTAGCTGGTGAGGTTCAGGATTTAGACTGGGAACTGATTCAGTCTGCTGTTTTAATAATGTGAGTGGGAGGTGGATTGTGGTTTACACTGTGGGTTCTGACTTGGACTAAATACAAATTGTAAATGTACCTAAACAAACTGGGAAGGAAACACAAAAATATAAGGTAGGCTCTCTCTCCCAACCTACGAATCACAGCAACTTAGCTGGGAATAGGGTAGCTTAAAAAAGATTAAGGCTTCATATATATGTGTGTATGTGTGCGCGTGTGTGTGTGCGTGCATGTGCGCATATTTATATATTTATATTATTTGCATATTTGTATTAATATATACATAAGTAACACATATTTTTATTGCTTCTTCCCTTTTCCTTCCAAAGTGAAATTTTCTTCATTAAGATTGTTGTCTAAAAATGCAGTTGCTAAGTTGTTTAACCAGCTAGGCTCCCAGAAGAGGTCAAACAGATCTAGAACTACTGGATATACACAGAAGTGAGAATCAGGATATGAATTACAGGAATCCAATCTAAAACTTATAAAAACAGTTTCTTACATAAAGAGATGAAGGAAGAAAATCTATCTCCCAAAAGATACATTCAAAGCACTAAAAGGACTTCAGTAACATACATCTCATTACATTGTGACAGTGACATTGACTACGACAGTGATGGCAGATGGAATGTAAACACCGACTGCAATCCATGAATAACTGAAAAAAAACACCTTTCACACAAGTCCAGCACAGAATATACCTCAAAGATAAAACCATATTTCTAGAGTATCTGACATACTGTAAAAACAACTGTAAATAGGTTTGGGGGGACATCTAGTGTTTCTAAAAAATTGTATACTGTTTCTTTTTTACCATAGTAGAAAGAAAAAAAAAAAGTGTTGTTCAATGAAATTATATACACTACTTTAAAATCATTAATAACACAGATAATTTCACAGACTACAAGTATATAAACCAGAAAGTATCTGGATACTTCATATATAAATCACAAAAACTGACATACATGATCACTGTTTTAACTGCTGTAGGCATAGCTTAATTAAAAATGGCAAAATAAGCATTTTACTCTAATAGATATTTATGTGTTTTCAATGTGATACTACTTTTTTTTTTACTGTCATTAACATGTTTAGCATTTCTAAAATGTTGATATAAAATTCAAATATTTAAAAAAGGATGGAGGGGAAGGACTTTTCAACCTATTTCTTAAGAAAATTCATCAATAAAGCTCATTCAGATGAATTCAGGCAAAAAAGGTTTTACCAAATAAGATCACTAAAGAAGTTCAGTACACATATAGTTCTAATTAAATCTGATACTTGCTGAAATTCCATTGAATCAATACTTTTCCTTTAATCAAGCTAATCCATAGACTAGGAGACAAAAACAGTTGCATTAAAAAAAAAGAAGCTGTAAGATCTACCAAAAAAAAGCAGCCTTTAATCCACAGTGAAGGTACCATGGTATCTGCAATACTGTCCTCTACTAAGAACAGTATCGGGGAAATGACTGATTTTCAAATGTAATTACTTACAAAGAAGAGCTACTACATTCCAGACAAAACAGTTCAGATCTTTAATCAGTGAGAAGACTGAAAAGCTTACACTATTCAGTATCATTTGGAAAACAAGGTTTCCAATGTAGGATATTTTTTGCATGACATGAGAGTACCTAAAAGGAAATCAGTTCAAGATTAACAGAAGTGGCTACACAAATGGAACTGTTCATAGAAGTGATAACATTATTCAGAGCATTCATTCCTCCCATCTGCCTCAGGATAATTAGATTTTAAGATTTTTTTATCCTTAGAAAAATCAAAGTTCTATTACCAGGTATTAAAGGTAATCTGCAAAAGGAAAGAAAAAAAAATGAGTGTGTCTTCATATTATTCCATGAAGCAGAAGGATGCCAAAAGCTTCCCCCTCCATTTTTTTGCAACCCCAGGGAGATTTTCACTTTCTCAACCCTTGACTGAAGTTGTGATATCCTTGAAGAGAGCTCTTCTCTCAAGTGCTTTTGCTTAGTTTAGAAAGAAAACAGACCATAGCCAGACATTTCAAAGGAGTTTAAGTAAACATCAGTTGCTCTCAGTAAGGATTCATTTCTGAATGGAAATCACAGTCTCCATGGTCAACAGGCTCCTTCATGATAGACAATCTCATTATTAGTACTATAAATAATTAAAAAAGAAGGTCTTGTCCTCCTTCTATAAGTCACAGTAAACAACTACTGATAAGACATGACTACAGTTAAATTAGGTAGGTTCTTACTGGAAAACCTCCCAAAAATCATAGCATAATTTTAATTGACAAATGGTAATTGCCCAAAATATTAACCCTCCACAATATATGATATATTTATTAAGTAGCTAGTTGTCTTTACTTTCTTTAACGCATAAGGAGAGATTAATTGGTATATATCATATAAACATCCTCTACTGCAGAGCACTGGAGAAGTTAGCTCATTTCAATTCTAAACTACGCTTATAAAACAGTATCAAGGCTATTTATTCACTTATTTAAGGCTGTGCAAGTCCAATGTGCACTATCAAAGATTATAAACATACACCAAGAGAAAACACTGGCTCTAATAAAGGCCAAGATTTAACGTTTCCAGGTTTTTATTTTAGAAGTACAAAAACAGTAACAAAAAAGATGATTAAACAACAAAACACCACTAAAAGTAACAAAACAAAAAACAAACAGGAAAAAATGAGGGTCACAAAAATATTTAAGGACAATACCTGTTGTATTAATCATACTTTTTGGTGTAGCTCCTGTTGCAGCAAATATATTAGGTGTACTACCCGGTGGCAGTCCGCTCCCAGCTGTGGCAGCTCCAACTGTGGTAACAGCCAGACTACCTGGAGGGGGTTTTTTTACTGGTACAACTACACTCCTGTGGAAAAAGAAATGGAAGATTACTAAAACTGCACAGAGGAGTTAGCAAGAGTTTTTGTTTATGATGTGATCATGCTGTGTTATAATGCTGTTGCTGAGGAACACATAATAGTGTCCATTTTCTTAACCTTTCTGAAATAGTGTAAGACTATGTTAATGGACCCTAAAACCATACTCCTATCCTTTGTCTGCAGCTTCATGTGATTCTGAGAAACTTAATTTGTCTTTCAGTGTCCACACAATGGAAAGACCCCACCACTTCATTGATATGTTGTGAACACTGCTATCACCTGTGTTCTAGATTTGCAAAGAAAATGTTAAGTGTTGGAAACGATGCCAGCATACTAGCAGTCTATATGCATGCAGTGTTAATGAGTATATTAATTTGTTGATCTTAATGAAGTTAACTAAGATGACAATTTTTTTGGTAGTCATCTGAACATTTGAATACAGTAGTTAATTCTCCAGTACCATGCACACACTGGTCTTGCAAATATAGTTGACTCACAAACATAATTTTGCACTCAGACTTTTGGAACACTTTCATACTCATTGAAATCAACAGCACATGATTTAAACTGAACACCTAAAATGCAACACAGTAAATATTTGCTTTCACAATATTGATATTATATTCATTTAAAAATAAGGTTTAAAAAGCAGTCTTGAGAATTTAAAGCTTTTAAGAAGAGTACAGGGCTTTCATACAAAAAAATCTGACATAATATCAGATATACAGAGACAACACTGCATTCAAACAAGCACATTCTCACCTAATCTTAAACTGCTCTCTTTTTTTTCCAAATCTCAAAACTAAAAGACTTGTTGTATGTGTTAAAAAGGAAGAAGAAGGAAAATATTACAGAGACATTTAATTAACATTTTTTCAACACTGGACAGCTGTCATAGTGCAGACAAATATTTTTACATTTTTCTATTTAATATTTCCATTTATCCATAAAAAACTGCTCCTAAAAAGTCTATTTCAGAAGAAAACCTGAGTGAAAAGCAAACCTGAAACAAATCGTATTTGTAAACGTTAAAAGATATATTTTCATCATCGTACACACATTTTCTGGTTAAGCAGATACACTTTTCTTTAAAATTAATCATTGTGATCAAATAAAAGAGCAAGAAAATGCAATTATTTAGGGTAATAAGGCACATTTTGCTCTAGAAGTTCTTTTGGTAATTATTTTGTTACACTTCTGTGTAAATATGATGGCACATGATGGATCAAAAGGTGCGGAACAATTTTTTACAGTAATGTAGTTTGTTCATATATGTCTAAATACTCAGTCCCCCTGGATTTTAAAGACTGGTGATGCAAACTGTATGGATGATGCCACTGTGCGAATTATATACAAGTGTTATTTTTTGTGATCTCCTCTTATATGATGACAGTGTACAAAATGATCCATAAGCAATTTTTTTCTCACTCATTTTAGAGAGGTAACAGTTCCGGTTGATGTCTCTGCATTCTGAACACCAGTTTTACCTCTACCCTGAAGCATGTACTATTAGAAAGGTAATTCTAGGCATATTGATGGTTTTCTGTCTCCTTCCAGATGAGTTTGCACAATGCAATAGGTATTAAGATATGTGACCCTAAAGTAATTGCTTTTGTCTGTAGTTAATAATTTCTTACAAGCGTTGTTGATATGAAGTGTTTACATAGCAGCAGCTACAGGTGAATAAAGCTGGGTCTATACGGGTTCGATTAATCTGCTCCATAACACCATGAAATTTCCTAAAATTAGCTCCTATCCACACATGAAGATCTCTAGCTCAATTAATACTTCAATCAAATACTTGAGTTCTGGTTGTTCAGGAATACTGAATAAGTACTCAAGAGCAGTGTCCCTGTAGTGCCATAGAAAAACAAGAAGAAATTAGGACTTGTATCTTAAGTGGGAGCATCTCCCAATTATATTAATTTCATAAGGAAACTACTGTCATTACCTACAGCATCTTTGTACAGAACTGCAATAGAAAGGCTAAGACTGGTGTGAATGAAGAATGAATGGGAATATTTGGGTGCTGAGGCACAAGAAGGAAAGACACAGCAGGAAAACGCATCTTAGACTGGCCTGTGCTAATGGCACATAGATTATCAGGTCATCAAGACCACAGGCACATGTGTAGCTTCACAAGATAACCAGACCTTTCAGACAAAAACAGTGAACAGTGATGACTCAAAGAGGTGGGGAAGGACAGAGAGACTGTTGGCAGCTCCATAAGGGTAAAAAAAGGCATATCCAAAACCTGAAAATAGTTGCTAACCTATGAAGAACCCAGGAAATGTGAGGAAGACTTGACAGCTGGTGTCCCATGCTCTCCATGTCATTGCAGCAGATCCTGGACCTAGTATATGGCCACAGGCATGGGGAGTGCCTGACTGCTGGACAGACTCCTTAGACACACACCCATTCTAGTGTTTGTAAACATGAGACGGAGTGTGAGTGAGTGGGATCTGTTCTGTTTTGGGTTTTATTTTAAGTAAAATAATTTTTTCCCTCCTATAAGGTCTGGTATTGCTATCTGCTAAATTGCTGATACAATTGCTGCAAAAGCATTTCCTACTTTCCTGCTACTTTTCCATAGAAGATGAAGCTAAATTCAAGGTCTTCCTCCTTATCTTCAGACAGCTCAGTGCTCTTTCAGAGTATCCAAAAGATCACCTAACTTTCCATAGCAAAGACTACATATGTCAACTTCACTCCTCAGAAGTAACAGAATCATAGAATAGTTTGTGTTGGAAGGGACCTTTAAAGGTCATCTAGTCCAACCCCCAAATGTACTGGTCTCCTATAAAGACAGACTCTTTTCTTAAGAGTGTAGTTTAAGACTGAAAATCAGCTCCTATAGCAAGAAAGGACAATCCTGCCCAGATCCCAAAAATACTAATGGTCTACATATGGTTAACATTCTTTTGTAGGTCTGAATCAGGACATTAAGACAGGTCAGGTGTTATTAAATTACAAATTATCAAGAAACATAAAAAGAAACCTCTCTACCATAAGAATAGGCAAAATCAGTGAGACATTATCATCCCAGACTGAAAGAAAATGCAGCTTTCTGACATGTCATACATGGTGACCTTGTCAAAATGTCTCATTCCTACTGATAAAACAAAATACAGCAAGTGAACACAGAATGACATCCAGATGAAGGAGACTGAAAAACTATAGGAACAACACAACAGTGGTCAAAAATGTGGAAAACAGTCAGAGGAACAGCAGAACAAGCAAAGTGAAAGAGGATGACTGACTGATCTCAAGTGAAAAAAACCTTCTTTTAACTAATCAAACCACTCCGACAGCACATTCAGATATTTCTTTCATGGAAGAAGAGAAATCTACAGACTAGAAGAAAAGGTTATATACGCTTCTGTCACTGCATTTTAGGCCTTGTTTTCTACAACGTATTTCAGACTTCCAAAATGTTCCAAAAGGATCCACATTTTTCTGAATCACATCATCATGGTCCCAAATGATCCTCAATGATTTAATCATCAACAAAAGCTTAGTAGTAATTGGGTGTAGCAGCTGATTTTATTTCTTTGTTCATCAGGTAGTTTACAATTCTAAAAAGAATTGTGACTACTAATCACTGTTTTGTTGCTCAATGACTGTCCTTTTCAAATAGTGAATCTAAGCCTGAAGCCATCGGAATTCGCATCATGTTTAAGATGAGTGTTGTTGGTTCAACCTGCACATCACTCGTGCATTGCTGGTTCATTAAATAACCTCAGCAAATGGCTACCGGATTCTTCTGGGGTTTAGTAATTTGCATGAAATAACTAGATAGAAAATAATACCATCAACGTGTTGAACTGCAAGAAGAGAAAATGGAAATTAACAAAAAATACTTTCTCAAATTAACTTTCCTTAAAAATTTAGCTACCCAGTGCTAGTGGCAGACAAATCAGGTTATGCAGCACTATATTTTCTCTCTCTTTCTCTGTGATCCACATTCAGTATCTCTTCTCCATTTTAAAATCTAAAGGCCTTCCAACCTAATCACTCTGGTCAATCAAGAGGTCAGAGATAAGCCTCCAATACTAGATGTCTTGTGCTACCTATCTGAGCAGCAGCAATTAAATTGGAATCACTTCACACTCTTCTGGGATATGTGAAACCTCTTAAGGCTGAATTAATATTCTTGTTCCTCCCTTCCTCCGCCACAACAGAAAGCACAAGCATTTTCAAGAAGTGCTCTTCAAAATGCAGTGCAGACTTCAGGCAGATTTTTCACAGAAGTACTGTGTGTCAAACAGCAACTCCTGCCAGACGTTTCAGAAGAAATCACAGTAGAAAATGGGGGGCAATTTGTCTGCTATATTACATTTTACCTTGTTCCTACAGTTAGATTAATTTAATCTCTGGAAAGAAAGCTTAGTATTTCTTCTCTGAAAGTTATTCATATTCTCCATACCTATGTACATGTCCAGTCCTTTATCACTGTTCTTTCTGATTTCAGCCCCAGATTGTGATTTGAGTCTGTAACAAGAGTTCGTTAGTATGTGCTAACAACACATTTTGAATCCTCCTTTAGACAACCTTCTGCTAGGCTGACTGCATTAAGATAAGATTCATCTGAAATCAAGGAGACAACTCAGAGTTAACAGTCATGGAGAAGAAAAACTGGATTAAAAAAATGTGAGGTATACTGAAGAGATACAGAAAGCTCACAGAAGTATATAATCTTTGAGACTTATGCAAACGAAACCTTAGTGCTGATTGTCCAGTTATTACGGATTCTTTCTGTCATTTGATACCATACATTCATCAAAATATCTAAATCTTAAAGTACATAAAATGATCCTCATCTACTAAACACAAATTGCTTATTTCTAAATAGAAGAAAAGGAATCATCTCAAGTGTGGTTTAAGGACAAGGACATAAAGATCATTGATCTTAGCTTTCAGATAAAGCAAGAGAGTGAGTATTTACCCCCAATGAAATTCCCTGTCACTACTATCTCCTTTGCATTCAGGATAAATTAGCTGAAGCATCTAAAATGATCTAAAATATTGACAAGAAACAAGCAAAAACTGTAAGATAATAAAAAGATAACTATCAAGAAAGATGAATGGTCTTGGATGAACAGAGAAATTGGAAATACTGGAAATTTAATGAGTTTGAAGAATGTGAATAGAATATAAATAAAAATGGCATGTATTAAATGCCAGAAACATAATCGAATAAGAAAAAAAAAACCAAAGAAACAAACAGTATGAGGTATAGACTGGGGATGTGTGAGGAATCTAATCCTGCATCTGTGATGCAAAAAAAAATCCAAAAAAGCAAGAGCTAAAAAGCCGCACTCAAAACAGCTTTAATAGTGATTTTACAGTGGCCTATTGGAATAGAAAAGTAAGACAAAAATCCAGTATAATTTTCAGCTGTATATCCAGTGAATCATAATAGAGAGTAGAGAGATGCTCGTTTCTCCTGATAAAACATACATAAAGCTTCAGTTGAGATACAGCTACAGTTCCATGCATATGAATATGAAAAGATGCACATCACACAGATTATAAGAAGAGTTTTGAAAGAATTACCTGTGTACAGATTGCTAAATGACAGACAAGAGAAATATGATTACAGCTAGGTGAAAAAAATTGAGGGTTAATATACCCAATTTTGGTTGACTTGAACCCATTAATAAATTTGGGATGAAATTGTTCTAAATGAACAGCTGAGATGGAGGTGAGCTTCCACCTTGTCCCCCATTTTATTTAGTAAACAAATGGCTAAGGCACCCTCTAGGAATACAGACGATGCAACTTCAGCTCCCTTCTCTAACAGGATCTGAAACGATATCTCCCATTCTATGGAGTGTATTTTAACTGCTGCCTTAGAAAAGATACTCTAGAGAGAGGAGCTCTCAAGTCTTTCCTTTGGACCACAATCTCCACTGCACAAAGATCAGCAAAATTACTGAGAGTGAACTGGAACCCCGGATGAGTCCCTTAATTCCCACATTACTGATTAGTTTTTTCATTTGCATGTTCACAAACTACTGTGATACCCAAAGTAATGGGGAATGTAATGACTAAGCAGAGACAGCACCTGTAACTGTCCCTTCTTGATTCATGGGAAAGGTGCTCTGTTTCCTCCCATTATTTTTCATTATGAACGTTAAAAAGTAATCTTTTCTGTTGGGAGAAGACTAAAACATATTTATTCATAACTCATTTTTATTAAGTTTTCAGCAATCAAATCTATTTTTCAGCAATCATGTTTTGGAGAATCTAATGACTCTAACAAGAATATAATCTCCTAATTTAGCTATTTTATTTAAATGACTCTGTAGACCAGTGCATATCAATGATCTCCCAAAGGTATTCTATAGAATCGTTCAGGCTGGAAAAGACCTTGGAGATCATCAAGTCGAACCGTTAACCTAGCACTGCCAAGTCTACCACTAAACCATGTCCCTAAGCACCACATCTACCCGTCTTCTAAATACCACCAGGGATGGGGATGCAACCACTTCCCTGGGCAGCCTGTTCCAGTGCCTGACGACCCTTTTGGTGAAGAAATTTTTCATATTATCCAATCTAAACCTGCCCTGGCTCAACTTGAGGCCATTTCCTCTTGTCCTATCGCTTGTTACTTGGGAGAAGAGACCGACCTCCACCTCACTACAACCTCCTTTCAGGTAGCGATAAGGTCTCCCCTCAGCCTTCTTTTCTCCAGACTAAACAATCCCAGCTCCCTCAGCCGCTCCTCATAAGACTTGTTCTCTAGACCCTTCACCAGCTTCATTGCCTTTCTTTGGACATGCTCCAGCACCTCAATGTCCTTCTTGTAGTGAGGGGCCCAAAACTGAACACAGCATTGGAGGTGCAGCCTCACCAGTGCCGTATAGGGCAACGATCACTTCCCTAGTGCTGCTGGCCACACTATTTCTGATACAAGCCAGGATGCCATTGGACTTCTTGGCCACCTGGGCATGCTGCTGTATCATATTCAGCTGGCTGTCGACCAACACCCCCAGGTCCTTTTCTGCTGGGCAGCTTTCCAGCCACTCTTCCCCAAGCCTGTAGCATTGCCTGGGGTTGTTGTGACCCAAGTGCAGGACCTGGCACTTAGCCTTGTTGAACGTCATACAGTTGGCCTCAGCCCATCGATCCAGCCTGTCCAGATCCCTCTGTAGAGCCTTCCTACCCTCCAGCAGATCAACACTCCTGCCCAACTTGGTGTCATCTGCAAACTTCCTGAGGGTGCGCTCAATCCCCTCATCCAGATCATTGGTAAAGAAACAGAACTGCCCCCAGTACTGAGCCCTGCAGAACACCACTTGTGACCGGCCGCCAACTGGATTGAACTCCATTCACCACCACTCTTTGGGCCTGGCCATCCAGGCAGTTTTTTACCCAGCAAAGAGTATGCCCATTCAAGACATGAGCAGCCAGTTTCTCCAGGAGAATGCTGTGGGAAATAGTGTCAAAGGATTTACTAAAGCCTCCATATATAGAAAATAAATTTTTATCTAAACATTTTTTTAAGACCTTCTTTCTCTGTACTAGTTGGCAGGACATTTATCAGCTCTGATTGGTTTTCACAAGATGTCCCCCTTTTCTAGCATATAATACCTTTAAAACTGGCCCCAAGTACCTTCAATGGGGGGAAAAAAAATCCAAAAACCAATACAGAAATACTTCAAAAGCGTGTCCTTCAAAATATTTCAAAATATGCTTGTAAAGACTTCATTGAGCATTTAAACTATTCAAACCCATAGTATTCCAATTTATTAAGTGATAATGGATTAAAAGGGAATATGGTATTTAATAGCAACAAAAATAACTGATCTTATTTCCAGGAACTCATGATTTTATGCTTATGCAAGCATGCTTCCTATTGAAATAATTCTACTAAGTACAGAAAATATATGTAAATTACCTCACTTTCAAAAAATAATAATTGAGACACAAAACTAAGAGCACTCTCAATTTCAATAACAGCACCCCTCTAAAAACTCTCCACTAGAAAAAAGTAGAATGGAACAAACATAAGCTTCAGAGTGCAGTACTGGGTAGAATCACAAATAAATTCACAAACGTTAATGGTCTAGGTTGCGTCTAGTGGGACAAATGCAAATTGACAAAAAAACAGAAACAAGAAATCCCCAAACCCTAAAAATCAATAACAAGGACAGATTTTTGTCAGACAAAAGATGAGAAAGCAAAAAGGAATTATTGGTGAGTTATGCTCCATTAGTTGCAAGTCTAGGTGAAATAACCCTTTGTGTTTGCTTCTAAAAATGTCATCCTGGATGCCGTTTTCAAGGAATTCAGTCTGACGTTAAAAGACATGTCATAACTTTGAGGATCCAGGCTCCAGTGTCCCAGAAATCTGTTTATATAGCTCATAATGTAATTAGAGCTACCTTAAGACAGATGAGGCAGAAGGCAGCGATATATTGAAAACTAATTGAAAAATGCAGTTGTCCAGAAGGACTTGTGGGGAAGAGGTCTCTGAAAAGCTGCTCAAAGCTTTAGAGTTTGAAGTGAAATTTTTGATGTTGTCACTCTCAATCTATTGAAGAGCTGACAGACAATCAAACCCGTCTGGCTGGCTGGCAGCTCATTTTGCTGGCAGGTGGCAAACAATTAGACACACCAATTTGTGCCTCCTGATGACATTAAAGCATGAAACTAAGTTGTATGCAGGGCCTAGTGATTTGTGTGAAAGCATTTCAAAAATAATACTCTTTGCCGTGGCAACTCATTTCAGACTGCCACCTCCCATTACAGCTTTGAGCGGTGAAGACGACAGACTTGAGTTACGTGCGGTGCAAGGCCGCTTCTGTTCAATCCGTCATCAGCGCCCCCCGAGACCTCAATCCCCTCCTTTCATCAATATCACCTCATCATTTACATTCGATAGTATTTGAACTGCTGCATACATTAACTACACACAAGTCCTATTTGATAAAACATGTTGGACGCATTTTCTGCTTTTATATTTCATTTATAACTGCACAAATTCTATGGAAGAATACACTGTAGCCTATTACACAATGACTCTTATGAACATATTAGCAATGTACAATTAAAAGAACATGTAGAGCAAAACACATCATATTAAATGATAAAATAGAATTCTTAATTCTATTTACAGGAGTTTGCTTTATATGGCATTTACCTGCAGGTAAGATCAGTGATTATAGTTAAAGAAATATCTTTAAAACAACAAAGATACTGTTACTTTTCCACTAATTACTTATTACCTCAACTCTTCTTTTACAAGGCACTCAGCCATCCAAATGCAAAAATAAAAAAAGTCTAGCCTCACAAGGACTAAGAATATCTTTTGATTAAAGTGAAAAATACATTTCTCTAACCTCGATTTGCTTATAAATATGGCATCACTGTGTATATTTTATAAAAACTGAAACAAATAAAACCTGACAAAACAATACACTCCATTGCTCATGATTCTCCCTAGAGAGAATAAACATGACCAATAGCCATATGCTCAGTGAAGTACCAAAAGCTGCATAAACTACAGCAACAGAAGATCCTACACAAATATGGTCCACAGGTATAGTGTTAGCTTTTAAAAAATATGCAGTGTATATTATTTAATTGTTATTGTATATCAGTAAACACAATTATATTTACATAAGCAAGTATGGCAAAACAATCATGCTGTAACTTTTTTTGGTTTTTCAATGATACTATAGGCAACACAAAATGTTCATAAACCACCACAAGCTAAAATTCATGTTGCTTTCTCAATTAATATTTTAATTAATTCTAATATTATTTCAATATACCATTCAAGGTTTTTTCCCCCCTAACCTTTGTTTCAGTCCCCATGAAAAGTTATAGGGTCAGGATCTCAATCTGCTTCTCCTTTGTAATTTGAAAAAAAAAAGCAACATCACCCATCTTGATGAGGAGAAGGCTGAGGTACTTAATGCCTTCTTTGCCTCAGTCTTTAATAGTCGGGCTGATCATCCTCAAGGTTTTCATGCCCCTGAGCTGGGTGATGGAGACAGGACACAGAATGTAGTCCCAGTTGTCAAAGAGGTGGCAGTCGCTGACCTGCTCCTCCACCTGGATGCCCACAAGTCTATGGGGCCAGACGGGATCCACCCGAGGATACTGAGGGAGCTGGCGGAGGAGCTTGCCAAGCCACTCTCCATCATTTATCAGCAGTCCTGGTCAACCGGGGAGGTCCCAGATGACTGGAAGCTAGCAAATGAGACACCCATCTACAAGAAGGGCCGGAAGGAGGATCCGGGGAACTACAGGCCTGTCAGCCTGACCTCGATGCCAGGGAAGGTCATGGAACAGATCATCCTGAGTGCCATTATGCGGCATGTGTGGGACAACCGGGGGATCAGGCTCAGCCAGCATGGGTTTATGAAAGGCAAGTCCTGCTTCACTAACCTGGTCTCCTTCTATGACAAGGTGACCCGCTTAGTGGATGAGGGGAAAGCTGTGGATGTTGTCTACTTGGACTTCAGTAAGGCCTTTGACACTGTCTCCCACAGCATTCTCCTGCAGAAGCTGGCTGCTCACGGCTTGGACAAGTGCACTCTGAGCTGGGTTAAAAACTGGCTGGACAGCCGAGCCCAGAGAGTGGTGGTGAATGGAGCCAAATCCAGTTGGTGACCGGTCACAAGTGGTGTTCCCCAGGGCTCAGTGTTGGGGCCGGTCCTGTTCAATATCTTTATCGATGATCTGGATGAGGGGATCGAGTGCACCCTCAGTAAGTTTGCAGATGACACCAAGTTGGGCGGGAGTGTCGATCTGCTGGAGGGTAGGAAGGCCCTGCAGAGGGACCTGGACAGGCTGGATTGTTGGGCTGGGGCCAACTGTATGAGGTTCAACAAGGCCAAGTGCCAGGTCCTGCATTTGGGTCACAACAACCCCAGGCAACACTACCGGCTTCGGGAGGAGTGGCTGGAAAGCAGGCTGGCTGAAAAGGACCTGGGGGTGATGGTTGACAGCCGCCTAAACATGAGCCAGCAGTGTGCCCAGGTGGCCAAGAGGGCCAATGGCATCCTGGCTTGTATCAGGAATAGCGTGGCCAGCAGGACCAGGGAGGTGATAGTGCCCCTGTATTCGGCACTGGTGAGGCCGCACCTCGAATACTGTGTCCAGTTTTGGGCCCCTCACTTCAAGAAGGACATCGAGGTGCTGGAGCGTGTCCAGAGAAGGGCAACGAGGTTGGTGAAGGGTCTAGAGCACAAGTCTTATGAGGAGCGGCTGAGGGAGCTGGGGTTGTTTAGTTTGGAGAAGAGGAGGCTGAGGGGAGACCTTATTGCCCTCTACAATTATCTGAAAGGAGGTTGTAGCGCGGTGGGGGTCGGTCTCTTCACCCCAGTAACAAGCGATAGGACGAGAGGAAATGGCCTCAAGCTGCGCCAGGGTAAGTTTAGGTTGGATATTAGGAAAAACTTCTTTACTGAAAGAGTAGTCAGGCACTGGAACAGGCTGCCCAGGGAAGTGGTTGAGTCCCCATCCCTGGAGGTCTTTAAAAGATGGGTAGATGCAGTACTTGAGGACATGGTTTAGTGGTGGACTTGGCGGTGGTAGGTTAATGGTTGGACCTGATGATCCTAAGGGTCTTTTCCAACCTTAACAATTCTATGATTCTATGATCTTCTGCCTCCAAAGATTGCCACAGTGGTCAAGTAAATACTTTGAAAATATGAGCAAACTGCACAGAGAAGCATTTGCTTGAACAGTGGACAACATTCAGTAGTGCAGCCATGAGGTGCAACCAGCCAGTTGAGGTCCTGTGGGCTAACATCAGTATTTTTATCAATTTGCCCACAGTTCAATAACATCCGTTTAGTTGGAGGAAAGAATCTCACACTTCCTGATCTGCTGGGACCTGCCTGAACCTGCCAATTTTCCCTTCATAGTTGTTGGTTTTATTAAAAAGCATGATCTACCTCACCCACCAAAATCAGACAGCAGGATCATCTATTTAGGGGAAACAAAATATCCCAAGAAAATTGATGTAAATGGGTCTTCTTTTGCCTAAACTTCAACCATTACCACTTTTTTTGCTGAAGAAGTAAACAATGCCAAGGGCTGACATGGTAAAACTTATGCTACCAAGATACAAACACAGCTGTACACTTCGTACAGAAAATCACAGTATTGCAACTTGGTCAGGAGGGTAACAGGACAGGGAAAAAAGAAACCACTAAACTCTCTGTCTCCTAAGAGAACTTATTGAGTATGAAATGCCTATCAAAATCCATAAGCTCTAGACATGAAACACCTCTCAAATAATTCCATAATTCTGTATTAGCAACTACCAATAATGATGTTCAAAATGGAGAAGCAGTCACATTGTTGCAAGAAGAATCTAATGGAGGTGCTCACACTAAATACAGGTTATGGCCAACCTACTGCAGCCCGTTAGAGTTTTTAATGCTTTCTTATAAAGCTATAATTTAGAAATGCAGAATAAAACTCATCTCTTCAATCATCTTGACGTTAAGTTCCCTCTAACGATGAAAAAGACATCTCATGAGGTGAAATGCTACATTTTAATTTAGGTGTCTAGCACTTTGTGAATTAACAACAACCCTCTGAATGAAGTATTTTTCTTAATTGACCGAGGTAGAAATTTAGCTGAATAGGTTCAACTAAAGTAACCTTTTGGTGGTTACAGTTAGGTGCTATTAATTCTACACACAGCACAAATTTTTGTACTGTTTAATGTACAAGAATGTGTTCTGGAATATGATGGTTCCTCACAGAGGATAAGGAAAAATTCCTAACTGTATAGGAAAAAAAAATATTTTTCACTTCATACTGAAATCACTCTAAAATCAAAAGACACAGATTGATGAACAAAAAAAATCCTCTTAATGAAACAGTTGCTAAATGAGCTTTCTCTGGAATGGCCTTAAGATCTAAAATATTATTAGAAAGGCATATATTCATTGTTTCTAAAGCACATTTCACTTTTACTATCTTGATCCAATCTTCTTTGTTACAACAGATGCTATCTTACTGTTTATTGAATTATTTCAGAAAAGCAGCCTCAGTACTAATACATATACACAGACAAAAAGGCATCAGCTTTTCTATGGAATTCATAATGAAAAAGTGCTTCTTCACTTTTATTCTAAAATTCTCATGTATCTTCTTGCACTTTACTGTTACATTACGCTGAAAACACTGATTGCGTATTCTTTTTCTTAAGACTTTAATGAAGACTTTTCTGACATCTTTGCATGTTTTCTGTAAATGCAGATGGATTTTTCTCATAAAGCACAACATAGCTGTTTTCTTGTTTTATTTTTTATTTTCTCCAGAATTTTAATTCTTGTACCTGCATGATGAACTAATATATTCTTACAACTTTGCTTCAAATTTTGAGACATGTTTTACCATATCTTTAAGTCTTGATTCCATTTTTTACTTTTTTAAAACATTTTTATGAAGAAACTGCAGGGATCTTGTCATACTGGAAAATGCAACCACATCAACTCATAAGAGTTAGCTCTTTGCACAGGTTAAGATTGAACCCACAATGGATCATGTTACCCTTCTTCGGGAAGGATGTTGTCAATTGCACATCTTATCACAACTTCTGTGTTCAGGATAACTGAGATGGGCTGGACATTTAAAGAAAAGCATATTCATTAGAAGCTGGGAAGCTACAGCCTAAAAAGAGAAACAAAGGACTCTCTGTGGAAATGTTCAGCAGTTTATTTTTAAAAACTAACTTTTGAGCATATTTTCTGTTTAAAAACCTAAAAGGAAACTGGTTTCCACCATGACCATGCAGACAATTTGCCATGGTCAAAGAATTTCAGTACCAGAAAACAGTGCAATGATGGATCCAAGTAAGATTTAAGCCTTTGAAAGAATATTCGACTGAATTTCTGCACAGTGTGTTCTATATCAGCAGATATTACCCCTTCTCCTCACTAAAATGCTGTTTTAAAGGAAAAAAAGATTTAATATTTCTTTACAACAGACTTGTTTTTCAAGTACCTCATAGAGTTTTATTCACTGCTGACAGAGAAAAACAAGGTGAATTACTTTTGTCTATACTATACGGTCCGTTTTGATAACACAGAAAAGGAGAAGTAATGCAGCTGGTTTTTAACATAGTCTAATACAAACCAATAGAAGAATAGCCATGTTTAAAAAAAAAAAATCCTTCAAACTTCTAAATTACATCAATATAAAATAATGAATCCAGCCATATACCTGTCAAATGAGTGAAACTGCATGGGAAGAATAGCCTGAGCTTCTCTCTTCAGTGCAGGATCTGGGTAAGGGATCGGATCCGGACCACATTCTGCAATTTCAACAGGGGCTGCCACAAGACTTTTCAGTATTTCCTTGACATTGATGCCTTTACTTTGGCTGATACTGGATATCGATGATGCGGGTTTCAGGATTTCACTGGGGCTTTCCGTTAAGCTCTCCTGAGATTTCTTCACTTCTGAAGACAAAGTAGATAACAGCTCACTCATAGCATCAGGGCCTGTGCTGGTCTCCAAGTCTGTCCCATTCAAAATATTAGGCATCTGTTCATCTCCAATTCCAGAATCTGTATGAGGAATAGAGCTTTCCAGCTGAATATCTTCAACTGGTGTCGGTGTTTCTTTATCTTTGATATTTTCTGGAAATATAGTTGGTGTCTCTGCAGTGAAATAGAGATTATGAACAATATTTATAACTTAGTTTGATTTGTGTTCCTAAAAATATGATCATAAGGTGTTACAAGACAGAAATGTGTTAGAAAGCCCACAAATCTTAGTAGTTTAAACCTTAAAAACTCATTTTACATACAAAATATTTTGCTTTCAACAGCTGTTTGGCGTCTATAAAGGCTTGGAAGAGGGAGCCCGAAGTTGCATTATGCAAGCTCAGTGACATTTAGAAATTACAGCCCACTACTCATACAGTAATCAAATAGCAAAATACTGCCAGCAAAAACAACATTAAAAATTACAACCTATCGACTGCATATCTGTATGATCTGTGAGACTACTGGAAGAGAAAAATGCGATCACTTATCCTTTAGGATTACTATAAAATTTAGTCTTTTTATTGCTGTCAGCAAATATGAAGCTTGCATTCAAAAGAAAACTGCTAGACCTTTTGTTTGCTTCATGTTTTGTTTAAAATGTGTATTATACACACTTTTACACACATATCATTACAACCAAGAAAAGCGTACCTCTATTAATTACTTCAGTGAAGCAGACACAACAACTTCATTAAATAAAGACAATTTGCTATGCTTAGTGGAAAGTTAGCTAGAGTTGTGAATAACTTCCATATTCATCTTTTTGGTTACTTTTTTTTAGAGCAACAGACTGTGGCTATTTTTAATGACAAAAAGCTTGCACTCAAACCGATTTTTTAATTTATTTTCAAACTACCTTATTTTCATTGGAACACTTGTCTTGATTATACAATTTAACTGGTCTGTGTATGAAATAAGAACACTTTTTTTTTTTTGATGGTTCTGATATAGCAGTTTAGGTATTATGGAAAATATTTTATAACATACTTGGATGAAGCTCTGCCCTTCTGACTATTCCAAACCAACTGTGCTTCAACAATGTAACTTTAATAACAATCACATAACTTATTACCAATTGTTTGATACAGTCAGGTGTAAAATATCTACATATTTACCACATGGGCATAAGTGTGCATGTATGCATGTGCACATAAAAAATTCTGTATGAGATTATTTATGTGTTTGAACTAATGGTAGTGTAAACCTCTTCATGTGCACAAGTATTAACAAACAGATATAGATAGAACAGAAGAGGCTTTTAAAAATATAAAGCAGAATAATCCATTACAAGGAGTATTGTTCTCTTAACAGCCATAAACGCTGAAGCCACTTCCTTCTTCTCGTTCTCCTAAGTGCCTTAAACACATCTTATCAAATAGATATGAGCCCTGCTTTGTGAAGCAGGAAGTAGAAACTGGATTTATGAGCTGCATAAAATGCACTTAGCATGTGCCAGGTCAGGAAGTAAAAAAATCCATATCTGCTTAGTACTGCCTATATTTGGCACAGAAGGACATCTGATCCACAGAATGATTCTAATGAGTTTTCTGCTTGTTTGTCTCTTTAAACTTCATCCATACAAAGATAACACTTCCCAACTGAAGGGAAGAGTAAGACTGGACTGCCAGTCAAGCAGATTGTTGCCCTTGTGATGTATGGTAAGTAAAATAGCATAAGGCTCCATTATTATGTAAATGAAAAGAGCACACTGAAAAAAGAAGACAGTCCACTACATGGTGAAGCTAGAGTACACATAACCTCAATTTTCATTATGGTCAACAATGTTGAACACAAAACTAAAGACAGGACAGCTAATGAAATGTGGTTGTGGAAATTCAAATACCCTGACTAAACCAAAGAAAGATTTTAATGTATTAAAATCAAGGGAACAAACTGACTCCAAGACAATTTGAAAGAAACAGTCTATGAAATTACTGGTCTAGTAGCAAGTACTTTTGCCAAACAGTTAAGTGGAGATAGCAACATACAACTGGAGAAAACCACACGTGGTTTCTTTTTTTAAGAAAGGAGAAAAAATGATCTGGACAACAACAAGCCTTCAACAGTAAGCAAGATTTCAGGATTTATTTTGGAGTAAAAAATAGTAATGGAATGGAACGAGACAGATTACAAAATGCCTTTGTTAAAAGAGCTTTTTAAATATTTATTGCTCAAAGAAAATAAGGGCCAATTTAATAAAATTCAGTAAAGCTGGGGTTGTCACAACAGATAGTAATTTAGTCAGGAGAACCTGGAAATTAATAGGTGGTGGGAAAAGAAACTGGCTAAGAAGTAGCCATCAAATAGTTTCAAAAGAAAAAACATCAGCCTGAGGAAAACTACCATGGGAGTTATCTTGTTTAAAATTTGAATAAAGATTTCAGGTGAAAAAGTAAAAACATTCTGGTGAAATTTGCTGAGGAAAAATTTACAAGGTACAATTGATGCACGGAAGGATGATTATAAGAAGGCATTATGACGGAACTGCAAATTACATTTAATAATGAAAAGCTATGCATCCAGTGACTAACACAGAGATTCCCATTATAACTGGAATTCATCAACTGGAAATGACTGAAGAAAAGGATCTGGATACATCAATCACTGGTAACTATTAAGTTACCAATACAATATTGCCATGGAAACGGCAAATGTGATGCCTAACTTTTCTGAAGAAATAACTCCTGCAACAGTTAAGTATTAATGGCATTAGAGAAGGCTTTGGTAGAGTTCATTGTGAAATACTGTGTACGCTGTTATATTTGAGGAAGATGGATGTGCCACTATGGAGATCCACCATGATCAACTGTTGCAGAAAAAGAGTTTGGCTGATATAGTCTGGCCAAACTAATACTGAGAGGGTATACAACAGCTATTATGCATATATTTTCAGGATGCAAACTCCAGAAAAAGGATTTAAGCTAAATGGAAGAGTTGGCATGAGTAAACTGAGTGCAAACTCACCAGGAATACATTTAGATTGAGAAGTGACAGCCATGACTACGGAATTAAAGTTCTGGAATAGCCTTCCAGTTAGAGTAGCAAGTTCAAACATCAGAACTAATTTCAAGACTCTATAAATAGGACTGTACTTAATTACTCTGTAGGTGCATTGTAATACTTTGTTCCCAAATGAGAACAAAATGCCTAGAGGATTGCACCATTTGAAGGTAAAAATGGAAGGAAAATTAAATTTGTGGATATAGAGTTTAGATATGACATACTATACAATACATAACACTAATTAAAATGATTTAGGAAAAAAAAATCAAGGCAAGTTATTCTATATATAGGGAAGTGTATGGATACTTCATTTCCACAGAAACCAGAATTGTATCTTTACTTTTCTTAGTGTCTCCAGTATCTATATGAATACACTGAACTAAGCCAATTAAGCTTACTCTGATTTATCACCATGAATAACAATCTTGAAAAACTACCTAAATCCAATGCTTTAACTCTCATTTTTAAAACATCAAGCAAGCTAAATGAATAAGGGTTTAAAAGGTCCAATTCACTTTTTGTAAATCAAAGGAAAATAAGTTCAGAACAGATAAAGCTGATTAATAATTGCTTCTTAAGTAAGAATACTAGTAAATTAGTATTTGTGAAATTCAGATAAATATGTCTGAAAAGGCATATTATAAGACCTTCTGGATCAGCATTATTATTAGTACTATTTTAGGTAAATTATAAACTCCTGAGCATGAGTCACAAAACCCAACCAATTTTAGTTACAATACTGCATATCCATAAGTTTTATTCTAAGTTCATTTATATGGTGTCATAGCTCTTCTGTAGCCTTCAGAATTCAGGAAAAAAGAATCAGTACTGAATTCTGATTCATAATGTTATTTACTAAAAATCTTAAACTGGTAATGCATATGCTTTTATAAAAATCCAAAATACTTAAAACAACTTAGCAAAATGATAAACATGAACAGAAGCAAAAATATAACTGATTGCATCTGTCTACATTATAACACTGTGACAGTAAGCCTGTAAATTTTCAGCAAACCTCATCAGTTTTCTGCAGCACAAGGCCATGTCAGTAGACAAAGCAGAAACATTACTAGACCTAGCGATCTTAACCCTGTCAGAAACAGGCAGTTGGAAGCCAGATGCCTCCTTCTTACTGTTTTTCATTGTAACTAATGAGTTCATCCACTACATTATGGGAAAAATATGGGCTTAAGTTAACTAAATGACATATTGTATATCTATGACCTCATCCATCACACTCCTTCCCTAAAATATCTTGTTTGCTTGTGATTTATGAAGTGTATTGTAATTGTTTTAACCTACTGAGTTACCTAAATAGTTCTTGCACTACTTCCCAAATGCCTAAAAATACAAAAAAGCGCTCATGTTTATTACCTAAATAATGAGACACTTCACATCTGTGGTAAACACATACACTTTTGCCTTTATTAAAAAAAAGACAACACTAAATATTCTGCTTTTAATATTTATTTATTATAGAAAATGGAAAAATTGTGGCTATATTCCTATGGTCTTTTTTCTTTTTGATTTGATTAACCCACCCTACTAGGTATAAATCAGATGAAAATTTTCAAAAGTAAAAAAGTATCAAAATTATTACTTTTAACTGCTTACAGTTTGGCTGAAAATGTAGTTGAAAGTCACACTATCCCAAATCATTGTCAAATTTCTGCTGCAAACAATATAACAACATTTGGTAACGGAAGGTTTGGGGCAATCTTGATATAGGAGTTGCTGCCACTTTTCAGTCTGCACGTGCGCTGGAAAATTTATGAGTTGTTTTCTGTATAGCTATCTTAAGGCATTGATAATAACCTTATTAGCTGCCTTTTACAGACCCCTTTGTAGTATTCTACAAACTTTCAGGGACAGTACACTACAAGCTGGAAATGCTTTCAGTCCAACCAGGCAGTGACATTACAGCTTCCTCCATAGGTGGCAGAGTCAACTAATCAATTCCTAAGCTCTAGGCTGTACAGACAGAGTGAAAAAACTCTTCATAGCAACATCAATCTACTAGTTTTCATACATAAGACGCAGCACAATTAAACTGAGATGAGAAACTAAGTATGGGGACAGAATCAAAGAGTAATAAGGGTCTGATTTAAAAGTACATTGAAAGGAGTAACCAAGAATGGAGTTGCCATGGAAATTTATAGTGTCACAGCACTCCTGTCTGTCTGACAGAGCGCCAGTAATCCTGCACTTGAAGAGGTGGAAGTAGAGTGCATGCCACGGCAGCATCTGGCTGGGAAGAGTGAAAGCCACAAGCAGGGATACCCCAGGGCTCCGACATGAATGGCTGAGGGCAGGGGGAGCACAGCTGAAAACTGAGGGACTGGGGAAGGTCAGATATGAAAGACTCTGGGGTGGCTTGGCAATCGGAAGGGCACAGATCTTGAGACAGGAGATTTAAGACACAGGGTTGGCAGTTTCCCTTTAACCAGAGCAGATTTGTGAGGAGGAAGGATGTTCCTCTGGAGCAGGAAAAATAGAGAGGCTCTGAAATGGGAGAGAAATGGATCAGGAGAGACTTAGGATGGGGAAATCAAGGTTGGGAAGTGATGAAGAGCCTGCATGGCAGAGGACAGAGTTATCAGCCATTTTTCACAGCTGGACATCTGTAAGTACGTCTTCTCTTTTTGCTCATGGAAATTGCTTCTATTTGCTCAAATTCCTCAAAGTCTTATCATTTGTTTCTTTCCCCACAGTCACTCCTGGACTCAGGCAGGCACACTGCAGCTCCTTCTACCTTGACCAAAGAAAAAGTATTAAAAGAGCCACTTATGACAGACATAACTCTTGATCTGTTTAGGCAATGTCTTTAATCAATGTCTTGATTCTTCCTTACTAATCAAACCTCTTTCACTCAGTGCTTGATAGATAAGACAACTGTACATCAGTCTCATTGATTACGTGGTTGCCAAACAAAATGCCAGCAGTCCTAAAACAATATATTACCAAGGCATTAACTAAAAAAGACTTAAGATAAAATAAATTTAAGAAAATGAAAAGTTGTATTAAAGAAATGTCAACTTCAGAGTATAAAACCAGCTGTTTACATTTGAAACAAAAAACAAATACAAATTAGGAACAATATGGTAATATGTTTTTTTTCCTAGGTGAATTTCCCTAGTTTTTGTCAGTTTCTATTTTTTAATTTATTTTTTATGTTTGTCTTGTGTACACTCAAAAAACACATAATGAAAAAAATAGATTAGTTGGCAGTTACATATGATAATATCTGTATTTCTGAACTGCTCTGAGAAGGATAATGTTTTTGTGATTAGATATTTCTTGCAAAAGTAATTAAAAAAAAAAAATATCTGTCCCCTAGGTTACACCATCCAGCCATAAAAGTTAACAGTAAAGCACAGAGTTATGTTCCATAGATATGATGAAACTTATACCAAAAATGTTTTGAATTAAGCACTACTTTGAAAACCCAAAGAACATTTAAAACATCTGTAATTGGTACAAACAAATGAAAATAATTAGTTACTTTCAAAAAAAACCCTATTACAACTGCTTCACGCATACATAATGATTGATAAATTAATAATGAAATATATGTGCAAACCTCTCTTCTGATGCCTTAAGTAGTTGGTGAAGGGCAATAAATATTAGATCAAGATGTATTTATTACTATCCCATGATCTTCAAATCTACGTACTCTCAGAAGCAGTTGGAATAGACAGCATATATTTCATCAGAAAAGCAATATGATAATTTTGAACAGCAGGCAGAAATTCAGTAGAATTTGACTTTTATGGTTCTCATGATTATCATTCATGTCCCTTATAACATTTTGCTTAGTTTCTTGAAAACATATGTACAACTAGATTTTGAGGAAGATAGAGATATGAATTTTGTCAGGATTCTGTGGACGCAAAGGATATTTTGACAGTCAACAAAATTAGTCCTTTAGTCCACTTTGCATAGTTAAACTGCTACCCTTATGCAAAATATTTAGTTTAAAAATAGGCTGAAAATCTCTATGCTACTACATTAGGAATACAAACAACAGTGTAGCAACATACATGGGTTTATGAAAGGCAGGTCCCACTTGACTAACCTGATCTCCTCCTATGACAAGGTGACCTGCTTAGTGGATGAGGGAAAGGCTGTGGATGTTGTCTACCTAGACTTTAATAAAGCCTTTGACAATGTTTCCCACAGCATTCTCCTGGAGAAACTGGCTGCTCATGGCTTGGACAGGCGTACTCTTTGCTGGGTAAAAAACTGCCTGGATGGCCAGGCCCAAAGAGTGGTGGTGAATGGAGTTCAATCCAGTTGGCGGCCGGTCACAAGCGGTGTTCTGCAGGGCTCAGTACTGGGGGCAGTTCTGTTTCTTTACCAATGATCTGGATGAGGGGATTGAGCGCACCCTCAGGAAGTTTGCAGATGACACCAAGTTGGGCAGGAGTGTTGATCTGCTGGAGGGTAGGAAGGGATCTGGACAGGCTGGATCGATGGGCCGAGGCCAACTGTATGAGGTTCAACAAGGCCAAGTGCCGGGTCCTGCACTTGGGTCACAACAACCCCAGGCAATGCTACAGGCTTGGGGAAGAGTGGCTGGAAAGCTGCCCAGCAGAAAAGGACCTGGGGGTGTTGGTTGACAGCCAGCTCAATATGAGCTAGCAGTGTGCTCAGGTGGCCAAGAAGTCCAATAGCATCCTGGCTTGTATCAGAAATAGTGTGGCCAGCAGGACCAGGGAGGCTATTGTCCCCCTGTACTCGGCACTGGTGAGGCTTCACCTTGAATATTGTGTTCAGTTTTGGTCCCCTCACTACAAGAAGGGCACTGAAGTGCTGGAGCGTGTCCAAAGAAGGGCAACAAAGCTGGTGAAGGGTCTAGAGAACAAGTCTAATGAGGAGTGCCTGAGGGAGCTGGGGTTGTTTAGCCTGAAGAAAAAGAGCCTCAGGGGAGACCTTATTGCTCTCTACAACTACCTGAAAGGAGGTTGTAGCGAGGTGGGGGTCAGTCTCTTCTCCCAAGTGACAGGACAAGAGGAAATGGCCTCAAGTTGAGCCAGGGCAGGTTTAGATTGGATAATATGAAAAATTTCTTCACCAAAAGGGTCGTCAGGCACTGGAACAGGCTGCCCAGGGAAGTGGTTGCGTCCCCATCCCTGGTGGTATTTAGAAGACGGGTAGATGTGGTGCTTAGGGACATGGTTTAGTGGTAGACTTGGCAGTGCTAGGTTAACGGTTCGACTTGATGATCTCCAAGGTCTTTTCCAGCCTGAACGATTCTATGATTCTATAGAATACCCAGAGTACTGTACGCCTATGAGATTAGAAAAACTTGAAGAACTTGTCTTCAAAGAAAAAAAGCTATTTCTGCAACTTTTTAACATAGTTTGTTCTGTCAAGAAAAAAAATCAATAGCTTTCAGTCCATCCACAGCACATATCTTTAAGAAATCTGTTCTTTTACAGTACTTTGGCAAAAATACAGACAGTGATATCAAGAGAATTGAAAAGCCAATCCATTTTTGATAAAATGTTGTGATAAGCTGATTTTCTTCCCACAATATGTTATGAGGTGAATTGCACTGTTGCAATGCTTTCATTTCTGAAACACTCCTGAATAATGCTAAGTGAAAACATCAATTGTCAACTGAAAATATCTTTCCATTATTTGGTTAACATTAATTGTGTTCTCAGTAATTAACAGGCTGCCAGCTGAAGTGTAAAAAAAGATTATTCACACTTTTCCACTGCTGGAGATGTGGAAGCACTGTTGAAAGAAACAATAGTCCAATAAACCTTCAAGGTAAGCAAGGATAGCCTCAATAATGACCAGAATTGAGAAAACTCATCTTAAGTGATCCTGACAACCATAGCTAAAACTACTTCAATTTCATAGCTGTAATTTAAAGAGGATACTTGATTTTACATAATAAGGCTGATTAGCTACTATTAACAGGAGATACCATGCTCCTCTATTTCTCCCGTGTCTTATTCCAATGACAAGATATTTCTTCTCTCAAAATATGTACTGATTACCCTCTACCTGGTAAGAGAAGGGGCTACTCTCAGTTTTTCAGTCTTGACTTCCACACATTCCAGACATAACAGAGGTATTTCCATACCAATTTTGGCAAAATATCCCTATCTTGGCAGAGAAATCAGCCAGGAACAAAACACTATTTTCTAAACTATTCCCATTGCTGCCATTCCAGAAATACAAATTTCAGCATTTTATGCTCAGTTCACAATGGTGGCTCTTGCTGACCAAAGGGACAAAGGTAAAGACCATTAATGATGTCGACTAATACAATTTTATCTTAAAATGGCTGTGGGAACTGGCAAGTTCCACTTTCAGAATATGCCATTAAGTTAGATGCCTTATAAGAGTCTTGATAACCCTTCTACAAAGACCTGAAGCTCCTCCGACATTAAGATTAACTTCATGTATTTGCTTGCAAAATTAAACAGAAGAAGCTTGTCTGCCTTCCACGGGAAGCAGCTTTGCTTACTGGGACTATCTTCATCCTACTGAATTTGAAAGGAAGCTTTTCAAAGGACTTGAAATCATCTCCCATCACCATGAGTAGAGATTAAGCTCTAGCACTGCTTCCCTACTAAATACAACACAGCTAGGATTTTTCACACAAGATCTTTGTGGAAGATGTTGCTAAAGATGAAAGGCAAAGATTTTTATAAAGGAGCTTGCTAGTACTTCAGACTGCAAGGAACAGTCTCCTTCAAGGATCTCAAGCACTCAGCAGGCAAAAAAGGAGACTTGAATACTTATAAAACAGAAGAACAAAACTGAAAATCCCCTCAACCATACAATGAAACAAATCAGTATTCAAAAATACTTTACAATGGAGGGCAGTGCAGACTAGTGGCATTGCACACTTAGATAGGTAGAGAAGAAATAACGGGCTATTGGAGGGACAATGATATGCATTGCTGAGATTTATTAGATGCCAGGTACAAAGGGTACATGCCTGCCAATCATTAGGTTGAAGACATGTAATTGTTCAGACAGATATAAAGTTCCTACTTTCAAACCATATACATGTAGTACTCATAAAGAAGACTATGTATCTATGAACATGTATGTAACAAATTATAGCTAGCTATGGGATGGGGATATTACTAAGGCACATAATGTCATTAGACTAGATTAAGTGTCTGAGATCAAAGAATTTCATGCCAACTTTTGTCATAAAGCAAGTTCTGTGTCTAGAGTTCAGTTAAGCCTAGTCAAAGGAGTCACGATTAATCTGACCAAAACAGAGGTCTACAATGACATCTATAGTGAGTGGAAAGAGAGAGGGATTTCTAGTGCCTAATTTATCTCTCTTTTACGTAGATCTCTAAAGCAGGCCAGATGAATTGTACCCTAAATGTGCCCTAACTTCTCTCCACCTATTACAAAGGGAGTCTAGGATGACTAGCTCAGACATTAATTCACTACTGATATTTTCCAGAAAGTACAACTCACATATGACTGATGATTTTGAGAAAAAAACCCTGAAAATCTAGTACAGAGCTTTTGGTCATACTGCAATACCCACAGTCACAGAGATAGTGAGAATGCTAAAGAATGTTGCAATCATCTTTGACTAGTCAGGTGAAAACAACTCTCCCCTTCTGGCAAAGACATTTTTAGTGCTATTCCCATCTTTACTACACCTCCTTATTTTAATTATGAAGAACTTCTCTTCATCACAGTCAGTTGAAGAAATCTAATGAACCAAAAGGTCTGAAGGCCAGGCAACTTTTTAGACCACTTGACAGGCTCTTCCATGTAAATAATTTTTGGTTTAAAGTCTCCATTTTGAATTCTTCACAAATGCAGAGAAACAGCCATTTGACATCCCAAAAGTCTGATTCATTCTAATTCTTTAGTATTGTGAACAGAAAGAAGCAAGTCTGGCAACATTTACTTTTGTAGGACTGTGTTTCTCAGACATCCTTCAGATGCAAGAGAATAGTTGTGATCTGCTATTTTCATTGAGACTGTGATAATAAATTATTCCAAAGAGTAATATGACCTAAACTGATAAGAGAGAGACCTTTCTTTTTATTTTGCAAGTTCTGCTTTGTCTGACTAAGCACAGACTATTTTAGAAGTACTGCGGACCCTTTAAAGTTATCAGAAACTACTAGGAGAAACCTAAGCACTTGTGACAAGCTTATGACAAGGAGTAAATCTACAGATAGAGACACACTTTTCTCCTCCCCATGGATCAGCTTAGGAAAAAAAAATACAGAAGTATAGAACATAATAAAGAAATAAACATTTTTATTTGTAAATGGTAGTCATGGGCACAATCAGTTTATTTTTTCCTTCCTGGGTGTTTCCTTTCTCCTTTAAGCACAATAAGATAACATATAGCTTGTGAACAATATTTGATTAACAGTAAAAGAAATATTAAATCCTTATTTTACCACCTACAAATATTTGTAAGTAAAGGTAGAACATTTCTCTGCAAATCATATTTTAAAGTCTTTTAATTCAATACTATGTTTTATTTGTAAATAATATCATCAATAAACTAGGCAAGGGTCAACATTGTGTATGATGAGAACCTATAATTTTCATATCAAGTAAAATGATGTTTAAAATTCCTGAAATCTGCACTTGACACCAGCTGTAGTTACTCATAAGAAGCATACACCACTCACATACTGTAATGTGCCTGAGCCAGGTAGGGTCTCACAGAGCCTTAAATATATTTTAACTAAAGGTATTGTCCCATGTAGAGAAAAAAAGAAGCATCACTAAGAACAAAATCAATACCTGGTCAGATAATTAGATTCCATCCACTAAAAACAGATTTCTTTCAAGCAGCCAATCTCTCTCCTTTAATTCATAGAGATCTGTCCCAAAGAAGTCTTGTACAGTTCTAACAATAATGATACAGTTTGCTATATTGAATTGGACTGACAAAGAATGAATCCTTTACATTTATTTAGTGTCATGTGGAAAGACTAAAATATAGAGGCTTTACTTCCACATAACAACTGAATTTTTATCCATTTTTAATAAATAGGATTTTGCTTTAAAAATATCTATTTACTTTTAAATGCTACATTAAACCACTCTATAATATGTTAAAATACCTTAAAATTTAAAATAATATTCAAATATTACATGCTTGCTGCCAACATCTGAAAGCATGTCAGATCACTGAAAGGAAACCAATTGGCTTAGCCACTGGAACGGAAGATTCTTGAAATGACAAAATAGGTTTTGACTTTTAGCCTTTTCTGATGGTGTTGGCAATTTTTTTTCATTTCGCTTCCTGCTAATGTTCAAAACTGAGGAACTGGGTTCAGAATATAAAAAGCAGAAACATTTTTCTTCTCTAATGGGTGAAACAGTTAGGTATAAGAGGCTGAGACCTCATAGAGTTAAAATCTTGAAGGATATGATGGTATCAACAAATAAAATAACTAACTACAGATAACATTTCCTTTATTGAATAATTTTTTTCTAAAGCCAAAACACTTTTCTTTTGTATCCTGTTCACACTTTTACTTTAGCTCTATTGAACTGTTTTAAAAACAAAACTATATTTTACTTGAACTCAAGGTAAAACAAGTACTATAGACAATAGTATAGAAGACATGATTCTTAAAAAATGCTTTATCTGAAATATTTTGGTGAGTTTGCATTGCTGCCTTCATTTCTTCTTAAACTTTTTTTCTGCTTTTGTTACACATATTTTATTCATGTGCTATATGTGGATAAGAAGAAAAACTATTTGTTTTTCCCCTCCTTTTGCCACCCATTATATCAAATGTCAAGCTTTGTACAAATAGCAATATAATCTCATTTATGTTGCATAATTTATTTTCATTGTATTAAATTTAATAAAAATTAAAATGTCTTTAAATAACTGTTTTGAGGCAGTCTAACCAATCCCAGTTTTCAAGCAAATGTGGTTAAAAATAAAATATCCTATGCCTGATACACAGAAACATGCTCTAAATGAAAAAAAAAAAAAAAAGATGAGAAAGCAATATTTAATTTAAGTTTTAGGGGTTTATTCTGTAGTACCACATAGTAATGTCGTACTCTTCTGAACTAAGAGCAAACGATTCCTTTTTTATCAATGATGGATTAAATCATACAAATGCAACTATGTCACAACAAAGAATATTACATCAGCAAATTGAATGATCAAAAATTTTTTTTCTTTGGATGGCAGACAATAGTCTTATTAATCAAAATCACAAACCCTTGCTTACTAGTTGTTAGAATTTAAAGCAATTTATAATATACATACATGCACACGCCAAAGTTTAAGAAATGCCAGATTAACATAGTGATAGTTTAAGTTGATGTAATGAATTTTTTTTGAGAATTTTAACATAATGCTCCCAGAACACCATATGATACTAAAGTAGGAAGTTAACTATTTCTGTTCTTTATAAACAGGATGCAATTTTAAATCTCTTAGGCTTTTTATAAATCAACCTTTTTGCCCATTGAGATTTTTCAAAATTATACCAGGAACTTTTTCATCAGATTAAATTTTTTAACCTATTTTACATTTCTTTATTCACAGCACAGTGCATGCAAATAAATGGGGAAATGTACATGCAAACTTGGCTAAGGTTACACTCAGGTAACCCTCTCTTTTCCAAGTAATGACATCTGAAAAACATATTCCTACATTATATAGTATCTATTCAAACAAACGAACAAACAAAACAAATCAGGCTCAAAACATATAATTGTTGCTCTGGTCACAAAAGCGGTTTCCTTCAAGAAAAGCACAGCACAGCACATTAACTAACAGGCATAAAATAATTCACAATACATACAATATCAGAGGTTTACATACCATCAAGAAGGCAAGGAAAAAAGCAAGAAAGGAAGGCAAAAGAACAGGAAAAGATATGGGGAAAGGGAATACTACAAAAGTACTACATACTTTATGTGGTATGCAATATTTTTAAAATAGGCCTGATTTTATTTTTATGGACCTAATATTGTAGTAGAATAACCACAAATCAAAAGCATTTAAAATTCCCTACATCCATTCCCTCCTCCTGACTGCTTTTTTTAAAAATTTTATTTCATAATAGGTAAAGTTAATAAATGATAGTAAAAGTGGGAAAGAGATTTCCTGGAGAAATGTAGGCAGGAAGTTAAAGTTTTAAAGGTATCATCAGGTCTGATCTCCATGTAACCTGAGGCGTA
Source organism: Theristicus caerulescens (assembly GCA_020745775.1). Taxonomy (NCBI): domain Eukaryota; kingdom Metazoa; phylum Chordata; class Aves; order Pelecaniformes; family Threskiornithidae; genus Theristicus; species Theristicus caerulescens. The sequence goes on from CM036559.1 coordinate 106,965,412, forward strand.
TACTTATTTATCAACAATTACATCACAGTTAGTTCTTGAATTACATTACATTAAATAAGAACACCCAAACAGGTTAGGAGATGATGTTAATATTACCTTTGTAAAATGAGTGGGCAAAGCTCTGCTCAGGAATTAACTTGGCAAGGAATCCATGGTTCAAACTTGGGTGAGGGATAGATGGTATGACCACAACTGTGGAGAAAATCATGGAATCAAATGTGAGCCAGCTAGTATTCATGTGTGGCCTGGTCCACTGTGGATCCATGACAGATATCCTATCTCATTGAAACATGCAAATATGGTATTATCAACAAAAAATGCATTTCTAAAGGAAGAAAACAAGTTCTGTATCAAGAGATAGGAAACAGCATACCTATTATTTGGGCACTTCAAGAGCAACATTCATGGGGAAAAAGAAACACAGATAGATATACATACGCACAGAGGCAACACAGTCATGGGTGAAATAGTTCACTGAAACTAGCAGTTTCTTAGTGCAGAACCATAACATATAACCAGGAAGGCACAAAAAAATTATGATTTCTCATAATTGACTACATTCATGTAGTATATTTAAAATGGAAAGTCCCCAAGCACAGGGCCTTGAAAAATTATGTATAAGTAGTAAATTAAAACATCATGATGAACCAGAAAATAATGACTAAATGTAAATATGACACAAATTGGAAGATAAATTCTATGAAGAATGAAAATTATCAACTCCATAAATGAAGAAAGTAATTAAAAATCAATACAAAAAGAAAAACACACATAAAGAGCTTCATGGACAAATTCAGTTACTGTTTTCAGCTCAGAGTTATAATCAATCCAATCAGACTTGAAAAAATCTACTGAACTGACAGTGTAAAATATTTGAAACAAAGGGGGGTAAAGTTTGGATCCCTATTTTCTGACGGGTTCTGACAGCTAACAGACTCCCTCCATCTCAGGCTGAAAAACACATGTTAGTAAAAACCACTACTACTAATAAAAATCACAAACAGTTCAGTCAAAGAAGGCAATAGAAATGCTTCCTTCTTATTATATTGTTTCCATAGGCTTTTAAATGCAGGCACCAACACAGCAGGACTCCAAGAAAGTACTCCACCACTACCCTTGCAAAAACCTCCTCATTCAAACAAAAGGAGTTCACATGGGCAAACAGCTGTGTTTGCTATTTATACATTTCATAGTACAGAGTTAAAGATATCTGGTTTTACTAACAAATAACAGATTCAGGAAGTTGTGCTCATCAACTATCTTGTACTTTACAGCTTTAACTCCATCAGGCACCCTGTTTCTTTTTAATTATTTTCAAATTAATGAAAAAAGGCATAAAAAAGCAATATGCAAATAAAAATTAATTATACCCTATAAGCAAATATACAGAACAACTGAAATCTGTGAATGTAGGTTAAAGAACCAAATGATTAGAGAGGAAGAAAGCAGCAAGTAATTTCCTATTAGGATCTTAAGCTATTCACTAAAAATACTTTGTAGTAAAATAAATACAGTTCTAAAAAAAATCTGCATATCAAAATGAAAAATAACTTTTGAAGAAACCAAATGTACCTGTACTTGTTGGTGAATTTATTTCTTGTCTGATATTTCTACCTGCCTGGCTCCCAGATCTTGCAGTTTCTCGTTGTGGTTCTAGTATATCACGGTATTTGGAGACCATCAGAACGGAAATAAAGTAGACTACCGCCAAAGCTAAGAACTGAGCCTGTTTGCTGTCATCCTGTGTTGGAGAAAAAGGAACAGATTATAATATCGGATATTTCCATAGCATTTTCACACAGGATCACCACAAGGCTTTATAAATAATACCTTTCTGAAATGTTACATCTGTTAACATAGTAGTAAATGGATTATGTAGAGGATTTAATGGATTTTCAGTGGAGTACTATGCACACAGCATGTATGAAGTACCGAATCTTACAGGTAATTTGGCAACTACACAAATATCTGGGACTGTGGAGTCAATGGGCTTTTCAGTCTAGAGGCCTGATTCTGCTCTGAGGGTGATTTCAAGGCTTCTCAACAGCAAGGGCAACTGACTTTTTCTGCCCCAAAGATAAGACTCTGAAAGCTGCTGCCACAAAAAGGTAAGAGTTACTACTGCTGAGAGGGAAAACTAAGCTCGTTGATGCTTTTCTAGCTAACACTGGATGCATAAGCAGGCATAACAGCTTCTGGTAGCATGTATAAGCAGGAGGGATATGACCATTGTTTTTCTTCCAGCAATAAATCCCAGATCGTACATTCTGACTTCTCCTTCAACAGGATTGTCAGCAGCAGTCCTACTTTTCCAGGGCTCTGATTAAATAAATGCCAGGACCACAACAACTTTGCTATCTTCTTTTCCTCCCACCCCACGTAGTCTGCTGTTTTATGGCAACTACCATCTATGGCTTAGATATCATCCTGACTGACCTTAAGTTGCTCTAGTTCAACTGAAATATCTTTTTTTATTATTATGGTGTAAAACCCAACACAGCACAATTAAGACTTCAGCCTCTATCTACTCCTGTCGTGGTTTCACCTTGTCTCAACTCCACAGATATGCATTTGCTATTACAAATCCAGTGCTTGCTGGATTTTCTTGGTGTTATTTAATTTGGCTGCATGCCTTTGCAATTCTTAAAATAACTAGAAATCATCTTATTAAGTTCTTGCACAGAAATGCCAGAAACAATATTTCCCCTATTCCCTTCTCCTCTAGTTAAGAAAAGAGTAGGTGACAGAAGATCTCCACCCAAATTCAACCTTGCCCTTCCAAGATGATCAGGTCATCCTAACAGATCATTTTTTTGTGTGTGTCAAGTTCTACTTTCTTCTTTTTAAAGCTATTTCTAACTTCAGTCTTCACTTCAATCCACTTGAACTTAGGCTGGAGAAGTTTAAACATATCTATTTGTGTTTATATAATAATAATTCCTATTGTACTACTTTCAAAACCAAACACATTGTGGCACAGTTTTATGCTAAAAACAGTTGCAGACAAATCTGAAAAATGTTTTTATATATATGTAGTGTACATAGATATGTTTAGCAGAAGTAAAAATTGTCTTTATAAATCAATTTGCTGCAGTTCTGTAATACATATAATACATCTTCCTCCTACCCTGGTTGGACAAATAGCTGACACCTTTAGTAATACAGTTTTAATCAACATAGGTCGTAACTGATTTATTCTGGCTGTGATAATTTGGCTAATATAAGATCAAATCTGACTGTTAAATCCAGTTAGCTACTAATCTCAAATAGCTTACCCGTATGATTTTAAAGTGAAGAAAGTGGCTGGTAGTTACAAAGCCACGAGCAGATGGTTTGCAGATAATATACAAAATGCAACACATGAAGGATATTTTTAATTCCAGTACAATCAAAATCTCTTTCAAAATATAAGTGATGATTTTGCAGAAGAAAGAATTACAGCACATATTACTCACCACATCACGAAAAACAACTGCTCGTAGACGATTAATATCAACATCCTGAAGAAGCCTGTCAGGGTCTTTTATAGGAGAAAGATTGCCAGGGACATTTTCAAGGGGAGCCTAAAAATAAAAAGTAGTGAGATTTTTTTTCCCTCCAAATATCAAAGTATTTCTGTTAGAACCTTCATTTGATACCTTTTTTAGATATTGCATCAATCTTAGATGCTTTTTTACTACCAATGTACTTCCAATATTATACTCAGACAAGGGTTCTAGAAATAAAGAAATGTTTTGAATTATTGTCTTAATACTAACTATTTAGATATAAATTGTTACATCTTCCCAGTATCTCAGAACAACTTATCTCTTCCCAGAGTTAAAATAATAATTTGCACACAAAAGGTTATTTCAGATTACAGTTGTTTCATAGCAGTACAATAAATTATTTCTAATACGTGTGTTAAATTTAAAAACAATGAGCGGAAATATTTCAAAAAATCAGTTTACGTTCATTTTGCTGTGAATTATTACAGACTATGTACAGAATAACTGCTGTTATTACAAATGCATAGAGTAGTATGCTTCCTTTAAAAAATGATAAAGTATTACAAATGATGCCTAAACACCTAAAAGTCTCTTTATACTGATTTGCTTTGCACTGAATGTGATAACATGGAGAAATGTAATGTTTTTGTGACATTTAATGAATTAATATTGTAAAAGGAGCTGAGTTTGTAAGTGTTATCTGGAAAAGTCTTTAGAGAAGAAAACCCACTGAATTTAGTAACGAAAATATAGTAGCAAAGAATGGAATCCTTTATATCACACAAAGTGTTGTATTTTAGTCATGGGCTGTGCTAAATTCTTTGAGATTTTAGTTTCAGGACTCCTAAAAGTCTTAAAGCTGTAAACAAGTTAAAAAAAAAAAAAAAAAAAGATGAACAATGAATTAATGAAACTGGAAAAACTAAGCTGTAACTGAATATTAAACAAGTTTCATTCCTCAAATCAGATAGAAAATACTGATGTCTAATATGCATGCAAAGGACTGTTGAAGTTACTGGGACTCAGATGTTCCACCAACAAAGATGTGATTGCAGGATTTCATCAAAACTACATGCACCCCAACAGATTAAAAAAGCTATGCAGGTATATATGACAGATGTGAGTAAGGGGACATGCTCTTTGAAGCAGACCAAGCAAGAGTGAAAAAGCTGTTTAATATTGCTCCAGTCATACTACTGCATTAACATTTTCTTGTTTCAGATAACCCCCCCACATACTTCTACTTTAAGCCAGTTAATAGCAAAAACCTAAGCTTTTGCCAAATGTTTGAGAAGGCAGTTACAATTATTTTCTGATCCTAATAAGCAGTGGTTTTGTCATTGCTGTTGGTAATTGAAGACTGGGTTACCTTGGTTGCTGCTGATGCAGTTACACCCTGAAGAGCGTCTTGAGTTTTACTGCTGATTAATGACGTCTTGTTCACTCTCTCTCTCTGCCTTTGTCGACATTCTAAGCAGTTTCTCACAGCCACACAACAAACTAAAAAGAAGTTATGAAAATGTTAAAAATTAGAATATTGTCTCATTATCATAATCGTATTCAGAACATCAGTTAGCAGTCTGTACATTTAGTTTGATATGTCAATAACTACGTCCAAACAGTAAATGCAACATAGTTCTCACATAAGACTCTGTCGGTACTAAGAAAGTATTATGGTGACTTATTGATTTCATTCTTTAGTTGAACAACTAAATGTTTTACATAACTGCTATATCACTATATGAAAATTTGAAAATTATTAGTCCTTGAACTGGAGCTCTTCTATGTTATTGATTGGTTATCAACACTTAAAATCTGAAAGTACTTATGTACAGCTAGGATAGAAAAAAAACAGTAGGTGGTAATTTATAATTTGATGAAAATTGATCACTGAGAATAAACCACAAGTTTTATAACAGGAGCAGTATACTTATCAATGACCTAATAAGTGGTATGAATAATAACAGGACAAAATCTGAGTACAAAAATTATTCATCATTTGAGAGATGAAAAAGTATGTGGGAGATAACATTAGCAAAATATCATCATGGCAGATGACAGTCAAAATTTAACGTTCACAAGCATAAAGTGATATAGTTTGCATAGAATAGTTTGAATTATTAATAAATTTTTAAATTTCCTAAATTAATTGTAACAGTATATAGCAAATAGTAAATAGTGAAGAAAGGTGCTAGACTATTGCAACATATATTAAGGTCTACAGAGTCTGCACATGCATCCCATGCTTTTAAGCTTACATATCCTATCTTGTCTTCCAAATCCATGGAGACTTGGATAAGGAAACCTGCAACAGGCAGGTAGCAAAGCAGTTTTAAGAAAAAAAAATCTCCATTTACTTACTTATATTTAATATTTTTACTCCCCCCAAATATACACACCTTGAAATACATAAGAAAGAACAATTTCAGACATGTCATTTTAACTTATTCTTGTGCCTAAATTGAATCAACCTTAAAACTGTACCAAATCACTAACAAATAGGATTTTTTTCACATCATAGTCAGTACAAGTCCTTTCCTATGTGTGTCCCTATTTGATCTATCTGTAGTTCACTGATCTGTAAGTAATTATTTAATACATACTGTCTGCTGACTTACCAAGCCTTAGGCACTGTCGCATTAGACCTCCAGAAGACATGTTTTTTTCAGCTTCAATCTCACTAAAATTTAGAGAACTGGCAAATACTAGTACATCAACCATTGCCATCAGACGGCTGAGAAAAGTTACTGCTGTCTCCGCTGACATTCCTTGTGTCACTTCAATATTTTCCAATTCAGTCTTTAAAAGGAGATAATTGAATTAAACAGTTTAAACACAACTGAAATATAAAGACAGCACATACACATACAAATCTAAATTGTTATGCTTAATGACAAATACATTGAAAAGTTTAAAAAAGTTTAAAAATCTCCTACTATTACCATTAACATAAACTGTGAGTGAAATTCAAAGTAAGACAGCATGAACAGTGAGAAAATTATTTACATTTACATGCTGTAATAGATGAGAGAAACTCTAATATAAATCAGAAAGTTATTAGCAATTACATAAAGTGTGGCCAGGTAGTAAAACAATGCACAGTATATAAGGGTGCAACATACTCTTACATTATTCCATAGGCTAAGCAAACTGGCAGGTAACAGATGAAAGTAATTACACTCTGTATAGCTTTTACATTCCTTTAGACAAACAAGTAAATGTGAGGAGTGGAGTGGGAAAAATTGAACAGTTTTGCCCTGTTTCCACGAATTGATTCTCCCTGGGAATGCTTATACCGTATAGGAACCTGACAGAGTCCAATTCTCCTGGAGATCAGAAGAAGGTATGTTTACTCCCTCATGACAGCAACAGGGGGGGGAAGTAAAAATATGACAAGTTATATGGCATGCAGCTCACATTTCCTAGAGGTTGGCCATTTCTCTCCAATGTAGTGTTGGACTCTCCTTAATGGGAATCCACAGAAAAATGCTGAATGAGCTCAATATTTCTGAAATCTAAAAGGGGGTCATGTTTTTCTCCAAAAAGATACTTAGATGTCCAGAGTCATGTTTTCAAATGCATTCAGGTGTCTAACAGTGCAGATAAGTGAGTAAATAGTAAGTTTAACTAAAAAAAAAAAAAAGTATCTGTTTAAACACATTTACCTCTGGAGCTAGGCAAAATAGAAAACGGGATTTAGTACTTGACTGTGTCCACATTTATATGTCTAAATACTACTTTTAAAATTGTTTACAGATGGCTGATTCTTATTGATTGTCAACAAGATTTCAGATCACAGGGCTTTTCTGAACACAGAGTTCTGTCCCTTTGAAAAGTATTACTTTCATTGTGTTTGTTTGGTTTTATTAATTTGCTTTGAAGTATCTATGAAAAAAATTCAAAATATATTTTGTGCTGTTAAAGACCATTTCCTTCCAAAGAAAAAGAAATATAGAAAAATAAAAAATCCTTTATTTCCATACTTCTAAAAAATTAGTATCCTCACTCATGAGTCACTTTTCAGAATATTTTACATCAAAAATTATAAAAGTGCAAACTGTGCCAAAAAGTATTAAGGAAACAACTGTTCTGAAAGATGAAGGATATAATGTGGCATGTGTCACCACAATGATAGATACCACTTCATTTAATTTCTCTTAAGGATGTAACATGTCGGTTACATGAGTGATTTGGGACGGGCTGTCATCTGTCTGATCTGCCCAATAATATCAGAAAAATGGTAAAATGATAACTCTCAGAAGAACTATTTCCAGCCTATCTTCTTTAGCCAGGTCTCCCCCACTTAGTGTGTGCTGTGTTCCTACTTTTTGGAAAAATAAGTTGCTGGTTTTTTATAACAGACTGGAACATCATTTTTGAAAGCACTCTTCCAAAGAAAATAGATTTGCAAAAATCTATAGCCATAACAGTCTGCTAGAAAAACTCATAGGTGGTTACAGAAACTTGAACTTCGAACTCATGCTTGAAATTACATCAGGCTTGCTAGCAGCCAATTGACTGCCTGCTGTTGATTTTTCTCAAGCTTCAACTGTATTGCATCAATCAATCATAGTCTTAAATCTCCTCAGTATATCTATTACTTTTATTTTTTTGCAAGTTATATAATAAATTCATTTTATATAACATTTTACCAAGATTTTTGCAAACTTTGAAATAAAAAAAAGATCTATTTTTTTATGAATCTTCCTAAAATTCTGCTGGATGGAAAAAAAATAAGACTGACAGTTTTTTTACAGCAAAACCTACCATTAGTTCTACCCATTAAATACAGCACATCATTGATATTCTAATAATGTTTAAAATAAGCTCCATTGTTGATCAAGCTGCTTTCAGGTATTAGCAATATTTTAGATAGGTGTAGCTCAAAAACTCTTTAAAAAGTGAACTGATCACCATTTCATGACTACTCAGGATACTTTAAGAGCAATAACAAGTCTCCCATACAATTAACATGTTCAGGGCCTAAAGAGTTTTTTCTATTGACAACAGCATTTATAACAAATTAGCTCACAGACCTGCCTACATTCAGTCCAGTAGCTAACAGTAAGCATCATACTTGAAAATGCATTGTTACTCAAAGGAAACATGTTAGGAAAAGTTAATGATTACACCTAGTATATTCCTATTCACATCCTACTATATGATATAGGAAAATAATAATAACAATAATAATAAAAAGCAAAAATATTAAATGATCAAAAATAAGGTATTTTTGAAAATGCAAAAAACTGAAACTTACAGCAGCAATACTAACCTTAGAACCCTGGACATGCAACAGACAAAACAGACAACAGATCACAACAATAAAAGAAAAAGAAAATTATTTAAGTTAACTAAAAATACAATGTAAAATTGAAACAAATTAGTATCTTGGAATTAGATACTTGTTTAATTTATAATTAGAACAGCAAAACATTTCAGCTCAGCATGAACATTTGAAAATAAAGACTTCTAAGAGATAGCTATGCACAAGGAAAACTGTAAATCTTGTATTATTATGGAGTTCATGTAAACACTGACTCTTCCAAACCAATGTACATCTTTTATATAGTACATAGAGCAATTTTATGAAGCAATGTAAACCAAAGTAATGTTTTCACTGATTATATAGAAATAAAATGAACATTTTACAACAAGCCATTTAACTGAAATGTAATAAAGTAGTTAATCTTTGTATGAGGAGGTAAATATGTTTAAAATGCTTTGACAAAACAAATGTAAATCACAAAAAGCAAACTGGTTCTTCATGCATAGTGCTCCTTCCTTTGAAGCAACATATAGCTCATTATACATATTACATTTGGTTGTGATTTCTTCAACCTAAACCAATATCATACTGGATATTTGAATGCTTTTAAACCCCAGGAAAAACAAAAAAAAAGATTCACTAAGCCCCTGGGACTGAGCTAGTCTTCAAATGTCAATGTTCACAATTAAACAGCTATGTAAAATTTTTATGTTTTAATTTTAGGTAGAAGCACTTTCTCTCTTACCACAGTGGGCTAGGAACTAATCCTTAAGTTTTCAGTGGTTATGTTTTAAAAACAGAAAGAAACTGAGTTTTCAAGTGTATGTCAGTATTTTTGCCTTTTAAACAGTGGAAAAAACTAATCTAACAGAAAGAAAACCAAACTGAAAAAACCTGCTTTCTTCCTTTTGGAACAGAAAATACCATGTTCAATCAGTTTTTAAATGTCTTCTGCTTTTGAAGCTGGATGCACCCTGAGAATTAACCTATGGCTATTTTTCTCTAGATTATTAGCTGACAATTTTTACATCAGCGTGCCACTTGATTCTCAGAATTGTTATAGATCACACAGCACCTGTGGCATCACATGAGTCATGAACATGATAATGATAATGCTAACACTATACACAGGACATACAGAAAAATATCTCATCTTAGCTTTTAATCTACAGACCTAATAAGGCTGTCTTTAAATGTTTAATTGAGTTTTGTAGACAGCCGTTCATATAACACCAGCAGCCCTCAGATAACAATTTGAGAGCTGCTGTTTTCAATGCTGCAAGCAAGAATTAGAATTATAGAGTTCATAGACTAAGTGGAAAAACAAACTAGTTCCAAGGGGTCTGGAAATTTACTCTCAATTGTCACACATATTTCAACTCCTCAAATTTCTTTTGCCTTACTCAGTGTCCTCAAGTCCTTGCCACAACTGCTACCCTTGTAGCAAGCAATGATTATTTCAAGTTCCTAGCTTGTACACAAAGTGTTTTATCTGGCAACCAGCTGCTATTAACAGAAACATCTTCTGCAAACCTTATTCCTTACAGCTCCCCAAATATGCCTTTTTCACACTTGTATACCATCTTAAAAATGTCTTCCTTATAGCTGTAATTAAAAAAAAAGCCTCAGAGACCTCCCCCACAGAGAGAAAAAAAAAAGGAAATCAGTATTTTATATTTTATGACCTCCCTATAATATTGGCAGAGTTATCTAATATCACCCAATTTAATAAGCAAGACATCAGAATCAACAGTGGAACACACTCCAGCTTATACTGTAAACCAAAATTACTTATATTTTTTTCCTAATATTTGCTTCCACTTCAAATCATTTCACATGTACAATTGACAACCCTTTAAAAACACCAGCATTTGAAGCAAGTCCTTGTACAGACCCTGAGACAGAGGTGCTATAGAATTGAAATCAAGGGAAATACTAAAACATGTGGGAATAGATTACTGTGAATCACAGTACACTTTCCCACATATTCCACACAAACATTGTCCTACTTTCAGCTGGGATAGAGTTAATTTTCTTCTTAGTAGCTAGTAGAGTGCTGTGTTTTGGATTTAGGATGAGAATAATGTTGATAACACATTGATGTTTTGGTTCTTTCTGAGTAGAGTTTACACTGGTCAAGGACTTTTCAGCTTCCCATGCTCTGCCAGGTGCATAAGAAGCTGGGAGGGAGCAGAGCGAGGACAGCTGACCCAGACTGGCCAAAGGGCTATTCCATACCATATGACATCATGCTCAGTATATTAGCTGGGGGAAGAAGGAGGAAGGGGGGGACGTTTGGAGTGATGGCTTTTGTCTTCCCAAGTAACTGTTATGCATGATGGAGCCCTGCTTTCCTGGAGATGGCTGAACACCTGCCTGCTGATGGGAAGTAATGAATGAATTCCTTGCTTTGCTTTGCTTGCGCGTGTGGCTTTTGCTTTACCTATTAAACTGTCTTTATCTCAGCCCACGAGTTTTCTCACTTTTACTCTTCCGATTCTCTCCCCCATCCCACCGCGGGGGAGCGAGCGAGCGGCTGTGTGGTGCTTAGTTGCCGGCTGGGGTTAAATCACGACAAACATATAACCTTCACTCTACTCTTCAGTCACTCACAGATTTCTGAGTGGTTGTTTTCACAGCTAATGCATTTTTTCTTTTCTTCTTCCTATTCATATTTAAAGGCCCCTATTCACAGCACTATTCAGATCATCCTAGTCTGGATTAAAAAAAGCAAGGCAAAAGGCAGATTTCTATTACCAGAATTCAATAGTGAGGAAATTCCATAATTAAGATTGCCTGCTCTATAGCAGACAAGGGATCATGGAATAATTTTCCACCCAGCCCAGAAGAATTGCCATTTCACTACAAATCCTAACTATGCAAAGGAAAAAGTCTTTCTGAAATGGGAAATTCCCCAAACATTCATCTTTTCAGTACTGCTGACAGTACTGCTTTTTCAGCAAGAACACAGTATGGAATCTGTTGCACAAAAGAAAAAAAATATCTGCAATTCCTCCAATATTCTGAAAGTCATTTTGCTAAATTTATCTCTTGGTTCTTCTCTGCGTATGGCCTTAATTAATTCAAGCATCCAATATCCAGTATCCTTGCTATTAATGAGAAATAGGTGAAATGCCTTTAAAAAAAATGAGAGGCAATGGGATACGTAATAACAACTAACTCTATAGCAGACTGTTGAGCAAAGAGTTTTGTAACAGACATTTAGGCCTGTTCAAGAACGAGCAGCCCAGGATGAGGCCTCGCTTGAACTCAGACTGACACACTGAAGTCAAGGAACTGTGGATAGGTAGGACTGTGAGATCGATAAAGGAACTGTGTGTCTGTCATCTTCTCCAGTAGAAAACACGTAAGCTACCTCATAAAAAGAGGCTGGATTCAGCTGCAGGTTAACAATCCCCTACAGGGATCTGGCTGACCAGCCACTAGATGTCTACATCAGAGATGGCTGAATCATTTGCTTCTACTGAGTAGATCTCCATTGGCTAGAAATCTAGTCCACATATAAGTCCTTCAAGCGGATACCTAAATTTACCCTGTTCTCTTCCTGAATTCCATCCTGTTTTATCATCCCAAAGTAAAAGGGTGAACTGCCTGTTCTATAGCTTTTTTGTTCTCATATTTCATTATTCCAAACCAAAAGGTAAATTAATTTTTAGAAGTAGATGTAAATTATGTGTCATATGCCACAAATACAACACACTGGGAGGAAATAAGTACAAATTACTACTTTAAAATTTCAATATGGGCCCAAAAGGCCTTAAGTGGGAATATTTGAGAGTCACCATTCATGAAAGTGAAAAAGGAAGAAACAAAGTAAAACAAGCTCTCACTTGTTGATAAACTGAATATATGTATTCTACAGGATCTACAAAATGTGAGGGTTTTGACACCCCAGAAAAGCTCCACAGAATGGAGATATGGAGGATCAGAGGCTCTCAAAGACAGACAGACTAAACAAGATGAAGACTCTATGGATTCAAACAAACAGGCACACCAGGAGATATGACTCAAGCCTACAAAGTCATAAATGATATGGAGATGAATATAGACGACACAATTAACCACTCCTTTCATAGCATAAACAGTAAGGTACATAGTGACTTTATACATTTAAGCAGGCTTAAAAAAACAAAGACAAGAAGTGCTTCAAAGGTTATATAATTACTTTGTCAGACTTGGTGCCATAGGATATTATGGAGGCTAAAAGCATAAGTAGCTTCAAAAAAGATTAGATAAAGTCTAGAAGGACAAATTCCTCAGTATATATTAAACATGACAGCCCGGACACCCTCTTTAGCTGTTAAAATCCTAAATGCCAAAACGAAGTATCATTAGAGCAATCAATATGCTTGCTCAGACTTCTGTATTTTGATGTAAGCTGCAAACAGTCACTGTTGGAGGCAGAATGCTAAACCAACCGGGCCCTTGGGCTGACCCAGTAAGGCAGCTTATGTAACATGTGGACAGCTTGCTTTCGTAAGAGTAGTGCAGTACTGCTTGACTAGACTTCTAATACCATGCCTAGTTTAAATTACAGAATCACAGTCACGCAGAAGTACAGAATGGTTGAGGTTGGAAGCGATTCGTGAGATGCAACACACAATCTGGACTGTGTATCTTGTGGAAAAGAATATTAATTAATGTAATTAACTAAAACACAGCAGGTACCATCTGAAAATCAAGAAACACTTTTTTGCTGTGAGGGTGACTGAGCACTGGCACAGGTTGCCCAGGGATGTGGTGGAGCCTCCATCCTTGGAGATACTCAAAAGCCATCTGAACATAGCCCTGGGCAACTGGCTCTAGGTAGCCCTGCCTGAGCAGGGGGGTTGGAACAGATAACTTCCAGAGGTCCCTTCCAGCCTCAACCATTCTGCGATTTTGTGATTCTTTGAATCAGTGAGGGAAAAAGAGTATTGGCTCTTTTTTCCCTTGAGAGTTATTCTGGAAGAAAGTGTCACTAGAAGGCCTGTCTTAAGTATTTTTATGCAGTGGAGACGTTATATAAATCTTTCAGCTTCACATCTCTTCTCTCTTCCAATTAGCAGCTCTTGGAAGGAGGGGAGTGAGAGTCTTTCGTAACTGATTGTAAGCACTGGACTACTTTGCCCTTTCAAGGCTGAGAAGAAATATACTCCTAACCAGCAGTCCATCTACTTTCTCCTCAGCAGTTCAAGGATGCAAAAGCATTAGAAGTCTGAGAATCAGTACAAAACTTCTTTTCATTCATCATATGATAGATATTCAGCAGTGGTCTGATGCCTAGCAGGGCATCTGGTCCCTTCATAACTATGATCCAGAACATTATTGAGGGAGTGCACCTTCTCTAAGAAGGAGGAAGGATGTGCTTGGCTCTTTGTATCTGTCACAATGATAAATAAATCCACCTTCCTGCTAATGTTTATGGACAGGCAATGATGGAACAGGAATGGAGTTGAATAGGAGGGAAGAAGCTCTCTGCTAGGTGGAAGTGATTATGAAATCATCATCTAGATGGTTATGGTTATTTCCACGTGAAGTTAATTTGTGATTTTATTAATTACTTCTCCTGACCCTCCCTGTATGTCTGGGACAAAAGTAATCACTTTTTTTTTAGTTTCACAGAGTAGGATTAATTCAGTTTGAAGCCACCTACCAATCTTTTAGTGAATTAGTTTATTTCACAATTTATTTTTATTTTATTATCCTAAACAGATGGAAAAATTGAGCATTTAAGTAATACACACAGTCCCCATGTAGTGGAGAATTGCACGCATAATACACAAATTTGAAAACGTAGTCTTTTGTATCAGTGCATGAAAATCACTGCTATTGTAGCAAGGCAGTATCAACACACAATATTTTAACAAATGGATCTGTAATTTATAAAGCTGTATCAGTGATCTATCTATACACACAGACACACACAGACACACACATATATATTTATTATCCAGAATAGAGGGAAACGGTGAACTGCAGAATTATTATTCTATAGAATGGCTCTGCAGTGTCGTAAACCAGGATAAGAGCTAAAAACCAAGACCATTCAATGGAATTGCAACCTAATTAATGCTGTGCCGGTTTTATATTTTTATATAAAATGTGGCAAAGAAAACATCACCATTTTCAAATGATGTCTAAAAGGTTTGTTTTAAAAAATATCTCGCAATGTCCTTTTATCTAAAGACTGATAGTACTGCCTGCATCTCAAGATGGCTTGGTGTGTACTCTCTCATCTTTGCCAATATTTACAATGAAGCATGTGCAAAATCTTTTATTAAGCAACCTTGATGTCATTCTTGTGACTTAAAGAGAACTAAAGTCTTCCCTGTGAATCTTGAACTTTTACTTATAGCAAATATTTTCCCAGTTAACACAGTGAAAATAGGAGAGACACAGCGTTTAACCATTAATTGCCTGGCTGAAAGTCATAATGTTCAGCCAATTGCTAGTCCATACATTCATACCTTTCAAATAAAATCATGCAAATCAGGTTTTTTTGCTAGCTAACTAGAAGTAATAGTAGAGGCAAAGTAAAGTAATCTCAATTGATGAATGGCTAGAACAAGGAATTGAGCTTTTACTGCCAAACTACTTTTGTAAACTCCAGTGCCTATGAGCCATATTACTTCAGAGGAGCCTCTTTGTTCCTTCTCGGCCTCATTTTCTCTCCTTTCAAAGACCAATACTACCTGCAGATGCTTATGGGATGTTCAAGATAAAACATCTAGTATGAAAGAAATAGTTACAGATACTATATGCACAGACAAGGCATCACATTCAAGTACTGTAATTACTATTGACAATAATGCAATATTTACAAAATATTTCTCCCTTTTCCATGAAGCATTCTATTAGGCTACTCTGCTTGCCTGAATTGTGATCACCTAAGAAATTGCAACTTATTAAGAACATTGGAGTGGATAAAAATATCAGCCTATTTCAATACAAGATTAAAAAAAAAAGGAAATGAAGGTCAGGACCTACTGAAAGAAGAAGTAAAAAGAGTAGTGAGGGGATGACTTCTGGTATCATTTGGCATGCAAAGAAATGGTGGCCATGCAAAACAGATTTATGAATATCAATGACTAGCCATCATAAAGCATGTACTTTTGTTACAGTAATCATGATTTGTAACCATGATCTTAATGGTCTTCTCTTTCAAACTAAATATTAAACACCTATGAAATATTATTTTTACTTTGTACTACTTCTCTAATAAAATCAGCATTTCAAATGAAAAATATTATAAACACTCTGTATATCAAAGCTTAACAGTTTTGATTATCCATTTACGTTTTTTGAAGGAATTAGCAGAGAGGGGACAGGAGTCCCTAAAGAAGAAAATTCAGCTGAAAATAGTGGTTTGTATTAGTAAAAACAATTTCTAATATGACCACTAGGTGGAAATATTGTACTTACAGTTGGGGATGTGGCTGCTGACAGCAATGGTAAAATTCCTCCACAAGCAATAATAATATTGTCTACCATCTGGGAAATGAGGTGTATAGTGTTGTGTACAAAAATAATATTTTCATTGCTATTGACAAAGTCCATCACAGACTTTGTGGAGTGACTGCAAGAACAGAAGAAAGGATGGATTAAAAACAAACAGTTAAAATAAAAGTTTAGATAAATTTATTCTTTGCAACCAGATCGTGAATGTTTCTTTGATATAAAGGCAAAATTCTGTCTACAAAACTTTGCATGTAAATTATCTAAAAATATGAACAGGACCAGTCTAATGAACAAATTGATTGCTATCTATTTTCACACCAGGATTAGTTTCAGATACCCAGTTGAGAACAATGGCTCGAACCTTTTACTCCCATCAACCAGTACTTCACTTCACAGGCAGTTCTGCTGAAAGCAGTGGGGTTCTTTCTTCTGTGTGAAAGTTATTATTTAATATTAAGAGTTCACCATACTGCACCACTGCCATTTGAAGCACCCTTAATAACACCTAATGATAACACTTGCTAGTGTTTTAAAGGAGAAACTTGATAATATGGTGATATCTTTATCTAACATTAACTTTATTAACTAATATTAAATTTAGCATTAGCAATAGATTTGCAAGCCACAGATGCTAATAAGATTAGCTGAAATCTCAGCAACTCCTAATTGGTGAGAAATTGTCCCATGAAATAGTCACTCCCCAAAAATATAAAACACTGTGTGAAAATATTGAGGAATACTCAGTCTATAAGTATGTTCTTTTCCAAAAACAGCATTGTTGCCAGCCAGCAAACAAAAATTAAAGGCTTCACTTGAAAATATACAAACTGAACTTTAATCTCCAAGCATTACCTAAACACAAAGTACAAACCCCTCACACATATTTGGCCAAAAAAAATTATCAAAATTGTCAGTTTCTTAGTGACTGTCACAGAACAGTTCACTAAACTGGAAATTAAATGCTATATAAATTGGTCCTTGGATATAACTATGTCCAAGTTTTCTGAAAATTAACTATTCTGTCCTGCAAATTAGATTAAATAGTGTCTGTTATACCTAAGGGCTCTGATAACAATAAGTTATTGAGTATCTCTCTTGAAGTGTAAAAAAAACCTAGGAAATCACATTGCTGTCATAAAATATAACATAAGCACCAAGACTAACTACAACCAGGAGCTGGCATGCAAAAAAAAATGTCAACTAGAAAGAGTGATTCCTTAGAAAATGTTATAGGAAAGAGTTTTTATTTATAAGGTTTGCAGGTAAAGAAACTCTCTTAATTGATTGGTTGAAAAAAATGGCCATTAGCAGACACACAATTCCCCATGTCTGAAACAGAAGCAGCAGATTTGAATGTTAAACATAAGCTCAGTTTAGTTAGGTATGTACGAGTTACACAATTTCTCAAGAAAACAGAAATTGTTACCTGTGAAATGGAGCTGTTACAGGGTGGGAAGGGGTGAAAAGAGAAGATACAAGACACAGAAGGGCACTTCAGCTAACACCAGCTCTTTCCCTTTCCACTATTCCAGAAACATCCCCTCTACAACACATCTAATTTTTCCTTGTTGATGGAAACATAAAACAGGAGTTAAAGAAGAAACAACCACCTACCTTCTCCAAACATGTACATCTGTTTCTAGTGCAAAAAGTAAGTCTGTCAGGAGCCGCTGGTGCATAGGAGACCATTTAAACTCTGGAATACGAAACATAGTTGTGCGCGGGCCTGGACTAAACTGTCGTCGCTGCTCTTCCGTCATTGGCATTCCTCGAAATCCCAAGTCAACACGTAAATCCCGGTCTTGCTGGGTGACAGATCGACCCTGTACTGCCTACATCAACAAGATGTTAAAAAATCATGTTAACTTTTTGTAATGTGTTTTTGAATGGATCACAGAATTTGAGAAAGGATGGGTTAAAACTGGACTCAAGCACAAACTATAGGAGATATTGATATTCCGAGGCAGGCAGTGTTCTTCAGTAAGGGAGCTGCTCCAATTCAAATCAATCAGCACTGAGGGGCTACAGCTGGCCTTCCTTTCAGCTATTCACCAATGTTTTACACTCAGGTTCTTCACTTGAAGTATTACAGAAAAGACCAAATGCAGCACGTACAAGGTCAGCAGTGACAAGACTTTTTTAGTAGGAAACAACTATTTTTTGTGCTGCTAACACAATTCTCTTTGAATATTTGGCTCAAAACATGGACAAACTACACAGTGATGGCTTTGAGGAATCAATGTACTTTTAGACAGCTCCTCATTTTCCAAACCCAATTTATTTATCTGGTCTTTTTAGCAGGATCATTAGAGAATCAAGTCTAGTCTCCCAAATCTCATTTTGCAAATTTTGTTACACTTTGTTAATTGGTTAACAGTTTTATGGATCCTTGGGACATTCTTTAGATTCTTCCAACAGGTGGTGGATGTGAATTTCATTCCCTTTTAATACCTACATAGTCATGACTGTTTCCACTTGGTAATTAAAGACAAAAGTAAAAGACACATAGACAATATGATGGAGAATACCACGAAGGAAAAAGTAGTAAAGAACAAACATTTTGACTGAATTTGAGGCGAATATTCGTAACAATGAAATTACTTATAATATGCAACATCTCTGAAAGGAAGAAATACAAAGTCTGATCCTTGAAATTATTTTAAAGTGACTTTAGATTAGCTTAAAACTGGCAAAATAGAAAATACACTCGCTTTGCTCACATATTCATTCCTGATTGCAGCATACTGTTTTAAATCCGAACATTTAAAAGCAAAAAGACATTTATGAAATATTTGTGCTAGCAATGTAAAAATGGACATGGCATTGGAGTTGAGCTAGAAAGCTTCTTAGATCTTTAGTCTGATTTTGATCTTCTGTAGGCAGCATTTTGAAAGCAGGGCAGGTTTCTTTCATTCAATTTGATGTATTGGGATCAAAATTGTTACTGTTGCTTTAATTTCCTATGTTTTTCTTAAAGTTATCTTTGAATGACTCTTTTTTTCTTAGACTTATCTAAGATTTGAATTGTTTGCATGAATCTGCTGCATAGTGCTTTCAATTCTATTTTCAGTCTTTCCTAGTTGGGACCATAGGAAAGAGTTAATTTTATATTCTTCAGCATTTGATCTACTATTGATAAAGGCATTAACTCTTCTTAGAACTAAGCAGGAGTTCCCATCTCTACTTTGTTGTGCAATTTGTTGCTTCCTTTCAGTCCATTTGAACATAAGACAGCTTACTTCTTACTGATAAGGTAGGGAGATGACTGTAGATCTGTTTTTGGAGGTTAGCAACTCCATTCACATACCACTTGTTCTCTTTTGGGTACAACTACAGGTAGCTGTCATGTCAGCAGCAGTAACGGCACCATAACTGTACCATATCAGGAGAGCTTTTATCTAGCCAATAATACTGTATTTGCAAGAATGGGCTTTGATGTACCTTGCATAAACGACCATGAAACCCAACTATCTACATTTGGGTGGCCAGTTTTTAAGCCATTTTCAGTGTTTTCAATGGTCTCAAAGAGATCAAATCTAATGTGGCAGTTCCCCCACATGCTGCAATCAAAACTCTAACCTCCGGCTCCACTGTAGACATGTTAAAATTAACATTGCTCTTTACTAGTGAAAACAATAATGCTTGATTTATGTTTTATTTAATATATATTTCCACCTTTTTTATTAAGGTTAATTTCATTTAAACAGAAAAGATTTAACTATGGACAGCTTACAGTTCACAGAGTATTTCGAAACACCCAAAGAAGAGATTAGAAGATAAAAACAATTCTGGTAGTTACACAGTTGATAATTGTTGTTAAGAAAATTATTTAAGAGAGATAATAATGGCTACAGGCTTAAATCAATTCACTGTAGTTTATAATTGATTTTAGTGGGAAATAACTAATTTAAGTCATATATGGAGAATCAAGGGAGTTAAATAACTTGTAGAGTCAGACTCTTGAAGAGTACACGGTAGACAATTTGCAGATCCAAATGATATGTTAGGAATTTTGTGAGTAACTAAGAGTAAAATATTGGGAAAACATTTTGTTTCTCCTATCTTACAATGATCTGATAAAAGTTCATTAAGATTTATGTATCATTTTAATCCTAACGAATAATTATAGGCTTGAGGAATTTATATTTTTATGATTCAACTGTTATAGGTGAAATTCATCACGAAAAGAGGTTAAAGAACAGAAAAGTCCCAAAGTCACACTGACAGGATTTTCTACAGTAGCTAGTACAAAGTCAGATTATCTTTTTTGTTAAAGATTTATCTTACAAATTCACTGTGTTTATGGGTGCATATATATACATAGTAAATGAATACTAGCATTTCACTTGTCTTTTACTCTTTAAAAACAAAATCCACATTTCTAAATAAAAACTGACCGCTCCTTTTTCTGGCTGTCCTCCATTCATTCCATTTATTTGTTTCCATGCTATTAACAGCCTTAATTTTAAGACTTAACATAAGGTGTTTGGGAACTGGTAGTAACAGATACACTATTCCTATCAAGAGCATTCACGAACAAGCATTCAGCTTGTTTTTTATTACACAAAATGCTTTTAAATATAAGGATCCCTACACAGTGCTTGATAGTCTGTCACTGATGTTATGAGGATTTTCTTAGTTTTGAAAAAACACAAGAGAACCCCAAACTTTTCTTAGGGGATTTGTCTAGGGAATGCAAGAGCTTCATCTGATATCTCTTCAAAACAGAGGTTCTTACCATGGAAGAGAAACTTAGAAGAGGGTGTTCCTTCTGTATGTCAGAACCCACTGGTCTGGGTAACTGTTTTTTAAACATTTTTTTTTAAAAAAGGGAAAGTATCTGTTTTGGAAACCACAGATTCTTTAAATAAATTAAAATGTCCATTCACTGGAGTTTTTCTGAAAGTATTGTCTCCCTGAAGAACAATGTGGGCAGGCTGATTTGTGTTCTTTCATCAGATGACATGTACTTTGAGTGTACTTGAGTGTATCTCTGAAACTCTTCTGATGATTTGGTAGACACTACACAGTACCAGACAGAGCAATTTTTGCCATTTTTGTTTGGTTCCTCTTCCATAGTTTCAGGAAGTGTGCTTGACTTTTAAATCCTAGAAGATAAATACTGGTGTACATACTGGACATATAGTCAGCTAGTAAAATCTTGAAGGTAGTCAATTCTTTCACCTGATAACATCCTTAAAAGCAAACTTTGGTTACGTGCTGCAGTCTCTGAACAATGCCAGTGAGGAAATTAATTCTGTGTTTTAAAAGTTCAAAGTGATCCTATATTTTGCTGTGTATACAGAGTATAAATTCTTTCAAAGAGTTGACTTCAGCCTTGGCCTTCCCATTTGCAGAATGCTATGGCTGTCACAAAACCACTAATTTTTCATAATTTTTCAGAGGGAGGCCTAGACAAGAAAGGATCTCCAAGAAGTAGATACTTCTTTTATAAATCATCTCTGGTCTGGAAATCAAGTCGCAGTTTTTCTTCTATTTTCCCTAAACTATTCTTTTTCTTGTGTTAGAATCAAATATGGAGATTATTTAGGCCAGCATTTCTGTACAGGAAGAAAGACAGTGTACTAAAGTGTTGTAAGACTACAGTCTGAGAAAGGTACAGCAAGAGTAAAGAATACTTCAATGTGTATTTCATAGTAAAATACAAATATTTCTAATCTTAAGACATACTAACAAGAAAGTCTAAAGCAGAATTCTAAGAGTATCAGTTAATCTCCACAAGAACTAAGGAAATCGGATGAGAGATTCTCTTAGCTAAGTTTTTTAAACTAAAGCATCCACAATTGCAATACATATTTTCTATACAGACATGAAAGACTTCACAATCCTTACAGGTTATGGCATTTTCAAAGCAAATAGGCTTGGAGAATGAAAATATTAAATTAAATTAAAGAAATATACTTCAAACATCTCTCAGATCTCATACTATTAACTTACCCAGCAGCAACAAGCAGCAATTACATCAGACATATACATGGCTACAACACTAGAAACTTACCTGCGTTGTGGTAGTTGTCTGGATCTTCCGTATCTCCTTTCCTGCTTCCTTACCATCATCAGATCTTTCTGTATCTGATATTATACTTCCTGCATCAACACTAGGTACAGTTTTGCTACCAGAAGACTCTGTCTCAAGAGTTGTGGCAGTCATTTCAGCATATTCTAATCCTTTAGATGATGAAGCCAACTCCCTCTCAGAAATGCTACTCATTCCATCTGAAGTTGTGTGAATCTTGAACTCCTTGTCCTCTATTATACTTGAAGCACATGTTATATCTACACTACCCGTCATATGTGCAAGCAATCCCAAATCATCATTTACACCAAGGTGCATCTGTGTCTCTTGCACATTTGGAATAGAAATGTGATTACTTGAAAGTTCAGGTAGAAGTTTCTCCTCTTGACTCGGTATTTTATCAAAGAGAAATGAGGTACTGTTAGTAGAAGGTTCATCTTTCTCATCAGCCAGAGTTATTAATGGACCATTATCTTTTTCCTCATTCTTCTTAATAATACCCACACTTCCATGAACATTGTTTTGCAGCTTCTCAACAGCAGCGCTATATACATTATCTAGAAGAGATTCGACTTCTACAAGTGCACCATTTTCTCCAGTTACTAGTGTCTCTGGTGATAAATCCATATCATCAAGTTTTACTTCAGTAGCTTCTACCTTTTCAGCTTTTATATCAACTAAAAGGTCATGAACTTCCACATGCACTCCTCCTCCTGGTCTCTCAGCGCTTCCAAGCACATCATCTGATACCTTCGTAGCCATGAGCAAGTCCCTCGTATCTGTACTGACAGGGTAATCTGTTTCACTTTCTGGACTTTGGCTTTGTGAAAGGTCTTCTATCTCTCGAATTTCCATTCCACCTTTTGCTCCTGTTGTCTGAGAGGAAAGACCTGAGATAGTGCTCACATTGCCCTTCTTCCCCTTTTTAATGTTTTCTTCCTCTTGCCTTTGATATTCTTCGTACATTTTTGCTAGATACTCCTTGTGAGCCTCATATGTGACCTTAAAAAGAAAATAACAGATTATGTGGATGAATATATGATACATGAACTTGGACAAAAACTAACAAGAATCTTAACAACATATTACATACAGCTTGTAAATTGTTTCACAGCAAATGACCAAAAAATGCCACCTTGACATGTATGCAGATAGCCACCAGATGGCACTAAATCACTTTACATCTTATCTTACTGTATTGTCAGTCACTTTGGGGAAGTTACCAGTATTAAAAAAAACATCCACGAGCCATTTCTTACCTTGGAATGAGCTATAGAAAGAGTATCCACCCACACTCTCCAGCCTCCCCATTCATATTTTATTGCATGATACAAGAGAATACGGAAAATGTTGTAAACCATCTCTGTGATCTTCTGCTCTTCAGAGTTCTTAGGGTTAATGTATCCCAGAGAAAACATCCAGTCCTGCCACACTGAACACTGAAGTAAACATCTAAAGTGAAATAATTAGGTCAAAATCTATCCAAACAAAGCTTCTTTATTTTAACATTATGATGGTTAAAATAGGAGGAAAATAATATAGTACATCTCCTCTGAACATCAATGCAATGGTAGGAAGAAACTTAAAAATACTTCAGGATGAATAAAAATTTAAATTATATTCTAAACAGAAGAACCCAATATTAGTTGCTGAACTAAAAAAAGTTAACACAGACCTATTCCATTTATTTTTCATATATTCCATTTAATATACAGTATAAAACTCTACACAGAGTACAACAGATTGCTATCACCCAAAAGTCAAGGATGAGAAAATACTATTTGTAGTGACATACCTTCTGTTTTCACGGCTATTACTAAAGAGTTTTATCATATCAGATAAGAACAAACGTCGAACTTCCATCAGCTCTGCACTTGGTGTGGAGTTTTTTAACAGTGTTGCCACCACCTTAAGAATCACTTTGAAAGAATAAATTAGTTACGTAACGTATTTTAACAATATTTTAAAAAAAAAAAAAAGTTGCTGACAGCAACTAATGTAAGTAGTACCTGCAACCCATATGTATTTGAGATACACTCATGAATTGTTCTCTCTTCCTGAACCACATTCTTTCAAAAAACCCCACAACCTCTAGGCAATAAATTTATCATACAAACATAATGTATTGTCCTTACTTGGATTCTGAATTTTCACTGTAGAATCTGGCTCTGGATGTGGTTTATGAACAACTTGAGTGCACACTTGTTCTGTCAAAATCTAAAATAGAATATTAAGTTCCTTTTACCATTTTTAATTAAATGCTACAGCATTTCTTTGTTCATTTTTAAATTTGTTAAGAACATTTACCATGGCCACACTGTAACTTCATATAAAACATTTTAGTAAAATATTTTTATTCTTGAAGAATGGAAATGAACAATTCCTCTACGCAAAGATCAAGATTTTCATGGATGTACAGTGGCTGGTTAACTAACTTTTTAGTTACCTGACTAAATATACAATAATGGTGTTTTAAAGATATTTCATTCATATTCTTCATAGTGTTATACATTCACAGATAAAGAATTCTTTCATGAGCACTGTACGTTAAAGGTTATTCTCATACATTCCATCCATAACCAAACCCAGTATTTCTTAAAAGTGGGTTTGATTTTCTCCAGCCTAGGAAAGAGGAACAGTCACAAACAGCATTCCATAGGAATAATCCTGGGGCTTTGCATAATGAACAAGACAGATTGTTCTCCTGTTTCATGAATTGTACCTGCCAAACTAATGAATCTGTATTGAGGCAACATCACAGACCTTTCACACTGGGATAGCTGTCACAGGTTCTATGTCTGCAACTTTATTTTTAAGAACAAGCTAAAAATTTAACGATACTAACATGGGGTTCTCTATAAGTATATTCAATCAAATGTATTTCAAAATAGAATCATTTCACTAGTAATTCTTGTTTATTTTAAAGCAGAACTTTAGCTCATTCATTAATCAATAATCAATAATCAAACTAATATTGGTTGTAAACTCAATATCTTTTAATGGGTCTTTACATATTGGTATTTAAAATAGAGGGCAAATATGCCTTTGCTTTTTATGAGAGAACATGGAAAATATCTGCATCAGTTCCTTGGCAAATTTTTTGTACTTCTGGCACTTAACTTATTTTTCTCCTCCTCTGGCTATTTTTTTAAATGTAATGTCTGTGGATGCTGGACTTCATGAGGACTTTAATTTTGTCACTGAGTCATGTCTTTTCTGAGAACACCAATCACAGAAGCTCTCAGAAATCTGAATGCAGCGTCATCTAGACTGTGAGACCCAAGTGGTCAAACCACACAGGGTAAGTTTAGATACATGCAATAAAAAAGAACTTAACGTCTGAGTAAGTCATTGGCAAATAGATGGCGTTTAGATTTTTACAATTATAGGAGAATGTTTTCTTCATCACTCAGACTCAGAGCCCTAAATATTAAGCCCTCCTTTAGTCTTTCATGTATTTTCTGGAATCAGTCCTTAGCCATTACACCTATTTGTGACTGAAAAAAAATAATAGCATAATTAAAAAATATCTTTCTACTGCATAAGATCCTCAGAAATTGCAAAAAGGCTCAATTCTAAGTCACCATTTTAAAAAATAATTGAAGATTGGACATGATCTTTATGCATTTGCAGGCATAAGGATGTGAGTTTCGACCAACTTGATGTTGACAATATTTTGATTTAACAAAATTGCTCATCATCAAAACTGAAGTTTCTACAAGAGCCTGGTAGAAGGATTGAATGCTTCGAGTTCATATTGGCCTCAAGCAGTATCTGTTACATAAAAGTGGCTGTGTTCAGTTATCATTTTGGCACACAATCAGCATTACTACTTAAAAAAGAAAAACAGCACTTTTCAAAATTTTGTAAACTTGAAAGGAATGGCAAAAAAGAAAAAGAAAAAGAAAAAAAAAAAAGACTTCTCTGTCTCCAGTAATTTCCATTGCAATGGAGGAGTAAGAGCAATTGCAGGTCTGCAGTAACTTTTTATTGTGTGTGTGTAAAATGATGAACATCTTAAATAGCAGGATCTTTTCCATCACCCTTTATAATGCTGTAAGTGGGAAGTTTTATAGAGACTATGTAAAAATTATGACATTGTTAATAAAAATATCCAAAGCATGGCAAAACACAGCCTGAACCAGAAAATCCTGTCTTAAAATTTCTATCTAAAATTTTCTCAAAAGTCTTGAGAATCAGGATATTGTAAAGCACAGAGTCACAATATAATTAAGTCATATTTTTTACAATAGAGATGACAATATCTATGTTTAGTAATTTGTACCTCATAAAGCGTGTTATATGTTGTAACGGTCACTGTATTTGTATGCAGCATCAACCTTTCTCCAAGAAGAGTGAAAAGACTGTGAGTATGCATGATTTCAACCTTTCGCCTGGAAGAGAAAATAAAAATATTAGGAAAATGCCACACATGTTGAACATTTTAAGTAAATGCGAAAAAACCAAAAGCCAAATATTTTGATGTTGTACTAAAAATTTCTAAAACTTGTTGTTTTGTAAATATTATGAATTAAACATCATTTAAGGTCTTTCCCAATATGAACACAATTGTAGTAATACATAAAGGTTCTCAGAATGCAATGCTATATTTGGGATGGGCTTTTGTATAAAACAAATGACACACCATTCTCACCCTCCATGATTTTCACAGTGGAAAGACAAAGGAATCTCCTTCTATCTTACTCAGGCTGAGAGAGTTCAAGATGTTTATAGGCTGGCTAAAATGTGATCCATATCTTTTGTTGCTCTCTCAAGGACTCAGGACAATCCAACCTCAGATATTCCAACATCAATACTAACACAAACAGATTTGTCAGTACTGCCGTTTTCTTTATATAGCATTCTCTCATGCAGGCAAAACAATTAAATCCTGGAATAACGTTACAATGCAAAGGAAATAAAATCCTGAAAAGTTATGAAATTCCAAGTGATTGAAGTGAATTTTATAGCTACGATCAAAAAACATTCAAATCTTAAAAAGCAGAGAAACAGCTCACATTAGTGAATTCCATCTGTCCCAAAACAGTACTCTTTTAAAATTAGACATAACATCATAAATAAACAAGTACTTCTCGTAAATTGCATCACTAAATTTGTCTACTACTATAATGAATATGAAATAAAACGTATTCAAAATAATTAATAATCTCTATTAAAGCAGCAAAAAAATATGAAATAAGATAAAATACAGTAAAGTTGCTGTAAAATTTTATGTATTCAAAAGCTAAGAAACTCCCTTTTCATGATTACGACGATAATAGCACAGGTTTAAATTACATAGATCCATTCTAGAACTTTTGAAATTAATTATATTATAATTTTCAAATAACCACAAGAGAGAGTGGCAGCAGCTTATAATAGTCTGTACTCTTCTGTGCACAGAAGAGAGTTCATGACTTATGAGAAAAACTATGGGTATTCAACCTCATGAGCTATGCTGTAGCTCATGCAAGTGAAAATTCATTGGAAGATTTACATGTGCAGATAAAACCCAAAAGTAAATAATGGACTATGATTTCAGTGGTGGTGTAGAAAGAATCAAAGATGGCAGAGAAGGAACAGAACAGTTTTTTGCCAGCTGTTAAGGGTAGACAAAGTAGTCTGTCATCACAGATCACAAAGAAAAATCAATCGAGTTATTCAGGCTCTCATCTAACACATTACTGGTCACTTCTCCTAAGAATCAATTACCTCCACTCTAGCTTAATCTGCGATGGATATATATGAACTACAGCAATGGTAACTGGTTTTGTACCTACACATTCGTTATTAATAGTGTATTGGTTCAGATTTCATAAATCACATTATAATATCTCTATGCAATTCTGCTTTAGTGTATTAAAATACAATGCCTGTTTCCTGTACTGTGAAACAGAAACTTAAGTGCTTTATAATTTTATGTAGTTTAGAATTTTATAATCTCTTAGAATTTCCTGTAATTGACTACAATTTTATAAAATCATGCGTATGCACACATATGTATGCGCACAAGCAGGCACACCTCACGAGCACTAGATGTAAGATATGAAAATGGGGGGGGGGCATTTTTACTTGCTGAAATCTACATAAAATGTGACCATTTACAGAGGTTTGGAGGTCTGAAAATTTAAAAAAAACTTTGAAAGTTACACAGAATATTCAAGTGGATTTCAATTACTCCAATTACATGAAAAATAAAGTTATTTAATTTTGTGCCAAGTACATACTTTCACTCAACAATGGAAACTACACTGATACATCCATAATTACAAGTAGATGCTAAGGACCAGGAAATAAAATTTCAGCTCCTGAAAAATCTCACTTTTCTTTTTCTGTAATGTTCCTCTGACAGAGTTTGCTACTTGATTTACTGGATAAGCGATAAATATTTTAAACAAATGTACTTATTTGGACACCGCCAGCCTTCTGCACAAGTCAAACTGTTATCCCAAATGTGGGGTCATTTGCCCAGTGTGCAGACACCAATTAACACACAGAGCCAAGGTATTTTGTTCCCTTCATATTTGCACAAAGATGAGTGCTAGGTGGCAGTTCCACAAATATAGCACACCTTTGTACAAAACTACAGCATATTTATCCTGCTACATCATTAGTATAAACCCGCCCAAATTTACACCTATTGGTTAGTGATTAACATTTCATACACTATTGGTTTACTGTATTTAAATTAGTCTCCCTTGCTATGCAAATTAGCACACATGCTCATTTCAGGTAGGGGGGCAAGTCTTTTCAGTCCTGAATTGAGTCGGTGGTCATGATCTCCCCTTGCCACATTTACCTTTCACCCAGTTACTGCAGTTTTATCAGACTTCATGTTTTTCTGGCCACCATCCAGTCTTTGGCGCCAAGATGTTCCCTTTTATCAGTCTGTTAGCTCTTCTTCAAGGGTATAGCTGTTAGTTTTCCACGGTTCGTTAATTAAACAAACACGTCTCTATCTTTTAGCTCCCTCCCAGATTCCTCTCCCAAAGCACAGGTGTTTCGTAGTTTTGTTCAGTGGAAAATTCCACTTTCTGCAGGATATCATTTCAGCCCTTTGAAACTACGAGAGCCTATCATGTGTCTCATATGTCTCACTCTTTCTTTTCATCCACAATACATAATTTCCCGTGACTTGTCTCACTATCATACTCTTAACGTATCCAAGTAAAATACAAGCAATTATGACTACAATTATGACAACAATTAAATTTTGCAATAAGCTGTGTAACCATCCAGCAAGGGAGAATCAAAGTCCATGTAATATTTTAACCATCCCAATTCTACTGAGGCCCTCAGGTCACAACTTGACTTTGCCACTTGTTTTATTTTGTCCAGTTGATCCTCTAGATTTTCAGTAATGTTTGGGATGTGAACACAGCAGTCTTTATTATTTAAATAATCCCCGCATTTGGGAAAACAAAACCTTGATCTGGTGTATCGTACCTAATCTGACTCCTATCAATATGAATGATTTTTAGTAAGTAATGTTTGAAAAGTCCTTGGAGATTCTTGAGTGGACTATCAATTTGCTGTATTAATTCTCAGAACACTATTTGGCTTGCTGGATCCCAAAAGAAAAATCCCATTTGGGAGCATATTCTCAGCTAAATGTCTCTCAATTGTACAGTCATACTTTATTGATCTTACTGAGAAAAGCATGTCTAGCAATACTGCACTCTGGCTGGACTCCTAGCTCCCTTCCCTTCTAAGGAGGTTTTACATGATGAAGTCTCTTGCGAAGCACACAGTTAATTTTTATACTGCACAGCCTCCAGCTGGAATATTGTTGTGGGTTAACCCCAGCAGACAGTTAAGAACCACACGTAGAAGGGGAAAAGTGAGCAGCAGCAGATTACACAGCACTGCATTCTTTTTAATTCTTTCTTAACACCAAAATATGGAAGATGAGACTAAGTACATCTATTTCATGACACCAGTTCTTTTTAAATGTGAATATTTCTTGCTGCCACATTTTATATGTGAATATTTCTTGCATAGAGGTATGTTCTTACCTCTTTTTTTTTATGATCATTTACTTAGTCTGTGTGCTTTTCCTTCCGAAACTTTCCCATGTGAATAACATATTCTTTTATTTCTTTTTTCCCATAATTTTAAAGCTATTTTTAAAAGTACTGCCCTGAAACTTTTATTGCAATGACATTGAAAATTCTGGCAACAAATTTTTGATGACACTCATATGTTTCCTATTATCCTTACCTGAACATACGATATACATTTATAAAACATATTTTTAGAAAATGTTTTTCAACAGTTTTAAGACTTGAATTTCAACATATCATATATTTGGCAGACAATCACTGTATGTTTTCAAATGTCATAGTAGTAACAATTTAACTGGAAAATTAATTTTATCCCAATGTATAAAGGTGCAAATTATTAATCAGAAAACCTAACAATTTTAATTTAGGTATTTCTAAAGACTGTCAAAGAATATACAGTAATCATGACAAAAAGACAGGAAGAATTGTGAATTTAAATACACCACTATAACAATTTTAAAACTATACTTACTTATGACCCAAGTGCTTAAGAAAATATCCAAGGACCTTCAAAGCTTGCACCCATATACTCTCACTTTTGGAAGCCAATAATTTATAAATTACTCTAAAAAAGAAAAACAAATTCAACACATTTTTTCAGTTCATTACTAAACATCACATATATAGATTGGCTTTCACTGAACAGGGATATTTCTTAGTAAATAAAACTATGAAAATAGCAATTTACACAAAATATAAGGATATACTGAAAGCACCAAGCACAGCGTAAGTTTGATTATGAATTCTTTGGGTTAGAGACATGGTGTCTTTTGGTTCAGGTCAATGTTTTATAACAGAAAGCGACAACCTTCTCTCATACTTCTACCTTGGAACAATGAAATAAAAGACAGTCTGAGCAGTTGTAGCTTAAGACAAGAGAAGTACCTGGACGCTACTAAAAATCTCCTTTCATTCTTAAAAACCCTACTCAATATCCTTCCTACATAGGATTTAATCACGGGATGTTTATATTGAAATCTCATTTCTCAAAAGTGAAACATGGCAATATGTTACACAAAATCCCATATACACCTATGAAGCCAAATTCTGGATAAAAGAGGCCTCAAAATTTAACTAATTTAATTTATTACTTATTTAATGAATATGATTGGTTTAAGCACAAATTCTACAGTCTTTCAGAAAGGAAACCAGTCTTGATTTGAAGACACCAAGAGACAGAAAACATTGTCCTTCCACTGGACTGTTCTTCAACAAATTTTTAAATTTATATTTTAGTTTCCCATTTGAATTAGCTGAGCTTCAGCTTTTAGCCGTTTCTCCACTAAAGAGCACTTTAGCAGACAATATCTTCCTCTTTTGAAAGGAGTTATGCCATTATCGAATGACCTCTGAGGCTTTTGTCCTCTGATAACCTAAGCAGACAAACCCCTAATTCTATGTAAGGCATTTTTTTTGAACACTTAAATGTTGCAATTCTGTGCATTCTCTCCACTTTTTCAACACAGACATTTAAATACAGAGACTGCACCATCAAACAATTTTAATCTTGGTACAACAAATGTTACATAAATATGTCTTAAATCCTCTAGATCAGTCTTACCCTTCTTCAAAAGGTGTCAGGAATAGAACTCTGTCTGAATACAGACAACTATAGGCAGAAAACAAAATCCCCACCATGAGTACAATGAGTCTTCCCTTCAACTAGCATTGTCATTCAAACAAGTATCTGTACGAAGATCTTAGTATTTTGTCAAATGAAGCTTGAATTTATCAGGCAGTAGACAGGGTTTTTTTCCCTCCTGTTTTACAAGCCCCTTGCATCTTCCAAAGTATTTTCAGAACAGCACAAAATAAAATTCTATAGTAAATATTAAATTATTAAGATGAAAAGTATTAATCTCTGAAAAAAGCTGCATTACCAAATTAGGCATAAGAAAACAACAAAAATTAGGCATAAGAAAACAACAAAAATACCACTTCTCTGGGAATTATCAGTTATTAATTTTACTGTCAAACAGATAAACATATGAATTCCACAGATAGATTTTTTAATCTTTCAGAGAGAATTTGAGAAGTTAGGGCATGATTTCTCATTTTCTTCTTCTTCCTTCCAGATTATGTTAAACATCTGAAGACAGAATATTCAAATTTATTCTAAGGTAGATACTTGGCTTTTTGATGCATTTTGTTAATTACATATTCTATTTGATATTGAGAAGCAAGTACAACAGTACATTTACCTTTAAATATCATAATGACAACCTTAAGCAGAAAATTTTTTCCTCCAAGCTATCAAAACCACTCTGGTTTTGACAAAAAATACAGCCTAAGTTAATACCATTGTAGTCTGAAACATCAGCAAGTGTGATATTTATGTGAAAAAGAAGCAATCTGCAGAATGATGATACTGGAACTACTTTTAAGATATTTTCTCACTTCACTGTCTTACCGTATCCCATTTCTCTGATCAAAGGCAGGTATCATGGATGCTGGATGTTCGGACATTAGTGCCACTAGCAGCTGCAGCACATCATGAATATTTTCATCCTGTATGACAAGCATCAATGTTATTCTACAAACTAACCTCAACAGCAGGCTTCCCATTGAGCTGGTAGAATTGGTTACAGTAAAAGATAGGTAATTACAGAAACGTACCTCATGCATTGTTAATAAGTAATTTAATATGCTCTGCAGTTCATCTTCTTTCACTCCTCGATCCTAAAAAAAAAGAAAAAGCAGGGGCATTATACAGAGAAAATACATTCTTTAAGTTTGGCTCAAGAAAACTTGGACCAAGCCAAATAAACCTACAATTTTTTTTCTATTTCAACTCAAAAGACGAAATTATCTCTTTCATTCCATTGGTTTTCCCTATCACATTGACAATTCAAAACAGCATGGAGTCAGCCCTCTGTTCCTGCTAGAAAGGCTTCTCATAGTGTGGGCCCTCAGATACTATAAACTATTACTGCCACTCCTCCAATCCCTGACACAGAATAGAAAAAACAGGAGGAATAGGCCAGGCCAGAAAATACTGGTTTTCAGTCTAGTCTCAAACGACAGATCATACCTCAAAGACTAGCATTCAGCTGTAACAGAGAGAAAGAGTCCTAGACCATTTCAACCAGTGGCAGAAACAAAAAAAAGGATAAAGCAATAATTAACAACTGCCATTACCTTTTTCATTTGATCAATCAAGCAACTATCTACCATATAAAAAAAGCCCAAATACCTGAAACATTCTGTAACGTCATATACTATTTCTGCACATACATTTAATAAAATATACATGGCATAGTTTGGTGAGGTTAATAAGAAATATTTTACGGATTTACTACCTTTATGTTGATTAGAAGTATCTGCATGAACATTAAAATTAACCAGAAACAGATACAATACCTGACAGGTATTGCATATTTACTAGTATGAAAGATCCTATTACATATATATAACAGATGTCAATGTTTTCCATTTGGAATAGACTGTTTTACCTTCAATATAAGTTGCTTCAAAAACAGCAGCATAAATGCCCTTAGTGATATGATTTCTTTCTGTGAGGGCCGAGGACCATCTGGAAGAAGCAAAATATACCACTTTTAAATATAAAATAATTCCTTGCATGACTGCAGCTTCTTAAGGAAATCACAGTTCCTACAACAGATTTAGTAGTTTAGTCATTAATAAAAGTTCATATTTGCAAATTATATCATTATAACCTTTCAGAATCACATTTTACAACACTAATATACATAAGTGATGTTTCATTTTGAAAAAAAGAAATCCCTACGTGTATATATATATTTTTTTTTTTTTAAACAAAGACACAGGAAGATGAAAGGTAGTAATCAGGTCTAGACCCACACAACTAAACTAAGGTATATGTTCTGTAGGTGTCTTCTTATGAGCCAGGAGTTTAAATCCCAGTATAAGCAACTACTCTATTGACTAGATCTACTCAACTGACCCAATGTCAGTGCCCAATTCAGGATAAAAATTATTAATTCTATTGACTACATTGAGTTGAATTCCACTGAAAACAGAGGAAATTTAAACACCTAGTACAAGCTACACTGTGGACATGTAAACTTAAAAGGGTCTGAATACAAAGTTGAATCTCACCTAAAATACGTGATAACAACTTGGAATAACTAAGCCACTATGTTAAATACCATCTGAACGAAATCCAGCAGAGAAAGGATTAATGAAATATTAGTGGTGGACATTACCTGTAGCAGAAACTGAATCTATTTAACCAAAGAGAAACTACCATCTGAAGAAAATATTAAATTTAAACCAGGAAAAAAACCTGTAATCTGTAATACTTTAAACAATTGTGCTTGAGGAAGTACATTAGGAAAACAGAAGTATCTAAAAAATTGAATAAGAAACAGAGCTTGAACAACTATATCCACTCGAACCTTGCTCTATTGTATTTTCCATTCTCCCCTTTCAGAAATACTTAAGGTTGAACTGGAAATTCCTTTGTTAAGTCCCTACTTTTCAACCAATGTGTGTCATAGACAGTCTTAAATTTTGCACAGTGAAAATAAATGCAGCCTAATTTACTTTTTCATCAACCATTTCATCTTATGCTGATAAACACATATCAAAGCTTAATAACACTCTATGTCACAGTATTATTTCCAATCCAGATGAATGCAACCTTCTAATGAAGATTTTTTTTATAGTCTCTGGTGCCACTCTTTGACGTGAAGCCACTGCTGTACACACAGTAATTCAAGTTTGCAACGATGGCAAACCTGAAGGTAAATTGTATTTGTTTGACTAGCAGGAACAAAAAGAGTTTTCTTCCCTGTTTAGGATTGGAGAGAGGAGAACTGGATACTTTTCAGAAAGAAGCAAATAAATCTCAACCTCCCCCCACTATTATATGTAAAAATAGTAAGGATATTGTAAAAAATCTATCATATAGCCTTTAAAGATACAGGAACAGTTTTATATACATAAATTCTAATGGCACCATGAAACATCTATTTCCCATTGTAAAAGCAGAAGTAAGTTGGATTTTTTGGTACTAGCTGCAACTACATTAAATATTGCATGTGTTTTTATGGCAGTGGTGTGCTTCTAGCCAACAGCTACTTTTTTCCCTAATTCAAATGCAGATTCAACTCTAACTGCATCACAGAAATCTGTTTCTTTGCACACCCTCTTCCCTCCTACACCTTATTGGGATTCAATATTGGACAATATCTGAAAACCAGGCCTAAAAACTGAGGCATTTTGTCTTTTTTGGAAGACTGTAATTATGGAAACAGAAAACAGAACACTAAGGCAACGGGGAGCTCTGCAAAGGATTTCAGTAACAGAAATTTTAAGGAAGGATTAAAAAGAAGATATCCCAAATTAACCAGAAACCTGTTCAAAGATACCCAAGTTTCATACTACTTATTCACATACCCACTAGTTTCTCTGGAGATGTGTGAGAACCCTGAAAAGGGTCCTTCAACACACAAAAGATACAAAAGGAGTTGTTGCTTACAGGTTTTATGCCAAGCAGGCAAACCGATGCTTTTTCCTTTAGTCTTCCGGGACTTCTTTGTATTTTGGTTGTGTCTTGAAGCTTCACTGCATTAGAATCAGAAAAGGGGGACAGTTTCTGCCCAAAAGACTTTATTAGTTTGAAAAATTAAAAAAGGACTGGTATAAAAAATAAGAGGCTGGAGAAACTGGAGGCTATGTAACCAGAGACAGCTACAAATAGTGGAAGAAAGGACTGCAGCAACAGTAATGCAACAGTCATCTGATACAGATTGAATGGAAATAATCTGGGAAGTTGTAAAGCTACATCAAATGGATTTGCCACTATAATTGTTATCTCATCACACTTTTTGGCTTCATTACTAGTTGAAGATTTATTTTTTAAAAATGCATTATTTACCAAACAATGGTATAATTTCTGCTATAATTAAAAAATATACATTATAGACACATATACCAAGGTAAAGAGAGACAAATGGATCTTGTTTTTCAACTGAAACATTGAAAAGTAGTTTTCTTTACTGTCTATTAATCTTTGTGCCCATCACTGGCTATAGACAATTCAGTGTCACCATCACTCAGAAACTGATAAACAGCACTGCTAAAGACTAAATCCAAACCCAAACCAAATCAACAACAAAGATAATCCTTTTAAGATCTCATACAGCAACCATAAGTCCCTAATACAAAATAGCAACATTCTTGTTAATTGGCAAAGAGAAAGGATGCCTCCCTTATCCCACACCAGGATGAGTCACTAAATCATTTCCTGCATTTAGATTCTTTATGTATGTATTTATTGCAGATAGCACATGATTTGCATCAGATTTTTTTTTTAATATACACTCATAATGAGAGTTAGCCAGCTTTATCCAGACAAAAATAAATTAAAAAAATTTATCCAATTCATACTTGCAGCAGAGAGCAGTTACAGGGGCATAAAACAGAACTAATTAAGAGG
Organism: Theristicus caerulescens; assembly: GCA_020745775.1. Lineage (NCBI taxonomy): Eukaryota > Metazoa > Chordata > Aves > Pelecaniformes > Threskiornithidae > Theristicus > Theristicus caerulescens. The sequence goes on from CM036559.1 coordinate 107,002,154, forward strand.
GAATAAGTAAACATATTCACAGAGTAAAGTACAATCATACTGGTGTAAAAAATTGATTGGGAGCTTTGAATAACAAAAATAATTATTTCTAATCCTGTCTTTGGAAATAAAACATTGTGTTATCAGTTCTACAAGCAACCAAACGCAACATTCTCCCATCTGGCTTTTTTATGTGTAAAAAGCATGATTTTTCTACTCCTTAAATTAATAAAACACGACACAGATAGCAGAATCTGATCTCCATGTATGCATAAATAACATCACATGTTGTGTGGATCACAGAAGGACCTACTTTTTATCTTACTGTTGCAAAGCTAATGAGAACTGAGTTCCACTCTAAGCCAGCCCTTGAAATAACTGTGCAACTTTTTCTGTCCACAAAAAGAAAAACTATAGTTACTTTCTCCTTATAATAATTTTCATAATTCCCACTTTTCTAGCTCATGTTCAAAAATGTGGGACATACATTAAAAATGTTCTTGAAAACTCTATTTAACATGAGTTAACTTGGATATTAACAACCATGCATTCTCTAGCAGGAGGCAAGATACTGCTCATAATGGTCCTTTCAGAGTAAAAGTTGGGAAGCACACAGGAAACACTAGTAGAGAAAAAGAAATGCTTGGCTAATGGCTCAAGAATGAACTACACTACTCAGTAGCCTGAAACTTAAATGCACATTGCTCTCATACAACAATGAAGTTGCAAGTATTGCATAGCAATGCTCCACAACACAGTCCAAAATTACAATTTAGCACAATACATTTCTGAGAGTTGTTAACACTGAGTATCCTAAACTATTTTTTTCTTAGGGAAAAAATCTCCACAACATTTAGTTTATTTTTCTGTTATTGCATTCATTTTATGCTTTCTCATTACTGCACCACTGTTGGTCCATCAGTATTTTCAGAGAATGCCATGCAGTTGGTAAGTAATTCCAATGAAGGTTTTTCAAGCCATAAACATCCTGGTGGGCTCTGATAAGTTCTCGCTTAAATTTACAGAAATTGTGCATCAAATTAATTAAGCAACATGAAGATTTTTTTTTTAAGTGTATAATTGTTTTACTTTTCTTTAAAAAGGTTAATAAAGAAATTAAACTATCCAACAGTTAGTAGACATCCAAAGATGAAAACAAAAAAAGTGTGTTTAAATTGTTCTCTGTTGCTTTGATATTAAAAATATGTGCGTTTTGCCCATTCTGAAAGACACTCACAGCTTGGCTTTTCTTTAAATACCACTCTAGTATATGTTTTGAAAAGACGAAACATGAAAGAACAAAGACTGGTAACATAACACTAAGATGTCTCTGGCAGCTTAAAGTATTATCATTGAAATGCACCATCTACCATAGCAAGACAAAGAGTTAAATGTCTCTCCACTTATCCTCTTCTTCATTCCCCAAATCCACAAAAGGAAATAATTATGGAGGAAGTAATATAATTTTAAATAATTTTTACTCAATTGCCTGCTTCACTGTGTCTTTAGATGCTGCAACTGTTGGGCAACCCTATGATCTTTCCCACCTTCACATCTTATTCTGTATGATTTAACAAAATGTTAAAGGCATGCATGTGGCAAATCAAGAGAATAGCTATAACCATAGTTCAAGTGTAAAATGTAAAATAAAATAAAGTTTAGGGATTCTTTCCTGTGGAAATTGGTTTGACTTTTTCTGCACTTTCTGACGTAAGAATTATTTCACAAGTTCACTTTTAATGGTCTTAATAAAACTCAAGTCACTTTTGTCCTGCCACCTATTTATAACTGGTAATTTAATTTAAAAAAAAACCACAAACACAACACAAAAAAAGAAAGTAAACCTCATAATTTTAAACAGAAAACTTGCCTGCACTATGTAGATCTATATCTAAAATGTAAAACCTACTAAGAATAATTATCAAGCAAGCTGATAAGCATACATTTTGAAAAAGTGTTTCTAGTAATTCAGAAGGAAACAAAACAATACAAATTTAGTATACCGAATCCAAGAAGAAATACCAGTTTGAAACAGGAAAGCAATAATGAAAGAGAAGATACAAAACCAAATTTGAAATAAATATTTGAATCTTTTAAATAATTCAAAACATTTATACCTTCTATTTTATAAGCTCAATACCAGGAGAAGCAAGGGGGAAACTTTTATTTTTTAAGAAAACAGCATTAGCCAAATGGGAAGCTTCAATATTTTGAGCTACTTTGCGTTTAAACAAGGTATACTGAACTGTCAGTATAGAAAACTCACCCACTTTGTGCTTTATTAAGACAGGGGAAGGCAATAAAACCTTGAAGCAGAGTAACTGTCTGCAAGTAATAGCAAATCAAACTACTAATATTAAAAAGTGTTTCAGTATCTCTGCATAAAAAACCGTATGCCTAGAAGACAAGAAAGCATCACACTACTATAATGTCTGTATGAATAAGCTTACTTTCTAATATGACAGCAAATTATTTGAAGGCGCTATAACACATTCAGTCAAATTTTGGATATTGGCAAGATTTCCATTAAAGTATTCTTCAGATCTGAAAAGTCTGATGTCAAGTTAGCTTAGAGTTTCAGTTGCCTCTGATAGGGGAATATCATATGCCATTTTCTTGCATTATGACATTTTTCTGTTTCTTACAGCAAAATTACTGCTCATTGACAATGGGTCCTGTTCTTTCATTTCGAAATATCAAATGCTACTTAAAATGCAGCAACTCTAACATTCACGTACTTGTATTTTTACAGTGTAAGTTTCTTACTTTTACAAACTTCTTTTTACACATTATCCTACATTTTAACAAATGATACACTTGCTGGCCACATGTGGCAGTAGTGGCTGTATGCCGGCTAATAAAAATCAACACAAAACCAAAATCCTGGAACAGTTAACTTTTTTGAAATATTTGGATTGGTGAAGTTACGAGTTGGTGAAAACAGAGATGGAAAGAAAAAAGCATTAAGCATATTAACTACAGCTACTTATAGTATTCTAAGACTATAAACATGAATCAGCCAGACCTGCTATCACATTGGCAGATTGCACTTAATGTTAAAAGAAAGAGCATCTGGTGAAGAAAAGAGATGTAATATCCAGCTGATTAAACATTTTGAAAAGTTTTCAGGAATTTTATCAATTGAAAGTAATTAATGTGAATTTGATAAAAAACTAATATGAAATTGAATTAATATGAAATTAAATTTAGCAACCCATCACCTCAGGAATTATTATATTTTCACAGTCATTTGCTTGCAAATCACCACAGTTATTACAGCTGTGTTAGCCAGAAGCAGAGGCTACCTGTGAAATAGTAGCAAAAAAAGTCCTAGTACTGATTTGCATGGAGAAAATTCCATAGTTATGCTGGATTTGCACATCCATTGCTATGTCACTGATCTTCCTCCCTGATAAGCCAACATTCTTCAACTCAACACAAGGAAAGCTATTTTTCCAGACAGGAAAGAGAGTACTACAAAATACTTTCTTATAGTTGTATCAATTATATGGGACTTTCTGCAGTCTGAACAATAGGGAGGAAAGAAGAGGATAAGGAACAAGGAAGAAAGTTGAGATTAATCTTTAAAAAAGTCAAGTTTATCTAGAAATATAACTAAAGAATAAAAAGGAGAAAATTCAGATATAGTGGATAATAATATGTATTTTGAAAATGTGCATGGCCTCACAGTTTATCAAACGCCTTCCCAACTCCTGTATGAAGGCCTCAGTAATTGTGATTTTTGTTGTCATACTGCTACACCAAACAACCAGTAATTTGCACTATCTGATTACCTACCTGGCTGCCTTCCTGAGAAAAGCAGAATATTGTCTGGAATTGACACAAATGAGAAGAGAATGTACTATATCCTTAAAACGGGTAAGAATGAAAGAAAAGATAGGGAAGTAAAACAGCCATATGTATGGTAATTTAGAGTTAACTGATTCATTTCTCATTCCTAATTTTGTGTCCTTGTGTACCCCATGCCTTCTGTTCAGATTTTGATGACTACATTATATATTTTTTTCTAGCTATTCAACTGGCATTACACATACAAATACTCCAAAAATACAGCTAACTGCAGAGAGGCAGATCTGGGCAAGACAAAAAACAAGCCATACCTCCTACGGAAAGAAATGTCATACTGTTTCCACAAAAGAGCAAGCCTAGCCAGAGGGAAGTCAGTAATATGCAATACATTTTCAAAGTGTTGTTAGGTACTAGTGTCATGACACAGAAGTACAGGAATTCTTTAATTAAAAAAACCACCTCCCCTCCCCCCCCAAAAAAAACCCAAAACCAAAAAAGAATTGCAGCAATAACAAGTAGACAATATTATCAAACCTACAGTCTCAAACCTGTTGAGCAATTTCCCAGGTCTCTAGGTGTGTAAATGTGGTTGACAGTTGGAAACTTTACCTCCCAAACAGCTGGCCGTGCAACAGTCACAAATACAATGTACATATTATAAGCTGATTAGCTGAGTTTTTAAAATCCTAATTCCTCAATGAGCTCAAGTATGGTTAGCTTGTCTGATGGTAAAACTGTACCTATGCAGCACAACAGTGTAATGCTCAACAGAGCAAAGCTCTGAAAGCATGAAGCTGGATAAAGTGAGTCCCAGGGTAGGATTCAGCTCACACTAATTTCAGACATCTACAGTGAGACCAGGTTCTAACCTTCCACTGAAGTCAATGGAGATCTAATCAATATACCCAATGGAGTCTAGAAAGCAACTACCTTTCAAACTAAACAGTTCTCAAGGCTCTGTTGACTGGAGGTAGGACACAGCTTCCCAAACATACTTATCAGTGTGATTTGGCATGTCATAAGGTATCCAAAATATCTTCACAGAACAAGCAGATTTGATGCAGGATGCACAGGACACTTGCATCCTTCTGAAGGGCAGGTGGGATGGCCCACAGAGACTAAAATGATGGTAGAAACCCATATTCAGGCAGCTGACTCCTGCATTCCACTGTCTATAATCAGCAGACATCTAGCTCAGATGGAGACACATTCATTGTAGGTAACAAAAATGAACTTAATTCCATTTTGGCAAAGGGGATCACTGACAAAAATTTCATGCTAATTAAGTAACCACCACAGTTAATTTTCATAATCTGATATTACAAACTTTTCATTCAAATGAATGGAGAACAGAAACAGTGTGCTTTTGTTAGGTATTTTCAAACCAAATTTTAATAATTTTATGAAGAGTATCATTCGTCTAATATTATACTACGAGAGAACTATAAATGAGGTCCCAGCTCCAACAGCAGCTCGTTCTGTGAGCCTCAACAAGTTACAACTTCACTGCCTATTAGGATACCTAATCTAGGATACGAATTGTTCTTTCCATCTTTATTTATTAAAAAAAAATATTGAAGAAAACACCTATGCATACGGCTCACTTACAAATAAAGAATTGTCCAATAACTTATATGTTACATATGTCACATTCTTAAATATTTAGATATGTGACAGCACTAAAACATCCAATTTCTCAGCATGACAGTAATAGTTACAGTATAAAGACAATTAATAAGTTCCTCTATATCAATTAATTTTTAAGAGACTTTCAGCCAAATCCTCCCTGCTTTACACAAGTAGCCAGCTAAATGTAATGACATTACAACTGGAGTGTACAGGATTAGAATGATTTGATGCTCTGGTTAATACACACCTGTTACATGCAGCATTTAGCCTGTATGTATTACTGTATTTTGTTGCTGCTGTCATTCAGTGTTTCGTGAGCTAAGCTAAGCACATGACCAAAATGAAGTTAAATCAATCTCTGTGTTATAAGGGCAGAGACAAAAATATTATTAAACTGGAAATACAGCTTCAGAGATCTCAGCAGTGAGAACTAGAAGTTTCCACTCTGTTTTCAAGGTCACGTAACATTACCAATCATTCAAACCCACAAAGCTTTCTTTGGCATATGAGATACATTTAGCATTTTCTTTCTGGTACAGAAGAATGGAAATCAGTGATTTCAATATGTTTTCTAAAGAATGCCCACGTACGTACATGACATGGGAGTGAAGACCTGAGTTGGAATCTTCTGGGAACACATACAAACATAAGGAATTATCATCAGAGGTGTATGAAACACCAAAAGTACTTGCATAATCCTTCTACTGTTGATCCCTGGTACCAATTATTGTCATTTACGTACCTCCTTGTCTACTGATCCAAGGAGCTTTCACATATTTACATCATAAATCTTCCCATACAAAAAATGCTTATATTTTCTTTCTTATGCATTGTACTTACCTAATCCTTTAGGAGTAATGCCACTGCTATCAGCAGGATTAACCACCCAGTAGTAGTATTTCAGCGTGTGCATTAACTGCAGTACTGTTCCTACTCTGCGTATAGTGTTATAGATTGTAGCAGTTCCAATGAATTCAGCTGACAAGTAGGTATACAAAGACAACTGCACCTGAAGAATGAAATAGTTATCCATATAAAATATAAGTTATATATTAATAACCTTAATTTTTATTTTTTTTAGGATTTACTTTGGATATGATATAAAAACCTAAAAACTAATTACAAACAACTTAGGGCAGGGACTGGACTGACACCTGGAATGACCTCTAGAGGTCCCTTCCAATCTAAATTTTCTATGATTCTATGATTTATGTCATGATAAACGTACTGGTTTCTATTTTGGATTTTTATACTAAAAATATATTTTACCAGATTTCAGGACCATGCTACTTTTCACTTTGGTCTTCATTCCTCAACTGTGATTATTTAGGAAAACAACTAATTCATTATCACCAGAGATGAACAATAACTTTTCATAGTTTTTATAAAAACAAAATACATAATTTAAATTAAAATGAAAGTTTATGCAAATCTGTAAAAAAGATATCTTACCTTTTGCTTACAATTAAAAATACATACTGTTGTGCTTAATCTTTAGGAAAACAATGTAATGCACCCACTGAAAAAGGCACTGGGTTTCTAGAAACAGTCTTTTGACAGAATTAGCCAGAATCTTAGGCAAGAATGTAACTGCTTTTAGAAACATAAAAGACTTTATAGAAGAGAGAATATAGTTAAGCAGGGTATAGACTTCATTATCTAAAAAATCTTTGTTATTGCCATGTTTTAGAGTTAAAAATTTAAAAACCTAAGTACCGTGGTATAAAAGAATAATTGTAGGAGAGTTATAACATCATTCAAGTGTACAATTACCTTTGCAGGGGTATGTATCCAGATAGCAGGATTAAAAAGGATATGATCACATAATTGCTTCAGTAGAGGTGCTCCATGAGACAAACCATCCAAATATTTTGCAAATGACAAAAATTGTTCCAGAACTGCTCTCGTTATATGAACTCTAGATGACTGGGGAAAAATAATCAGAAAGAACAAAGAAAGAAAAACCTTCTTCCTTAATATACTTACAGCAGAAATATGAAGTGATATTTTCACCGGACTCATCTTTACTAAATACATGCAACGTCATACGGTTTTATGTCATTGAATATGAAAGGAAAGTAAAAAAAAAAATCAGCAACTTATACTTTCTAGTAATATTCACGGTCTTTTTAATGGCTACATTTAACAGGTTAAAAATATTAATCAATAACTGCAGTTAAATAATTTTCTTTTTTTTTTTTTTGTTTGTTTGTTTCATTATAATCCAGTCAGGATTCTACATTTTACAGCACAGTGCCTTGAGAACTTTGTCTGAAGTCCTCAACTCTTCTTCAGTTAATTATGTGTCTTACTGAAATTGGGTTTCTCAGTATGTAAAAACACATTACTGGTAGACTTGCTTTTGTTTCTTAACCATAAGTAGGTATTTGAAGGATTTGGGTTCAAGGTTTCCTCAAATTTCAAGTGAGTCCTTCAGTTTCATAGCATATGCTATAAAATCACTGTTGAGAGCTGCTCCTATGCAGTAACATGGCATGCGGACTTTGACAAAGTTCTTCATACACTAAGTTAACAAAAGGAACTAATAGGAAAAACCACTAAACATCCTTCCCCTTGCCTTCCCTAAAAAATGTTCCAATTATTTTTAATGCTGTAAGTACAGTCTGGGAACATGCAGATTTGTTATTTTTGGAAGTGAAGTCCATTTGTCAGTAACACAAGTTCAGCCTGGATGCTGAGTTTCCTTTGGCTTGTACATCACAATTCACAATAAATAATCTGCAACTAATAAGAACAAAAATGTTATTTTGAAGTTCAAGTCAGGGAAAAAAAAAAAAGCTTTCTGTCCTCTCTGAAGTATTTGATCACACACAAATTAACAACAGATAATTTACAAATAATAAAATTGAGCCTGGATAGGAAACAAAAGGATTTTTTCCTGCCATGTGTGCCAACTGAATATAAGCATATACTGAAAAAAAAAACCCCAAAACATCCTTTTGAAAAACTACAGCTAAGGAGAATATAGCATAAAAAACCCAGAAAAAGCCATATGCTGTAAAAATTATGTTGTGACAGAAATCAGTCAAAATCCTTTAAATATTCACATATGCTGAGTTTATTGATTGTAGCAGGTGTTAATTAGAATAGTACACAAACTTTTTTTTTAAAAATTTCATGTACAACATTCTAAATCGATGTATTCAATGTGCATAAACCATAGTGCTCTACTCAAGAGAAAGGGACGCCATGAGGGCTCACTAGCCTGCCTGTATATAACTTACAGAACTGGAGCTAATAGCTTTGTAAATTCATTCTGGTTATGTCATAAGAAAACCTACCGTTGGAAAAAAACCCACCTTAGACTAGTTCCTCAACATTCTAAATCACGCTTGCTTAGTACAGAAAACATAGAAGCATAGAAAATAATCTGCTTTTAGGTATTACGTCAGTGATGGTGAAGTCTTTCTACTATGAGAATGTATTTCCCTAGCTGAAAATAACATAGGGAGCAGAATGAGAGAAATTATTTATCATTCTTTGTCAAAATTCAGTACATTTTTAAAGGTGAGATTATTGTTATTTAATTTCACCATCAGACAACACAAAGCTCTGGTCATAACTTCTTCTCAAATGATTGTTATACTGACCTCACGTTAATGAAAAATACAGTAGCAGACATTCAAGAAGGTCAGAGCCATGAGATTCAACCATAAGAGTATTACTATCTTAGTACAGTAGTTTGTTTTCAGATTATTAAATCACAGTAACATGAGGGCCTTCGGCCAGGAGGCAGGAAATGTTCCTCAGACAAGCATCTGAACTGAACCTCAGTTTTGTGATAACTGCTCATCATGTCTGAAAACAAGCAAGTAAAGGGAACGCCCCTTGAAACTGTTTCTTCCAGAAATTAAATTATTTTACAGTTTTTCTTCTTCAAAACACAGAGCAACTATTTCAACAATTTCAGAACTGAGCCACAGAGGATTAATTTAATTTTTATTAACATACAGAAGAAAAGAAATTTAAACCTAAATTATGACATGTCTGTGATACGCTTGTACAAACTGGGAACAAGAGAACTTTTCTGAATGAGAGTTTGGGGGACAGAGAGTGGAGAAACACAAATGAAAATACATTAAAGTAATTCACAAACAGATCTAAAGTAAAAGCATAAATTTGACAAACAGGACCAACTCCAGAAAATTGATTCTTTGAATATTGGCATATAAGAGGATAAGGAAGATGAAAAGACTCCTGTAGACAACTTATAAGTATTACAAATCAAAAATATCTCGTACCACAAATATATTTTATTCCATGAGTCCTTTGAGCTAAGCGATTGAAAATACCGCAATGACAGTAGAAATACTAAGAACAAAGATAAAAAAACCCCTCCAAACATACCTTTTCAAGGAGGTAGCCAATGACTAGAAAGCCTTTTCCACCAAGCATTTGTTCTTGCATGGCTACTGAACTCTTAAGAAGCTCAACCAAGAAAGCCAATAGGGTAGCACTGCATGGAAAGAACAAGCATTTTTTTCAGAATACAAATGTAGAAAAATCAATCATCTCTTACATTCTCAATATTCATCAGCTATTAAGTGAACAGAAACAGGCTTAAAGTGTTGAACAATTCCTTGAAAGAATACAGATCTTATTTTTTCTGAAAAATTTCTCCAATGATTGTTCGCATATTACAACGGTAGGAGTGGCAGTTCATATTCAAATAGAAGTGTAAAATCATTTTGTCAGCTCTCCTGATTTGACCAGGACTATCCCAAGTTTTAAATATCCAGTCCTGCAACTTGCGGTTCTAGCCAAAGGTTTTGCAGCTGGAAGAGGCAGGAGATGATGAGTGGGATCCAGCTGACAGTGCTAGAATGATTCAGGCAGGGCCGTGTCAACCATTGTACCATCTAGACTAACTATGCTAAACAGCAAAATTTGCAGCCACTAGATATATCATCATTCCACACTTTCAGTCCTAGAGTCACTACTACCACAGAAATCAGGCATTAAATGGCTGAACATGCATGTGGGCAATGATGCCCACCACAAACCACAGTGGAACAACAGCAGGATGAAGAGCTTCCTTCATACTTTCTCCAGAACAAACAAGAGAATAATATCTAGGCCTGACAAAATAAAGGCTGAGAATCACTTTCATCCAGTTAGGAAAGCACAGAGAGACTCCAGAGGCCACAAGCAAATCACCCAGCCGCCCATCCCAGCAGTATCTATAAGTGAGGTGTTCAGAAAGCACAGGGAGGGGAAAAAAAGTGTTCAGAAAAGGTTACTGTTTAGATACAGAAGATATATGAAAGACTTCAGGGGACAGACTCGGCAAGAAAGTGAAACTATGTTATGAAAACCAACAGAAGAAACATATGACAGATCAATGCACTGTGGGAGAAAAATCACAATTGACTCTTGGGTGATGAGAGGGAAACAAAAATCCACTCATCTGTTGCTGAAAAACCCAGAGGAAAGGGAGAAAGAAAGAAAAAAATATGACAGAAAGGAAATACTTAAAACGATTTTTCAAATATATCAAAAAGGTAGATGATGGAATGCATTGTACCGCATATACAATGCATACACAAAGTCATTATTCCTTTTCTAAAAATAAAATATGTATAACAATTCCTAGCTGTACTGACAAATATCTGCAACTATGAAGGTTTTCACACAGGTGGTGGGCACAGGCAAAGGTGAAAACTGTGGCTTTTGCAGCTATGAAAAAGTGAATTAAAGGAAATGTTCAATCTGCGTTTTATAAATTTCAACTTTACTTACAGTATGTAGTCAGCTAAAGGTTCACTTGCTCTCCAAATACAATCTTTTACTTTGAAATAAATGTTGAGATTGGTTAATCCATGCCAGCACCAAAAAATAATCAATGTGCTGAGGAAAGCAAGATTGCCATGCAAAAAGTACACAGTGTAGGAAAAGTACATGCTGTGAACATGAAATAGTGCCTTGTCTTGCTTCATTGTTGAATGGTCACAATAATCAGTCTAAAATCACATACAGAATGCTCCACAGAGTGTCAGCAGTAAAAGAACACAGATAATATCCATTTGCAGTACTCCAAAGCTTTTATCAAAACAGCCTGTCAAGCTGTCACATCAATTTCAAACCAGGTTATATGCATCAGTTTTTTCGTACCCCGACTGAAAGTTGCTATTCTATTTGTCATCTAAAATAAGATACTCATCATTTTTACTACATGACAATCCATAAGAAGCTCATGTAAAGGGCTGAAGATTTATATTTAGAAACTTTAAAAAAAAAAATTGAATAGGTCAGAGAAAATTCCATATAGATGGTGCTTACTATCATCCTTTATGAGTAATCTTTTGATTTAGGAGAACAACTGATTATGCATAAAGTTAAAAAACAGGATACATCTTTGCAGGGTTAGGACCTAAATTACAATAATAAATCCTGTTAATATTATATCAAAAAGTAAAAAAATATTCTTAAAATGGATTTAAAAGGTTGTTGTACCATGAATATGGCACCAGACCTAAGTTGAAAAGGTTCTAATTTCACTTCTATCAGTGATTTATCAAAAGGCCTTTTCTTTGTACTGCAGTTCATTTGTCCATTCTATGAACTTAGATGTAAACTCATGGGCCGGAGTTATCTTATATTAGTACAATCTCTATGCATTGTTAGAAATTCTGACAGGACTCCGCATACAAGTTATAAGACACACTGACACCCTAACAATAAAGATTTTTCTCTCTTTTCTTCTTTTTAAGTGCACATAAAACACAGCAGTCAACTCAGAAATAATCAGTGGCCAGTTAATATTTAACCATGCCACAGACACAGAAACATACAAGCTGGTTCTATGCAAGAAAGACTGAATCAACAGAGTTTATTAATTCAGATGCAGATAGAGCCCAAATATCACTTTTTAGATATTAACCATCTTTATGCGGGGTATGACTGAACTGATTAATCCTGCCTGTCCATATTAGCTCTGCAAAGAGCTACCTTAGCTGTCACTGTAAAGTGATGCCAATGTTTCTAGTTCCAGGAAAACATGTTAATTCAGCCAATACTTTTGTGAATGAGCTATGCCTTTTCCTAAGTCCAAAATGGCTTTTAACATCTATTGAACCAGTCACATAAAAACAGCACAAGCCAGCTCTGCAGAGTCAGCTCATGTCTGCAAGCTGTAACTCTAGGTTCTAATCCTTCTGCATTATCCAAGATTGCCACCATAAATAATAGAGTTGACGTAGTACATAGTAATTCAAATCTTGGGGTAGCACGCATGAATGCACCATTACACTTCACACCTTCAAGCACATAAACATTCCAAGTACCAGAAAAAGCAGCAAAGGAGAACCACCTGGCAGTCACATAGAGGCACAATGAAGTTTGAGGTGAATACTATATAGGACCACAGTATTGATGAAAATTAGCACCATAATTAAATGTAACTAGCAGTTTGTCCACATCATTATGCAGGAAATGAAATAATTAAAAGATCTGTAATACTTTAACTGATAGAAGAACTGTAAAATCAAAATTGAAGTGTTTTTAAATTCTCACTGCACATATAGTACTGAAGCTATTACTACCTGAAGATGATGATCAGAGACAGGCAGAAAACAGATTACATGCTTAGTCTGATTTTTTTCCAGAAATCTTGCTTACACTTGTTTCAGGTGAAACTTCTTTTTTTGAGGAGGAAGGAGGGAATGAAACTGCACTAAGTAACAACTGTTGCACAAAACACTGTTTTTACATGTTATGGTCTCTATGTTATATACTTTGTGCTAGAGAGCATTCAATCTGCCTGAAAAGACCCAACAGTTAACAATTCTCAGATAAGCTTTCGCAGTCTCTTCAAAACTTCTCTTTCCCCACATGTTCAGACTGACCTCAAGCAAACATTTAAGAGTGTGTGTATATAAAAAAATCCACACTGACATAATGGATCTTTTCTCCTCAATATTGTGTTCTAAGAATTTAGTCTTCTAGAGAATTGACTGCCTAATTTAGAGGACTGTATCCAGAACTTTTAACATATTTCAAAGGATAGTCAATTTATGTAGTCATCTTGGCAGCTGAAAATAAATTAAACCTGAAGATATGAAATATAAAAATTTTTATCAGCAGAACCAGGTTGCCAAAATTATGCTTTTAAAAAGGTTGCTGTTGACACAGGGGAAATAATATTGATTATAAGACTCTCTTCTAAGATGAACAATTTTTCAAACAGAATTTAACAAACTTACCAGTAACTAAAATGCATCGGATTGCTGCAGGGCTCACATTAAACTTGCAAAATTCTGTGCACTGCCATACAAAATTTCTCTCCATTCTTGCCTATTTTCAACTCCCCTAGATACAAAGGCAAATATAAAGGATACTTCAGCCCATTCCTACATCTCCTCTATACCACGCCCTGCCTAGAACAGATCAGTTTGTCTGCAGTGCAGCTAAGATACAGATTCACAATGAAAGTATATATGTCAACCAACACTAAATCAGACAGAACTATGATTTCAACTGAAAATATAATTTATTTCAGGAAAAAAAAATTAAGCAGTTTTCCATTACTAAGAAGCAGAAAAAAAAAGCTGCAGACCAAAACATGAAGAAGCTGTATTTCCAATGGTTATGATACTGGTTATTCTATAATTAGTGTATTGTAGAGACAACAAGTCTCTGGAATACTGTTATGTAAAAAACTGAAGATTAATTACAATGCTACAGCATTGCCTGATTTTCTCCTCAAACATATATGCCCCTTGTGAACACTTAAAAAAAATAAATTATAAAAACAGGAACACAGAATAGGTGTTCACAGCCTACACTGTCTGACTGGAAGATGTTCTTAAAGATGCTTTCATGTCTATACATATTTACCGTATTTGTGAAGTCCCTGCCTTTATAATTCAGACAGTTATTCTTATGATGTGTACTGTGAAGTTACAGATACCACCTAGCTTATTTCATTCATCTAAATATATAGATATAATACAAATAACTATTATGTTTCAATAGTTCATCATTATGTTTCAACATTACAATATTTCAGCATCACAATCTTCAGTCAACAGTCATGCAATGTTACTCCTTAAATAAAAAATACACTACAGATATTCACAAACACAACGGCTGCTGTAGATAACAGTCTTCAAAATTCCAAAATATGACACTTCCGTCTTCATTAAAAATAAGAATAATTACACACATAAATAAATATTTCATTTTCTTTTCATATTACATGTAAAAGAAGATCACAGTGGAAATCCCAGGATTACAAAGTCTTTATGCTACGACAAGCATTGAACAAGAATGAGCCGCCTTTGTCAAATTCTAAATTGACTGGTAGTTCCCACTAAGCGAACAATTATTACTGTTTTGTGGAGATAAAATACAGGACAACTTAGATAAACTATTCTTATGAAATGAGTTCTATGACTTCACTAACAAATGAAGCATCCTATTAGGAACATCAGTCATATATTCAAATAAACTCAGATGACAAAGGCTTTGGAGGAATAAAGAAAACCCTAGAAGTCAGGAATTTGAAACACTAGGATAAAAGTGAAATTTGTCTTTTTTTTTTTTTCCTTATTTGTTTTAAGTCACTACATAGATCAATTTCTCTAGTCTACTCTTTCCCATGATAATTTTCTCTGAAAAATTTACCTTAATTACTTTAAGTTTCATCTTGGATTGTGTATTACAAAGTTATCTGGTTTGTGCTTTACAAAAAGCACCTTCAATTAAAGTAGGCATGTAGCCATAAAGATCTAAGTATGTTGATTAATAACAGATGGTTTAACTTGAAGAGGCTATGTAAAAGAGAATGATGCAGATATTTGTTCTGTCTAATTATCTTTGGGAAGGATCCTTTATAAACTAATTCCACTTGTATTTCCAGCTTCTCCAAAATAGGCAAAAGGCTTCTATGATGAACTCCATCGCAGGCTGTTAATATGATAATTTTTGAAAACTAATCTTAGCATAAACAGATAAAGTGGTACTAAAGAAAATCATACACCAACAATTAATGTTTTCTTTTTAAACAAAAATAATCCTAAGGTACTTGCCCCTTAACTGGCTGTATTGAGATAAATTATTATTATCATTATTATTATTATTATTATTACTCCTCATCTGCTGGCTGCCCATTACATCTCATTTTTAGCAAAAAGTTTTAAATGAGTTCAGCTGATTTATTAAGTAATTTGTTACTTCATCAGAATATTTACTAAATGTTTCATAGTATGGACTTAGAAATCCTCAGGGAGAAGCATTAGCAATATATTAGCAATATATTTTGATGCACAGAAGATGCGAGATGATCTCCACTTCCTTACTTCATTCCTTCAGGAAGAAAATCCAAGCACAAAGGGTAAGCATGGATTTCAGAAATTGTTTTGACTGCACTTATAATACAGGTTGGGAATACAAAAAGGGATTTTCATCAAGGCATATTCACTGCTAAAGCATGAAATCAAACACTTGTGCATGTTTTAACACAGTCAATTGCTCTGCTGCTACATTACTGATTACTAATATTCATTCATTCATATTTATGCAGTCATGGACAATAAAGCCTGTGTGCCACAAAGCCAAGAAGTGTTCCCCTAACCAGGCTGGAGGTAAGATAAACTCAGAACAAAAGAGACGCAGACAGATGGTGGGGATGGAGAGGAAGTTCCCATGAGCTACAGCTATGGCAGCTCTCTAAAGTGCTTCCTTAGCTTCCAGTTTAACTACCTTTTTTTCTTTCTGTAAGCTTGTTGGAGAGAAAGGGGAAACTACTTCTTTCTTTTCCCTTCTCCACTTCTTTTTCTCATAATATATGATGAGGACAATTAGAGAAGACTACTAAACGTGTTTCATCCAAACTGATGCCACTAAATATGAGTCAGATGAATTGGTGTTGCATGGGAGAACTACAGAGGCAAGTCATTACACACCTCTGCTTACAAGCATAACACTTTGGGATACAGACATCAGTCAGAAATCAGCCACCCTTAATAGCTGCTGGATCTTCTGGAGTAGGCACCACATGTACCGCAGTTTGCGAGATTACAAAGGATTTCTACCACATAATACAGTGACTATATTTTCATTATAAACTATCGTCCAGGCAGTCTGATTTGGCAAGTCACATTCCTGCTGTCACAATTTGGGAAGATTCCAGTACAACTGATTTCATCTGAGCACAGCTAGGTTATACTAGAGATGTGAAATTTCAGGTGCGATATTCAGCCTTCTTCCCTTTGAGAGGGTTATCAGCACCCAACTCTGCAAACTCTAAATTGTAGACTGGAGGCAGCGATGGACTGGGACCTTGGCTCTCCATCAGAGGCACAAAGGTAAATGCAATGACCTCAGAAAGGATGACATTCATACCCACTCTCAAGTTTAAATACCTGGGCCAGCTGTGGCAAACAAGAAAATTCTTGAAAGACAGGAGGAGAAGACAGGTTAGGTAGGTAGGATACTACTTGGAATTCATCATATTTGCTACCATGATCTGACAAATTCAGTTAAGCTAATTACATTATTAAGAATTATTGGAAACTCACAGATTTTTCATACTAAGCTAATAAAAAAAATCAAGACATCAAATTGTATTTCCTATCAAGCTTTGCTATTTCCTATCTACGGAAACTGATTGGAAAATTGCATATTTTTTGTCAAACTATTCACCTATCAAAAAGCAGATGTATCAACACTGCTAGTTACAGACAGGAACCCAAAAATCATCCTCTAAACATAAAAAATACTAAAAAAACTGAGTACAAGATGTTAATTGATCAAAGCAAAACACACAAAACATTTACAGGAAAAGATGAACAACAGGAGTTGAAATATCGTTGCCTCCCTCACCAGTGTTTCCATTCACTGACTTACAATAGGTGGGCAATATACTCTGTAACAGGGCTACCTGTATTAAAGAGTGAAAATAATGTCAGTAATAAAACTGACTGAAAAGATGCTTACATTTACTTTGCTACAAATTTTAGGTGGGTGTATATATCACCTTTAAGAAAGTTAAGGTGGGCCTAGGCACTGCATTTATTTAGTATGATAAACAGTAAAAGTATTTTTAATTTTTATTGTATAGTGTATACAATCTAGCAAATCCAGTTAGTAACTTCTAGAATAAGCATATAAAAGAATTCTTGGAATGACTTAATCTATTTAAGCAACCAGCTACAGCTCCTTCTACTTTCAAATATTTTCCTAATATAGTACAGTCCAAAGCAACAACCTCATCTGAATTAGCACTTGTTATTTATTCTGTAATGGAATTGTGTCAGTGCGAAAGACTGTGCACCCAATAGCTTGTCAGAATCAGTCTGTACAACAGTGCTCAGCAGATCCAAATGGATTCAAAACTACACACGAGACCACAAGTGAACAAAGCAAGTCCGTCCTATCGTATTACCCATATAGTATAATCAAAGGTAAAAACAACAGTATCATAACAGAAAAAAACCACTCTATATTTCTTTTTATTATATAAACACCTTATTGACCTAAAATGCTACATTTTCTATTCTAACCAGAGTACTGAAAAGCAGGATGAAAAGTAGCAGTCTTGGCATTCAATTGAGGAACCACTCTCCTGAATAGCAGGTGCCTCACTTAATCTAAGAAAACATACTTAAGATATGAACTCAGTTACCATTCTTTTCATTTCAGTGTATGAGAGCATAAGAATCTCTACAGTGCTTCAAAAGCAGAATTGTAGGTTATTTCCATACTTGATCTCATGGAAGATGTACATAAGGTATACAGGAATATACATAATACAGGAATAAAGAACATTTACAAAGAATACCATTAAACCACAAAGTTGCTATATTCATATTGCCCTGCTTTATAATTTAAAATTTTATTTACAATGAATCTAGTAATTTAGAAAAGATTAAAATTGTAAGTAAGTGGATCAAGACAATTAAAAAACAAGGTGTTTCCTCATAGTCCTGTTAAAAAAACCCTTCTAATGTTAAAAAAAAAAATTAAACAAATAACTGAGAACCTTGAATTTATTAAACAGATTTTGATATGTGCAGGGGAGAAGCAGGTGAGAAGGATTCAGAAAAGCAGTCTGGAAGCCTAGGACACTTACACTGGGGTATCAAACTATTTGTATTTCCCACTTCCCAGGAACACATTAAGACAAAAGGCAGCACAGCTATTCAAGGGACAACTTCTGAGTCCTCCCAGTTGGCCACCAGAAAGAAATAAATTTTACAGCCACAGTAAGCCTTTATAAACATAACGGTCTACTGTCATCAAGCATCATCTGGGCCTATTTTTTTTTTTTTGCAAAGCAACATAAAGATTATCACTTATAAAAATAGATAGATTGTAATGGCTGAATGCCAACTGCTTTTCAGAAAGAAGTGGTGCAGCCCTCTGTTGCTGTTGTACGTACATTTTCATAGGTAAGAAGGGTATAAACAAGTATCAGATACAGTTCAACAACTGCATTTTGGAAAGGAACAAATAAAGAGAGAATAGTCTAAAAAACAAGGGGAAAGAAGGAAAGGACTCAGTAAATATACTTCTTCCCTTAGTCCACTCCACAAATGAATCTTAAACATGGCCCTGTTTTTCATGTTTAGCCCCCTTTCCTCATTATCTCCTTTCTTTGCCCCTAGAAATCTTTTATTCCTTTATTTGCCTACTTCCTTGTCCACTTAAACTATTATTTTTCTCAATATCTACATCCTTTTAAATTAAATAAAAGAAAGTAATGCACATACACAAAACCCATGGTAATTCAACATTTAAGTTACATCTCACCAAGCAGCCATTTGCTTAAAAATCTTCTGAATATGTTTTTGAGTTAGGATCACATCTTGTTGTATTATGCATTTGCACAATCATATAGCATAATGAATTACAGACCTCTTTTTAGAATATAATCTAATTATAGAAGAAATGCATTGATTTATTCAAGAACAACTTTTGTTTTCCTAGTTACAGTTCAACTAACTCCAGAAATGTTCTGTACATTTTAAATTGAATTTTATGAATGTTCTCACTCACTGGAAAGACCACACACTTGGGAAGAATTAGTCTTTATCTCTACTTATAAAACTTACATTATATTAGCTTCCCATTTTTAAACAGACCTAGTTACTGCTTTATCATTTATTACAGACTCAGCTCATTAATGAATTTAACATATGTTTCATTCATATGTATGGGCACATACACACATAATCTTCCTTAAATTGGAATAAAGCATTTTTGCTTACTGCTGTGCCAGTAAATAAAAACATACAGGGAATTTTTTTTCCAAATTTATTTCAAACCAAGCATTGTTATTTCTATTCCCCTTACTTCACAATACTTCAATGTAAAGTACATACTGGACAACAGACTACAAAAAAGTAAATATCCCACATGAGACAATACACAACCAGCTTTTCTGTCTTTAACATTGAATGAAATAATTTGCACCACTACATTGCTTGGAAGTACAATGTGTTATTTTTAAGACTGTGGTTACTTCTAACATCGTACTAAAATACTCTCATGAAATACATTAACTTTTCGCACTACAGAAACAAATCAAAACCAGCAGCCATCTTAGCTACACATATTTGAGTTACCAAAGGGGAAAACAGATGACTGACAAAACTTCACCAAATTGATGAATTTTTTAAATTAGATTGAGACAAGTGATCTTTCATGAGAAATTATACCAATGTATCACTTTCAGTTAAGTTTTTCAAAATTGTTGGCAATTTTAGTATTATTTAGTTATTTTTCAGTTAACTAATTTATTACTGAACTACCTAAAGCAATAGGAAATACCCAGAATAACTAATAGCAGAGTATTCTAAGGAGGAAAATAAGCCATGTGCTCTGAATTATGCACCCATTTTATAAATTTATTCAAATACAAAAATCAGCTTCTGCTTCCCCTAAACACTGTTTTCTAGCAGGTTTTGGTTACATACCATCCTACAGGAAAACACCGTACCAGTTCTTCAGCATTACCTTTTCAGTTTTGTTACCTCCAAAGGTTTAGGCCACACACTTTGTTCTGACAAGTTTAGACATCTTGTGTTGCCACTAGAATAGGAGCTTGCCCTGACAAGCAGGTGGAAAGAGATCTTTGCAGAAATAACTACAGCTGAGCTAGCTGTGAACAAGTCAGTGTGGGTACTGACAGACTCCTAAGCAGTCCTTTGCAGGCTACATACGGAAGCATTCATCTAACTTCTGTGCAGGCTTTTCAACCTAGGGGTCCACAGTATCAGAGCAGAGACTTCTTGTGTCCCTGTTTAAAACTCTCTTGGTGTGTTCCCAGTCACTGTCGCAATTGTAATATGGCCACAAAATAACTGATTATAGCTTTATGACTTTCTGACCATGTATTAATATGGAAGGAGATATCTTTCATTAATTTTGAATGTTATTAAATATGAATTCTAATGACACTCACTTTGAGAAAGTAAACAACATTGCACTGTCAAGTGCACATTTTATTTCTTTTAGAAGTTACAAGAACTGTCACTAAACTACTTTTAAAGAGTCCAGAGTGATTTGAATTCACTATTTAATCCAATCAATTTTATGCCAGTTCCATCTGGAATCTCATCAGATTAATATAATTTACACATCTCTACAGTAAACTACTTTTTAAAAAAATAATCTTATTATCAAAGAAACAAGGGTAAAATGTAAGTCACAGCATTTACAAAAGAAAACAAATAAAACATTCCCACAACAAAACCGGAAATGTTCTTAGCTTAATTTAGCTTTTCTCTTGCTTGAAAGAAGCTTACCAAACTGTTGTTTCCACCTGACTGTCGTGCAGCTGTCGATTGTCTAACTGGGCAAACAGAGGAAAAAGAACTTGAATCCCTCCAATGGAATGAATTGCGCTGTGAATGGAGTGGGTTACGATAGCTTTCACATCCTAAATTAATAAAAGAAATAAATAAAAGGAAAAATCTCAGTTAATCTCAATTATAAAGGACAGTTACAAACATAACTTGGGAACACTTTAACACTGAATTGAGTGCAAACTAAATCAGACTTTTTTAACTTAGTTTCATTACTTATGTTTCAATTATAATTACTATACTTAAAGGCAAACATTAAACAGAAAGACTTCAGTATCGTGGCAAGCTGTGCCTTATGGTATGAAGTATATATTTCTTAATGAAGAAATAATATTTTTTTCTCTAGAAAGTAAGCAAAGAAAGAACAGTTCAAGTGATAGGTATATTAAGAGCTGAAATAATACAAAATAACAATCTCTTTGTACACTAGCACACAAATCCTCTTATCATCCAAATGATGTTGAGCTAACAGTAATCACAGAACATCAATTTAGTAGCACGTACCTGAAGCATAAGAGCGTGGGGGGAGTGTACAAAAATTGAAGGATTTTCCTTTGGTGAGGATTCAAGGCATAGCTGAGCATCAGTAGCCTTTGCATTATAAGTAAAAGCAATGCTACTTGCAAGTTTCCCATCGTATAGTACTTGTTTATGGTGCTCAGCCAGATGAATGTCACTCTCAGATTTAAATTTGAATGTGCTCTGAAAAAAAAAGAAAACACAAGTTTTACGAAGTAAATATTTTAGACAAAATCCTTGCCACAAAATGTGCAGAAAATACGTTGGACTTGAGAGGGAATAAAGAAACTGCTAAGGTTTGGTTTAGTTTTCCAGTAGTTTAATGCTACTGAACAATGAGACAATTTTTTTATTTACGCCACATCAACATGTCAATATAATATTTGATATTTTATGTGGTATTCTTTCTCTCTCCTTTAGGCATCAGTGTTAAGTTTCAGAAGTAACTATCTGGAAGAAAAGTGTCACATTAAACAGCTATAAATATGTTAAAATAAAAAATTGAGCATACAATGCATTAAAAATAAAGAACAAATTAAATGCCTCATATTTTAGTTTATATAAACTCACTCAAATCAGAATATCAAAGCCTATACCATTTTGATTAAAGGAATAGTTATTTTTAAACAGCATTAAAACCCATGCTTCATTAACAGTCAGGAGTATATATAAACAAGCTACTTGCACTAAAAAAAATCCAAATAAAATTATAAATGCCATATTTCAAATTAATTATTCTCAAACTCAAAGCTTTTACAAAGGAAGACTGAAAATTTCTATTATTCTTAAATATACCATGATTCATATCTGATCTAAAACTAGGTTTTCTGGCAACACTGACAAATCAATCAAGCACAAGAAGATAGATTTCTGCCTTTCTGCAAAGCATTGTCAGATATACTTGGCACGTAACTGCTTTTGTATGTAACAGTCATTTGACAGTGGCAAAAAGACAACTAGTAGTAACACACAGTGCTGTACTGATACAAGTAAAGCAGATTTGTTAGAAATGACCACCATTTAATTAATGCAATATATATATAAAATATGTTATATTTCTAAAATCTTTACTCAGTTTAAAATAATTTATTGCTGAGGTTCATTATGAATCATTTTGCTTGTTTTCACTGCATATAGCCATCACAATTCTCTTTATCCCTTTGGTCCTACCAAATCTTTCCTTCCCTTCCCCCACACAGTAAGAAATCCTATATCATGAACCTATTGAAAGTATTATCACTAGGGTTTTGGTTATCCAGATTAGAAGAATTAAAATAGGCAATTTATAGGCTATCAGCCGCTCTTTCCAAACAAATTACAGGTTCCTACTGATTACGTAAACCCATAAAATCCATCCAGATTTTGCAGAGTTCTCAAGGCTGCTGGAAGCCCTGACAAAATTCTCTTGCTTACAGCCAAAGGACAGGAAAGCACATCTGGTCAAGTGACTGACACATGGCAATATAAGGTCTTGTGACAAGCATCCATTTGTATGTGGGTCGTAAGATTGATGTAGACTAAATAGACTGGGCACCTGACTGCAGCTGTTGGAGAACCCTTGGAGCAGATCTGTCAGTCAGCATGCTTGGTGATGTCAAGCAGAAGGGAGGCAGCAATGCCATGCTGAAAATGTATGAGATGCAGGTACCATAACAGATAATGCAAGTAGGAAGGGCAAAAGGAAGTGAATGGGAAGTAAGTGCTTTAATCTACTTTGGCAAAGAAGAACAATGTTATCTGTAGCTGCATTAGGAGGAGTGTGGCCAGCAGGCGGAGGGAGGTGATCCTTCCCTCTACTCAGCATTGGTGAGGCCACACCTGGAGTTCTGGGCTCTGCAGTGCAAGAGAGCCATGGATTTACTGGAGAGTCCAACAAAGAGCCACTAAAATCATGAAGTGACTGGAGCACCTCTCCTATGAGGAAAGGCTGAAAGAGCCGGCACTGTTCAGCCTGCAGAAAAGAAGCCTCAGGGGGGATCTCATCAATGTGTATAAATATCTGAAGCGAAGGTGCAAAGAAGACGGAGTCAGGCTCTTCTCAGTGGTGTCCAGCGACAGGACTAGAGGCAATGGGCACAAACTGAAACACAGGAGGCCCCCTCTGAACATTAGAAAACACTTTTTCACTGTGAGGGTACCCACCAAGGTGGTAGAGTCTTCATCTTTGGAGATATTCAAAAGCTATCTGGACATGGTCTTGGGCAACTGGCTCTAGGTGGCCCTGCTTGAGCAGGGGGTTTGGACCAGATGACCTCCAGACCTCCCGTCCAACAACCTCAACCATTCTGCAATTCTGTAATTTGCATTTGGGTTAGCAGTCCATTTTGTTGGGAAAGTCCCAGTGATCCCCACTTACTGATCTGTTTATACAGCAAAGCTGTTCAGAACCAAAGACACTTCGTTTTGGCTGAAACTCAAATGTCCTTCAACTGGTGGTAGTCATTCAGCCCAAAGGATCAGACTACAAGCAATCTGAAGTAAAACCCCCAAAATATACACAATGTGGGTATTCTCCCTCAACACCAAACATTTTAGTCTAGAAATGTGTTCCTATTGTGCCGCACTACTTACTGAAGTAGAAAAACCCAAAGAATGAGTATTATGCTTAGAGCTTGAGAGCTGGCTCTCTGTTGATATGGCTGGCTACATCTCACTTATCAGGAAATGACTGCTACAGTTTATAGATTTGTCTTGAGGAAGGTGACGATGCATTTCTCCCCATAGGACATTTTTAACTATACAGATACATCTCTGTGCACTTTCTGCAGAGACAGAAATAATTTAGTGATTTCATTGATTTCCAAAGATATCTGCATTCTGCAGGTACTATATTTTGATGTTTTACCACATGAAAACTCTTCTTACCTGGAAAAATTTTCATGCCTCTAAGCTTTGTCAGATCCCAAAGCTCAGAATGTTTTACCTCTTGTCCTGGTTTTGGCTGGGATAAAGTTAATTCTCTTCCTAGTAGCTGGTATAGTGCTGTGTTTTGGATTTAGGATGAGAATAATGTTGGTAACACACTGCTGTTTTAGTTGTTGCTGAGTAGCATTTATACTAGCCAAGGACTTTTCAGCTTCCCATGCTGTGTGAGGTGCACAAGAAGCTGGCAATGAGTGTAGCCAGGACAGCTGACCCAGACTGGCCAAAGGGATATTCCATACCATATGACATCATGCTCTGTATATAAACTGGGGGGAGTTTGCTGGAGGGTGATCACTGCGTGGGGATTGGCTGGGCGTTGGTCGACGGGTGGTGAGCAGTTGCATCACTTGTTTTTCCTGGCTTTTGTTCCTCTCTCTCTCTCTCGTTGTTTTCCTTTTCATTACAATTACAATTACTATTATTAGATTATTTCAATTATTAAACTGTTCTTATCTCAACCTTAAGTAAGTTTTTTTACTTTTGCTCTTCAGATTCTCTCCCCTACCCCACTGGGGGTGGGAGGGTGACCAAGTGGCTCTGTGGTGCTTAGTTGCCGACTGGGGTTAAACCATGACAGTCCTTTTTGGTGCCCAATGTAGGGCTCAAAGGGTTTGAAATAACAGATTAGCGAGAGTTTATTAAGGAATTTGTATCTGTTAACAGTTGCAGGTCCTGATATTGATTAATCTGTTCTCAATATTAGTTTATCTGATCTGCACCATGCTCTTTTTTTTTGCTGTACATGTTAAAGATTCGTGCTGGTTTTTGCAGTTTGCTGTGCTCTGTAGTGATTAGTGATGTTTTGCCTGGTAGATTTGTTATTAAAACACTGGCCTTGAGCTCAATCTGGTATTTGAGCTTTGTACTGAAGCCATTACTGTACTTTGGGTACCACCTCATGGAGACAATTAGCAATTATACTTCTGCCTCGGAGAGGTTTTTTGTGGAGGAAATACAGAATGGCACCTTTGCTACCTTCTTCTATGAAGTTTCCTCCTTCATTACAATAACTTTTCAGTATCTTGAACATCCTTGGATAGTTAAGATACATCTATTGGTATTTCTTGGAAATATTGTTTTGTTTTTGTCTAAGGTTAATAAACAATTTAAGAATATAATCCAGAGATCTGCCCCAAGGCTGGATAGTTATGAGCGGCAGATTGTGTGGAACAGCACGGGCAAAAGTCTAGGCCAGTGGGCACCACCAGCGTTTTGGAACTTCACCTCTGAACAAGTGCAGAATTCTGAAAAATTAGTAGAATATTTCAAAAAAGTATGCTGTAACCCTGGCAATTCTAGGGAGACACAAATCACTGCAATGTGCTGCAGCCTGGCCCATGCCTACCGAGCCCTGTTCAACACTATTCAGTACCCTCAAGGGGAAGAGAAGGTCTCTGGTTCTGACAACAAAATGACAGGTGCTGTGGCTACTCCAACCCCGGTGACAGGCACTGCGGCTACTCCAACCCCGGTGACAGGCACTGTGGCTACTCAAACCCCAGTGACAGGCACTGCACCTGAACCAGAGAACCAACCTGTGCCTGTATCAGTTGCCCCTATACACAAGAAGAAATGCTGGAAGCGAAAGTCAGCTCATTTAGAAAGAGATGATGAAAAAGCAGGGCCATCACGAGGAGAGGAGGAGGAAGAGGAAGAAGTCATAAACAGGATGGAAACCACCTGATCCCTGTTGTTGAGTGAGCTGCGAGATATGCGAAAATATTTCAGCTGTCGTCCAGGAGAGCACATTGTCATCTGGCTGCTCCGATGCTGGGACAATGGGGCCAATAGCCTGGAGTTAGTGGGTAGGGAAGCCAAGCAGCTGGGATCCCTTTCTAAGGAAGGGGACATTGACAAAGCAATTGGAAAAGGGGCACAAGCCCTCAGCATCTGGATGTGACTACTGTCAGGAGTGAAGGAAAGGTATCCCTTCAAGGAAGATGTTATTTATTACCCAGGCAAATGGACCACCACAGAGAGAGGTATCCAGTACCTGAGGGAATTAGCCATGCTGGAGGTGATTTATGGTGATCCAGATGAAGTCCGGTGCACACGACCCATGTGGCAGAAGTTGGTACAGAGCGCACCAGTGTCACATGCCAACTCATTGGCAATACTGACGTGGAA
Organism: Theristicus caerulescens; assembly: GCA_020745775.1. Taxonomy (NCBI): domain Eukaryota; kingdom Metazoa; phylum Chordata; class Aves; order Pelecaniformes; family Threskiornithidae; genus Theristicus; species Theristicus caerulescens. The sequence continues at coordinate 107,028,973 of CM036559.1, forward strand.
AGATGAAAAGGCACCAACAGTGGATGAAGCAGCTCACCAATTCTGGAAATACAAAGAAAGTATCTCTTCCTCCCTTGTCTTGGCTGTGGAGAAGCTGTCCCGGGAGGTCCAGCAACTCAAAGAGGATAGGTCCTACTCTTCACCTGTACGGACCAGTATCTCAGCTATTAGGAGTTAGCGTTCTTCTGCTCAAGAAAGAGGATATAGAGGGTACACACCATGGGGCACCCTATGGTTTTACCTGCGTGACCACGGAAAGGATATGAGGAAGTGGGATGGAAAATCTACTTTGACCCTAGAGGCACAGGTACGTGAGTTGCAAGGAAAAACAATCACACAAAGGGGTTCTTCCAGGAAAATTGCTGTTCCAGTTTCCAGTAGGCAGTTCCCCAGACAGAGTAGAAGCCTGATCTTATTCCTGATTTTAATGAGGGAACTCCAGACTCATATTTACAAGAAGTCAGTAACGAATACTGACCAGAACTAGAGGGGCCTTGCCTCCAGCCAGGTGGAGGAAAAAGGACAACTGGGTTTACCGGACTGTGGGGATTCAATGGCCTGGCACATCAGACCCACAGGGGTATAAGGCTCTAGTGGACACCGGTGCACAGTGTACCCTAATGCCATCAAGCTATGAAGGGACAGAACCCATCTGTATTTCTGGAGTGACAGGGGGATCCCAACAGCTGACTGTATTGGAGGCCAAAGAAAGCCTAACCAGGAATGAGTGGCAGAAGCACCCTATTGTGACTGGCCCAGAGGTTCCCTGTATCCTTGGCATAAACTACATCAGGAGAGGGTATTTCAAGGACCCAAGAGGGTACCGGTGGGCTTTTGGTATAGCTGCCTTGGAGACGGAGGAAACTAAACAGCTGTCCACCTTGCCTGTTCTCTTGAAGGACCCTTCCATTGAGCGGTTGCTGAAGGTCGAAGAACGACAAGTGCCAATTGCTACCACAACAGTGCACCGGCGGCAATATCGCACCAATTGAGGCTCACTGATTCCCATCCATAAGCTGATTCATCAACTGGAGAGCCAAGGAGGGATCAGCAAGACTCACTCACCCTTTAACAGTCCCATATGGCCAGTGCAAAAGTTTAATGGAGAGTGGAGACTAAGAGTAGACTATCGTGGCCTGAATGAAGTCACTGCTGCTGACTGCTGCTGTGCTGGACATGTTGAAACTTCAATATGAACTGGAGTCAAAGGCAGCCAAGTGGTATGCCACAACTGATATTGCTAATGCATTTTTCTCAATCCCTTTGACAGAAGAGTGCAAGTCACAGTTCGCTTTCACTTGGAGGGATGTCCAGCACACCTGGAATCAATTGTCCCAGGGGTGGAAACACAGCCCTACCATTGTCCATGGACTGATCCAGACTGCATTGGAACAGGGTGAAGCTCCAGAACATCTGCAATACATTGATGACATTCCTGTGTGGGGCAACACAGCAGAGAAGTTTTTGAGAAAGGGAATAGTCCAAATCCTTCTGAAAACCGGTTTTGCCATAAAACAAAGTAAGGTCAAGGGACCTGCACAGGAGATTCAGTTTTTAGGAATAAAATGGCAAGATGGACATCGCCAGATGCCAATGGATGTGATCAACAAAATAGCAGCTATGTCCCCACCAACTAGCAAAAAGGAAACACAAGCTTTCTTAGGTGTTGTGGGTTTTTGGAAAATGCATATTCCAAATTACAGTCTGATCGTAAGCCCTCTCTATCAAGTGACCTGGAAGAAGAACAATTTCAAATGGGGCCCTGAGCAACAACAAGCCTTTGAATACATTATAGATGTGAACAGGAGATAGTTCATGCAGTAGCCTTTGGGTCAGGCCGGGCAGGGCAAGATGTAGAAAAGGTGCTCTACACTGCAGCTGGGGAGAATGGCCCTACCCAGAGCCTCTGTCAGAAAGTACCAGGGGAGACTCGAGGTCAGTCCTTAGGGTTTTGGAGTTGGGGATACAGAGGATCCAAGACCCACCATACTCCAGCTGAAAAAGAGATATTGGCAGCATATGAAGGGGTTTGAGCTGCTTCAGAAGTGGTTGGTACTGAAGCACAGCTCCTCTTCGCACCCCGACTGCCAGTGCTGGGCTGGATGTTCAAAGGGAGGATCCCCTGTACACATCATGCAACTGATGCTATGTGGAGTAAGTGGGGTCGCACTGATCACACAATGGGCTTGACTAGGAAACCCCAGTCTTCCAGGAATCTTGGAAGTAATCACAGACTGGCCAGAAGGCAAAGATTTCAAAATGCTGCCAGAGGAGGAGGTGACACATGCTGAGGAGGCCCCACTGTATAATAAACTACCAGAAAATGAGAAGCAATATGCCCTGTTCACTGATGGGTCCTGTCGTCCTGTGGGAAAGCATTGGAGATGGAAAGCTGCTGTAGGGAGTCTTATACGACAAGTTGCAGAAACTGCTGAAGGAGAAGGTGAATCAAGTCATTTTGCAGAGGTGGAAGCCATCCAGCCAGCTTTGGATATTACTGAACAAGAAAAGTGGCCAGTGCTGTGTCTCTATACTGACTCGTGGATGGTGGCAAATGCCCTGTGGGGGTGTTTACAGCAATGGAAGCAGAGCAACTGGCAGCGCAGAGGTAAATGCATCTGGGCTGCCGCACTGTGGCAAGATATTGCTGCCTGAGTAGAGAACCTGGTTGTAAAAGTACATCACATAGATGCTCACATATCCAAGAGTCGGGCCACTGAAGAACATCAAAACAACCAGCAGGTGGATCAGGCTGCTAAGATTGAAGTGGCTCAGGTGGATCTGGACTGGCAACATAAGGGTGAATTATTTCTAGCTTGGTGGGCCCATGACACCTCAGACTATCAAGAAAGAGATGCAACACATAGATGGGCTCGTGATCGAGGCGTAGACTTGACCATGGACACTATTGCACAGGTTATCCATGAATGTGAAACATGCGCTGCAATCAAACAAGCCAAGCAGTTAAAGCCTCTCTGGTAAGGAGGATGATGGCTGAAACATAAGTATGGGGAGGCCTGGCAAATTGATTATATCACACTCCCACAAACCCACCAAGGTTTGCACCACCACCCAAGCGCCATGTGCTTACAATGGTGGAAACAACCACCAGATGACCGGAAACATCCCATGCCCCATGCCACTGCCCAGAATACTATTCTGGGCCTTGAAAAGCAAGTCCTATGGCGACATGGCACCCCAGAAAGAACTGAGTCAGACAACTCATTTCCAAAACAACCTCATAGACACCTGGGCCAAAGAGCATGGCATTGAGTGGGTTAATCACATCCCCTATCATGCACCAGCCTCCAGGAAAATCAAATGACACAATGGACTGTTAAAGACTACACTGAAAGCAATGGGTGGTGGGACATTTAAACATTGGGATGCACATTTAGCAAAGGCTACTTGGTTAGTCAACACTAGGGGATCTTCCAACCCAGCTGGCCCTGCCCAATCAAAACTTTTACATACTGTAGAGGGGGATAATGTCCCTCTAGTGTACATAAAAAACATGCTGGGGAAGACAGTCTGGGTTATTCCTGCCTTGGGCAAAGGCAAACCCATTCGTGGGATTGCTTTTGCTCAAGGACCTGGGTGCACTTGGTGGGTGATGCGAAAGGATGGAGAAGTCTGATGTGTACCTCAAGGGGATTTGATTTTGGGTGAAAATAGACAACTAATTGAATTGTGTGATGTTAATTGCTATATAATACTGTATATCATGACTTTTATGGTTGCTATATGCCGTATCAACAGTATTACAGTAAGAATCACCCAGATTAATAAAGAATGAACTTTGACAAAACCAAGCAAAGTGCAACCGTGGTGGAACCAGAACTGGCATCAGCATGCAACAATCCAACACCACACACCATCTCTCTTTCCCTGAAAGACTGTTATGACAGATGGAGCCCAAAGTCATGGACTAAATGAACTCAATAGACATTTTAGAGGGATGGCCCACAGACTAAGGGAATGATATCTGCATGTATATATCAAAAGACAGGAAAAGTGGTGGTGACTAATTAGAATGTATTGGAAAGGGTATGACCTGGGCATGACATAGCATAGAAAAGGACTGTCGTGGTTTAACCCCAGTCGGCAACGAAGCACCACACAGCTGCTCACTCAACCTCCTCCCCAGTGGGATGGGGGATAGAATCTGAAGAGCAAAAGCAAGAAAACTTACTTAAGGTTGAGATAAGAACAGTTTAATAATTGAAAGAAAATAAAATATAATAATAATAATAGTAATAAAAAATTGTGATTGAAAGGAAAGTAACAAGAGAGAAAGACAGAGGAACAAAACCCAGAAAAAACAAGTGATGGAACCACTCACCACCCATTGACCAATGCCCAGCCAGTCCCCAGGCAGCGATTGCTCTCTGGCCAACTCCCCCCAGTTTATATACAGAGCATGACATCATATAGTATGGAATATCCCTTTGGCCAGTCTGGGTCAGCTGTCCTGGCTACACTCATTGCCAGCTTCTTGTGCACCTCACACAGCACGGGAAGCTGAAAAGTCCTTGACTAGTATAAATGCTACTCAGCAACAACTAAAACAGCAGTGTGTTACCAACATTATTCTCATCCTAAATCCAAAACACAGCACTATACCAGCTACTAGGAAGAAAATTAAATATCCCAGCCAAAACCAGGACAATTATTTATTGCACATTACATGCTTATTACAGAATGTTGTAACATAGAAACAGTTCATAATACTTCCACGCTGGTCTTGCTAAACATGTTCTTTTGAATACATTTAGTGGTAACCAGCATGTCTTTATATAAAAAATTATTTATTAACCAAATAGATAGTTTACTTTAAATGATTTTACTTTTTTTTTTCTAATTCTCTCTCCCATCCCACTGTGGGGGGGTGAGTGAGTGGTTGTGTAGTCCTTAGTTGCTGACTGGGGTTAAACCACAACAATAATGTAATATAAATATTATATGTATAAATTATATAAATATTAGATCTAAATAATATATAAAGTTTATTTTACTGACTTCTCTAGTTAATCCTAAAATCCATTCCTTCTACCTGCATCACAGAATAGGGGCGAGACAAGGTGCAACAGATTCACTTTTCTTTGTAGATCAATATCTGCCTTTTCCTGAACTTTGTGGCTTTGGTGTTTTTTTCAACATTACATACTACATATATTCACAGATGTTTGCCTACTGCACTGTCCTGAGCTCTGGTATGTTGGTAGAGTATGCAGATTTCTCTGTATTCCAGAGGTCTTAATAGCAGTCATTGTAGACTAAGGACATTATGAATGATTGTGAGGGTAGCTGAATGAGAGACAAAATCATAGTCACTTGTCATGAACAAAGCAGGTAGAGTACTAAATAAAGGATGGGCACTTTCCCTAAAGAATCAGAATTCTGGGATTTAGTGGACTACAGCAAGAAATGTAAATCAAAGGAACTACCACAGACAGTCACAGGAAAGAAATAAAGAGCTGTATGAAGACATTCTACAAAAATTCTCAAGTATTTTGAATAATCCTCCTTTGGGAGAAAAGCTTTGGCACAACTGGGGTTCACAATGCATCTAGAATAGTTGCTCTTTTGGAAAAGTTGAACAGTTGATTCTCCCAGTTGGCTGACAGTACCAATAATTAGAATGAACAGGACATGTAGTGAACTACTTAAGAAAAGTTTCTGAAAGGCCAGTTTGCATCAGCAAGTTAGGTAAGAGCAAGAATGTGATCTCTAATGTCCAGCAATTCAAGCTACGTGTCAATTGAGGCTCCCCTGGACTATGAAATACCATACTGAAGTGTTCTGAACTGATGGACCTCTGCACCCACACAGAATCTGAAAGAATTTACAGAAATGAACTTAACTGAGACATACAAGAGGCAAGCTTTGAGTGAAAGTCACAATCAGTGCCCTGAGATCTCTAAATTACAGGACATGGTTCCTTTTTTTGGTTGTGGGTAGACCTTGGGTTGGAAGAAGGTAAGAAAAAAGGGTTCTGGTTTTTTTTTTTTGAAATAAGGAAGTTGAAAGAAATTGTGTTATTTCTAAGGTCCTTTTCTAGGAACTTGCTTTTCTAACTGCTATTAGTAAAATATACTTTCAGATTCTTAAACAAGGAAGGAAACCACTTTAGAGAGGAAGGAGGCATTAACTGTGCTGGGAACGTGATCTAAACCTAAAAACATGATATACCAAAGAATAATATCCCCAAAGTATTAAATTTTATCTAACTGACATTTTAAAAAAATCAGGAAGAAGCTACAGATGTGACGAAATGTAGTTTAAGGGAAGCCTATGAATCAAGCAATGTAATTTGACAACACTGTAATAAGGTTAGCGCAGTAACTACTGGAAACATCGTTTAGCGTGAAAGCATGTATGCCTTATGGGCCCCTTCAACACTCACAAAATATTACATAATAATTTTCACTTCTTGAAACAAATGAAAGTGTTATTCCTATTTGATATCACTTCAGTATACTGCTGCAAATCCAGGAACTTAATAAACTCATACAGATTTACTACATTTATTATTAAGAAGTATAAGGTTATATTACTTTCTTTTGTATGACCAAAAAAACGTTTCCAGAAATATTTGTTCAAACAAAATACACTATTAAGTTTGGAATAAAATAATCCTTGTTTGCACAGGTGATACACTTCTCTTGACTGACTGAATATTTTTAGTTTCAAGGCAGGTTTTAACCATCAACCATATGCAACAGACTTCCTCTTCTTCAAATAACCTTGACATATATTTGGCTCTTCACGCTACATACATACCATAGAAGATATTTTCAGCTATCACTGTCATTCAAGTGTTAGCTGTCATCAAATGATTTAGAGCAATCATTTTCAGCACACCCAATTAATATTATTAGAATCTAAATATTGATTTTTACTTGTTTTTTTAAAAAGTTTTTATTTTCAGAGTATATGATACGTACTAAAAAACTGAAAGTTTATTTCAGATGATACTGCAAATTCCACAAATCAGAAAGTTTGGGAATAACTGATGGTAGAAATTCAATAGTGTTTAACTGGGGTTAGATTCATTTTCAAGCCTTCTTCACTAGGCAGTTTCCACAGATTTCTGCAAAGTATCTGTGTTGTTTTTCTTCCTGAAATAACACCATACACAGCCATTCCAAGACATAAGTGACTGCTCATACTAGAGATCCAAGTTTATGCATGCACCATTAATTTGTCCAAACTGTCCCCTAAATGTTACTGGCAAAGAATGAGTAAAAAGCTCAATTTTTGCTTCAGCAGAACTTTTTGAAATCGTACATTTGAACAGAATTGGTTTATTATGCCTTGTTGAATGTTAATCTGCCTTAACTCAGGTTTTAAACACAAACAATAGATAAGAAAGTTATTCCCCTGGCATTCAGTACACCAAATACAAAATTGCTCTAATCTGATTATGACCCAAAGTCATAAATTTCACATACAAACATGCTTTAGTTATGCTTTAAAGAAACAACTTTCATCTTTCAAAAAGCTGGTGGAAATTAAGGTTAGTTAGGATAATTAAAGAAATATTCTTCTTTTGCTGAAAACAAATCACATAGCTCTACATGATCTGAAGAGGCATATCTACATGCATACATATCTTACAACTACATCTATCAATTATTTTCTTTTTCCAGTTTTAAGTTTTTTAAGATCCATTATTACCTTATATCCAGGTCCTAACTGATGTATTGCAAAAATCTGTGCTGGGTTGAGTGCTTCAGTGAATACATATACTGCTCCAAGCTGGCCACAGAACACTCTATTAGCATCAGCAGTCTCCGAAGAGCCAAGAAAACATTTATCATAGCTCTGTATTGGAAAGAAGCAATGTTAATGAAGTTTAGTCATAAAAACTATACAATGAAATTATATTCATGTACAGCTACTGAAGCAAAAAAATAAAGGGAGACTGTAATTAAGAAAATGAATCAATCATTTATTACTTCAGTACCTGATTCCCTGTAGTGAACAACTTCATTTTGTATATCATAGCATTAATTGTTTTACAGGTCAGTATTACAATGCTGTTATGACTGGCTGCTAGGATTTGTTTTTTATTAATTGTTCAACATACAACAGAGAAAATTAGAACAGTACATTCAAGTACCAAATAATCTTCTCTATTGCCTTCTAGGAAATATGAAAGCCTTGAAGTTCTTTGTAATTATAATCAGAACTCCCACTGCTAACACATGCTGAAATGCACTATTCTTTCACTGTTGTGCTAACAGAGCTAAACATCTCTAGAAGAAAAAAATAAGTACGAATTTTTCTAGTTTGCAACTGGTGCACAGTCTTCCTCTATGATCACGGCCTGTAATGATTTGATTTGACCTTAAACTCCTCTTGTGTCTTCTTCCACAGGCACAAGAGTTGTTATCTTCCATTCCTCCTTCCAACAACTATCCCTCTGCACAAAGACCTTCTGCAGTTGTCCATCTGCCCATTTTCTATTATTTCATATTTAAAGTGGGTTTTTGTGTTTGTGTTGGTTTTTTTTTTTTTTAATTTAAATTTTGCAAGAATTAAGTTAAGTTCTTCTGGTGCTTCCAAGAAAAAAGGCTTTCAGATGAAACAAAGTTCAGAATTTAACTGTCTAGAATAAAGATCTAGGAAACTGGAAAACAAGACGTAGCACAAGAGGACAACAACAGGAAGCACAAGGATCTTTCCAAAGCTGTTCTCTCAGCTTCCTTGAGTCACATGTACTTTATTTAATGGAGACAAGGATCAGGCCTCACTTTTTGAGCTGCATCAGCAAACCAGTAGAATCTGCATTAGGAAGCCTGCTTTTTCGGCTTGCTTGGCTGATGAGTTTTACCTAAGAAAAACTTTTGTCAGCCTGGAGAATGGAATCAAATATGGTGAACTGCTACAGCAACTGATCTAGGTGGATAAGCTATTAACAAGGAAAAGGGGACTCTGTCTAAAGAGTTAGGAGGAAGTCAAAGATCTGGAGCTCACTTTGCAATGAGGTGATGTAAGAAGTATCCAGGATTTTATCTCTGATTTATCCTTCTTTTGACAAAATACCTCTTCTAATTCTTTTCCCTTGGAATTTCTAAATTTTTTAAATTTTTTTTTTGGACAAAACTAAAAAACTTCAGAAAAAAAATACATCAAAATTGATTCACAAAGTCATATCCAGGATGCACAGTGCAAAAGATGGGCTATGAGACCACTTTGACTACCGGTAAATCTAACGGTGAAACTTCCTAACAATTTTCAGTTCAGTTTGAGTAACCTGGTTTAGTGGAAGGTGTCCCTGACCACAGAAGGGGGGTTGGAACTAGATGATCTTTAAGGTCCCTTCCAACCCAAACCATTCTATGATTCTATGATTCATTAAAGCCTTGCTTAGCCTTGAAGGCTTTACTGACACCTGCGTCATTACCGTCAGAAAGTGTCAAGTCAATTCATGTTGAGCAATTGCCATTTTTAATGTTTATTTGAGGAATATATCTGAGCTACTGATGCCACCTTTTTTCCTAGTTTATACTTAACAAATTCAGAGATGTACATTCCTGCCTATTACAAGGCTATTTTCCTGGATTCTTCTAGTTATCATTAATTGTGCAACAGCCATTGTAGCTCTCAATGGATTCTGAGTTTTACATATAATTGCATTCTAAGCCTGTTAACCTCTAATTTCCAGTTGTCTTTTTCATTCTTGCCAGATCACGCTTTCCCATTTTCTGGTGCTTCACTCTGGGTTAGGTGTTTCCATTATTTTTAATTGGGCTAACTCCTGATCTTCTGGTAATTTTTATTCACTTCTGTTCCAGATGCTAAACAATCCATAAACTTGATTGATTCATTGATTGATTGATTGATTTAAAAATCAGCACCCAATACTCATATCTCATTCAGTCTTCCTCCAACTATCTCACGTTTCCACAGTTTTAAACCTGAGAGACACCAACTGATCCAAGTTTGTTTGCCTATTTCTGTATAGCCCTGGTAGTATGTCATTAATGACCCCAAGATGACGTGACTGACAGATCTGCTTCATTCAGTGCCTTGGTCCAAATCCTCCTATTTTATTTACATAAAAAATTAAACTCTTGGGACTTAATGGATCTTGTTACTTAAGTACATAACTTTATCCTTAATATTCTTGATGCTTATAAACCTTCTTTCAAATGCAGCCCAAGTGCTACTGATGTCATCAACCTGTTGGCTTTTCACCACTTATGTCAACTTTTTAAATCCTACAGTTTCTTTATCTTACAACGGAAATGCAAAGTTCTGTGAAAGACGGCAGGACATTCATCAAGTTTATCTTCATCCAGCTATCTGAACAAAAATCTTCCACCAAATCTCAGTGTTGCCATATTCTACACCTTGAAGAGATGTTTATCTCTCATGTTGTTTCCCATAACTGGGGAAAATTCCTAATCGAACAGCTGTAATAGCCAAACTCTTCCAATTTAACTTCCATCTCAAAGTCTATTTGATCTCTTATAAATAATGAACTCCATGAGGTATGTGGAGCTGATCATGACTACTGACCAGCTAGCAATTGCACACATTTGATTTTTTTATACCCTGTCATGCATTTCATTTCATCTTTTTGTCATGATCTCTAGCTATATTTACTCCTTGGAATATAAACTCAATGAGTTATTTACCACTAGGTACAGTATCTTGTGTAGCACCCTAACACAATGAATCTCAGCATTGCTATGGTTTTTATATTTCATTAAACAGTAATAATGAAGTCAGAGCCAAAAATGGCTCTATGGAAACAGTGTATCCGCAGCACTCACAATAGAAACAGCTATACAAAGAAGTTTACAGTCTCTTCCCCTTTTTTATCCATACTCATATCTTCCCTCTAACATTCAGGCTGAACATTGTGCAACATTTTAAAACATGGAGGTCCCCTCAATAAAAAGAAAAATCTTGAAGAAGGTTTGAGTGATATAGAGTTTTGACACATTTTGCAAATCCCTAGACGAAAACATGTCTATTAAGACAACATGTATTTGTGAAGAATACAGATGTGAAGCCTTAATGACTACAATTAAGAACCTAGTGACTTCATAGCTGTGTATAAATAAGAATGAATTAGAAGAAATACAAGAAAAGAAAAACATTAAAAAGGAAAAAAAAAAAAGCATCTTTTTTAAACTTTCACCCCTTTTGTCATCTGCATCTTTATTTCAGGGTCTTTCAGGGTACATATGAAAATTGTAGACTGAGGTATTCTTCAGTTCTTGTTTGGATACAAGAGGTAAATGTCAGATATTGAAAAAAATGTCATAAAAGAGAATTGTAATGCAAGATCAATCTGGGAAAAAATGAAAATAATTTCACAGTCTCTACCAAGACAAAACCAATGCTTAAAAAAAACCCCAAACAAACAAATTCAACTCAGTCCCTTAATCTTAAACTCCATAATGCAAATCTAATGAATGTTTTATTAATCTAAAAAAAAAAAATTAGTCATAATGCATTTTGTTCAGTGGTAACTTTGACACAGTGAGCAACTGAAAAATCTTGTTTTCATTATATTTAGTGCTTTAAACACTACATCTCAATTATCTTACGAAGTTCTTGCATAAGAAATGACTGAAAAGAGTAAGATGCACTTAGTCATCAATATGCAACTCCTTTCCCTTTGAGAAAGGAGAATTGAGAATTTTCACTACCTGTTTTCACAACCTGTACTGATAAATCTATCACTATAATCTACATAAATAGTTATGAACAATATACGATGTAAAGAAAGAAGAATGAATGAATGACTTGCACAGTTTTTTCTTTTTCCCCAAAGCTATTATGGTAAGGTATTTTTTTTCATCTTGCAGGAGACTAAAGTTATATCCAAGTGGAAGGGTATGAAGGTAGAAGTTAATAAATAAGCTGGATAATTGCTCAAGACTTTTCAAGGGAATACTTTTAACAACTCAACCTTTATATGAAACAAGAAATTTCTAAAACAGTTAAAACAAGAGCTTCTCTGCCTAGCTAATGTATAATAGCACTAAGGAGCCTATGTACGCACTCCCCTTTCTATTGTTTTTACACAGTTGCATTCAGACATCTTTCCTGAATTTCTTCTACTTTCTATTCTGTTTCCTACTTCTGATATAACAGATTTTTGTTATTAAAAAATAGAGAGCTAATGATAACTAGTGTATTTATTTCATATATTGGTCTACTCTCCAGCAGACAAAGTAAAACCTTAGCAGAAACTTAAAAGACTTACTTATATCAAACATCTAAAGCTGGTAAACCAATCCCACCTTAAGAAAAGATTGTACTTCTGTACTTTACATGAGAAAGTAGAAAGGAATACTGTGAAGAAAATATGAAGAGAAGGAGCAGCTCTTCCTGCTAAGCATTTATCATTAAGGATTACAGATCCCCACATCATATAACTAGTAACTCAGCCCAGATCCTCTGAGACCTCAGCTGGCTTTTCAATTATCACATTCTCACCTATCACAAAAATGTTTGTATTACCAACGAGAAACCACGCTTTGCAAGAACTGAAAGTCTTGCCTTTTCTTGCAAGTAGAAATGCTACCAAGAAAACAATGATGATCAGAATCTTCGGCAAGCAGAGCCCTCCTACTTTAACTAACATGCAATATTTAAACTCCCCCTTTCAAATCCAACTTTGCCTCTAGAATTTAGCCAAAGACAGTTAATTTCCTTAAGTACAAAAGAGCTTCCTTATCCTATACAAGCAGTCAGAAACAACTGAGAATTATATTATAAATAAGAAGTAACAAAAGTGCAGCAAGCTGATGAATCAAGCACCTCTGAAAATCTAGCATAGCTTTAGCTGAAGGCAAAGCACAAGAGAATCGTTTTGTCTGCCTTCCCCATCCAAAACTTTGGGCCAGAAAGAGTGCCTATTTTCTGCATCATTAGGTGTAGACTCTTAAACCTTCCCAAGCAGAAGGTACAAAAAAAGAGCACTAAAAAGAAAAAAAATTGACACTTATATAGTTTTCATTAAAAGGATTTAAATATAAAAAAATATGAAAACGGATGCATTTCCTATAAGAATATACTGTTAATTTGAACTCAGCCCAACTAATAGATGCAGGTGTATTTCCAGGTATACATGCAATCTTCTCCAGGTAAAAATGACTGGTTTCTGCCTGTGGGGCAAGCAGATGCAAGATCATTATGTCTTTGCTCTGAGCTGACTAATGCTATGCAACTGTACATCTCTCAATATCTTTTAACTGGTTTGCATGGCCAATAATGGAGGACATATCTCTGTAAAAGTTTACTACCCAAGAAAATCGCTCTGTATTTCAGCGATGAAATTTTGTAGCAGTTAATTTGTACTTGCTAACAATATTAATTAAATATTAATACCTTAACACTTAGCACAGCATTTTTAGTATTTTCAACTGCCTATTTACTAATGTCAAGTTAAACAATAAAAAGCAAAATATATTTGTCACTGGGAGACAGACATAAGACTTCAGATTTTGCTTAATACTATAAATCTCTTGACACTTCTCCATGCTTCTGTTTTCTAGGTTTTACTTTTTGTCTCTCTCTCTATCTTGTTGGTTTAAAACTGTAAACGCTGCACAAAAATTATTTCTTACTATACTTATACAGTGCTTAAAACAATATGACTCTGATCACAGTTCAGGCTACTCAGTTCTACTGCAATTAAAAAAAAAAACCTACTTAAAATTTAATGTTCAGTAACACAAAAAGCATAGAAATCTTTTAACCATTAACAAATATCTCCTCTTGAATCCAACACAGAACTCAATGTGATACAAAAATGAGGACTTTTGTATACATTGGCAGTATGCATAGTCATTTGGTAGAATTAATCAGTTTTTCTTAAGGACTTTTCTCAAGCTAAATCTGTAAAATCTGTAACTCTACCACATTTTCCTATGGAAAAAGCTATTAGTCCATTGTTATCAGTGTCCTCTATACGGTATCACATATTAAAAATATTAGCTATAATAGTCTCTCCAAACAAAATCTCCAAAAATTTCATTAAAATAGCTATGCAAAATACAGCCAAAAAAGTCCCCAATATTCTAAAAAATATAAATATATAAAATCAATATTATTACATTTTATTAAGTACATAACTAAGGAAGATAGATTAAAGGAGAAAGTTAAAAGAAGATAGAAAATTTGCAAAGATCTAGAGAAAACCAATATAGTACTTTCTTTTCTTTTTCAATTTACTTTAAAATGAAAAGGTATGAGAAAGGAAAAAACCAAAATCTTACATCATTCGTGTTAACATGCCAGGCCATATCACCATAGGATACCAGCTGCCCATTCACGTAACATCGTATTTCACTGTTTCTCCACCGATTATAGATGTGTACAATGCTTATCATGTACCACTGGAAAGACACGGAAAATCAGTATATAGTGGCAGTTTTTGTGCTATAAAACATAATGAATGGCATTAAAAATAAGTGATCAGTCTCGTCAAGTTATACAAACAGATGAATCCTTGCAAACTAGTAAAATTAAAAGCCAAGTCAGTGGAACTTCAAGTCCAGCCAGTAGAACCATGACTAAATGTAATGATATACCTACCTGCATCCCTCTACGGGATTAGAGCCAAAAATGCATACAAGCAATTAAGAAGTTAAATACACTTCCATTTCTGAAAATGTAATTTAATTTAAACACTATATGCTGTACCACAAAACACAACTGAGTTCTGATGGGAAATCCAGTTTGTGCACTTACCTTAACAAATTCCTATCACATATCCCTGCCTTTTCATCATAGCTCTCTGTCAGAAATTAGTAAATAAAAGGAAAAAAATTCACAGCAGCAAATTTTACAGCCCAGTTTAAGATGTCATCCTGACTGCTTCATATGATTTTCTTCCTCTATTCTTTACCATTCCACCAATTTTTGGGCAACTGTCATATCATTAAAAATGCATTTATAATCAAACAGACAAAGCATCACAGTAAAAATGCTATCAAGTACAACTATGATGATCTTTCAAATAATCTGTTCAACAGAAATCATTATGTCCCTGATGAGTAAGTTCAGGAAGAAAACCTTAAGTTTTCTTTAAAACCGAACCTTTAAACTCATCTAAGACTAGGAATGGAAATTTAATCTTTAAGATCTGCAAACAACTCATACTTAACTATAATGGCTATCTGTATTATTTCAAAATATATATTAAAAAAATAGATAGACTGGAGAAAGTCCAGAAAAGGCCACAAAGATGATTAAGTGATTGAAGCCTCTGAGGACGAGAGGCTGAGATATGAGCCTGGAGAAGAGAAGGCTCAGGGGGATCTTATCCATGTGTATAAATACTTGATGGGCAGGGGATAAAGAAGATGGAGCCAGAGATTTCTCACTAGTATCCAGTGACAGGGCAAGAGGCAATGGGCACAAACCGAAATATAGGAAACGCCATTGAAACATATGTAAGAAGGGTGGTAGTAAGCAGTAAGAGTAGTCAAACACTAGCACAGGTTGCTCAGAGAAACTGTGGAGTCTCCTTGCTTGGAGATACTAAAAACCTGACAGGACAACATCCAGAGCAACCCAATCTAGGTGTCCCTTCTTTGAACAGGGGGTGAGACTAGACTGTCTCAACACCTCCCTTTCCAGTCTTATTGATTCTGTGAAAAAGTCAGCTCATCTGCCCTGAAAACACCATTCCATATTTTAATAATTTGGAATAGTAATTTACAAGTTACTTGTCTTCCCTTTCTTGGTATCTGTTTCAATTATTATCTTTTGATTTCTGTGTTCAGTTAAATCTCTTTTTTTCAAAGCAGAGAACTTCTGCATCCCTTGGGGCATTATTTTAATAAATCATTTGGTGACTCTCTCCCTGAGCTGGGGTAAGTAGATACAGAGCCTACTAGATAAAAATCTGCCTCTGTATCAGAGAAAATAAAAGCAAAAAGTTTCCACATGTTGATTTTGAAATCAGACAGCGCACAGAATTACAAATAAAAAAAGCAGGCAGCAAAATGTATTTTGACAATAATCATTGCAGTAGTCCTCAAATTGAGCTGTATTCTGTTACATATCTACAATATCTCTATATATTAGAATACACACATTTTTCCACATCTGTTTCCAGGTCTTTAAAAATATTTTTTCATTTTTCTCTCCTTAGAACCTACAATTAACAGAAGGGGGAAAAAAACCCTACTAATCATACAACAGTACATAAGGTTATCTCACTTCTTGCATATCCAAGTAAACAGATTTATTGGGCAATAATAGATCAAGGACATACTGCTACAGCTTTGGCTGCTGAAGTCACATGTGGCCAGTCTAATTTCTTTTTTTTCAAGCAACCATGAACAAAGTATTTTTTGTAGGCCACCAGCCCTCACCAAAAAAATAAAAAAACTGCCCACAACTCAATAAGCAAATGTTGTTCCCCATTTTGTAGGCAGATTCTATTTCAGAAAGGAACACCCACCATAAATTCAACAAAATATTCATAACTCAAAGTCTAGAAGCTTAAATGGTGACTATGCTAATCAGAAACTAACTGCAAACCGCATGACTAGAGCTCTGCTTTCAACACTTCTTTTCCAAAGCTTCCACATCACCTAACATAAATCTCTTAGAAGGAAAATTCCCTTGTCCTCTTTCCTTCAAAGGTTAATTTACCAATAATCTCCACTAACTGAGGATGATTTTAAAAACTTTCATCCCAATGGCAGGCATTCTTTGCAATGGCACTATTCAAAGTTGTACCTTTTATAACTATTTACTCATATTTCCAGTTCTGATACTTTTGTAGCAGAAATCAGCTGACAACCATAAGCCCCACGTTTTATCCATTTATCTTCTATCTGTGCTTTTTCTTTTACAGTGCTTTAAGAGCATTTCTGACAACATACCAGTTTGTAAGGCTCTCCCTGCGTGTAGCTTAAGCTTAACAGATGACTCATTCATTTGGAAATAAATAGTTCATTATTTCTGTTGAAACACTGACCACAGAGCCTATAAGGAACTAAAATGGGCAATGCTGTCTTGGGAGAGCTTTGGTATCCTTGTCAAACTTCAGGAAAATTATATAATCTAGTTTTTATGATCTTTTTTCCCCACATGTTAACCCCAATTTATGCACATGCAGCTTCTTTTAGTCCAAATTTCCGTTCTTCCATGCAACTTTTTTGAATCTTTAGCATTGCCACTGTGTCAGAGCACTATGTGTCTGTTACTCTGACCCACAAGGCAAGCTCTACAAAAACCACTGAGCTTTTCTTTACTTGAATACATGTGCATACACACACGTGCATGCACAGAGTCTATCCCAGTTCGTTATCACAATTGATCCAGTAAAAAAATTGCTCTTTTGCCTCTTGTACTTGAATTAACTAAATTTACATCTTAAACTGTAATTTCTTTTTAGCCAGGGAAGTATTCAAGTATTAAAAAATGGTTTACTCTTTGCATCATATTTCTCACTAGTATCACTCCAGATAAAATCAGTAACATAGGTTTTCAAAGCTAGTTCCTAAAACAGAGGATGACAAACTCCACCGAGTTAAGTTCATAACGCATTCTTATCGACAGGAAAATAAAGGTCCTTCTGAGATTCCTGCTTGCTCACTTGATTCATATCCTTCCGTCCCTGTATTTTAACGAATATAAATTCTCTTATTGCATGATAGTACAATTTCTTTAAGGCTTTCAGAGGAGTATAATGGCTAAAGTTCTTGGGGAATCCACATAGCATGTATCAACTGGCTCACAAACCTGTTCTTACGCACAGTAAGGATCCTTCAAATAATTCAACAGAAGTGGAGGACAAGACTTCCAGTGCAATATTGCACTGCTTTGTCCCCAATATGTTTATCTATGTGTTTTCTAATCCTTCCTTTCCATTTTTATAGCTTCTACCCCATTTTGATGGTTAAGAAATCAGGCATGTTAATATGTAATTCTAAATATCAGCAAAGCCCTTTTCTGAAATTTGTATAATTTTCCACCACCCATTTGTTTGACAAAATAGATTATATACCACATTATATACCACATTATATACCACATTATACCACAATTAAAAGTCTGGCAAATTTCATATTCACGTTTCTTAGGAACTTGGGGGTGCCTACTGTCAGGTCCTGGAAATTAATTACTCAGTAGTATAGAAATCAATATAAGATTTCTATATTTTCTATATTCTATTCTATAGAAATATTTCTATATTTCTATATTTCTATATTTCTATACAGTAGTATAGAAATCAATATAAGATTTCTATACTACTGACATTTCAGTTTGAGACACTTCCTCTGATTCAGTCCCGTTGACTCATCTTGTAGTAAACAATGATGCAATTAATTCATTTAGCTTTTTTGTTATGATGCTATATTCTTTAAGGGCTCCTATTAAGCCTTAGTCATCTAATTGCCCCTATGGACTGGAAAAAAAATTGAATGGTCTTATCATTTTACAAATAATTTGCTATAACATACTTTTCTAAGTATTCTTCATTTTGATACAACTTCCACTTTCTGAACAACTTCTTTTTACTTACAATGGTCTCTACTTTGCTATTCATCTGTGCTCAGGTACATTGTGAGGAGCTTTTAAACTTTTGATTGGATTTTTTAGACTAATGGTATATTTGCTCTTAGCCTTTTGTATCTTTGCATTTAAGCAATTTTTCGAGCCCTGTCAAACACCTCCACTTTTTAACTGCTCCTCTTTTTTTTTTTTTTTTTAAGAAGTGAAGGCAGTTTTTTGCAGTTCCTTTAAAAATAAAAATAGCAAATCCTGCATATCCAAGGATATTCTGCATTTCTCAAGACAAAGTCATGCAAGAGTCAACCTCTGAGCTCTCTAAAAGTTTCAAAAATAAATAAATCCAAATGCTTCTGGTATTTAAAAGTCTGAACTCTTGTCCCAGTAAGATGCCACCCAGTTTATAGCAAAGTAATGTGAGCTTCTTTATATTAGTATGCTTTCTGATCTTCCCCAGTTCATCACGGATGCTATAACCATCCTTATCATGTGGCTAACAATCTGAATAGGATGGTTTTCCTTCTTAGTTAGTGATTTTCAGTGCACAGAAACTCTTTTATTGTTACATTGAACTTATTTATCTGATTAGGTTAAGTCTTTAATACAGGCCATCAGTCCTCTATTGGCAAGACCTGCCCCACTGTCACTTGTAACTGTAAGCACAATTTGGAATGAATGCCCACTGACAGTCAAGTCAACAAAGATTCTGATACTTCTATTATGTCACTAGCCTCATGTAAAATAGACATTCCATTTTCTCTTTTATTTTTCTAGATATGCAGAGCCGAGCATATATGTATGTCTCATAATTTCCTATTATCTATGTCTCGTTTATGTGAATGTTCTTCGCTGATGTTGTACAGCCGTTTTGTTGATTTCTCCCCTATTCTGTACCTGAGGACATGCTTTATAGGACTTTACTACTACACAATGAACCAAACCAAGTTGTATAATCTCACACACAATTTTTCTTCAACGTTTAGTTGAAAAATTCCCCTTTTTTTTTAAAGTTCGAAGTCAGTAATACAATTTTCTTTTAAGTTCATTCTACAGTCTCCTTCCCTATATCACTTATTCAAAGACCATGCCTCTCTGCTATAACAAGAGCTTCCTTAGGTAGTACTCAAAGCTACTTCAGATAACACCCTCTCAATTTTTTATACTGCTGAAATCTTTCAAGCTTAATCACCCACTGCTGAGTAAGTTGTATTCTTATTCCATAGCACAGTACAATCAGAGAGATGAAGCATCACACACTAAGTATTTCCAAAATGTGGAACTTATTTCAGTCTATACTACAATTAGTAAAGGGGTTCAGGATTAGAAACATCAAAAAAAAGCTGTTTGCTCTCGACTACAGTGCTTTCCTGTTCATACTTTTACAAGGATTGATGCTGAGGCTGGAACTCAAGGGAGTGACAATTATGGCGGGTTACTAATACACAAAAATTTCACTTTGGAGTCCCAAAAAGCATTATAGACATATTAAACACAACACTGCCCAAGCTAGTTTAACTCTGTTGAGAGATCAGTCTATTACACTACACCCACATTTTCTGTTTGGGGATATGATGACCAAATTTCTCCATGTATTTTTATAAATACTTGCTTTTATAATGTTGTTAAAATACACTAATTAAAACCTAAACAAGCCACTTAACACATCTTAAAGTTTTAAATTAAGATTACATACTATTCTGTGAATGGTGTCATATCACATAGTTAACAGTGGGAAGATCTTCACATGAACATAGAGTCTTTCTGATCTGCCTACATAAAGCGTGTGACCAGGTGGCTTGAATATATAATTTTACTGTGATTCAACAAAAATTTTAAAAAAAAATCATTCAGAAGTTTAATGAGGATGATGTTTCTGGCCAGAGCTATTGCTGAAACATCTATGTGTGTAAGCAAATGGCTGGAAAATAGTATATCTGATGACAAAAATCACACTTCTCAAGCTAGCATTTGGACAGTAAGCTGCTTAGTAAATGGCTACACATTTTTTTAATACATATCTACACATTCAGTGCTTGTAGAGTGGAACCAATGTAATATCTAAATAAGATGAAGAAAATCAATCTACATGTTAAACAGGATATGTTTTGACTTGTTAGAGCCAGGAATTGTATTTGACAGGTTTTCTTTCCTCCATTATGTGTTATGTACCTTCCCACATACATGTACACACAAGTTATTAATGGAAAAAATACATAATATGAATCCACTTGCAAATATATTCTAGAAGATTTATGTCAAATACTTTCTAAATCTGACATATGACCAAACGTGTATGAAGCACGATCTTTGAGAAATATAAAATTGGCATGGAAGTTATATTTGGACATACTTCAGCAGATCAGCAGATTATGATTTGAAACTGATATTCATATAGTGATATATACATGTATTATTATTTCAGAATTAACGATTTAAAGTAGAATAGCAAGAGCTGAAATTTTCCAGGGGTGGCATGAAGGAAACTAGTCATTCATAATAAAAATTATCAAAATAACATCTTGCTAAAATATGAAAGACTGCTTCTTCATCAACAAGTAAAGAAATGATCAGCCAGACCCCAAAAGCTAGTTATCAATAACATAATCCAAAAGTTGATTCCATTTGTTCCTAGGTTGAGTGTTTATCAGTAGCATCAGATATGCTACTTTAAAAGAAAACTGAACTGTCGTCAAAACTCTTTTCCGGCTATAAAATTAAATAAAATTTGCAAAACAGAATTGATTCTTTTCAATACACTCAGCAGATTTGTGTTTATAAAGGCTTTATACATCCCTGAGTAATATGCTAGAAAAAGACATTACTGTGTTTTAAAAAAAACACAAATGACCTCAAAGCTACATAACAGAATTAGAACCAGTGATTTTGAATCACAAATACATACCAAGAAAAATAGTAGAATATAAAGCTGATGAGTGAACAATGGCTTTCACTGCCTAAGAGATTGGTTTCTCAAAATAAAACAAGCACTGAAATTCAATATACAAATTCTAAGGCCATAAAAAAAGAAATGAGCTTCACAGCAAAATATATACAAGGCTGCTATCAATGACAAACACATAATGCTCATTGTACGGAAAAGTCAATGCTTCAGTCAACTAACTGAAATATTGAAACCAGCAGAATCATTGTTCTCCTAGGACTACTAGGCATACAGTAGAAATGAACACTAATATATCTAGAGAAATAATCAAGATTTACTATGAAAAATGAGAAATCCCAAAACACCACTGACATAAAAGAAAGTTCAGCGCTTATATCCCCCAGCAACAGATAACGAAACTCTAACATTGCCAGCAAAATTGTTCCAGACATTGGCACCAAAATTACCAAGTACAGAATGTTCAGAAATAGAGTGACGACCTTTTAAAAATAAGACACAACCATTTTACAAATACTCAAAATACTTCTCTATCTGAAGCTAATTAAGCAGTATTTTTAAAAACAAGTTGACTTTATAGAAGTGTTACTTTATAAATTATTATATTTTTCTTCAATTGATTCTGGTCTGTAACTGACATAAAACTTTACATGACCATCAGAGAGGCTACTTATAAATAAGTAATTATTAGTAACACTATGGCACTAAAGGGATTTTAGCCCTTCTTCCCAGAAGCACTTTGTCACATTTTCAATGTTATTCTTTATTAGTAAATACCACTTTGCTTACCTTGCGTGGCTGAAAGTCATACTTCACACAGTGCTGGAAACCTTTGCCTTTTGACTTCAATGATGTAACTATTAAGCAGTTGCCAACAAAATGAGCAGAATACCCAACACCTTTGCTAGTGCGGAAACTGAAAAGAAAGAATTATTAATGAAATTGGAAAAAGGGGAATTATTGTATAATAAAATGGTCCAAATATTACTTTAAATTGCCATGAGAAAAAAAAGAAATTAGTATGTTAAATGGTGAACTTAATTTCCTTTGTATCTTCTCTCCCCACCATTTCTTTGGGGGGGAGCTACTAACCTTCATCACTTACTCAATATCAGGCAACATTCTAAAAATCTGTACTTTTTTTGTTTCCTTTACAAAAATCCAAGATGGTAAATACTGTATCTATCAGGTTTTTCCCTCAGTTTCCTAATTCATCATCATTTAAAATAACACATCTGATTTAAGTTGTAAAGAAAAATCCATCACAGAACAAATGTGAGATGCCTTGCAATTTTACAGGGTTCAGAGAACAATGTGGCTGGTATGACATACAAATTTGGATTCAAGGTAATTACTATGCACAAGAATTATTTCTTTTTCAAGACTTATGATTTAGTTAGGCTAATGAACTATGAAGTTTTAGTCATCTGAGTTGTGGATTTATTTTCATTTGGCAAATTGATAAAGGACTACAATTTTAATAAAGTTTAGTAAGGGCTTCCAGCTTTCTTGTGACAAATATCATAAAGACAGATAATGCAGAAAACTCATACATTTCTCTACTTATATTTGAAATCAAAAGCATTGTAAAGAGAAATTCTGGACTCCTTCAAAAACATTTTGCAAAGGTAGCTGGTGGAAATTCATGAATGACATTACACAGAGCATTTTTAAAAAGGTACATCCATATCTACAGCTATGTCACTTATTCCCTTCTGAAAAGATAAGTACAATAAAGAGAAGTCTGCTATCATTAATATGGAGCAGACCTTATACAGCTTTTAGTCATTTTTTTTTTAAAACTTGTTACCAATCAGGTTATAAAAACAACCAATGGCTAAAATACAAGGTCTAAATGATGAACTTAATCCATAAATTCTGAAATGAAGCTTTGCAAGTGTAAGAAAAAAAGACACTACTAATTTTGAACATTTGTATATACTCCTGTAGCCCACTAATTAACACTTTCTCATTTCCTTAATGTAGGCGACCTATAAAATAATTTCATATTATTACAATAATAATGTTTTAAATGGTTTCATTGTTGTAACGCTTTCATCAAACACTTTTAGGTTTTTCATAGTAACATGAAGAGGTGAAAGGCATATGCAAATACTAAGTTCAGATTTCATCTTAATCTTCTATTAATAGCTGTTGAAATTCTACATCTTTCGTCTACCCTACTACACAAATACAATCTTGATTTTAATATGCAGAAAAATTGCATAGTTATAGACCTAATTCCATCTTCAGAAACTTACAGTTAAATCTGTATGTGTACATTAATGAAGGAGAGAATCAGATTTTCCTCTTTCTTCACTGTCAAAAATATAGCCAATAAACCATGACCTTCTGAAAAAAATAAACACCTCACAAGATAGGTGGTGTGACTAGACCCTGAGGTGGCCAGGAATTTTTAAAGGGGGTCAAAAAGAGACAATCAAATTCTCAAATTCTAGAAAGCCACTTTTGTTATAATTAATTAGAATACTTCTACTAAATGTGAAAAACAGTTGATCAGGCTAAACAGAACAGACTAATAACATCTACAGACGACTCTTCTCTACCCTAATGGGTCCTTGCACAGAGGTCCCTACTTCTAGTCTTGATTTCAGTCATCTTATGAGTTGCAGCATACTATGCCTCATGATCCCTGATCTTCAAGGTGGTTCTTTTGGCCTTGAGGCATGCTTTGGTTTGCTCTTTCCCTTTAGCAACTTCTTAAGGTGCTGCAGAAGCTTTATTTTCCCAAATTCAGGCCGTGGTTTCCTCATTCTTCTATCTGCCTCTATACGTCATACACAATTCTCTCTCCCCTCAAGTTGCTGCACTGGAAAGGAGCATTAATCCCTGCCACAGCCCTTTGTACAGGCTTCCACACAACCCTCCTTGTAAAAAAAGGGGCACTTTTTTTAATAAACCTAAAAAATCCTCTCTAAATAAACCTAAGATATAATCTAAGAATGAAGAGAAAAATTACATATTGTCCATCACCACTGACCTCAACAGTGAAGTCAATTTATAACACTGCCATTTCCCTGAGTCTATTGAAGACTATTTTTAACATGGATCATTTCAGTGATTTGGCTTCCACAATGACCCCATAGGCAGTTATACCCCACAACAAAAGGAACAGTGAACAGCTTCATGGGAGAATATTACTCATACGTATATAACCTGCCTTACCCATATACACGAATAACCTGCACGACCACAGTACTGAATGTTGTACAATAACACGAAGGTTAAAAACCCTAAAATACAGCTTTTACAATAAGAACAACTGAATGTGTTGTGGGCTAGTTTGAGACTTTGATTTACCTCCTTAGGTCTTTATGCCATTCAAAGAACTTTTCAGCAGGTAGTTGCATCTCTCACAATGCCAAATTTGTTTCTCAGCAACATAAGTCATCTCTACAAGCTAAAATGGTTTTGGCTAACAAACTCCTATTCTGAAGGATACTGAAAAAAATACACAGATTCACTATGTCCTAACATATGGTGTAGTATTATTTGATTAGAGATGTCAAATAATTTTTTTTTAAAATTACCAACAGCCAATCATTACAAATACCATCACGTTTTTACCTGATAAAACATTATTAAAATTGTGTAAAATGCATCCTACTACTTGGAACAAGAGCTAGTAAGCATTTTGTTATACACGGAGAACACCCTGTTAAACAACAACAACAAAAAAAGAAACAAAAAGAATGGGTCTTGAAGAAATTTCTACACCTTATTTTTTCCCTTTCCTAACCTCCCCAGTTACTGGGCTGATCCTGTTACCATTATGGTCAAACCAGACTGTTCCTGAAATTTGAAACACTGAATTGTCCTTACATATGTAACTTCCTGGAGTTCAGCATATGAAGACAAGAAAGCAATGAAATAATGAAAAAATAGCTCATTTCTTAGCAGGACTCCTCTCTATCTTGGAATAGAATGAATGATTTTCTAAACATGAAGCTTAGCCAAGATTTTACTTTTTTTGCCCAAACAAATTAGCATTCTAATACAACAGTAGTTGAGAAACTGAGAACTCAAATACGTTCTCTGCTTACTTCAACATTATAATATACAGATTATGTTAATACTCACATTTTATTTCTTGCCAAAGGTAAAGTAGGCTAGGACTGGTCCCCAGGATACTGCACAGAAATTCTCTTACCAATTACCTACACATGCAGAACTTCCCACATCCAAAGATGAAATGCACAGAGACAACAGCAGTACTGTCAACACCCATGTGGTTTTATGAGCCTTTAACTACCTCCCATAGCAGCTGGTATACAAATTTTACTACAGATCGTTCATAAAAACCTTATAGTTAAGTTTCATTTCAGCCAGTTTCTCAAAGCAGCTACTGGATGTTATTACACTTCAATAGCAGGTAAGAATTCTTCCATCCACTGGTGAAACTGTTTAGTGATTCCAGTTTCTTTAACTTAGGATTTTACGAGCAATTTAACATATGATCATAGTACTGAGATTGAGAAGATATTAATTCATTCTTCCCTGAAGGAAAAAAAAAAATGAAGAGTTTCTTTTCTACCACCTTTGGAATTCCATTATGTGCTTTTGCAACTGTTCTGCATTATCTCTATTATTATTAGCTCTAGAGAAGGACTGAAAAGTCTAGAGAGCTTGCTTTGCGGTGTTTTTGTTTTTGTTTTTTTCTCGTCCCTACATCAGTAAAAATAAAATTTTTACTTAATTAAATGGTTGTGGAAGCATTTATATGCTTTAAGGACAAAAAGCAACAATTATGACAATGCAGCCTCAGTTCACCCTCTATTTCTTTTACAGAGCCCAATACACAATTTGAAAGAAAACATCTCTTAAAAAAAAGCCCCACAAAAAAACATCAAAAAAACAATCTTAATATCTGGATTTATTTTATCTAATTCCAGGCCTTACTTAGAAGTAATGTCACCCCATCTCCTTTTTTAGCAGAAACAACTATAGATTTAGAGGATGGAGACTTCCCACTTGAGTGTCCTTAAGGTTAGCTCTAAACATCTAAATTTGCACTGTCTTTATGACAAAGAATCTACACCTCATTTTTGAGGAAACATTTCCAACCATCTATTAAACTGTGATTATAATTATTATACTGTGTCTTATTATAATTGTGATAGTTAAAGTGACCATAGTATTGTGTGTCTAAAAGTTTGAATTTTCCTATTTTGCTGTCTACCCACTAGATCTCAGATTAAACAATCCATTAACATCAGATTTTGCATAAATTCTGAAAGCAGAAGTCAAGAGCATCCTTAATTTCATCACTTTTTTTTTTTTTCTTGGAAGGTTTCACTATAAAATGTGTTTTCCAGAGCACAGTTCACTCCAGAGTGTTCTCTGAATAGTACCAATTTTTTCCATCATCTCTTAAAAGAAGTAGCAATTCTTAACTGTAAATGGCATTCCAGTAATGCTTTTGCCAAGACTTCAGGAAGTGATCACATCACCTTTACTCTCTTCTCTGTTTTCTCAGACAATCCTTGAAAAGATTACATTAGCACTTTCAGCTAGAGCAATGAGAAAGCAGTTCATGGTCAGTTGGTTACCTACAATAACGCTTAACATCCTTCTGTAATTACTGCTTTCTAATACATAACTACTAATTCTATAAGCATGGCGCCCATTATTCACTGTTAGGTATATGACGTTGGTTGGCTTTTACTAAAATTTGTGCTATAGAATTCTGAATCTTACGATTTGAACCTGACTGCTCTGCAACAAAGCTTTCTACTTATTGTTATTTATCAACCATGCAAATGTCAGAGACTTCTAATTTTCTTCCAGGATTGTCACACTCATTTTGTCATTGGTAATTGGTACAATACTGTTCCAATACACAAATATTAATAAACTGTCACTTAGCAGCTGCCCAACATCATCCTCAGAGACAATTAAAATTATTTAAAAAAAAATTGGCTTACAGTTCTTGAAGCAGCACTTAACATTTAGCTAATTACAGAACAGTAGCAGTTTTCCCTCACATTTGGCAAATGGGAAAGCATTTCTTTCCTTCCCTTTTCCATTTTTAAGCATTAGTTTTCACATCATGGTGAAGCTGATGTAATGGCTCTCTCCCACCAGAAAGGCCTCTGGCCACTTCTTTCTGCACTCACTCAAAGCCTGCATCATACCTAAGAAGGTGATTGGGAATAGTCAGCATAGATTTACAAATTGGAAATCATCCTTGATCAAACTGAGAGCCTTTTACGATGAGATGACTGGCTTGGAGGATGGAGAGGAAAGCTGTGGATGTTGATCCTGACTTTCTAGCAAGACCTTTCAACATTGTAATAACCTCAATGACAAACTAATGAAGAATGAGGTACATAAGTAGACGGTGAGGTGGTCTGAAAACTAACTGAACTGCTGGACTAAAAGCATTGTCACCAGTGGTGTGAGTCCAGTTGGAGGCCAGTTACTATTGGAGTACCCCAGGGGTCAATACTGGGTCCAATCTTGTTCAGCTTCATTAACAACCTGAATGGTGAGACAGAGTGCATCTTCAGCAAGCTTACAGATACAAAATTAGAAGGAGTGGCTGTTACACCAGATAAGTGTGCAGTCATTCAGAGGAACCATAGCAGGTTGGAGAAACAGGCCAACAAGAATCTCACGAAGAGCAACAAAGGGAAGTGCAAAGTCCTACACCTGAGGAGGAACTGCCCCGAGCACCAGTATATGCTGGCTACTGACCAGCTGGAAATCAGCTTTTCAGAACGGCACCTGGTGGTCTGGGTGGACAGTAAGTTGACCATGAGCCAGTAATGCACCCTCATGGCAAAAGTTGCCAATGGTATTCTGGTCTGCATTAGGAAAAGCTTTGCCAGCAGGCTGAGGGAGGTGATCCTTCCCCTGTCCTCAACACTGCAGAGACCACATCTGGAGTATTGTATCCAGTTCTGGGCTGCACAGTACAAGAAAGACATGGACCAGACCGAGTCCAGCAAAGGGCTGAATGATCAAAGCCTCTGACACATGAGAAGAGGCTGAGATACGGGACTGTTTAGCCTGGAGAAGAGAAGACATGTATAAATACCTGATGGGTGGGGAGTAAAACAGACTGAGCCAGAGACTTCTCGGTGATATCCACTGAAAGGACAAGACGCAATGGACACAAATTGAAATTGATAAACTTTTTCATTGTGAGGGTGGTCAAAGACTGGTACAGGTTTCCCGGTGAGGTTGTGATGTCTCTATTTGTGAAGATATTCAAAAACCTAACTGGAGAAGGTCCTGAGGAACCTCTTCCAGCTGACGTTGCTTTCAGCACCTCTGATTCAAATCAGAGTCCTCTTTGAAGTTGTGCATGCTACTAAGTTAGTGCTTTTAAAATAAAGATTGTTTAAAAGACAGATGACCTTTAAGAAGAAACTATGAAGAAAGAGTTATATATATATGACACATTTTTCATCTAGTTAAACAGAAAAAGATATTACATGCCCAAAAAGCACATTGAAAGAAAATAAATCTTTGCTTTGGTATCTTCCTCTTGGTGGTGGTTGTGTGTGACTCAGCCTTTCACATGGCAAAGTCTAAAATCTGTGTAAAGAAGTTTAGATGGATGATTTAGTTTGAATATTTTTCCTGTTTTTAATTATTAATTATGGCTTGGTTTAAGCCATTATATAAAAATGACAAGTATTTGCTTTGTTCCTAATTTTTTTCTGATGTTGGCATATTCAGTTTCTCTTATGTGTATTACATGTGCATTACATCTACACAGACTCAACTTTGGCATTTGATTTCTGTAAGACTGACTTCTTTCTGCGGCTCATATGAAGCACTTGCAAAGTTCCATCTTGTTAGTCACAGAAGTTTTATTTCCCACTCTTGATAAATACTCTCCTTTTACATATATTCCATAGCAAGAGATAACGTAAGAGAAGACACTGCACTGTAATTAAAGATTTGTGCATGCAAGTGTGTGTGTGTGAGATAACGAGTCATTCATTCAGCACGGATATGCCCAAAGATTACTTGAAGAGTCTGTCCATGCAGCAAAATACCTATGCTTACTAGAGAGGTTATCCTTTATGCACTACAATAAGAGAGTTGAAACTCCATATGTTTTGGGGCTATACTTTCTCTCCAGGTTTCCAAGCTGCAACAACAAAATATAGAAGATATTATTTTTGTATGTTCTGGGTTATGAAAACAGAAGAAAAACATGAAAACAAAAAAGCACACATCAACCAGAGGGAAAGATAAACTTACAGGAAAAAAAATTTTTCTTACTCTGCTAGACTCTTTATTCTAATCAAACTATCTAATAAACAGATATTTTATTAAGGTACTTACTATACGTAAATCATACTATCAGTGGACGTTTTTTAAGCAAACATGGAAATGTTACGGTTGTAGCTAATAAGAAGTATGTTAATTAAAAAAATATTCTTTGGAGTATAATGTGAGACCTAGAATTCTTTTGAAGGAAGAAATTCAGGTTTCTTTGGTAACTCAAAGGGCAGCTTTGTGGGATTTCTTCATTGACATGTTCAAAAACAACCACTCTAATCAAGGAAAAATCTGTTTAATAAAGACAGATGTTTGAGTATACGTGGCAATTATTCTAAGCTATACCACTTCTTTGCAGCAAAGTGAATATAGGCTAGAGAAAAGATCTAAATCAATATACTTAAAAATGGAATGAGAAGTAAATTCCCTCTGACACAGACAAATATGAAATATCCATAAATATTCAGGAAAGCTTAACACATGAAGGATTTTAAACTATTTCAGCGCAAAAAATATGTTAAAAAGCATGCTTAAAAATCTTAGAATTCAATAAGAATTGTAATCACATAATAATAAACATCAGAACTACATCATGGCAAAAAATATGTATAAAAAAATAAATAATCAAACATCTAAAGTTGTTCTAACCTAAGGCCATTGCTGTTTCTGCATTGTATTGGAATCGGAAAGAATCATATTAATCACTCAGGCTAAAGGTCTTTCTACACTACTAACCATAAGAAAAGCAGCATACGTCATGGGCTGTGCAACCTTGAAGTATGTTTTTCCTGTTCTGAGGCACTAACAAGTTCTCAAAGCAAATACACCACCTAAAGTTGCCAATTCTGAAATGTAAGTTCTGGCTGAGAAACAAATGATCATGTTAAATTCCTGTATGCATGTTCAATCTTATAGAATCATAGAATCATAGAATTGTTAAGGTTGGAAAAGACCCTTAGGATCATCAGGTCCAACCGTTAACCTACCACTGCCAAGTCTGCCACTAAACCATGTCCTCAAGCACTGCATCTACCCGTCTTTTAAATACCTCCAGGGATGGGGACTCAACCACTTCCCTGGGCAGCCTGGTCCAGTGCCTGACTACTCTTTCAGTAAAGAAGTTTTTCCTAATATCCAACCTAAACTTTCCCTGGCGCAGCTTGAGGCCATTTCCTCTCGTTCTATCGCTTGTTACTGGGGTGAAGAGACCAACCCCCACCTCACTACAACCTCCTTTCAGGTAGTTGTAGAGAGCAATAAGGTCTCCCCTCAGCCTCCTCTTCTCCAAACTAAACAACCCCAGCTCCCTCAGCCGCTCCTCATAAGACTTTTGCTCTAGACCCTTCACCAACCTCGTTGCCCTTCTCTGGACACGCTCCAGCACCTCAATGTCCTTCTTGAAGTGAGGGGCCCAAAACTGGACACAGTATTTGAGGTGCGGCCTCACCAGTGCCGAATACAGGGGCACTATCACCTCCCTGGTCCTGCTGGCCACACTACTATTCCTGATACAAGCCAGGATGCCATTGGCCCTCTTGGCCACCTGGGCACACTGCTGGCTCATGTTTAGGCGGCTGTCAACCATCACCCCCAGGTCCTTTTCAGCCAGGCTGCTTTCCAGCCACTCCTCCCCAAGCCTGTAGTGTTGCCTGGGGTTGTTGTGACCCAAGTGCAGGACCCGGCACTTGGCCTTGTTGAACCTCATACAGTTGGCCCCGGCCCAACAATCCAGCCTGTCCAGGTCCCTCTGCAGGGCCTTCCTGCCCTCCAGCAGATCGACACTCCCACCCAACTTGGTGTCATCTGCAAACTTACTGAGGGTGCACTCAATCCCCTCATCCAGATCGTTGATAAAGATATTAAACATTATAATTGCATTTGTTATTGTCCTTGACAGACTGAAAAAATAAATAAAATATAGATCATACTAATAAACATAGCTATAACCAACAGCTTGAAAAAATCTCCATAGTAAAATAACTATAGCACTTAGCAGAAAACAGACACATGGAAAAGCATTATCACAGATGGTAATTTAGAGAAAATATAGTAATTTTTTTCTGCAGAATAAACCTAAATTATTTTTAATCTGATATTTGTTCCATAAAAAATATGGATTATTTTGGTTTTCCAAGTAAATGCACAGTAACCTTTTTATGTATTGATGGTACAAGTACGTTCCTGAGACCACATCTACTGGTCCTTTCCTCAGCTGACTACTAAAAACTTCTGCTCTTTAGACTACCTGGAATGACTACAAAGTGAGAAACGTTACTTTTGGTTACTTCCCTCCCTGTCCTATTCCTGTTTTCCTGAGCTGATAAAACTTCATAGATCTTGCTTGTGTCCAACCTTCATCTGTCTGCACAGCTGATATGCAGTCTTTAAGAATATGAGAAAAGGTAAGAGTACTAAATAGCAAATACATAGAGAATGAAGAAGCGCTGAAGAAAATACCAGCATGTTCTGACACAACAGTAGGTTCCTTATTTTGCTCATTCCTTTTTTTTTTTCAGCTAAGACAACCGTACTTGAGCAGATATATAATTAATTTCTGAAGTGAAAAAAACTTTTTTCATGATTGACCAATAGAATAAACATTTTTACTATTAGAGCATATTTTCTAAATATCAGAGGACTTTATTAAGGATGTAACTATTATTTCTATTTTTAGCATAACAGCAAACCTAAGTAAACTAAAATTGTCTCTTCTGCAATTAACGTATTATGAAATATAGCTTCCATTTTTGGGAACAGGTGATCAGTAAGCCATTTTTATATTCACAGATCTACTTTCTATTACCCCTAGCTACTGTGAAAACAGTGCTCTAAGAAATCATATATTTTAAAATACCTAAAGAAACCACAACACTAGATTTTATGGTTTATCTGCAAGGCACATGTCTTGCATCCCTGGATAAATTGCAAAGCAAAAAGGACAGATGATTTTGTAACAGTTTGTATACAGTAAGCAGCCATTAAAATCTGCAGATATTTGGGTGAAAAAAAGCATGTCAGAAACTAAAAACAATGAGAAAGATTAACTGCTATTAGGAAGCCAAAACAAACCATAACTGCAGTGTTGTAAGTTACTTACCAATAGAGATAGGGTTTATCCTTATCTACATTGATATTGTTTAGCGGATCCATACGAAACCAGGTGTTAAGAGTAAATCCATTTTGATAAGGCCACTTAGCAATAGGAGGCAATGCAATTGCCTGGTGGGGGGAAGAAAAAGGAAACCGCAAGTTAAAAAATGAATTTTTTGAGAAGTATTGTTAAAGGTAATGACTTTCTAAAATCCTGTCATTCTAGATCTGCAGATCTGCTTTAACTTTCAAATATTAAAGAATAATAAAAAAAAACCCCTTCAAATAATGCTTTTGAATAAAGGCATTAGTATTCCATCTATTTTAAAATACTTTAATTTTTAACTACATAAATTCTACCAGTAGAGGACATGAAATTAAATTTGTGAATGGGCAATATTAAGAGAAAAAAACAGAAAAATTACTTCTGCAGAAATTAAACTATAAATTCAGCTTTCAGTAAGCATCTCATCAATAGACTTAAACATTAAGATCAAATTAATCTCAACAGATAGTACAATAGAGATTCACTATTAAAACTACAGTACAAAAAAGGTTGTTCTCTGAGACTTAAGTAAACTATCAAGTTTTTTTCTGATGATCACTTAGTAAGGTAAGAGACTGAAAATTTTACCCCCATTCTCAGTTAAGTACCTTAATAGTAAGGCATGGCCTGGGAAGAAATTCGATTTTTCAGTATTTTATTTTTATGGGCTGACTGATGAAAAGGTTTCAGAGAACTCTTTATTCCTGGGAAAGGCCCTGAATACCTGATTTAACTTTGAAGTTAGGCACTCTTTAGGTAGGAAATCAGACAAGATGAACTTGAGGTCACTTACAAAGTAAGTGTTTTCTATAATACCACTAAAAGATAAAACATTTTTTCCCCTCAGTATGAGAACTATACACAAAATGAAGGAATTTTAAAAATTTAAGAAATTAAGTGTTTGTAATAACTTAGAGATTACTGTAGTAGGCACTAATTACAATAAACTCTTTCTCCCTCCATCAGATAAAATATAGAATATTTTACACAAAAGTAGTTAAGGAATAATAGCCTTTAATACTACTTCTTGAAACAAGTTGTATATGAATGCAAATGAGAAGAAAATAATTTTCTAAATAACAATATCATGTTTTTTCTAAGTGTATTTAATTGATATATTTCAGTTTCAGTAAGATAATTTAAACTCTTACTACACTTTAACATAATAAAGATTAGTTAATTAGTCCTTGCACTGATGGTATTATGTTCTTATCAAAGGTATCACTGATACTGACTGAGCACTGGTACAGGTTGCCCAGAGAGGCTGTGAAGTCGCTGTCCTTGGAGATGCTCAAAAGCCATCTGGACACGGTCCTGGGCAGCCTGCTCTAGGTGGCCCTGCTTCAGTATAGGGAGGTTGGCCAAGATAACCTCCAGAGATCCCTTCCAACCTCAACCCTTCTGTGATTCTATTTGATAATTATGAGTCACAGCTGGAAATGCTCAAATGCTCAAATCTTGTATTGTCCTGATTCATACAGAAGACTACAAAGAATTGTAGCAAACTCATTTATTGGCTAAAATAAGAACGAACATGAGTCTTTTGGCAATAGAGCCACAATAACCACACTAAGATTCTATGCGAATGTAGTCAAATACATTAAAAAATGGTACAGAGTGGGGCTGACTTTTCATTATTTTTATATGCAAGGCAACTGCTGGAAGAGTTTTAAGAGCAGAGAAACAGGTAATTAAGAATGATAGGGAACTCAGTAAATTTTATAATTAGATACAGCAATGCGCTCAGATTATGCTAGTATTTGACTAGACAAAAGAAATAACACCAATTCTGCTACTAGCCTTGTACCAACTGCTCAGTACAAAACATTTCAAGGAACTCCTTTGGGATATCACTCACACGTCCTGAGAGGGAGTTCCCTGCCTGAAACAGGAAAAGAGCTCCTTGATGACAAACAGGAACAACACCTGGGAATATTACCACCATCACAAGGTGTCCTGCTAATGGAGTGACTAATGTGCTACTTATACAGAACTGGCAGAGATGTAACACGGTACTGGGAAGAGCCCTTCAGTTGCGATAGTGAAGCAGATCTCACCAGCAGATCAGCAGACGTTCAGCAGACTCTTGGCTCTTTCATACTACCACTGAAGTTATACAAGGAGCATGCACCCAACTTTAAGGAGGGCTAATCTGATATTTACAGTCCCAGGTAAACATTATGCTGTTTCTCTGTCTGATGTTATCACTGTGCATTACACCTGAAAACCTGAACTCAGTGCTAGTAAACTAGGTCCTATCCATTCTCTTTCTTCTAATGAAGTGCTTCGTTGTTTGGGTCATTTTATAAGTAATCACCCTTGGTCCACTTCAGAGGATGACTCCTCTCCAGAACTTCATAGTGTAATCCAGCATGCACTACTCAAGAAATGTAAATTTGAAACTCATATTTCTTGATTTACAGATGCACAGTCAATGATGAGTGGTATGTGAAACAAGATCCTAACCAAGAAAAGAGAAATGCCTATTGTGCATTTCAGTCAAGAAACTTTATGCCCCTGTAAAACTGTCAGTACTTAGAACTTAATTTTAAATATGATTTCCAATAATTGATGCATCTCTTTGGACAAGGAGGAGTATTTGAAATTCTTCCCCTGCAAAACTTTTCTTGAAGCTCTAATACAAAATTAAATTTAAGAGAGACATTTCATCAGGGTTTGCCTCTGAAGCCCAGAAATGTCAAAGCAGTATGTGTCATTGTAGACATTCATATTCTGCAACAGCTGTCTTGCTGCTGCATATACTTTTAGGAGAGGTTAACTGTGGTTTTAATTTAGCAGCAGCAAATGAAACTCTCTCTTTCAAAACTTAGTAATTAATTCTTTACACAATCCGCCCCATGCATTTTGCTGACACATCTGTTTGTGTAGCTGAATATCAAACAAGATCAGGGAAGTGATCTAGCCAAAAATAACCCAGGTGAAAAACAGTGATTTTCAGCTGGTTTATTTTCCTGATGCAATCTACCACACCAACAGCTGTATTCACAAAGAAGAGGAGGGGGTGGTTTATGCTTGAAGAAAACTATCAGTGCTATTGAGGAAATACAAGTAGAACAGCCCAAGAGAAGCTCCTAACACCCTTCCTGCACTGGCATGAAAAGACAGGGATCCCAGGATTATTTCCTCTTAAGAGATTCCAAGTTCTACCATGAGCATATACTATTCTATACCAGCATGGAACTGAACCTCAAATCTGGATTTCTCATTTTTAAGCATTTGTATTTACTGCCTTAATAATCAGATTTATAGATCTGTATACAACATCTGAATTTATTTGTAGGTTTTTCTGAACATACATGCAGTGAATGGAAGAGCAAATATCCATTTGAGAAGGTTTAGAAAGGAAATACAATTTCATCATCGTAAGTTATCTCAAAAAGTAAAGCCAAAAAATACTGCATTTAAATCACTGCCTTGAGGGAAAGGAAACAGCTGATGGAGTTCAGACAAAAAGATATAAGAAAATTTGTGACTAAGCTGTCACTGTAAACTGTGATGACATGCACAAGCTCATCCCTGTACTTTCCTCAAGCCTCTGCTTTATAATATGAATTACATTATTCAAATAAAATAATACTGTTCTTTGGAATTTTCAGTTTTCCCTTTTATGATCATTTCCCCAGACAAAAATCTGTTATTTGACATTCCACCCTCACAAGTGTAACTTCTCAGCACTACAAATGCCTTGCAAACCTATGGAAGGCAAGGTCTATGCTACTCAAGCATGTACTTCCCCTCTCATTCCCTTTTCAAGAATTTCCAAAACCAAATGAAAGCAAATGCAAATGAGGAGCAATTTATTTTTTCCTCAAGTTCTAGTATTTTGGTTGAAAACTTACTGCAGCACTACAGCCTGGGAAGTTGAAAAAGGTATCGGGCCCATGTCTCTGCGGCATCTGATTAAGGACTGATAATAGTTTAACTGCATGTCTTGGCTGTGAAAACAAGAAAAATGCACAAAAGTCAATACAACCATTTTTGTACTCTCTAGGCTACAACGGAAACTGGACGGTTTTCAAACAACACAGCAAATTAACTCTAAAGTAGTTAGCAAAAATGCTTCATAAACATATGTTCAATCAACATGAAAAAAAATAATTCAAGTTTATATGTCCCAGAAGACAATTTATGTTAACTTCAGGCTCTAATGGAATGACACTTAATGCTTTATCTGATCACAGCTTACCCAGATTCCATTTTCGCCTCGAAGCATGCTGAACAAAAGCTTCAACTCTTTGACAGTGATGCTGTAGCTGGCAAGAACCCCCAACATATCAACTAGAAGATCTTCAAAGGAAAATAAAGTTATTCTGAACTCTGAATTTCATTGTTTTGACAAAAAAGCTGAAAAAGTTAATACCTTTAAAAGTAAGTGTATTCACAAATTCTAAAAATCAAACTTAGTTGCCTTAAATATTTTACAAAGGATTTCATATTCTCATTGTTTTAGTTATTTTAGAAATAAATTTCCATAAGCAGTTTTAGATTTTGCGTCACACTTTGAAGAAAGTATCTATTAAATTTACGAAGAATTAATTCTTCCAATTTCACAACATTCATCATACATTATGAACTTCTTGCTTGCTCCTTTCTGTTATGTACTTTTGGGATAAGGGTTTCTTCATTCCTCTGAAGTTATATTTTTCAAAAATTTCCAACCTAAAAGATGCTTGACATCATTATTCTTTAACTTAAGCACAGCATATTATACTAAGAATTTGTATGGTTCCCACAGTTTTGCTACAGTGATAATGCTTCCAATTTTTACCACAATGAAAGGCCAGGGGAACAAAAAAAAACAAACACAACAAACCCCACAAAAAATCTCAAAAAAATCATAGTGAAAAAACAATAAAAGATCACAATAAAAAGAAGTTATCAAAATTTCTAACAAATTTATGTCATACAGCTTTCATTAAAACATCTCAAAATCCATAAACTTTTAAAGTAATAGCACTGCATAGCCTGCCTTTCAGAGAATATCAGGTTTAAAATCACTTCTAGTGCTTGGATCTCTGTTTTAAAACACAGAATTTCATTTTAAGAATTTGTTAGCTTGTGGGATCCTGGACCTTGCGTTATACTCCACACTTTCTTCTGGAATAAAATGCATTACTAAGAATTACTACTTCCTCTAGCAGGAGGAAAAACTATTTGTTTATCTTCACAGATGTGGCATACAAAATTTAATTCAGAGATCAAGCAGTGAATTACAGAGTTTCCATAACAAAAAAGCTATGACACAATAGAATCAGCATTAACAAACTTTTTCAATCTGCTCAACAGTCAGAAAATTTCCACCATAAAACTTGTAGAAGACATGAGTAAGCTTACATCTTATTTGCAGGACTACATGTTCTCCTTGTTCATTAGTGAAAGTATGACTCTTAGAGGTGCTGACAAAGAGTAGTCTTAAAAAGCATCCATCCTTTTCAAGGACATTTTGCACTGATATTTTGTTTTAAAACAAATTTTCTCTCTGTAAAACCCTACATATGTGTGTTTGAGTAAAATCATCAATATCTGTTTAACTTGTACCACTATGAAACCAACTTTTGGTCCTCAGTAAGCAAAAGGCATGTGTGAAGAATGAAGTATTTAATTTATAGG
Source organism: Theristicus caerulescens (assembly GCA_020745775.1). Classification (NCBI taxonomy): domain Eukaryota; kingdom Metazoa; phylum Chordata; class Aves; order Pelecaniformes; family Threskiornithidae; genus Theristicus; species Theristicus caerulescens. Next base: position 107,067,402 of record CM036559.1, read on the forward strand.
AGACATAGTAAGTTGTTCAGTGAGTGAAACTGCATGTCAGGAAAGGCAAAAGAAAACCACTGTTACTTGCAGACATTTTCACCATAAGATCTGAATACATTTCTAATTTTCAAGTATAGACTTTTTTTCTCTTTCTTTAAAGAAAGAGTTTATTTAATCTTCCCTTTAAAATTAGTGCCACATTATATTTGTGACAGAATTTATTAAGGGAAAGCAAAATAAAGCTAAGAAAACTAAAACCCCTTGTTTTTTATGATGGTGAATTCTACTACTCAGCTCCTCCAGTACCTACAAGCATCTGCTCCCTTCACTGTACAGTCTCCAGTCTGCAATGTGAAGCTGGCAGTGATTGCACATATTGTACGTGATCAGAAATTGAGAACAGTAACACACTGAAAACTCAGAAAGGGAAATCAGCACAAGTGAATACCAATCTTTGGCTGAGAATTTCCCAATGCTTATTTTGTAGTCTTAGCTTGCTTTTTAGATCAAGCTACTTCAAATTTTGCTCCCTTTACAGAGAAAAAGTGTCGTTTAGAAGCAAAGTTGTTTGGTGAAAATCAGAACATCATTAAAAAAAAATCTTCTAACATAGATGACAAAAGTGTAAATTAATACAGTCAAACACAGAAATGATTGGCAGGTTTTTAAAATTACTGAACATGTGCTTCTTTGTTTCATTGTTATAGCCCTGTACTACCTTATGGCACAGAAAATTTCTTATTTCTACTGAAGATGTTGATAACCCACAGGCATTAGAAATACATATTTATAGATAATGAATAAAACATTGATGGAGAGAAATAAATGTAAGCTCCCTAACAACATAACTCTGGGTAAAACAAAGACCTGAAAGATTGAAACCCAGTAGGTAACAAGTAAAGATAAAGCAAAGAACATCTGTGGAAGTTGAAGCACTTAATGCTACTTAAAAATATTGCTGTAAACACCTCGAAAGAAGGTTTGTTTCTTGTTTCAATATAACAAGACTTAAGAAGAACTGTACTCTATTACATAACTTTATTCATACTTACTAGAATTCTCATATAAAAGAGTCAGTCCACATCTGGTTTATAAATCCTAATAACCAACTCATCTATAAACAGGCAAAGGTCACAAAACATACTACAATTGTATTTTTTTAATGTTTACTTCTTTTTTTTATCTTAAATAAGATCATGTATTTAACTAGTATCTATGATCTCATTTCAGAAACAAGATTGTGTAAAATAATATTAAGTCCAGAAGGAGAAAACATGCCTCGTTTCTCATTTTTAATGCATTTCTAAAATGCACTGAATGAAACAGATTTTATTTCTCTTAATGGCACCTTCTAACTACTTTCATACAAAGCAGTTTATATATGATCTATAAATTAACCAGAAACCTTGAAGGAATGCTTAATTCAGTCATTTAGTATGAAAATACAATGGTAAAGAGCCTGCCTGTCTTTCAAGTAACAATGAGCATATATCAAAATGACTAGTAGGCATTAACTTTAGAAGACATATTAAGCAGCATTGGAAACGCAACTTCAGGAAAACTACCCTCATGCCTCCTTAACCTTTTAATAACAGACAGGAAGAAATTGTGCATTTTAACTCTGTTGGTGAAGTAAATTAATTTCTACAGGTTGGCAATAGAAAATGTGATAATTTTGCAGTTTTTCTTATGGAACCAGTTGAAAGAAATGCTTGTTAACAGCCCGTTAATGACAGAGCAGTCAAAACCTAACAAACATTTTTGCTTAAATACTAGAAACTGTTTCAGTGCTTAAGAATTCAGTTTCAGCAATTTTAGATCAATTACCTACAGCATCACAACAGAACTGCGGGAATATTTCTTATATTCTTATATTTAATCTGGAATAAACAGTATCTTTGCCCTTATACTATTCTGACATATTTACAAGTCCTGCAAAACAAAACGTACTTGGTGAAAATCATTGGTTTGTGAGCCTACTGATCTATTATACTTCAGTCTGAATCTTGCAGTACAATATTTAGCATAACATTTCTGGGTTTAGCATTTATGCGTACATTTCTAATCAACAAGGTGTTCACTAAGACTTGCTTTGAAATACAGAATGTAGCTTTATCAAATACTTAATATCACAGACACCTTTATACTGAAAAAGGCCAAGGACAAAAACATTCCTGAATAATGCAGTTTTCATGCTGCTGATATCCTCCTCTTGTTTCTGGTCTGAAATCCTCGCTGGTTTACTGTTCCACAAAGCCTATATGTGTGTCAGGAATCAGATCATCAACTAAAAACTTAGAATTACAGAAGACAAACCTCTTCAGTCTTTCAAAAATGCCTCACAATTTAAATCTTACTTTCAGTCCCAAACTATATAAAAACAAAGAACTACCTTCACACTGATTTGAAAGAAACTGCTTGGCTTAAGTTTCTCCCCAAGAAAAATAAGGACTAGATAACTACTAATCATATGTAGTTCTTAGCTGTCATATTTAAATATGACAACCAAACCTGCTCCTCTAACCAAGTAATTCAGGATTACAATCTGTACCCTGCTACTGACAAGACTTAGTACGGAATAACATAAACTCTTTCAAACATACTCTGAAAACCTTAGCTGTGCAACAACTTCATCACTTATTTTCAGTAAGTGAACAAAGTATAATATTTTCTTACTGCTGTAAAAAATTACAGGACATTAAAAAACACAGGTATAAAAACCAAAGAGATATTATAGGGAGCACAGCTATACACTATGAAATGACTGTTTAATATAATCCAAATGTCCAGCATTCAAAGCTATGAATAATTTCTGATATGCTGTCAGATGCAGGTTATATTTAAAGTGGATCATAAAAACAATTCTAACATTTGAATAACCCAAAATTATCAATGCACTTAAAACCTAAAATATTACCTTGACATGTAAATAGTCTAACATGTACTGTTCTTAAGTATGTTCAAAATTGCTTTTTTTTTCTAAGATAACATTATCTTCTCAGATGAATTAACAGGCAGTTATTTTAAACATTGTATCTACATATATTTTAAACTAAAGATATACTTTTGTCATTTTTCTGTAATTGATAAAAAAGTACTTCTGACTTAATAGCAGTACTAACCAAAATATCACTTTAAGTAAACCCCAAGATATCCCAAAACCTCCCATAATCACAAAATGTTGACAGTTCAAGAATGCAATAATTATTTTATCAGTTGGCAATTTATACCTGCAATCATGTCGTCCACAGTACTCATCTTCAGCAGTACCTGTTCAATTAAGCCAACTTCCGTGCTAGTCTGTAAATTACGGACACTTTTACGTAGAATTGCTGTGAACATACTCCAGATTTCTGCTTGGCATGTTACATCACAGTGCTCCAAAAGCTCTGACATGCACGTAATGCTCTCTGCATCCTGGATTATAAAGTTCATCTCTAGATCAAATTCACCACCAACCAGCTACAAAAGAAAACAAAAACAGTATTACAATGTGAAATACATAGTTTAGTGTTTTTCATACCTTCATTGTGACAAACACTGAATACTTTTTGCATGATGAGAGGTAATTTTGAGAGAGAAACTCACAGCTATGATCTGTAACACATCAAATTAATAATCATGCTATGGAAAACATAGCTTGTACAAAATATACACACTAATATAATAAAATACTACCTTCAATTTTGCCATACAACACTTTAATAAAATAAATTTTAAAATATTTGAAATATTCCTTTCTATAAAGTAATTGAAATGGTAGCCTGGCCCAGGGAGATGTAGTGCAGAAGCTGCAGAACCTGAAAAGCTCAAAAGTAATTAAAGCTTTCCTACAGTTCTCTGAAGAGAAATTTGCCTGCTCAGAAATCAAAAGACACTGGAAATAATTTAGCTATGTTTTCTCCTGATATAAGCTAACATTTGCCATTAGTTAAATGTTTGCAAGACCTTACTGCCCTTTCCATTGTACCACCCAAATAGTCATGCAGTCACACTCAGAAAAAGAATCAGTGATCTGCTCTGAACCAAAGCAAACACGGAAAACTTTCTTAATTATACCACAGATCAGTTCATCATGTGGCCACAGAAACATATTGCTGGTGCAAGAGAGAGACAGCACTGGGTGAGGAACAAGCACTCAAATGAAAAGTGATTTAACAGCAGTACTGATGAAATTAGTTTGAAATTAGCCAGACTCCTATCTACCCAGATACTTGCAAAATGCTACCAATGTCCTGAGCTCCAATTAAATAGCACAACTACTGGGCACATTTTTTTTTTTTTGGGGGGGGGGGGGGAAGAATTACCCAAAATTTTCAAAATATATAATCAAGACAAAGTATATCCTAAGGAACGGAATTCACCAATTTCAATCAGCCCCTTGAACTCGGAACACCTTACTGAACTGAATATGAAACTTAGCTTAGAAAAATAATCCCCTTTTAACGGCAGAAACATCTTTCAATTTTGAAGGACATAAAGCCTGACTCTTATGCATCCTACTTTATCCTAGTAACCTTGAAGAATTTTGAAAGCACCAACGTTAAATTTCAATAACTGCAAATATATTACCTAATTCAGAAAGGCAAAAGAACAGAATAAATTAATTCTAAAAGAGTTTTAAGACATTCTTTCTATTTGTTTCAGGAACTTATATAATTACTATTGCAATAATGTTTTAAATTAAATATATTCAAAGAATTCATCACTGATAAGTGCATAACTTCAATGGTCACTTTTAATAGAAAGCTATTTCATAGCCTATTTAAAAGCAGTTGGTATTGCCTTCAAATTAAACTCCAAACAAGAAGCAAGCTGAAATACTATGCAAACTTTTTTTTGATGGTTAAACCTATCCAAATATTCAAAGTTTTCTTTCAGTTCCAATCATCAGACAGAATTAATACAGCTAAGCAAGGACTAGCTTTGGCTTCTATCCTCATTCATACTTTTCATCCACTTACAAATTACTTTTTCTCTATCAAGTAATTGCTAACAGCAGATTTATAATTTTCTAACATAAAAGCTTCTAATATACTAAATATATAAACTGACTACCTCCTTAGTTCCCCTGAGACATCTAATTACATTCAAATAAAACTATTATCCTAATTATGATTAGTATTTTAGCTTAGAACTTGTGACCACATATCATATATTGCATATTTGGTAAACACATAATGTGTACCAAAGGCAGGCAATAAAACTGTCAAAATTAGAAGCAGAGTATTTCTATGGTCATTCTTTAGAATCATGAAATAGTTTTAGAGAGGAAAGCACCACACTTTTCAAGAAACCCAGGTGGAGTTTCTGTTTCTGAAAACAGCAGTAACCGGTGCACACTGCACCGGTAATCTGAGTTGTTTTTTCAGGTATCTCTCCACCTGGATGAGCCTCTCTGAGATTATGTTAGAAACACACAGAGGTAAAACAGGCACCTGTAGAAGACATTCAATTAAAGTCTCTTAGATGCTTATCCTAAGATGAAATGAAGCACCTTCGGGAAGTGTCTACTTCTTTCCATTTCTTTCCACGCAGGAAATCTAGGATGAGAAATGGTATTTGTGGAGTATCCATCCTTGGATACATTCAAAAGCCATCTGGACATAGACTTGGACAACCAGCTCTAGTTGGCCCCACTTGTGCAGGAGGGTTGGATCAGAGAACCTCTAGAGATCTCTTCCAACTTCAACAATTTTATGATAATATTTAGATATACACCTTTCAGATAACTAATTTAGGTGAGATGAATCCCACCATTTGTTTTTGATAACAGACGGACCTAAAACCAAAGAAAAAACTAGTAATACCTCAGTTGGAATGCAGAGATTCAATACAGACTGATCCCCCTTTCCTCAAACACTATTCATTGTAAAATTCTTGCTGATATAAATTAATAAACTAACATAGAACGGTTAAAACAGACTAAATTCACAACAGACTAAAATAATTCAAACTGTATTTGCTTGCTAATGTAAATTAATATACTAATATGTAACATTTAAAACAGATTGAAACAGAGCTCACTGTACCAGTCTGAAGTGATGGGATGTTTCAGTACTATTAAAAACAAGCTGTCTGTATATATAAAACATCCCAGCAAATCTGCATCAAAAAATACAGTGAATGCTAATAAAATTGGTTTTATGGAGAATCTTCTACTGGGCTATGGACTATCCAGTAGGTATTACAATTATTTTACTTGTCCATTTGACAGCAAGAGATTTATAGTCCATCAGAGTGACTGCTTATTTCACCCCAGAGAAAATTAAAATGTAGCTGATTTTCCCTTAACTGCAGTTTAAGCATATTTCAGCCACTAACAATGATCATAATTATCATTAAAATCAAGTTCCTCAATAAAGGAAACAAATTAATGAACTAATTAACAGTGATGGCAAAAATTTAAGAATGGGGGGGGAGGGTTACTTTTTTAAAGTCGTCATCCTAAAAATCCACATAAATTAAAAATATTAGTAGTCATGATAAAAAGAAGTCTAAGAAGACCTAAAATGAAGTGAGTATACAGAAATAAATGACCATGGTTAAATTGTGTGCAAGAAGTAATACAAAGCAACCATCTCTGCTTTAAAACAAGAAAAATAGAATATAATTCAGCCAAGAGAAGAAGTAGAACATTCACTACAAAAAAAAAAGATTCTCTAACAACATTCCTACACCTGCATTTCCCAAGCAAAAGACAGTAGGTAAAAGGGAATAACCAGTCAGTCTTCACAACAGAGGGAGGTTATCAGTGGAGAACCACAACGATAATGAGCTGGTAACAAGTGTGGATACTAATGAAAGGACAAAGTTTGCTGAAGAGCCAAAAATCATTGAATGCAGTTAAAAAACAGCAACTACTGAGAGCTGCAAAGATTTTTCTGATATCAAGTGGCCAGGCAACAACATATAAGAAGAGTTCAAAGTTAGTAAATGCAAATTAATATCACATTATTATAGTTTTAACCTTATGTACAAAATGACAGACTCTCAAATTTGCTATTATTAGCCAGAAAAGAGATCTTGGAGTCCCTGTGGGTACTACTTTAAATAATTAAGTCACATTAAAAACTGTCAGTAGGCAACTGTAACAATTCAAAACGAATTTGCAACTTTATAACTTGGGTACAGTTCTGGATGCAATACCACACAAAAAAAAGTTACATCATACTGCCATAAGTAACTTATTTTTAATATAGCATGTCGAAGAGTTTTGCAGTAAGACAAATTTCAGCTAGAGTACAATATGAACCCTAAGATAGAAATCCTTACTGGAGCCAGTATACCATACCATAAATCAGTGCTCTTTCCATATCCCAGATCTCGAACACATCTTTTTTCTTATGTCAAACACTTGGTCTTAATTTGCATTCTTCAAGTGAACATTTAATATTCAGTAAAGACCATGCTTTTACTGTGATTAAGTACCTTGAATTATTGCTTGTACTTTGTCAGGCTCATGTATCACTTTTTAACTATTCTGCATCTTTCACAGCACAACTGTAAGAAATGAAGCAGTAAACTAATGTTCAGATCATGGTTCCAAGTCAGATGAATATGGCCAACAAACATAACTCCTCCTGAAGACGTATTGAACTGGCAGTTATAAGCAAATTAGGCTATCCTCCCTATCCTGAGGTTGTTTACAATGTAAGGTTGACACTCCTTGCTCCAAGAACCTATCTTAACTGTCCTCAAAAGCAGCTGCACTACTCAGAATCCTCATTTTTCTAAATACTGTGGCCATTCCTCCGTAAGCTTCTGCCATTCATTATGCTATGCAATAAAAGTGTTTCCTCCTAAGCTGCCACATCTATGCAGAATTTAGGCTGGTCTTTAATGCCCTTTTGATCTAGAACAGAGATGAAATACTCCCCCAAAATAGAGAAGCTGTCTACATATGCCTGATAGTATATTTAGATCAGTTCTCAAAATGGAGTACAATATATGCTGATGAACATCTAGAATTAAATTGTTTACTTGTGAAAATAGGAATTCTTCAGAACCAGATTCTTCAAATCGAGTTCTGAAGAATGGATTGAAATGAAGAGAGAACAGAACAGAATAGAATAGAATAGTTACAGTTGGAAGGGACCTACAACGATCATCTAGTCCAACTGCCTGAGCACTTCAGAGCTGACCAAAAATTAAAGCATGTTATTAAGGGCATTGTCCAACTGCCTCTTAAACACTGACAGGCTTGGGGCATTGACCACCTCTCTAGGAAGCCTCTTCCAGTGTTTGAACACCCTCTCGGTAAAGAAATGCTTCCTAATGTGAAGTCTGAACCTGCCCTGATACACCTTTGAACCATTCCCATGCATCCTATCACTGGATACCAGGGAGAAGAGATCAGCACCTCCCTCTCTGTTTCCCCTCCTCAGGAAGCTGTAGAGAATAATGAGGTCACCCCTCAGTCTTTTCTCCAATAACAGATGGATTCTCAACTTGAAAATCCATCAAATGAACACAGAAGGAAAGGAAAGATGGCAGTCAATCTTAGAAGAAATAAACAAAGGGTGAAAAATTCAAGGAAAGCAGAGGTCAGAACTTATTCTAGGTGGATTTTATAAAAAAACCTTGAAGACATGAAGATTTTTCAACACAATTTCACTCGTGATTAAAACAACCCAAACTGCCAAGCATAAGGATCTTAAGAAGTGCGTGAGATGCAAAAATATATTTTAGAGGCATTTGATATTTTTTTGCTAAATGAAAAACATGAGTGCATTCTGCTAAAGAAAGAATGACACAGTAATACAAACACACAGTAACAACAATAAAATGTGAAAATCTGAAATACAGAGAGATCAAATACAACATTTTTCTTTGCAATTGCTTTCATGTTAAATAGATAAAGTATCAAAAGTTTCTCAGAATAGTCTATTTTTCCATGTTTTGCACTCATACTTTGGAAGAAGTTTCATGGTACCCAAGCTGGACATTTCTGTTCACTTCTAACATTTTACACATATTTCTCTCTACTCCTCGTCTGATTCGTAGTCTTAAGAAATACTAACCTGTACAACTGAAACTTACTTTTAATTAGTATACATTTTTCAGCAGAGTTTTTGGTTTCTTCAAATGTCATCTTAATTACAAGGATGCATACAAAGAGAAAAAGGTATTATCTATAACCATCTACTACTTGTCTTATATTTAATTTGTAAACACTTTTGAGCAGGCAAAGATATTTTTTCAGTTTCACATTTATCCAGCATAAAATGAAATTTGATTGTACTTATCTACAACAAAACCAAAGCTCTTTATTATAACCTTTTTCCCCATCTGCATTAATAGGCTTGTATTTTATGTATTTGTCTTGATCAGAGTATATTAGAACTAATAAACCAAAGTCTTCAAACATCTAAATCTCTAAATTTGCTGTTCATTGCAGTCAAAAAAGTACTTCTTCCTAGTTTGCTTCAAGTTTGATTCCTATCTGCAAAAATCAAGAATATAAATTCTACAATAGTAGCCAGACAGTGCCATTGAAAAACTCAATTATCATAATAGTATAATTACTACAACTCTAACAACATCCAGGACAGATTTGCACCAAGGCACTCCTTCCTTCCCTCTCCTAATTTACTACTGTCACACTTGCTCTATCTTTTCTAAAGCCAAGAATAAATGAGGGCATATCATAGTCAACATGACAACCATTCTTATCTGTTTTGGACTAGTTTGTGAGAACCATTTTAGGTTAAAATATATAGATACTTGACTAGAATAAATAACATTGCCTTGTCAGTATAGGAGGTAAGCAGTTTGGAAACAAAATTATTAATTCTTTTCCTCTCCTTGATGTTCATATATCTTTTTAGGCATTGCAAAACAGCTGACTTGGCATTTGGCACAAATTTCCACAGGGAGAGAGATGAAAATAACCAGCTGAGATAGGAGTGAGAAATTCGTAAAATCTCAAATCAATTACTTGTTTTAAAGAAAAAATTAGTAAACATTTTACCCTGGATAACAAAGGCCATCACATAACATTCAAGAATAATTCTTGTTCAAATTGGAATGTCTTTTCTACAAAACAATATTGAATTGATTTCATAATCATCAGTGAGAGTTCAAAATACGTGGAATCAGACTGCTACTGCTTCTTTTATTAAGATAGGGCTCCAATTGAAGCATTAAAACACAGTACTCTGACAAAAGCAGTGGTGGACCCAGGCAGAAAAAAACAGGTTACTATTTTCTGATCATTAACTAAACTATTAAATTTCTAAACAATTAATTCAGGTTTTTAGGAAGATTCTTCTTCAGCTGCATGAATGAAGATTTCTTTAGGTAAAAGTGTTTAGAACGCTAAATGAAATAAATTAAACTTAAATGTGTGCTGATCGCATGTATTTGTTAACCTAAATATATCAATATGACTACAGAAAAACACACAAGTAATAAAAGCTTAAAGCTGATATTTTCCATAACTGGTACATATTCCTTTTTTTTTTTTAAATGCTTAATTGTTGAATGGAGTTCTTTAGAGATCTGAATTACAGGTATGTGTATTTGAGGTAATTTTCAAAATTCTCTTTACCATCAATGGAAAGTAAAAGGTGCTTCTGGGAAGTGATTCATCTCACTGGTTTTAATGAAACATAAGGATGAAATAAATCTTTCCCTGGGAATGTAGTACTTCTCACTGACTATAAAAGGACAACTAGTTCAGACAGGCACATCTAAAGTTATGTCAGATTAATCTTACCCAGTGTGCTCACAGTATGGTTTATAACCGAATGACAGCACTAAAAAGACTGATCCTCATGTGAATCACTACAACAGCATGTAATGCTACACATTACCGTCCCCTTTTTAAAGGAGCCTGCATTCATTTTAGCTTCAAAAACATTTTTATCCTGAATAATGTATAGTACGCACACAGCAGTGTGCCACTAAGGGAATGCTACCTAATAAGTTTATTGACAATTTTGAAGTATTCTGAGAAAAGAAAATAATTTAAATGTCCTTTATACATGCTGAGAAAATATGAATGAAGTAACGCGTTCAGCTTCACTTTTGGTACCTTCAAGCACGAGCTTGTTATTATGCAAGCTTAAAAGTATTTCAGTGAAAGATTAACCTTTAATTTCTTATATTTTCTCTTGGGGGAGGAGGGCACTCCTGTAGGTTTGTGTACTGCCTCTGGCTGGGATGGAGTTAATTTTCTTCATGGCATGCCATATGGTGCTGTGGTTTATGTTTGTGACTAAAACAGTGCTGATAACACACCAACCTTGTAGCTATTGCTGAGCGGTGCTTACACAGTGCCTAGGCTGCCTGTTTCTCACCCTGCCCTCCCAGCGAGCAGGCTGGGGGTGGGCAACAGGTTGGGAGGGGACACAGCCAGGACAGCTGACTTCGACTGACCAAAGGGATATTCCACACCATCATGTTCAGCAACAACACTGTGGGGTAGTCTTTCCAAACTAGAGGTTGTACAAAGACTGGCTGGGCATCAGTCTGCTTGTGGGAGGTGGCAAGTGATTGCCCTTGTATCACTTGTTCCACATGCACACTTATTAAACTGCCTTTACTTCAATCCATTAGGTTTTTCTTGCTTTTGCTTTTCTGATTCTCTCCCCCATTGCGCTGGGGCGGGGCTGGGATGTGTGGGAGCAGGTAAGGTAGTGGGTGCTTATTTGCTGGCTGGGATCAACCCACCATGGTTTAAAATTTTTGGCTTCTGTCCTCAAATTTACTTCACGCAGTTTTGCACACTGGGCAGCACTCTCAATTCAGTAAACTCTAATGAATCTTGTATAAGTGGTCTTAACAAAGCGCTGAAGGAAAAAACTGTAAATTACACAGTACCAAACCATAATCCAATACAGCAAACTTTGCTTAAGAGTATGAGCCCAGCTAACCTTGAGCATGGCCTGCTGAGTTCTTCCAAAAACATCGCACTTTAATGTACGTCTCAGAACATCAAAACCCCAAATTTGCTGAATACGCTATAAAGCATGTTTACGCCCCTTTTCAAACAAGCCTGCATGTTACACCCCTGCAGGGAAAGCATTTTATCATACCCTTCCCCATCCTACAGTCATTTCTATAAGTCAATAGTTTTGATAATACCTAGTTTTTCATCTTTTTTTTAGATTTCAGACCTTTTCTCCAAACATGAAGAGAAACATTAAAAATTTATTTGAAATGCTTGGAAGATAACATACGTTGTGAAAGAACAAAGGCTCTATAAGCAATGAGGATTAACTTTGTACTCACTAATGTCCTCCTGTTGTCATTGTTACCTGCCTCAGGACATTAGCTTTCTTGGGACATAAACCAGGAAGAGACAGTAAAAATTATTACAAGAACTGTCTACTTTCCTTTAATTTCTGGGAGGACAGTTCCAAATAACATCACTGGCACCAGCAGTAAGATTTTCTACAATGAAAGGACAAAGCTAGCAATTGTAAAACTGAAAGCACCTTTGTTGTAAAAAAATTACACACAGGTTTATTAGGCACTATTGATGCTTTATTTAAAAAAATGCTATAGTTATCTAAACAATCATCCTGTGGTTTCACATAGCAAAGCTGGCACAATGCAGCCCTAATACATTGCTTAAAGAGGGTGTGAACTTTCATCTGTGGAAGGTTTTCCAAAGAAAACAAGCACATTAGAATGTGTAATTATAGATAGTAACAGACATGAGATATATGTCTGTCAACACCCATTCAGTCCAGTCCTATGATTCCAGTACTCCCCAAGTCCCAGAAGAAATGTTTGTTCATTTGATAAGCCCTGCAAAATAGCAGTTGTCAATACTTATCTAATGATAATGGCAAAGCTTAAGTAATAGCAATGGTAACATTAAGTCACTTCAGCAAGCTGTCCCAAAGAAACACCCTTAAAGGCACTGTACCTAGGAAACAAAGATTTCTGTGTATTTAAACTGAGTTACATGAGTCTTGAGATATTGTTCCAGACTCTCTTCAGCGATTCAAAATTATAAGCTGCTTTGATGCGAGAAAGAAAAAAAATCATTTTGTTGTGCTGCTCAGAAAACCTGTCCCCTGTACTGAGTCCTGCTTAGCATCTGAATTTTTACCATGATGAGGTGCTGAAATTCTTTGGCTGAAATGTCATGGCAAAAAAACCCTAAACCTGATAGATGGAAATGACAGTCTATTATTTGGTTTAAAAAGAGCACAACATCAAGGCATGGTTTGAACTATATTTGTTATAGTAGGTATGCTGTAGTACTGCAGTACATTGGAATTGTGGTAACATACATAACATGTAATTATCCAGGTCAGATTAGTTGAGTTTTATTAACCTGCTCCTCTGATAATATAAATATCAAATAGAAATTCAATAAATAATACCAAAGATGTTTCAATGCAAATAAAGTCACAGGACTGCTCTTCTGAATGGGGCACAGATCTAAAAGTCCAATCAAGAGAAAAATATTGTAGAGAGTTATGTTGAGAACACTTTAAAATTAGAATTCCGGGTACACTGCCACACCATATTCTGCATACCAATATTAATGCAAGTGTGCATTAAACCAAAGCATCGAAAACAATGGTAGATCAACTGCAGTCAAGTATACATATGATTTACTGAGACAAGTATCCACATTCAGATACACCACAAGTCTGCATAACTTACAGAGTTAACAGTTTGACTTAATAGTTTGCTAAAAGAAAATTTCAACTCCTTCTCTCCCCTGCTTTTTTAAATACATACTTGACAAAGCCAGACCTTTTCTAAGTATCACTGAGGCTTAGAGAGAAAAAAAAAAAAAAAACAAACACAAAAAATACAAAGTGGGCTATTTGGCACAAAGTTCTCTAGCTGTTCTTCAGACAACTGTAAAGAATGCTTGATTTCAGGGTAGGACAGAAATTAGTCTGATAAAGTTCAAATGGCTGCCCTCATGAAAGCTTCATTAGCACAAGACTGTGACTCCTTGAAAGAGAAAGTCCTACCTTTGAAGGAATGCAAGAGGAGGCAGTTTTAAAGTGTGACAAAGGACAAATTTTATCCACTTAGGAGGGCTGGAAGAGCAATCCAGTCACTTCTGACAGAAATGAAGACCAATAAAGGCATTTTATGTACAAGTACGTAACACAAAACACAAAACCAGAAGTCATCCTCCCGGTCTAGTGTTCCTGTGGAGGAGACTCTCTTCCCATTTCTTATACCAATCTCCAACAGACCTTTTTGGGCCACAGCAGCATATGAGCTTTTAGTTCAAGATGTTGAACCTGAATACTGAAAGACTAAGAAACAGAACTTGCAGGTTTATTTTCAGGGAAGTAAAATCAAAATTATTCTCAGGCTTGGAACTAACAGCACCAACTGGTTTTCACTTTGTCTGGTTTACTTCCTCTTATATATTCCTTCTGATCTAGACTTAATCAAACAGAGATCAGCCTGTTAGACAACAGTACTTCCTTACCTCCAAAAAGGGAAGTGTTAATGACCATTTACTTTAATATGCAAAACTAAGTAGCTTAGGCTTGCCACATCTGTGAAAGCAAAAATTCAAAATTGATTTTTACAGACTATAAAGGTGTTAATAAACAAGTATAGCTTAAGGAGCATGAAACATGGTATTACTAAACAGATATTCCTAGTTCATTTTGCTTATAATACTTCATAGCCCATTCTTAGCTCTCCTCCCTCACTTTCACAAACTTCACTTTAAGCTCAAGATACAGATGCAAGTACAATATAAGCTCATGACAGGTACAATAAACTTCTAATTACCAGGCTTCAATAACCGGTTATATTTTAAAACAAGTTATTTTGTGGTGCTTTGGGGTTGTGGTTTGTTTGTTTGTTTGCTTTTGCTTTAACCTATCTTCTTTTGTTTCCAAGCCAGAAGAGAAGCAACAGAAATTGAAATAACTGAGAGTTACCAAAGTCACAAACCAAATGTACTCTGAGAAAAAAAAATGGCTTTTGCAACTACTTTGGTAGGCTCTTCTAGCCTCTTCTGTTAATAAGACTATGCACTTGCACCATGGTAGCTTGCACAGGCAAATCTAATAGGTCACCAGCATCCCTTACTTATTTTTCAGCCATTTACCAATTTCTTTATGGTGGCTTAAAAAAACCCAAACTTTTTCAAGAGTCAGAATGTATAAATACTTTTTTTTTAAAGTAGTTTGAATAATATAGTATCTCTGTGAAGCAAACCTTGCAGAGGTTTAACATAGTTATCAGAGAACACCATCAATAAAGTTGAAAGACTAAGAATTAAACTTTCACTAATTACACATTGTTTTTAATCTAATTTGTATTGCACAACTAACAGTACCACACAAAATGTTTGTGCAGATAGCAATGTCTGTTTTTAAAACAACTTAAAAATCCTACAATGCACACACTCCTGCGTCCCTCAACTTCACCTGCAGAAGTGAACAGAATGTATTTCCTATAAATACTAATAGACAATTTTAGTCAACAGAAGTCTCCACTAAATCAAAACATTTGGGTTTTATTTTCATGGATAACAACATTTGTTATTATTCAAATGTACTTGTCAAAGCAATTTTTTTTTTTTGCTAACTCACAGATGCATTCTGTGACCAGAATAAATTGCCACAATACAGTTAATGGAATTTTAATCTTGGAAAATGGTGGATTTTATTTCAGAATAGTCTGTGGGGTGGTTCCCAGGCACATCAAGGATACACAACTTAAAGATTATAGAAGAAAATCATGATAAAGGATGTTAACCATGAGGATTGTGGTGTATGTTGTACCTACACACTTTGGCCAAGATCGTGAAAACAGCCACATACCATCAGGACAAAGATCTACCTTGCCCACTCCCTTCTTCTAAACAGTGGACTTTGCCCCACCCAGGGCCTCAATTTCTGCTCTGCATTCCCTGCAAACTTATACAGTATAAACTGTCACTCGATTGCCATTACGAAGCAGGTCTCTATCCAATACACCCTAATGGGACTGAGACAGTATTATGTCCTGTGTCCCTCCTGAGAACCTATGGAGAAAAATATTTCCCTAATTACTTGTTCCGTCATGTTAAATGAAATTTGGTTATCTGAGATATTCAGCACTTAACCAAGAAATAATCTATTTTTTATTCTAAAGGATATGATTATTTGAACATAAAGAAAAAGAAGTTTAACCTAAGTATCTTGCATCTCACAATCAGGTTTCTACAAAACAATCAACATATGCAATTCACTTACCTTGCTAAATACCACTTGCCATTAGGCCAGCTTGCTTTGTTTTTATACCACTGCACTGGTGTTTGGTAAGAAAAGGAATTACATTCCTCTCATTAAGATTAAGCTATCTATTACCTATTTTAAAATTAAATAATCCATTTTTAAAGTGTCCCATTCTCACATCTACTTTTCTCTTAAATTTTGGATTTTCTTTAGGGTCTTTAACTGCTTTTATTTTGAACTGAAACATTTCCCTCTTGTCACAAAACGCTCTAAGACTGAAAATCCTGGAAACTATAAATCATGGCTATGCAATATTTAAAAGCAGAACAATTCCAATGAACTTAGTTATGACAGCGCCATCTTCCAACTGATACATATAGGTGTCAAAAGTATCCTGGTCACATTAATGATTAATGATAGAGTGATAGCTCAGGAGAACCACAATGCCGGGGATACATGATCTCAACCAATACTGAAGTGAGAGGTGCACAATAGCGGTCTTACCCTCCACTTCATGTTGCTGAAAAGCAGGAGCTTAATGGGAAGAACAAAGAAGTGTCCTTAATTCTCGACATCCTGCTGCTTGCTTACATCAATAATTTTGAGATACCTAGTAATATTTTTGGTATCAATATTTTGAAACTTTCCAATGGCAACACCCATCACCATTTGTGAAGCTCTACATTCAATTCCAACATGCTAATTTTCAACAATCTTCCATTTTTAATTAGATGCCAAAAGCATTAACTACTTACTATACAGCCTTTTTTTCCCAGAAATTAACACGAGATGAAACAACCCAGTGTTTAGGCACAGTGAAAAGCCCTAGCTCATTTCTGTACAATGACTCTTTGTTGATTATAAGACAAATGTTGGACATTTTATATAGTTCCATTTAATTCTCTACATGTGACATAACTAGGCAAAAGAGAGCCAACAGTAAACGAGAAAGTCCCAGTCAGCATTCCTTCTATTAAAAAGATACGTGGATTCCAGCAAATAATAACAAAAACATATAATCTATAATTGAGTTAAACTTATTAATGGAGCTTGAGCAAAGGATTCCTGTAGAACCTGCCTAATTCTTGTTAATGACTGAAATGCCTGTTGACTATATTTTGTAAATAAGCACAAAGTCAAATATATAAACAAGCACGATTTTACCTCAAAGCTTACTTTGTTCCCTTGATAAGTGCATTTTGTCATATAAATTTTAAATAATAGCTATCAATACACTTCTAAATCTAATCAGTTTAGTACAAAAAGCATTAATAATTTCTCAGTAAATACAATAATTTGCAACACCATAATGTTGTTTAGTATGTGATAAAATGCAGAACACCACCATCACATTACACATACACATGAATTATAAGGTGTCAGTGTTGGGAAAATTAACAGCAAGATTCCATATCAATGGAATCACAGGAATATAACTCCTGTTGCTTCTCAGTTTTGGTAGCCTGAAGTTTGTTAAATAATCATCATCTAAATTTTCAAGTAAAGCTGGCCCATGCTTTTTTTTTTTTTTAAGAAAATCAAGAAAAGGTATACTATTTGTTACATTTTTCCTGTCCTCAGAAGTGAGCAGGATACTGATAAAGGACAGGAACTAGGCTTTAAAAACTCCTTTAAAACTTCTCTAAGCCAAACCTTTTTTTAAAGTCCTTACAAGAAGATCCCCTTGGTTATAAAGGCAATTGCTGATACCTAGATTTGTAAGATTAAGGTTTTTTTAACCAGATTTGTCAATATTTGTCCTCTTTCCTTCTCTAAATAACTCTCAGGATAGTGTAAGATAATTGTTCTGGTTTATGACTGGTCTCCCATAGGGTTTTAGCTGTCATTAGTAATTTAAGACTTCTTTTGTGCAAGGATAAAACCAAACACCTCAACCTCTAAAGGAGGCACCAGAGACCGCAATGATGGTTGCTTTACAAAGTCAGAAGTATATCTTAATTGCCTTTTTCACCCCGCCCCCTTTTTAATTTATTATGTGGTTCTTCATCCAATGAAACCTTTTCTTTAACCTGTAGAAGATAACACAGTCAAGAACAAAGGCCAGAATTATAGAGCAAAATAGGAGAAGTCAATAATGCAACACTAACCACAAAACATAATTTTAAAGGAGGAAACTGAAAGGCAGATAAATAAGCATAAGAAACAATTTATCAGTCGTCAGAGAGTTTCCGTTATGTAAGAAGCTTGTTGGATCTCTTAATTGTTCAGCTTTCCCAAACTGAACACCATTTTATGTACAACTGCTTGCATTTTTCACCTTTTTACATGATCCAGAGGCACGGGCGACATAATTAGGGTTAGGTGTAATTATGCACCTACAGCCAAGATAAGAGTGAAAATTTTGATTTATTCTAATACTATATGTGTGTTTCTTCCCTATTTTTGTTACTTAGTATTATGATTTTAGTTTGTTACAGAAAGTATTTCAGCACTTGAAAAATATAAAATTACCTTTCCAAAGATGAATCCTGTAAGGAAATGGAACCAAATTCTCTGTCCTTGTACAGAGAACAAGGTTATCCCAATATTGCACTAGTTCTCCCATGTGTTCGCCTGGTGTTACTATTTGAACTACTGCTCAAGAATACAAAACCAGCAAAAAGGTCTACCTAACTTATCCCAGTGGCAAAATACCAAATATCTACAAAACATATAAGAACAGGATAAGCATATACTGAATTTTCTCCATTATAGAGTCCCAACCTCCCACTACTTGTGACACAGGAATTTGTTGATCCAGAAATAACATCTTTGTTTCAACAAGCTGATGGATTTCCTTAGTTTAGTTTAGTTTCTCTGATTAGTTTCTGAAGTCTCCTCTTTTTGGATCCTTAACATCCTATAGTAATGAGTCCCACAGTTTCCTCATGATTTATGTAAAAATATCTTGTTATACAGCTGCTGTAGGATGATTTAATTTCAGCCCTCTAGTTCTTGCATTTTGAAAAGCAAAGAACAATTGTTTTCTATCACATTCTCCTGTTTATTCATCTCTATCTCAAATATACTTGGTCATCTCTTTTCCAAGCTGAATGGTCCTTTGTTAATTCACTCCTCATCTGAAATCCATATTTAATCACCCTTCTTATCCTTCATACTTTTTGCTAGTTCTAATATATTCTTTTGAGACTGGAAATTGCCAGAACTTCGTACAACATTCAAAATATGGACATATCGTTAATTTATACAGTTGTATAAAAATGCTTTGTTTTGCTCATCTTTTCCTTATTCATGATTCCTACTATTTTATTTGCTTTTACAATTGCTACTGAGTGCCAAATTTTTTTTTTAACAGAACTAATATAACTGTGAGGCCATTTATAAGAGCATTTATGAGAGAGCACAGTTAATACAGGGTAGCAGATATGAAATGAAGGTAGACCTTCTATTACTCTTTATGAGATAAGTAGGAAACAGACTTCTGAAAAACCTTCCAAAAATTTTAATCACACCACATACTCATTCTTGGAAATATGTACACAACATAAATGGAGCATGTAACACGAGCACCATACTTCTCTGTAAACAATACCAAACATCTCCTTTCTCATTTATGATTTCCATCATAAACTATATTTATACATAATTGCTAAATACAGTTTTAAATGAAAGGATAATTCCACTAATAAAGAATTAGGATACTAAACCCTCTCCTCCCCCAAACAACATTAAAAAAAAAGTACCACTCTCTCTCAGCAGCACATTATCCCTTAGTTGGTTTACTTAAAAAACACAAGATAAGTGCTTACAAAAAATATGGTTAACAGGCAACATATCTTTTTAGCAAAATACTCCATCACATCTTGACATTTCTTCCATGTTTTGATACTATACTTGTTCATCATTTACTCAACTAATGCAGGCTGAAGCTTGGAGGGAACACTTAACGATGCACTCTTATGGTCTCTCCAAGACTCGGACCCAGATTTTGACAATAATAGTCGTGCGGTCTGAGTTTCAAACACTCCATCTGCAAAACTAATTACACAGCTCCATCTGTACTAAACATTGCTTTTAAGGTATCATGTGACTGGGTAAAACTGAGATCACATATAATTTGATTTGATTACAAGACAACTACAAGACTACTACTACTGTCTATAATTACAAGGGTAGATGTTACACAATGGAGTAAAATCAAGTGTTCTTCATTGCATTAGAAGAGAAATTTCTTAGAGATATGTATTCCTTTAACATTATGTTTAGTTGATATTTACATAACTTTAATATAATTTCAAATCATATAATCTATGGATCACGGTACTCTTGGTTAAAAACATTTGCCAAAGTACAAAAATTTTTATGACAATTTTTTTCTTAATACTTAAACAAGATTTACCTCTACTCAGCAGAAGTAAATTTTTAACTTAGTAAAAAGAAAAGTGTCTCTGATTCAAAGAAAAAAAAAAGGGGGGTAGGGGGCTGTAAGAAAAGAGGGTTTTAATAGAATTAGAACGCATTTTTAATTACACTCCTTCTATGTAGCCATGTCTTATTAATGAAGACTTTGGTTCTAAAATAATCAGAGTTTTCATTTAAAGTGATTATGTTTGGAGATGCCTAACATATTCCTCAATCACGTTTCAAAAAAGAAATTAGAATACAAAGGAGTTAATACACCTTCTTTATTAAAAAGACAAAAACCCCCACCATTCTCCTAATTGAAATGAGAAAGTAAAAAAATCAAATTAGAAATAATTCACACAAGGCACCAGTCAAACCTCATACCTGACTGGTTTTGCATCATCTTTAAAGCACTTACACACCTTTTGTTTGTGAGGGAAAAGTATAAAATACTAAGCAGTAATAAAAGCAAAGGAAAGGACTTCTAAACAAGGCCTCCTCAAATGGCTGATTTCAGTTACTTTCCCTCCCCTTTCAACTCCTTACACAATTTATAAAGGGGAATAAAATATAAAAAGGAACTGCAGCTACAGTTCAGTCTTTAAAAATATGTATTTAATACCATAAACCTGGCAGAATCTATAAAAAAGACTTTTCTGATCTCATTTTAAACATCCCAAATTGAATCTTGAATACATGAAATGTTAAACAGCAACAAAGATACTTTGAGAAAAGCGATCTGGAAGTATTATTTTTGCTATTCGGTATTTTTACCTTATGATATGCATTTTTATATTAATGCATGTTTAATATAAATTTATATTATTTATAACTAATTAATAAAATATAGTAATTTTAATTTATATTAAAATGCTCACAAACATTTTCAGAGACCTATGTCTTGGTTCATCACAATTAACACCGAGAGTATGTTTTTCGCCTTTTGGCCAGTGTAAAACAGAATCAGTACTTGATTTAGGTGAAAATGTTACTCCAGAGGAAATGGAACAGTTATATAAATGGAAAAAGCATAGCTACATAAATATTCATAATCCATAAAAGTTCTTTCAGAAGTCAGGTCTTCAGAAATCATTATCAACTGGCAAAATAGAAAATTTATTCAGTTGCTCTTTAATCAAATGGATAATCATCAGAAGCGAGTATGCCAAGATAAATAATAATTCACCCCATATGTAAACAGATGAGAACAAATTTGCAAGAACATAGTCATTAAAATAACTGTACAATCTTGATCAAAAGTTCAAGTGTTTCCCTTTCCAGTGCTCTTCCCAACTTTCATTACATGGCAAATCTTATATTCTTGACTACTGAATACATGCAATAAATATGATTGTATTCTGCAAATAAACTATTTCACTTTCAGTTGTTTCAGTTAATGAAACAACTAATTATTTAATTAGTTCTTCTTGGGGTATTTCAATTTAATACATAGTCAGGGGGCTTAACTCCTCAAAAATTCCACATATAAATCCTATCCATAATAGAAGTTACAGAAGTACCTGGAGGAGGAAAAAAAACTTTTTCCAACCATGTTAATAGCACTACCAGAACTTCAAACTCCAGCAGCCAGATTAGTTTGTTCTATTTTTTACAATTTATAAACAATGGATTGCTTAATTCTGATTCTGAAGGTCTAAGTAATTAACCAATTATTCTATGTTTCTGTATTTTCTGTACATTTCTCATTTGACTAGGCAACAGGAAAATCCACAAAAGAAAATGTACTTACTCATAACTAAACAGAATTAAAGCAGAAGAAAAGTTGCAAAACCAAATTCTGACTGTTCTTAATGACTGGAAGAAAATTAATAGCTCGGTGATAAAGTGGGTATCACTCCCAAAGAAAAAGAGAGTATGCTCTGGGAAACAACTACTTTTTTTGTAACAGGGCTATTACACGTACTCAGAACCATAATGTTTGCAAATGAAGTATGGCAGTGTCAAAAATGTTTATTACTTGAAAGCACCTGAATCTGTATCGATGTGTCCTCTGAGAAGTGCAAATTCTGATGTGAAACTTAACTTTCACTTAACCCTAAGCAGCGTACATCACTCCCTCTTCAGTCCCACATGAGACTTGAGGGTTTATTTCTGGATGCTTCTCCTATGGAGTTCTGCGTGGAAAGAAACACCCATTGAGATACTGTCACACAGCTTCCAAATGTCTCCTCTGTGTTGAAAAGTAATCTCTAGTACTGTAAATACTACTACTTTCAATACAGTGACAATACTGATGCAAATTTTATCTAGCTTAGACACTTCCCCCTCCCTCCTTTGATGACTCAGATCAGCATTTTACTAACACGCTCCAAGTTTGATTGACATGGAGAACTTTAAATTTGATTTTTCCCTCATTAATAAAGATGCTTTGTTTTACCAGCCTCCCTCCTAATCTGAAGTCAATCAAAGCTAAGTAGTTACTGGAACACAAGAGCAGCTTGCAAAATTCCCCCCACTGAGGTTCTTGTAGTGGTGGCCATGCTGACGGAGCCTGTGCAAGCCGGCAATCCAACTGCAAAAGGCCCATGTGCTGACATGGGGAGAAGTCAGGAGGTGGGAGAGAGGGATAATCACTCCGTGGTCTTGTTTCACTCTGGTTTAAGGGCTATGTCAACCACTCTATACTGGCACTACAAGAGGAATTTTAATTAATTTAAAATCACTAAAGACTGTAAAGATTTCAAAGGTTGATTTAAGATTATATATTGCCTTGGGTGGACGTTTTTTTGGGGGGTGGGAGGTTTTTTGTTTGTTTTGTTTTGGAGGGGGTGGGTTAAAGAGCTGAGATTGGAGCATCATGAATTGAATGCTATTAGATCCTATCTTGCTCACCTGGTAGAAGAGAGAAGTGGGGAAGGCCATGGCTTCCCTAGTTTTTACAGACTTGTACCAGAACAAACAGGCCCACGGTGTGCACAGAATATAATTGGCTAAAATTATCCACTTAGGGCATGAGCACATTTAAAGCGGACTCCATATTGACAAACACTCAAGATCCCTTATTATGTGAAATGGTTTTATTAGCAGCATTTGCTCAGATTTTAGTTAGAATTTTAACAAACTTACTGTGTTGTCAAGCACCAAAAAATCACATTAATTGCATTTTTAAGAAGTGATTTTGGAGTTACTCCAATTAAAATAAAAATTTTACCACAAAAAAGCAGTGTTAGTATAGCTGTAATAGTCTAAGTATATAAGAAAGGCTAAGTTTACAGACAAAAATGCCTCACAGTTTGAGGGATATAGTAAGAGCAAGACAGCATGCCTTTTCATTAATGCAAACAGGTTAAAAAAAAAACCCAAACAGCTATCCAAACCACCTTTAACAATATAGGACAACGCAGCAAGTATGCAAAACCAAACAAAGTTGGTGGAAAGTACCCTGTTATCAAAATTCCCATAACCCTTGCTCTCCTAGCTCAAGACATTTTAAATCTTAGATGACTGAATAGTAATTTCCACATAGTTCTCTCATCTGATTCATTTCTTGATATTCCAGACCAAATCATGTTTACAATGTAATTTCCGAAAGACATTATATAGGTCTTTTTAGATATTACTTCATTGTTAATTATTTTCAAATTATATCAGTTAAAAAAACTGAACTCAGGATTCTTAAAAATGAATCAAAACTTATTCTATATAAATGTATTGGGTTTGTGTGGCAAGGTTTTGGTAGCAGGGAGGGGGCTACACATGTGGCTTCTGTGAGAGGCTGCTAGAAGCTTCCCCATGTCCAATAAAGCCAATGCCAAGATGGACCCACCACTGGCTAAGGCTGAGCCCATCAGCGACACTGCTAGTGCCTCCGGGATAACATATTTAAGAAAGGAAAAAAAAAAAACAAACACCTGTGCAACTGCAGCTGGAGAGAGGAGTGAGAATATGTGAGAGAAACAACTCTGCAGACACCAAGGTCAGTGAAGAAGGAAGGGGAGGAGGTGCTCCAAGCGCCAGAGCAGAGATTCCCCTGCAGCCCATGGTGAAGACCATGGTGAGGCAGGCTGTCCCCTGAAGGTTAATGGTGGAGCAGATATCCACCTGCAGCCCGTGGAGGACCCCACACCGGAGCAGGTGGATGCCCAAAGGGGACCGTGACCTCATGGGAAGCCTGCGCTGGAGCAGGCTCTTGGCAGGACCTGTGGACTCATGGAGAAAGGATCCCAGGCTGGAGCAGGTTTGCTGGCAGGACTTGTGACCCTGTGGGGGACCCATGCTGGAGCAGTCTGTTCCTGAAGGACTACACCCCATGGAAGGGACCAATGCTGGAGCAGTTCATGAAGAACTGCAGCCCATGGGAAGGACCCATGTTGGAGAAGTTCATGGAGGACTGTCTCCCATGGGAGGGAACCCACACTGGAGCAGGGGAAGAGTGTGAGGAGTCCTCCCTCTGAGGAGGAAGGAGCGGCAGAGACAACATGTGATGAACTGACCCCAACCCCCATTCCCTGTCTCCCTGCACCGCTTGGGGGGAGGAGGTAGAGAAAACCAGGAGTAAAGTTAAGCCTGAGAAGGGAGGGGTGGTGGGAAGGTGTTTTCAAGATTTGGTTTTATTTCTCATTATCCTACTCTGATTTGATTGGTAATTAATTAAATTAATTTTTTCTTCCCCAAGTCGAGTCTGTTTTGCCCAGGACAGTAATTGGTGACTGATCTCTCCCTGCCCTTATCTCAACCCAGGAGCCTTTCGTTATTTTCTTCTCTCTCCCGTCCAGCTGAGGAAGGGGAGTGATAGAGTGGCTTTACATAGTAAAGTATTTAGCATGCTCAGTCTTTACAGAGGTGTAAAAACACTATAATCTTTTGTCTAAATATTTACATTTTTAAGTACATGCATTTCATATATAATTAGATATCCTAACTAGTATTTAAAGCTTACTTCAGATCACTGGTAGCACGGAACTTTTAAAAATCCTGCAAAATGCTACAAGAAAGTTCATTTTTTCCACTTTTTATTTTATTATTTTAGGATGCTCATTTTTTTAATACAACTGTCTTAATGTCTATGAGACACTGCAGTTGCATATAAACATATATCTTTAATAATCTATATTTGAAAATTAATCATTATTAATTATTTATTAAAGCCACTAATAAAGATATTTAACCAACAATACAAAATCTATTTTTCCTTGGATCAACAACCTGAATTTTATGTCAAGCCATAAAAGCTAGGAACATAGACTCATGAAGATTGACTATTAATGATGAATTAGCTAAATAAATATTTCTTATTTCAAAAGGCAGGCCATCAGCTGCAATACAGGTATTTCATGCTTGGTACACTTGCTAATACTACATTACATGGCAGTTCTTTCTCTACAACCTCTCTATAACTATGTTTAACTAATGTAATTTCCTTTTATGACAAGGTCACCCATCTAGTTGACCAAGGGAAGCCAGTAGGTGTGGTTTTTTTTTTTTTTATTTTAGCAAAGCTTTTGATACTGTCTCTCACAGCATCCTTCTGGACAAAATATCCAGCATACAGATAGACAAGCCCATAATATGATGGGGAACGACTGGCTAACAGGTCAGCCTCAAAGTGCAGGTCAGGCTCAAAGAGTAACAGTAAACGGGGTGACATCAGGCTGGCGGCCAGTCACCAGTGGTGTTCCCCAGGGCTCAGTTTCAGGGCCAGTGTTCTTTAAGGTTTTTATAAATGATCTGGACACAGGAATCAAGTGTACATTAAGCAAGCTTGCTGATGATATTAAATTAGGAGGAACTGTGGACTCCCTTAAGGGTAGACAGATCTTACAGAGGGATCTGGATAGACTAGAGAGCTGGGCAATCACCAACTGTGTGAAATTTAACAAGAACAAGTGCTGGATTCTCCACCTGGGACAGAGTAATCCTGGTTATACATACAAATGGGCGGACAAGAGGCTGGAGAGCAGCCCCATGGAAAGAGATCTGGGGGTTTGGGTTGATGGCAAGTTGAATATGAGTCAACAATGTGCCTCGGCAGCAAAAAAAGGCCAACCGTGTCCCGGGGTGCATCAAGCACAGCATAGGGAGCTGGTCGAGGCAGGTGATTGTCCCACTCTACACTGCACTGGTGCAGCCCCACCTCGAGTACTGTGTGCAGCTTTGAACACCTCAATATAAGAAGGACATCAAACTACTACAGTGAGTCCAGAGGAGTGCGACCAAGATGATGAAGGGTCTTAGGGGCAAGACTTACGAGGAGCGGCTGAGGTCACTTGGTTTGTTCAGCTTCAAGAGAAGGCTGAGGGGTGACCTCAGTGCAGTCTACAACTTCCTCAAGGGGGGCAGTGGAGGGGGAGGTGCTGATCTCCTCTCTGGTGACCAGTGATAGGACACGAGGAAATGGAATGAAACTGCACCAGCGGAAGTGCTGACTGGATGTTAGGAAAAAGTTCTTCACTGAGAGGGTGGTCAGTCACTGGAACAAGCTCCCCAGGGAAGTGGTCACGGCACCAAGCCTGTCAGAGTTCAAGGAGCGTCTGGACGACGCTCTTAGCCATATGGTTTAGTTTTATGTAGTCCTGCGAGGAGCAGGACCTGATGATCCTTATGGGTCCCTTCCAACTCACAATATTCTATCATTCTATAATTTGTATCAAAGAAACGACTGAAGAATAACACAGCTTGCAGTCTAAATCAAGCTTACATTTTCGCGTAACAAAGAACAAGGGTAAGCATTCATTACGCATCTTTGTGCTTCACTGACTCTCATCAACATCACAAGGCTTGGTCAAATTTCATCGGGAAGACATTGCAGAACATTGCTGCATCACGGAGTTCTCACAAGACACGGACTCACACAGTGTACTCACACATGGCAAAGTAGTATGTTACTACCTCTAACATCAAAACTCACCAACTACCCTCTCTCTCTCTCTCTAGATGTCGTGGTTTAACCCCAGCCGGCAACTAAGCACCACGCAGCCGCTCGCTCACTCCCCCCACGGTGGGATGGGGGAGAGAATCAGAGGAGTAAAAGTGAGAAAACTCATGGGCTGAGATAAAGACAGCTTAATAGGGAAAGCAAAAGCCACGTGCACAAGCAAAGCAAGGAATTCATTCATTACTTCCCATTGGCAGGCAGGTGTTCAGCCATCTCCAGGAAAGCAAGGCTCCATCACGCGTAACGGTTATTTGGGAAGCCAAATGCCATCATGCCGAATGTCCCCCCTTCCCTCTTCTTCCCCCAGCTTATATACTGAGCATGATGTCACATGGTATGGAATAGCCCTTTTGCCAGTCTGGGTCAGCTGTCCTTGCTCTGCTCCCTCCCAGCTTCTTATGCACCTGGCAGAGCACGAGAAGCTGAAAAGTCCTTGACCAGTGTAAACTCTACTCAGCAAGAACCAAAACATCAATGCGTTATCAACATTATTCTCATCCTAAATCCAAAACACAGCACTCTACTAGCTACTAAGAAGAAAATTAATTCTATCCCAGCTGAAACCAGGACAGTACACACCTTCCACTACTTCTCTATACAGATCTCTATGCATTTTTTCTTTTTAAAATTTAAAATGGGATTTTCCATATCAAGTGCTTTACGCAGCTTCTGGAGACTTCATATTATTACAGATTTGCTGGAAGTCTCTCTCTCTCTCCTGCCCCCCCCCCGCCCCTGCCCCATACAGTTTAGACACTTAAGGTACTTCTATGTAAGAGAGCTGTTTAAGTCTTTTGACAGACTGAGCACTTAAACGTACTTATGTCAGAGTAACTTTAGGGAGACAATAAATTACCACAAGGAAACATTTCTGAAACATATTTTAAATGCTATTTATTCTTTCATACAATACAGAAGTATTTACCTTTACATCGGCAACAGCAACCTGAACCACAACACCACAATCATCAACTCATAATCGTGTTTAATAAAAAAGATTAAAATGTCCCAAGTTAAAAGTTGCATGCTGTGAAAATAATGAAAATAAGATCGTCTTTAGAAAAGGCATTTTAAGATGTATGTAGTCATAGCCAAACTAGACTTAACACTCACAATATGTGAAAACAAGGAATCATGTGACAGAAGACATGGATGACCAAATGCCTTATCTATCACATTTTATAACAAAAGCCACTATGGTCAGAAGTTTACTGTTTCATATACAAGCCATATGACACTAAAGTGTCACAGATTATTTTTCCTTCTGTTTGTTTTAATTTGAAATTCTCAAATCTGGAAAAAACTAAAAAAGGAAAGTAATTTCCATCTTTTCAAAGAGTAAAAATCAGTAACAACAACATAGGCAGCTCCAAATTACAGAAAACAGAATATTCCACATAGCTATTAAGATTTCCTTACAGAAGTACTGTCCAAATATTAGCAGTCTTACAACTGGTTGTGAAGGACAGAATCCAATCTGAGAAAACTCTGAAAGTACATGTTCAAAATTGAAAATACTGGCAAATCTTTGTACTGTTCTGCTAGAAGTAAAAACTGCATGAACTTCTCAGCTCTTTAAAAAGTAATGATTTACAACATGCAGAAATGGGCTTAACTGCAGACATTAAGCATGCTTCTCAAGTTCTTTCTTCAAATAGTTTTTTTCAGATGTTCAGAATTCATCACCTTGAAAATGGGAATACAGTCAACACTGGGTAACTAAAGATGACATACAAAAGGGACACATACTACCAAGTCTGGGCACAGGAAAGATGCTAGGAAAGCCCCTGATAATGCTCCTTACATGCTACCTCCTAGAAGACAGCTGTCTATGAAGTGACCACACTCCTGTGCTTCCCCAGTTACAGTTAAATGCAAGCTTGACTTCTTGCAGTTCTGCTCAGTCTTTTGTAAATATTTGTCCTGCATAAAGCGCATGTATTTAAATGTCAGTAAACTAGAAGTAAAAATCAAATTTATACCAAAGTTTCAATACAGTGCCATGTTTTCAGAGAGAACAAAAAGCTATGATTCATAATGCAGTTAGTCAGGTGAACCTTCAACCAGATAACAAGGTAATTCTGGTTGGGGACCACAAGAACAGACTGCAAGCAGATTGGCAAGGGACCACCAAAGAGTGAGCTTCAGTCTTGCTGATTACAAAAAAATGTTACCACACAATCTGGAGTATCAGTAAGTGTTAGGAATTCAGTTTATGCATGCTCTTATTCAATAACACTCAGTAGTTCACATAATGCTGTGCAATTAACATATCAAAATTCTACAGTTTCACAATTTTATTAAAAGCAGTCTACCCAAAAGTCTTTGCAATAGGCAAGACAGGCAAATTCCTGCTTAGTGAACTTTGGAACATCTGTTTAACCAAATTTTATAAACCTGTCTTATTAGTCTTTCCTTGCAGAAGCCTTTTTTAAAGCATAACAGATAGCCTAGACAGACATTTTAAAGCCAGTTTTAACTAAGTAACAGAACCAAAAAAAAAGTAGTAACAACGAAAAAAAAAATGTTAATATTGCTTTAATTCAAACCAACACAGGAGATGACACCAAGATGAAGGACAATTATGGAAGTACCCACAGCCTGCTCAAGATGCTTCATGGGCAGATAAAACTGTTTGACTCATACAGGCTTATTCATCTGCTTCTTAAGGATTTTGACTACTGTTATAAGTAAATATTTGGTAAATACATGATGGTTGTAACTATCCTCTTCTCCCTATCTGCTGAAGAAAGACAAAGTTCTTTCAACTACAGGAGTTTAATGTAACACAGTCCAAATGAACAGCTAAAGCCAGAGAGCCACTAGTTAGACTAACCCAAATCAAACAGCAAAGCAGGAATACAGCCAGGGTTTGAGTTGAACATCAGCTAGTGCGAAAAGGCAAAGGTTGCACCAAACACAAGAAAAAGGATGGCTGCATGAAGGTCAGACAACCAGGTACTACAGTTACTATTCAGGGCGCAGAATAAGGCAGGACTTGTTCTGCCTTACTCAGCTACAGAAGAGGACTCTCAAAAACGCTTTTCAAGTGCCACAGCTGCTGAAGCCCCAGGTATCTCCCAAATCCATCTGCACCAGACTGACTTGAAACAAAGGAACACCAGATTGGCCAGATTAAATATTTTACAGTGACACAGCTGGAAAAAAATCAGTTACTACATAGCGGTCAGGATACGTACTCAGTAACATTTTTTAACTCCTTTGAAATAATTGGTTAAACACCTGACATTAAACATCCATTGCTTTTATTTTGCATGCTACAAAGGATATGTCTGGGAAAGAGGTAATGAATAATTACATTGATCCATCTGTTATTTTCTCAGATTTCCTGAAGTTTCCTTTTTTTTTACTGCTACTGTGTTTAATAATCTGATTACATATTCCAACACAGTGCATTAAGGCTACCAGTCTAAGATTAAAAGGGAAGAGGGGAAAAAAAAAGCATAAAATCCTTTTTGTTTTCTTCTGATACCCACTGCTGTGATACAAACAACCCACTTTCCTAAATACAAATCAGAATCTGGCAATAAGGACTAATGCCTGTGTTAAGGCCTTTCTTTTCATTACAGAAGATACACAGCAACCCTTGGGCCAGGTGTGGGAAAGAGTCTTACGGGGGTGGACAGAGCAGAAAGTAAGAAACTTATTCCCTGGGATGTCCCATGAGAGAAGTACTTACCTTCCTGGTCATTAATCAGCACAAAACAATCGATGATATCTCAAACCTTTGAACTGACTCCCACAGCTGCAAACACATTACACTTTCAGTATCAACAACTCACCTTCAATTAATCTCCTTATATTGAAAAACAACTACTAAAAACCTATCCTAAAATCATCACCAGGTTCAGGATTTTAGTTTCAGGTTCTATCATCCTGAAAGTTCAGAGACTAGGAGATATGAAGCGCTAAACTATCTTTAAGTATTTTTAGGGGGGAGCACTTCCCCCCCCCCTTTTAACATCAGTTTTGGAAATAAGCATGCTCTTTGGGGAAGAGTGGCTGGAAAGCTGCCTGGCTGAAAAGGACCTGGGGTTATTGGACGACAGCCAGCTCAATATGAGCCAGCAGCGTGCCCAGGTGGCCAAGAAGGCCAATGGCATCCTGGCTTGTATCAGGAACAGTGTGGCCAGCAGGACCAGGGAAGTGATCGTCCCCCTGTACTCGGCACTGGTGAGGCCGCACCTCGAGTACTGTGTCCAGTTTTGGGCCCCTCAACACAAGAAGGGCATTGAGGTGCTGGAGCGTGCCCAAAGAAGGGCAACAAGGTTGGTGAAGGGTCTAGAGCACAAGTCTTATGAGGAGCGGCTGAGGGAGCTGGGGTTGTTTAGTTTGGAGAAGAGGAGGCTGAGGGGAGACCTTATCACTCTCTACAACTACCTGAAAGGAGGTGGTAGCGAGGTGGGGGTCGGTCTCTTCTCCCAAGTAGCAAGTAATAGGACAATAGAAAATGGCCTCAAGTTGTGCCAGGGGAGGTTTAGATTGGATATGAGGAAAAATTTCTTCACTTAAAGGGTTGTCAGGCACTGGAACAGGCTGCCCAGGGAAGTGGTTGAGTCCCCATCCCTGGGGGTATTTAAAAGACGGGTAGATGTGGTGCTTGAGGACATGGTTTAGTGGTGGACTTGGCAGTGTTAGATTTACAGTTGGACTCAATGATCTTAAAGGTCTTTTCCAACCTAAATGATTCTATAATTCTATACTTTGAGACAACCTAGAGACCTACAAAACAAACAGCTTAGTCACCCCAAACTTTAAATAAATAAATAAACAAACACAAACCTCCCCATATACACACACTCCAATTCCACAACAAGATGAAGCCAAAATTTTCCAAAGAGTGCAAATATGCTTCTTAATGAACAGAGAAATTTACTCCCCCAAACTCAAGCATCCTCGGTGTCAGCACATACCTCCTGTAGGTGAGAGACTGCGGGTGAAGTTACCACTGCAGTATTTATAGAGACAAAGTGAAAAACTTCCTATCGTGGATGGTAAGGCTTGAGGGGAGGGAGGAGCACGGGGAGCATTTGCTAAATAAAGCTTCAACAAAACAAATACTCTCCTAGATTTTACTTTTGATCAGCTAATATTTTTATGACCAATTATTTAATTGAAATTGCCTTGATCAGATCAAGTGCAAAGTTCTCCAAAGTAGCCCTAAGATTATGTTCTTAATACCACCATACTGCTTCTGAGCTATTTTTGTGCTAGCTCCATGGAAACAAAGACATAATTGTTCATTCAAAAGGCTGCTAAAATTTCCATTACAAAATACGCTTATAAAAAGCCTTTACTTTGTGTTTTTATTATGAGAGGGAGAAGAGAAACTAGGTTTTCTGTACTTTACTGCAAGCTTCCGAGACTGCCGTACAGATTCAACGAATACCATCACTATGGTAAAAATTAATTTCCATGAAGCTTAGCAAACTTGGTGCAATTAAGAAGTCCAGTTATGGTTCTTTTAAGTTTCAGGGTTATTTGCTGTGTCAATCATCACATTGAGGAAAACTCAAATAAAAACATATATCTGATTTTACATTTAATTTACTTTATTTGAGCATAAATTTGGTAATTAAATTACTAAACCATAAGCTAGTTTTCCAGAATTGGTAGAAAGTATTAATATTTATGTATTTTTATGTAATGTTTGTAAGAAAATGATATTAAAGCTTTATTATTGCCAAAACTTCATTTAAATTTAGCTGATGCCATAAGAATGCCTTTTATTCCTCTTTAGTCTTCCACCTTGCAAGATAAAGATAATGTTCTTTCACCCCTTTACTTTGATTTATGCCCCTTTTCTCAAGTAAGAGGATGCTGACTAAAAGGACAGATGATTAAAAAGACTACCCACTGTAAAAATGGTTTCCTCTGGTTCCTGCATACAGAAGAGGGAATACTATTGCATTTATCATACAAAATTGCTCACCATAGCCATGGTTTTATCAGATGAAGGACAACAAAAAAAAATACTTTATGTCACGGTATGGTTCATAAATATCTCCAATTGAAGGAAATATAAAGCCTCAAGTTCTACTACTCTACAACAAAGACATTAAGAATAAAAACAGGGACAGTGAGCAAAAATGTGCATCATCAGCTGTACAAACCTAACAAAAATAATCAGTGGAATGTAGGCTTTATTACATGTGAGAGCTTGATTACAACCATATTCAGAACTCCACTTACATGATGGTTACATTGTAACACTCAGAAAATCCCTATTCAAATGAGGGTTTAGGTTAAGGACCTGATGCTGAAATTAAATACAATTATTTCACCAAGTGTCTGCTCTGGACTGAATACCTTTGATAGCGTGCTGTCAAAAGAGCAATGGGAAAAACTTTTTGCATCCCCTAAGTCACTTATTTGAAGAGCTCTAGTGTGCTTTTCTCTGGAAAGTATCTTAAAATGCAGCAGTTGTTGTCAGAATGCATTTTCGCTTTTGTATTCAAATTTAAGCAAATTATAAAGTCCGTCCAAAAGAAACATGAGTTTGCCTGTGCTTAGATTTACTAAAGACCATATAAAGGCATCCAAAATCTTGATTTAAAAATGTGTAGTAAGAAGAGATGGATACTCTGCTACTACTCCTGGATAAGTTCTTACAGTGGCTTTTCATTCTATTAAAAATGTACATCTCATTTTGCTTGCAGCTTGTGGCCACTTGTTCTTATGATGTTTCTTGTCACTAGATTAACAAGACTTTTATAACAGAAACTCTTATCACAAGGAAGTCCCTACACGCTTCAAATCAAGTCACCCTTCATCTTTTTTGATAAGTTCATTTGACTGAGCTTTATGTCCTTTCCTGCAAGATGTTCTCTCACACACATAAAACAAATTACTTTTGAAGGCTAGTAGAGAGGGGAAAAAAAATGGAGAAGCTCTAGGCATACTAGAGAATGAAAGAAAAAAGAAAAAAAAAGAAAAAAATAAAAACGTATGATATATGTATTGTTCCAGAGAAACTTACATGAGCATACATTTTGAAATAGTTTATGCACAAATATTAGACCACAGAGAGAAGAAAGTGAAAAAGAAGAGAGTTGTGAGAAACCTAAGAGCCATTTATGTTTAGAATTTCATCAATTCCTTTAACAGCAAATAAAACATAAACAAATGTGTACTGAAAAACTTGTTCTCCTAAGCAGCACTCAAGTTACCTTCCAAGAAAAAAACCCTCTCAACCACACTTTTTAGTTTTGTTCTTATGAAAAACAATTGCATCCCAGAGTTCCTCACTCATCTTAACCCAGCAAATACAAAGGCTTAATTCCATCTAACTTTGCCAAATTGTTAAATGACTCAAGTATTTTTCTTCCATGTAATCTTAACAAAGATACAAAGGAGATCCTCTCTTCAGTCCCTCCTCTCCTTGCTCCTACTTAAAAATGTCTCTATCTTCTTCCTTCCTAATTCACTGTTCTTT
The DNA here is from genome assembly GCA_020745775.1 of Theristicus caerulescens. Taxonomy (NCBI): domain Eukaryota; kingdom Metazoa; phylum Chordata; class Aves; order Pelecaniformes; family Threskiornithidae; genus Theristicus; species Theristicus caerulescens. Next base: position 107,102,269 of record CM036559.1, read on the forward strand.
CTTCTTCATATTATCCTCCCATTTTTCATTAGTTATGCAAGTTCTTTTTGTTCTGTGAATACAGCCAAATAATAGTATTCAAGATTTGTTTATAAAACCAGCTTTAATGTTTTAAGTTCTATTATGCTCTTAATGAATACTAAAATAGCTTTCTTTTTGTATTCACTTGTTGAACTGGGAAGATTTTTTTCTGAAAATGTAGCAGAAGAATAATCACCAAAATTATTGTAATTACTGAACACACCTAATTTATGTAACAGCAATGTATAAAAATATGCATGGAAATACAAGTAAGAAATAGGTTTTATTATGTGGACTGTCCTATATGTTAATGCTCAGTTTTACCTGTATATTGGTTTCTAAATGCTCCTTCATTAGTTAGCCCCTGTTCATAAATCTACTTTTTATTCCCTATACATAGAGAATTCCTCAGGCTCTTATCTGAACAATGGTTATGTCTACACATGTACTGGTTTTGCCCCTTTTTCAAAACACTGGAGGAAATTTTTCAAAACCCTCAAGAAAATTTAAGATAATTTCAGTACGGCCTGTTAGGCCATTCTTTCAGCACATAGGGTTTTCTCAGGTATTTTAGTTTGTATTTTTACCTTTCTATAAATAAATTTACATTAGTCTAAATCTTACTTCTGGTCTACAATGTCTCTTTCAAAGTAGTATAATTCTTAAGATTTACCACAGAAAAAATTATTAGAATTTTGAATAAAAATACAATACATGCCCTTCAGTCCATCACTTAAAGTTATCTAGCCCAGCAATTTAGGACCTAAAGGAAGTGTTGCTGCTTTACAGGAATCTGGTTTTCCTATACATTCACTACAGATTCTCCAAGTTATCTCTGTGATGCAAATACCCTACTGTGCAAATGGTTAATTGCCTACATGATCAGGAGTCCAAAAATACGCACTATATTCAGTAGATTTGTCAGTGAGTTACAAAATAATTGCAAGACCTTCTTGGTTTTATAGGCTGTTCATGCTTTTCCATTGGAAAAGGACCTCTAAATGTATACAGTATCTTGCCCTGCAGAGCTCTGATAATAGTCAGAACATATAAAGAGGATTGTTATCTTGAACAGTAATGTGAATTTTAAGCAGATTTTTCCTTTAAACAAGTAAATAGATATGCAAAAATTAAGAACGTTCCAAGATTCAGTTCTATTCCCCAGTGGTTAAGGAAAACTTCATTTAGAAAACAGAACTGACTCTTCTCCATACAATTTGCATTTAAATATAATACCGTTGACAAACTGATCATGTTACAGTCTGAGTATTTTAATAAACACCTAATTAGTAAGCTTAAAGTGCATAGTGTTTCTGAAGAATTTCTGGATTAACACACTTATCATCCAAGTAAGAAACCAGTACAGCAAGGTTATCATAGCTCTTAGCTTTGAACACCACCATACTCAGCTTTTAAGGCTGGAGCCTAAACTGTCACAAAGCTGACAACAGACAAAATAGGCACAGACAAACAAAATACAATGAAGTATAATAAACTTATGTTATACACTCAAAACAGAGACACTGCCAGTCCCAGGGATGCTACTACATTAATGAACATCGCTTCTGCTACAGTTGCTATTCTGGCATTTTACACATTCTGCAATAATGTCTGGTTTTCAGGGTTTGTTTGTTACAGTACTCCCACAAGTAGGAACATAAATAATTTTACCACCATTGCAATGGTAGAATCAGTATTAAACAATGGTTTAATTAAACAATTAAACAAAATTTTGAAACAAAAATATAGAGGTCACATTCAATAATATGGCAGAAAAATAATACGCCTACAAAAATTCAAAAGTAAACAAAACAACCCTCCTGCTCTGACTGAAGCCAAAATCCCCACTCCTTAACCTGGTATTAGGTCGAGAGGACTGGACCTCCCTCAGTTATGCCTTTCAGGATGACACAAGCTGCAACAGGTGGAGAAGTAAAGTAGCTTAACCTGAAGAAGGGGTGTCTTACTTCAGTCAAAAGCATACTCCAGGAATTTAACCCTTTGCAGAATTAAGAAGGGTTAAGAAGAATTATGGTGGCACTGAACAGCATTCGATGGAGCACAGTCGGCACTGGTGCTTACGTGGGCTTTAGGCACAAAAGCGAAGTCATGAAGGGGATGCTGGAGGGAAGCAGCTCTCTAAGAGGTCATGAGCAGAAGACTATCAGTGCAATACCTGATTTCTCATGATGCAAGTACAGAGATTTTCTGAATCCCAGCAAAATGAAAGTGTGTGTAAACGAGGATTCAAGGTGACAGACAAAATTCTCCAACTTCTGACAGACCCTCCAAGTTAAAGCAACATATTTACCTGGCGAGTTGCTAGAGTCACACTTTGAAACGTCAATGAATTCGCACTTGCTGTTTGTAAAAGTACAGGCCTCGGGCTTCTCCATTTCCTCTCATCTTCCTTTCATCTCATCCTTAGCTTCCAAAATAAATGACACAGAAATCCTACAGAAAAACACTGTATGTACAGGGCATAGTGGGAGGGTTTCAGTATCAGGAGGCTACAGGAGGCCTTGTGTGGGAGCAGCTGTGAACTGCCCTGGGCTGGTCACAGCCATTTCTAGCCGGCTCCAAAACTGCTGTAAGTAACCTGTCACACCCCAAAACAGCAACCCCCCTGAGTAGCATGCTGATCCTCTGCTTGGGTGTCTGTAAGCTGGAGGTGGCAGCCACAGGGGCAGGCAACACCAACCCGCTCTTGGGGTGAGGTACAGATCACTACAGCAGGTGTGTGCACCCCTGAGGGACGGCAGCCGCAGGCGACTCAAGCCAGGGCAGCGACACCCTGAGGGATGGCCACTGAGGAAAAGCATGTCAGAGGGAAAACTGAAGAAGCCCTGTGTGGCAAGGGAAACCTATTAATAAGCAAAGAGCCACAGAGAAAATGAGAGAGCAAAGTGCAGCAGAGATCACTAAGAAGCGTCAGACAGAAACCGTAACACAAATGACCCCGACTGTGCTGCCCACAGCCTGCTGGAGGAGCTGGGATGAACCCAGTACAACGCACGGTGACAGCAGGGGAAGCTGGGGCTGGGGGGAGGACAGGTGTTGAGCTTGCCTCCAGCCTGGGGCAGGTAGAAGAAAGTGTTCATGTAAGTGTCTGATTATTTAGTTCTCCTCAATACTGAAATCGGTGATCAAAGTTTGTGTTAACTGGCAATAAATTAAGTAAAAATTCCCTGAGTCAAGGCTGTTTTGCCCATGACACCTTATTAGACAAGCAGAGCACTGCCATTTACACAGGCTTCTATAAGAAAAGAAAACACTAGGTCAGAATGTGCAACATTCTGGGGTGCATCAAACACAACATAACCAGCTGGTCAAAAGAGGTGACTATCCTGCTGTATTCAGCATTGAGGCGGCCTCACCTTTAGTACTGTGTGCAGTTCTGGGCCTCACAATTCAAGAAGGATGTTAAGGTCCTTGAATGCGTCCAGAGGAGGGCAACAAAGCTGGTGAAAGGGCTGGAAGGCATGTCCTATGAGGAGCGGCTAAGGACTTTGTGTTTGTCTAGTTTGGAGAAAAGGAGACTGAGGGGCAACCTCATTGCTCTCTACAGCTTCCTGAGGAGGGGAAGTGGAGAGGGAGGTGCTGATCTCTTCTCCCTGGTATCCAGTGATAGGATGCATGGGAATGGTTCAAAGCTGCGCCAGGGCAGGTTCACACTGGACATTAGAAACATTTCTTTACTGAGAGGGTCGTCAAACACTGGAAAAGGCTTCCTAAAGAGGTGGTCAATGCCCCAAGCCTGTCAGTGTTTAAGAGGCAGTTGGACAATGCCCTTAATAACATGCTTAACTTTTGGTCAGCCCTGAAGTGCTCAGGCAGTTGGACTAGATGATTGTTTTAGGTCCCTTCCAACTGAACTTTTCCATTCCATTATACTCTAACATGCAAGGGCACCTAAGGTACCACCACAACTATAAGGAAAACCACATTAGTAATGGAGATAATATCCTTTTTAAAATCTCAACAGTGCATAACCCATCCTCATACTAACTGTAAATCTGTATGCAGTAACAGATTTGAAGGCTGATGGTTGATCAATGGGACAATGACTGGAGGCAATTCCTCTATGCAAGCTGGTTCACCTGACTTCAAATACTTTTCTGCATTAGAGATACAACACTTTGAGGAGAAAGGAAATCAAATAATGGTTCAAACTGAGAACACTATCTGAAGCTAATATACAAAATAAAGAAAAAAGGTAGAAAAGGTACCATGACAATTTGTAGAAACGTGTCCAGAGAACCAGACCTCAGAGAAATAGTTACTTTTTGTCTTCATTACCTTATTACAGAGAATTCCATAATCCTGCCTAAAACTCTATTTTCAGTTACCATCACATAGCCATTCTATTTTACTTAGAGAAATGTCATATCTAAGTAAATGATTTGTGTATTAAAAGACATTTTAGATTACTGATGGAGGAAACTGTTGGCAAAGTGACTTAACTATTGAGCCTAGTTTCTTGGTTTTATTTAAGCAATTCATGATTTAGTTTTCAGAGATAAAAAACAGTCTGTGCCATTATAATAATGAGTGCCTTACTTCTGAGGTGGAGTATTTGCTAGGAATTTGTAAATTACAATATAGTCAAGTTGTATGCATTCCATATAAAACTGCAAAGTACAACTCAACATTGCATATACAGATCCTAGATACTATGTGACTTTAGTTAAAGGGCATAAAGATTTGTTGGTTTAGCTTTTCCTCTGTTTTCTTCATCATAGACTTAAAAATTCTCATGGTAAATCACATGAAGTATAATATTCATGTTCTCAATTTATTTACTGTCTTTTACCTTGGCAATTTTCAAATCTGTGCTTATAATTACTTCCAGCATTTCCACCTGCTTCCACTGTCAGCTGCCCTTACATTATGCTTATTAAGCATTAACAAAAGAGCCTCTAGTATCCCACACGCCTTTGTGTCTCACTGCTCTGTGCCTGTTCCAAACAACCTTTCTGTAATGCAACCAGAGATACACAATGGTGCCTTTTGCCCAGGCCCAGCTGGATTCCTTTTGACTCCCTTCTCTGTGCACACACAATGCTGAAAGAATGAAAATTTTTATTCAAAAACTTGACAAATTTTCATAGATAACAAAACTATTTACATAGAAACTGTCGTGCATTACTAAACATACAAATATTTCCTTTGTAATAATTTTTTAAAGTTCTGGAAAGAGGAACACTCAAGGATGAAAGAATTTTTAATGTCAAACCATCAATCATTTTGATTCTGCAATGAAAAGATATTACTGTAGCTTTGTATCAGAAATGTTATTTACTAAATGTTTGCATTAAACAGATTTTGGAGTCAACTATAAGTATTTCATTTAACTTCAGTACATTTTCAATATTGAAAAAGTAATATTGTCTTTTTCAAGATTCTAAATATATTGGAAAAAGCTTTTGCTTAGCCTACCCTGTCAGTGAGGAACAACTCCAAACAAAGAACCAGGCATTTATTCAAAGAAATATTTAAAGAAGAAGAACATTCCCTCAAGAAAGAACACACTTCTTCATAAGGTACTTTAAATTTTGTCCTTCTCTATAAAAACTATCCAGATGGCAACCATGCCCATGAAAAGTTTTTTGAACCTATATTCTTATAGTAGCACCTTAAGAAGTCCCTGCGTCAATAAAATGATTGCTATTCCACACAAACCATGGAATAAGGAGTGTAACTTTCACCAATCAGGACTGATTAGTCTGAGTCTTTTGACAAGTCTACACAGCAGCTGATAAACACTTGGCTTGTCAAATACAAGAGCTTTGAGAAAAACATGAAGATTATACTTCATTTTTAGTATCACAAAAAATTAAGAATAATTAGAAAAGACAAACTAAGTTCTGTACTTCACCAGCAAACTCTACAGGCAACTCAATGAGTGGGCAAGACCATCCAACCAAAGCATGGAAATGGTGAGCAGTCCAGGCATCAGTAGCTAACCCATTTAGTTTTCATGTTCTACCATGTGCGAGCAGCCCCCTTCTCATATTTCTGTCATAGCGGGCAGTGGCAAAGCAATTTAGGCCTAAAGCTCTTTGGCTAGATTTAGTGACAAATACCTGGAAACTGTATAAGAGAGAAAAAAAACAAACCAAACAAAAAAAAGCACAAGCCCCACCCTCCCCCTATTTTTTCTTCTTTTTACACTGCCTTCCTTTCCCTTTAGCAATACAAGTAAACATTTAGTAATATTCAGCTATACCTAATGGAACTAGTAAAAACAAAAATAAAGATTTGAAAGATTTGGAAGCAATGAGGTCCACACCATTTTTTAAGGTAAGTAAGTGTGAAATCCCATAGCGTTCTGATGCAATTCCCTTAAGATGTCTGATCTCAGTTAATACCAAAGAAAAACCACACAGAGCAACTGCCACATGTTGAAAAAGACTTGAAGAACAAAACACTAAACTTATCTCACATCTTTATAAATCAAATACACTCATAATCTGTAAGACTGTGTTCCGGAAACAAATATCTTTAAAATGAGTAATAAAAGTAAGTAATTCACAGAAATTTTACAGTTCTAGTTTATGGATTTTACAAGACAGGTAAATTAAGTTATAACACCTAGAAATTCACTGGAGAGTGAAAGTAAATAACTTAGAAAACCTACTGCATTGCAAGCACTTACACCCATTGCAAGACAGTGAAGTAGCAAGAGCTACAGTCCCAGATTCCCTTAGAAACAACAAGGAATTATATCTGAAAATGAAGTGCAGAGAAAGGCACACCTGCAAATGAGAAGCAGCGATACTAGAGCAATGGGCCAAAGCTAACCCCAAATTACAAAGCAAATATCGAACAATTACCATTACTGAAAGCACTACAAAAAGAAGCCCCTCAACTACCCTTCCCAAAATACTAAAGAGCGTCAGTCTTTTGAGTCTACTTCCCAACACATGTATTGGGGCCACAATCCAGCACATCTTTGCCTGCAGGAGTCTGAGTTTACTGCTGTCAAAAATAAGGCAAAAAGTCAAAAAAAAAAATCACGTTATTAAAATTCCCAGTAGACTTCCCTTTCAGATAGGTACTCGTTAAAACATGCACGTTTCTGTATATTTCCTATAATGATTATAACAAGCCTTCACCTGGAAGCTAAGGGCTTTATCACAAAACCTCCATGTACATCAAATATATGCTGAGGCTTTGTTCATTTTGTTTTTTTTTTTTAAATTGCATGAGCACAGAAATTTATTTTTTAATCTTAAAATATCATTTAGGCTAAAGGACAGATCACAAGTTGCCCTATGAGATGTTCTGCAAGCTAGAAATCAGCAATGTAATGTGAAAAGAAGTCAGTGCTACTTATACAATCATAGAATCATAGAATTGTTAAGGTTGGAAAAGACCCTTAAGATCATCAGGTCCAACCATTAACCTACCACTGCCAAGTCCGCCACTAAACCATGTCCTCAAGCACCACATCTACCCATCTTTTAAATACTTCCAGGGATGGAGACTCAACCACTTCCCTGGGCAGCCTGTTCCAATGCCTGACTACTCTTTCAGTGAATTTGTCTAATGCAGCCCAGGATACCGTTCACCTTCTTTGCAGCAAGGGAACATTGCTGGCTCATGTTCAATTGGTTTCCACCAGAACGCCCAGGCTCTTTTCTGCAAAGCTGCTTTCCAGTTGATTGGCCCCCTGGCATATATTGGTATATGGGTTTGATCTTCCCCAGGTGCAGGATTTTGCAGTTCCCCTTGCTGAACATCATGAGGTTCCTGTCAGCCCATTTCTCCAGCCTATCGATGTCAGCATGACCTTTTCATGTATCAGCCACTCCTCCCAATTTTATGTCATGTGCAAACTTGCTGAGGGTACACTCTGCCACATCATCCAGATCATTAATGAAGATGCTGAACAGGACTGGACCCAGTATTGACCCTTGGGGTACACTGCTGGTCACTGGCCTCCAGATAGACTTCGTGCCACTGATCACAACCCTCTGGGCCCAGCCATTCAGCTAGATTTCAAGCTACCTCACTGTCTGCTCATCCAGCCTGTGTATCAACAGCTTTTCTATGAGAATCTTATGGGAGACTGTCGAAAGCCTCACTGAAGCTCAGGTACAGACAGTATCCACTGCTCTCTTTTCATCTACCAAGCTAGTGATTTCATCATAGAATGTTTTCAGGGTGGTGAAGCATGACTTCCCCTTGGTGAAGCCATGCTGACTGCTCCTGATGATTTTCTTGTCCTTCATGTGCCGGGAAATGGTTTCCAGGATTAGCTGCTCCATCCTTCCCAGGGATCGAGGTGAAGCTGTAGATCCCTGGATCCTTCTTCTTGCTATTCTTGAAGACAGGAGGCAAGGATGGCAACTGTATTTGCTCATGCTTTGTCTTGTTCACATAGAATCTGAGTACAAGACCCAAAGTCTGAAGTATGTAAATTAAAACTTCAGAAAACTCTCATGGTTGCAATACAAGGAATAGCCATGAAACCAGTAAAAAAAAAAAAAAAAAAAATGTCTATTGCTCAAATGCAGTAGCTTCTGATATATCACAGATTCTCATTTTCTTATGCAAAATGATTCTGTGGAAATTGTTGTCATATGCTGGAGTAAATGTGTCCTAAACAATGAATTTTTCAAAGTAATTCGTAAAAATTTAGAAGGTTAGCAGTTGCTTTCCTCGCTATTTTTAGAGTAGCATAGCACTCCACTGGTTTTGTGCCTTTGTTTTACTATGGTGCAATATAAAGGAAGATCAACTCAGGCTAGTATAATTCTCTCTCTAAAGCTCTTCTAATTATGTGAAATACTGCAACTATAACCTTTTATTGCTACATGCAAATAAAAACAATGCCAATACAAACATTTTACCTAGTACTGAATATTGCCTCTCCTTCCAAACATGTACAAACATGCGTGCAGTAATCTTCTCTATCTAGCCATTTAGTCAGTTTTCAGGACTTCGAAAGAATCTTCTGAGATAATCTTAAGTTCCAAGATCTGTTCTTCCAGATATTGCACACAATTACTTTAAAAGTCTGTATTTTTCTGTCCCGCTTATTCCTCAACTCAACCCAAGTGGTAAGTACATTTCTATATAACTGTTAGTGAGAGCAACCTTTACATGAAGTTCCTCTAAGAACAGGCATACTACAATGAAACCTTCGTAGAAAGGATGACAAGTAAAGGAGGACAAAGGTAATATGACAGATGTTCAGAATGATTAAAATGAAGTCTTTATTAAAGACAGCCTTATGACCAACTTAAGACAGTCCAAGAATGCACTGCCACTGAAACAAGCAGTCTTATCAGCTTCTTCTCTCTAGTCATAAATTCCTATACCCTCTCATGCTGGATGAGTTTTCTAGATGCATCTGTTTCACCACATGACAGCAAAACTGTTAATGCTGGCCGCAAGAACAAAGTCAGAAACATTTTTGAACAGCAGGAAAGCATCAAATTGACCTTAATTTACTGTGAAATGTCATCATTTGTTAACATACATGCCAAAAAATTGCCAAGAAAACTCTCCTTGTGATCGACATTTACTTCTAGTTTTATTTGGTTTGGTTTTCGTTACATTAGTATAAGCTCTAAGTGTATTAACTTCTCTTACCATATTTGGCTTATTTCTCAGTTTAGGTCAACTGACTAGAGTTCTACTTTGCAATGACTTCAGTGCTCATGCATACAACTTAGTTTTATGACAGAGGTCAGCAGATGGCACTATTACACATTTTTAATACTATGCTTTTTACTGGTAAATATTTAACAGAAACCTTTTCTGATTTGCTGTGTGTGTATGTGCAAGCGTGCACACAAAAGAGAAGATTAATTTCAGAAGAACAACTCTAGCATTGTACTGATGTTCAGGCTGCAGTTTATGAAAAAAACCTGCCTTTATAATATCTAATTACCTCTGTTTCAAGGTTACTGTGTATTGAACACAAATTATGCCTAACATACACCGAAACTCTTACCACGTTTTCTCTCTAACAAGAAGCAGACATAAAAGCCACAATAATTATTACCACAATGAAAAAAGTCACGTAAATCACATTCCAGTATGGGACTTCCCCTTTTTTCTATAAAGCAGAATATCTAGCAGACTCTGATGCTTGTATTACAGAACACAAAAAGACAGATAAATATTACTTGCAACCTCTTGCAGTCATCCAATCCACCCCTTCCCTTCTATAAAATAACAGAGTAATTATCACATCAGTGTTTACACTGGGATGATTTCAGCTTTTGCCCTAGATTAATTTCAAGAAAGTCACTCTGACCAAAAACAATAAATTTACCCTGGGAAAGGTTTCTAATCTTAAAGTAAAGAAGAAAGACTGAAAATATACATGATGAAAGTTTTTTTTTTTTAAGTGAGATGCCAAGTACTCACTGCTGCCTTTTGTGCATGCATCACTTTCTAGAAGTTTACTCAGCTAAAACCTTACGTCATTCAAACTGTGAATTGACAGCAGTTTTCTCTTTAGCTATATATTTCATCCTTGTTTACTATATGCATTCTGACCTCGAAATTTCTGCCTATTCATCTATTCTGAATGAAATCAGCTCTTCCATACTGCTAGTTTACTGTAAGATACATGTCATCTGGAGAAACCAGACATTTTTTATTTAAGAAAAAGCCATTAACAGTGTAAACTAATTTAATACTATGTAAAGAAAGATACACAAATGCATTTTCTTGCTATTAATGCAGCACCTTTTCCTGTAATAAAGTCATAAATCACAGAGTTCACACAGGTGTTCGCACAAAGCGGAGCACTGCAAACCTCACCAGACCAGAACTCTCTTCATCCTTGCTCACACAGCCCTCCTCTCCTCCAACTAGCTTCATGCCTGTTCAGTCTTCTGTAATCCCCATGATGTTAGCTGAAGCAGTCATCTCTCCCCTACATCTAAGTGACACCAATACTCAAAGGGAATTCAGAGTGGCAAAAGGGATTAAGTTACTGCTTCAGAACTTGCTTCGGTTCCTGAAACAGTCAGAGGCCCAGGGTGGTTAGAATGACGATGCTTTGGTAGAGGACAGCACAGATTTTGGGATGATACTGATGTTGAAGCTGATGGTAATGGCTAGAACGACACCAGGATGAGGGGTGATCCCTGATCAGTGGAGACCACAGCAAATTACTGGGATGATATGGAGCAACCTACTTCTCTGGGCTGACTCTGTTGCTCTACTTGCCCTATCGCAAGCTTTCATTGGTGTTCCAGTCACTAAAGAGGAACTTGTAGAAGCAGTGCAGGAACTCATTCAAAGGATGCATCTTGTCAGGTTGAGCAATGCAATCTGCTTTCTTTCCTCCACCTAATATTGTGTACTAGAGTGAGGAAGCAGTCCCTGGAAGTGAATGAACAGAGCTGCCAAGTCCACAGAAGTGTTTCTCTGTTCACACTTCACTTAAATGTCATAATGACCTCACTAATTAAACCTGCCTTGTCTGGCAAACAGCGTCATAGCACACAGTTAAATCATCAACTCACATTTGCATGCCTGCACTGAACTGTTACTCATTTTAACTGAGCAGACCCGAGCTAGATGGGTCAGTCAATTCAGATGATATTTTGAAGCCCTTCAAATAATCAATACATTCAATAATGTATTAACTTCAAATACAACTAACATTGAATATAAATTATGGTTTTCCGTTTTCACCTCAGGTAAAAGCTAATATTCAGAACTATGACAGTATCAAAATAGTAATCTTGGACTTTAAACTCTTACTTAACCACCTTTTTTTGTTCGCTACAGTGTACAATCATTTCCTTCAAAATCTCAATAACAGAAATAGACTTACTAAGGACAATATTCAAATAAGTGTTTACAAGACTTATACAGACACCTTGTTAAGTATTTCTGGATGCCAGGAACTAAAAGTAAAATAATCAAATGTATTATGTGGTTTTGGAACCAAACCCATTTATTACAGAATGTACTTCAAGTAAATATGTTAATTTATGTTTCAGTATAGTAAAATAATATTTTATATGAAAGATATCCATCTGTAATTTAAAAGGCAAACTTTCAAGTTTGCATTTGAAATGCAAAGCAAAGACATTTCAAACGTTTTCCTGAACATTACATACTTTTCTGACTTCTATATTAGTATAATGTCTAAAAATTTCCAATAGCTTAAAATTAGAAAGACTCTACCTATCTTCATCTAATGAAAATTTTGGATCAGATTTTGACCAATTAAACATTCATCACTTTTCTTTTCAGTTTTATTTTAGTTCCCAACAAATATAGGGACTGTGTTGGCCAGTTCTTCTTTCAGTTAATGGATTTTTTTTTTCCTAATAGGATAAGGCCTTCCAAGAGTGATATAAATCTTTCATTAAGTATTTACTTCAACGTTAGAATAAACTAATGGCATTCTCCTTTGGCCAAAATTTCTACTTTCTATTCCAAATTCCTGAAAAACACACTTACAACAAACTCTGTACCCATTATTTGAACTAGACCCATCTTTTTAATTTGAAAGAAAAAAACAGAGATTAAAACTCAGCTATTACAATATACAAGAGTTTACTGAATTTCAGGAGCAAAACAGAAGTGATAAATTTACCCATTTCACTTAAAGTCTTCGGCAGTTTCTCTTCTTGGACTGAGTAGTATAATTTCATAGCCACTTGCTTTTCTTCATCTACCTCATCTAACTAATCTGAGATTTCAATTTAAGTGTTTAATCAGCTACGATAACAGAACTCCAAAATGAAGCTACAGTAGGGACAGCATAGTCCAGAAAAAGAACTCAAACTGCCAAGTTTAACTGCCTAGCATGTCTATTGTGATCAATGTCAGAAGACACCATGACTTCCAGGTTCAGTAAGATGCATCTAGAATCAATATTTCGCCATAGACCATTTCTAAAATTTTGCATGCTCTTGAAGATTTTGTGACTTGATGAAAAGTATCATTTCTAGCTAATAACTATCATTTCTAGCTAATTAAATAATACATTTGAAATGTGAATTCAGGAAAATTCTCTGAAAGGAGGGGAAAAACACCATCTCAGAATACAAGACAGGATGGAAATGTTCTGTTTATTACATCTGCTTTTTCAATGTTTCCATTTCATCATGAAATTGGATTAAAAATACATTTTCATAGCCAGATGCAGTATAAATCCTGAAGCGAGATGCTTATTTGGCACAAAACATGAAAGTTAAGGCCATCTCATGACAATCTAAAGAAACAGAAAGCTCAAAGCAACTTCACCAATAGTTGTTTTCAGCTGGTAGATCAAATGATGAAACAATGATTCAATCATTAATCTGAAAGTCAAAGTATGACTTAAAACTACATTTTTCTGATTTGTCTTCTTTAACTATATTTCCAATTTTGTAATACAGAACAGAATATTTTATTTTTCTAAAAGGAACTTCCCATGCTTTTATTGTTACTTTTGGTACTGTTTATCATAGTAAGGGAAATTTGATGGATACAGCCTACATTGCTCCTCAGGAAGTTACAATTTCAAATGCTGCAGTGCTTGCTCTCTAAGCAAACAGTATTTGCCAACACAGATGCATTTCAGGACAGGATATGGATGTTTTTTTCCCACCCAGTGGCAATGGTCAGTGTTAGCACTTCTAAATGAAAAGTTACTAGAAAGGTCCTCCCTAAGTTTCCTTCAGTAAGCAGGAGACAGTGCAAAGACACACAGCACAAACTCCTAATTGACAAAGACTGCAGTGAGTGAATTTCCCTCTATTTCCAAGTCAGTTAAAAAAAAAACAAACCTGAAATATCAAAGAAAACTAATTGTTGAGTCATTTCTCTAAAGAAAACACTACAAAAATGCTACCTCTAATGTGCCACGTATGGAGATGATTAGCACAATTTACCTCCTCCTCCACAAGGTGCAGATTGTGCTTGATTAAAATGAGTGTACTTTATATATAGTTGGCTCTCCTTTTATTTCTGCTAAAAGTGAAAAACGTTGGACCACACTAAAGTTTCTGTCCTGCAAGCCTTGTACAGAGCCTCAGAACCTTGCTAGGTCTTCCTCCTTTTTTCCTCTCTCCCCAGACACCTACTATTTGTCCTCGCAGGAAGAAAGAGGACAGCACACAAAGCAGCAGCTTATACTTGCTTGCGACAACACAGGTCTGCTTCTGAGAAGACCTACAGATGCTGTGCTCTGAAGGATCATTATCAAGATTTCCAGCAGAGTAAGATTCCCTGTATATAAAGCAGCACAGTAATTGCTCAAGTGACAGACAAAAATCAACGAGCAAACACTAACAGAATTTTCTGTTGTTCTTTCCTAGAACTTGTTGCAACAAAAGGCTCCTTTCTATTGTAGATTAACTGCTTGTATTTATGCACTTGACAAACATTTTCCTTTATCAAAATAGTTACAGAAGGAACTCAAACCACCAAAATTGTGAATACGCTAGAAAAATTACTTCTACCTTTAGAGAGCCTGGCCTATATTTCAGCAAGAAGACAAAAGAAGAGAATGTCACATATCTGTAAGTCATTCAAGACTAAACCAAGAAAATAACACGTATCTAGTCAATTCAATTCCTCGCATCTAGAACTGCTTAAATCTTTGAGAAATTTATTCTTTTTTTTAATAGTAAACAATTATTAAAACTAAATTTAAAATTACATTTGGAATTATCACATAAGCTTGGATCTTAAGTAAATACATTGTAGTAATGCTCTAATTAAGTATCTCTAAAACTTCAGATGCATTAAATGTAACTAAACTGACAAAAGCCATTGGTTAACTGTCAAAGTCTGCTTGCTGAAGGGCTAAGCCATCCCTCAACACAGAAGTTTCTTTTGTGCAGTAAGAGAAAAATTTGGGAAAATACCTGATTGTAGTCCATTTATTATTAAAGTTTATTAGTATCTTCATCTGTATCATTATCAGTTCATTCAAACTTCTGAAATGGGCTAAGATACAAAAAAAAGTAAATCCCACTTCCCTTTTTAGTCTATGAACATAAGTGAACAGGTGGATCTACTAGTTCTAATGTCATGAAGAACCAGGAATTCAGTCAACTGGGTCTCCAACCTCCTGCACTATTTCTGAGGCTGTTTTAAATGCAAAGCTGATTTTGAGGAACTGTAATCAGAACACCTAAAATTATACATATTTTCCAACAAAAGCAGTTCTAAAGTATTAGGCTTTGATGCTCACTGACAGAAAGGCAGCATCAAGCTCAGCAATGAGGCTTTATTTGGGGGCATATTAGAATATCTTAACAGCTACCAAGCATTGAGCTTTCCTTTATGAAACATAATTGAAAAAGCACAAAGTAGAAGAAGATACCCTGAATGCCTAAACACTATTAAATTAATATGATTCAGATATTCTGAAAATATACATTCCTCTAATAAATTACTTTGATTTAAAATAAGATTATGACCTAGTTTTAGAAAATAAGTCCTTACCAGACTCACAAAGGCTTGGATATGTATGGTGTCCCCCCCAAAAAAAGTCTCCAGGAATTAGCACTTTCAGCAAAGTATACCAAATCACTCAGTCATTGTATTCAAATTAGTTCTGATTTCTAAAGTCACACAATTAAATAAGAATCCAGGTTTTTATTTCAAAGCCATCAACATTTGAAAAAAAAGGACAGGACCATTAGAAATCCCTCTGGTTTCTCTCTAGGATTGCAGTCAGCCTTAGTTCTGACAACTAATTGTAAGCACCGATTTGACTTTTAGATGCAAGAAAAATGGCTCTATGGCCTTTTCCAAATCTCTTGTGAGAAAAGGAAAGAAAACAAGCTAAAGCTCTAAAACCTAGGCCCAGAAAACAACCATGGATTTTGATGCAAGTCCGACAAAGAGGCTTTACCAACAGCAATACTGGAGAATGGGGAAGTTCATTACAACTCTGACTTGTACACAAAAGAAACAGTGATCTTTCCTCCACAGACACTATCAGCCTCTTCTTATTTCTGCACTCAATATTCTAAAAGGCTAAAGACAAACAAGTCATTTAAGGAGGGAGTTTACATTTTAAAATATTTAAAACCAAGAATTATTCTTTTGTTAGATGTAATTTTCCTGTTTTGGAAGACTGCTATAATGATCGTTTAAACTACCACTTCATTTGACCTAGAAATATTTGCTGTCTGTATTCTTTAAATAAAAAAGTTAACGTGAACTCCTCTTACTGAAAGCCATTTAAAACATTTAAAATTACTATCCTATTATCTGGAAAGAATCCGTAGTCATTTCATAGTATATGTTTAAATAGTCAGGTTGTTGACTAAAAGAAGGGAGAAGGGGGGGAAAAAAAAAAAAAAAAAGAGCATAAAAGAGTGCATTTTAACAATTGGGGGAAAAAAAGAGGCCACTGGATACTTGCAACAAACAATAATTACTCTTACATTTTGTAGCATACAGACATCTCAAAAGGAAAAAAAAGCTATAAAACTTATTTCTTAGCTTAATTTACTTCTGTCCCTGATGAGGCTGAGTGTGATTGCTTTCAACTGACATGGACATTCTTGACTCTTCTGGAAGAATTCCAGCTGCCTCACAACAAGATTATCCCACATCTGGTTCAATCTGTGCCCACCATACATCCCACAATTGCTCTGTGAAAAGGCTGATCAGAAGCCCTTTCTGCTTTTGAGGTCTTTCTGGCAAGATCTTTTCAGTATAAGAGAGTGATTCACAAACTGAAGAGCATCCACTTTGCCCTACATAACTCTGTAAGCCGCTGCAGACATTCTTTATGTGGACTGCTTTCTCTGGAGTACATATAGCCTGTGGAAAAAAACCTTTGGGTACATATGCATATACATTTCCAAAGCAAATTCTAGAACTACTATTAAGTCAGAGCAAAGGAGATGTAAATATTTAAGAGAAGGGATCAGAACAGAGCTTTCAAGCATGATTACCTTCAAGCTTCCCTTTCTCTTTCTACCATGAGTGAAGGGTTTTATTTTTGCAAATAGTGTTATCAGTGAAGCAGACTATTCTTTTTGATAGTTCTCAACAGAACATCCATGACAGAATGAACAACATTCAAAGCATCCTTTAATATTGTGTTTCTTATGAAGGATTTGATTAAGAATAGGTATCAAAGCATTCAAGAACTCCAGGATCACAGAGATCTTGATGTTATGCAAGATCCTTACAAAAACAGAAATGCTGGAACAGCAATAGAACAGAGCTCTACTGTAACCAGACTGAAATTTCCACAGACAAGAAATCTGCTAATAAGTATGTGCTAGTTCCATATAAAAAATAGGGATTAACCTATTTTTCTCTTTGTACCATCTGGATGCTAGGCAAATGAAAAAGTCTCTTCACCTGCTACAAAATTTAGACACTTAATCATATTGTGCTAAGATCGGCATTAGATATGCTGAACTTCATCCACCATTGTATTAAAACTCACAGCTATTCCTTCACGCTTCATATTCCCGGATACTAACTTGAATTCCCTGCTTTGCTCAAGAGTTGAGCATTGCAAGAGTTAAAACCTTATAAAATACATTCATTGTTTTTATTGCAGAAACAAATATAGAGAGAAAAGAATCAAGACATGGACTATGCTAGCTTACAGATATTTTTTTTTAATATGTTCAGGTTTTAGCTAACAGGAAACTTCAAATGTGACACCCATCTCCAAGAACGGCCAGAAGGAGGATCTGGGGAATTACAGGCCTGTCAGCCTGACCACAGTGCCGGGGAAGGTTACGGAGCATCTTGAGTGCCACCACGCAGCATGTAACGGACAACCAGGTGATCAGGCCCGGTCAGCATGGGTTTATGAAAGGCAGGTCCTGCTTCACTAACCTGGTCTCCTTCTATGACAAAGGTGACTTGCTTCATGGGTGACGGAAAGGCTGTGGATGTTGTTTACCTGGACTTTAGTAAAGCCTTTGACACCATTTCCCACAGCATCCTCCTGGAGAAATTGGCTGCTCAGGGCTTGGACTGGCTGGATGGCCAGGCTCAAAGAGTTGTGGTGAATGGAGTTCAATCCAGTTGGCAGCCGGTCACAAGTGGTGTTCCCCAGGGCTCAGCATTGGGGCCAGTTCTGTTTAATATCTTTATCAATGATCTGGACAAGGGGATCAAGTGCACCCTCAGGAAGTTTGCAGATGACACCAAGTTGGGCAGGAGTGTTGATCTGCTGGAGGGTAGGAAGGTTCTACAGAGGGATCTGGACAGGCTGGATTAATGGGCCGAGGCCAACTGTATGAGATTCAACATGCCCAAGTGCCGGGTCCTGCACTTGGGTCACAACAACCAGCAGAAAAGGACCTGGGGTTCTTGGTCAACAGCCAGCTGAATATGAGCCAGCAGTGTGCCCAGGTGGCCAAGAAGGCCAATAGCATCCTGGCTTGTATCAGAAATAGTGTGGCCAGCAGGACCAGGGAAGTGATCGTCCCCCTGTACTCAGCACTGGTGAGGCTGCACCTCCAATGCTGTGTTCAGTTTTGGGCCCCTCAACACAAGAAGGGCATTGAGGTGCTGGAGCGTGTCCAAAGAAGGGCAACAAAGCTGGTAAAGGGACTAGAGCACAAGTCCTATGAGGAGCAGCTGAGGGAACTGGGTTTGTTTAGTCTGGAGAAAAGGAGGGAGACCTTATCACTCTCTACAACTACCTGAAAGGAGGTTGTAGCGAGGTGGGGGTCAGTCTCTTCTCCCAAGTAACAGATGACAGGACAAGAGGAAATGGCCTCAAGTTGTGCCAGGGGAGGTTTATATTGGATATGAGGAAAAATTTCTTCACTGAAAGGGCTGTCAAGCACTTGAACAGGCTGCCCAGGGAAGTGGTTGAGTCCCCATCCCTGGGGGTATTTAGAAGACGGGTAGATGTGGTGCTTAGGGACATGGTTTAGTGGTGGACTTGGCAGTGCTAGGTTAACAGTTAGATTCGATGATCTTAAAGGTCTTTTCCAACCTAAATGATTCTATGATTCTATTCATAAGGTAAATCTCATTTCAAGAGACTATGAAGTCTTACAACATCTTTAAAAATAATCACCAAAGACTTCTGCAAGTTTCGTAGAATAATTTATGTTGATCTGTAAGTGCCAGCAGAGAATTTAAAAGCAGTACTCTATTTTAGCACAAGCACTGCCATAAAAATAGCTGTTCTTTTGGGACTGTTTGATAGTATTTCTTTTTCACCTCTCCTCCACATAAGACACACCAACCACTGAATTGCCTCTTTTTCAAAAGGAAAAGTTACCATGGATGATCTTCACTGTCAATGAAGAGCTAATATCCATAAAAGACATCACACCTACCTCTCCTAAAATCTTTGAGGTGCACGAAAAGATCATGTGAGCAATTATGACATGTTTTGTGTTGAATTTGGAATTCAAGAACTTTCCCAGCAGGATTTAGGCTTCATTTACTATCCGTTTTATACAAGAAAAGGAAAAATGCAACTGCTACAGCAAAGTGGAGTCTCTCTGCTGGCCATGATTGGAAAGATCCTCTTTCAGAATCCCATAAACTTTAAATACCTTATTCAGGTGATAAACATCTTGCATGATCTTGCCAGTATTTGTACAGAAATAATCTCTTACAACCAAAAGCCTGTCACAGTTGACAAGTTTATGAAGCATGGAGTTGCTATCAGTTAAAGGCTTTCCACCAGATTAAAACTGTTCTAAGCTGTTGTGTTTATCAGACTGCTGTTGTGCTTATTACCTATGTTATGACATAGGTATGTCCTAGATGTGTCTCCTGAGCAGTGTTCATTAAAAGAAATTATGCCTCGTCTTCATATCCTCATTAACTGAGGTGGTATAACAAGTTAGAAATGATGAAATACTTTAGTAAGCTAGCTACACATCCATTGAGGCACCGATAATACCCAGCTATTATGAATCAGGCATGTGATCTAGATGAAAGATATGTAAATACCCATGCAGCTCCTGTACAGGAAACTGCAGTCCAACAAGACATGAACAACTGTCCAAAAGAATACTTGAAAGGCTTAAAATGAAAAAAAAAAAAAAAAAGCTTGACTGAGTACAACTTATCCGATACCTCTTTTGAGCCTTCTCTGGAAACAAGCAGTAATTGAGCACCCAGATGATAGAAAATGCAGACTTCCTTGACCAGAAGCACTTTATGCTTATAGAGGAAATGTCTTCAGACAATGGAGACGGAGGCAAAACAGTTCATCCATTGAACGGTACAGTGAAGTGTGTTAAACAGTGCTTATCCCCTCCTTCTCCCATAAAGGCAAAAATCATACTCAACTAGGAAAAAGACTCACATGGTAACATTATTATTAATCAAAGCATTTATCAATGTTGCCTGGGAGTAGGTTGAAAATAGTGCTGGCAAATTAATGGATGCCTAGAATGAAATCATGGAAATCTGATCCCATGTTTTCCTATATTTTCAGTAGGGATTCCAAAAGAGAAGGGAAGTAAAGAAGAAATGAGAGATTTAGCTCAATAACAGCATCGATGAAAAAATCTGAGGAGGTGGTTCTTAAGTGCAAAACAGGATGACTGCAATGATACAGAACTTCTTTTAAATAAGATATGAACATGTCTTTGATTTCACTGCATTGCTACACTTTTATCCAACAATATTGCATAAACAGGCATAGTGCCCCCTTCACTAGGTATCCCCTTAGCAATTCTGAATGATGCTCTTGCACTTCACATTGTGGGCTCCACTGCATGCCTAGTATTGAAAACAACAATTTTAACTGATACTGAAATTGTCCTTAACTAATGAAAAATAGTACTGATCTCTACTTACTGATTCATTCTGAAGAAAAGTAAAGGCCAGGGCTTAAAAGACTGGAAAAACTACATACAGCAACAATTAACACAGAACCTGTTGGTCGCTGCAGGACTGCATCTGATGTTAAGATGTAAGCAAGAACAGTTAAGCAAGTAATTTGGGCTTAGATTTGTATCACACGTACGTTCTACCTAATTCAAACAAAAAAGTCAGAATAGCACATACATGCACCGAACACAACCAAGGTACCGAACAATATACTTGTACGTGTATATATAAATACTTTCATGGACAATTAGTCATGCACTACATAACATAATATGTCATAAATATAACATAGAACTACTTAACACTGACATACAACTACTTAACACTGATGTAGTTATGCTGTGGTATATGATGGAAGCCATGGTTAGTAAGCTTTAAATTCCAGCTGCTGAGCAATGAAGATTTACTGATATTACACCATGAGTTGTGCTACCCCACTGCTCGCCATAATAGTCAAAGAGCCACTGGAGTGACTATTTAGGTATCCACAATTTGAAATGTGACCCCTGGGACAGGACGGAAGCACTTAATAAAAATATTAGGAGTTAATGCAAATTTTTCATCAATGGCATTCTTATCTGAACAGTGTAAATGAAGTGCATTGTCTGCCTTTTATTCAATCAGGATAATGAGTCTCCTGTAAAAACATCTACAGAAATTAAGATACAAAAATCTCCTGTGTTTGCATGACCCTACAAATTAATAAGAAGGTGAAGTAATCCTTTGTTGAATTACTAGCTTTAGAATTTGATTTAGACTTTTTATTTCAAGGCGGGGGGGGGGGGGGGAAGCAGCCCCATATTGCATCCACTTATGGTAAGAATTTCTAAGTTTACTTAACTTTTATGGATGACAAAAGTTAGAACAGAAACAAAAAATCACTTCAAGTATTTTATAACACTGATATATTTAATCTAACATAAGACAAGATATTGCCAGAGAACAGGCAACTTTGTCATTTCAAAAATGGTCTTTTAGAACTAAACTTCTGCTAATTTTAAATACACAACTTGGCTTCATCTAATATAGTCTTGTCTTTGAGTGAATGACACACCAGATAAAGAAGTTATACAACAGCAAAAAAAACACAGGACTACCATCCACAATTCAATACAGTAAATAGGCACCAAGATGAAGTGAAACATTAACTAGAACAAATTGCTGGTCTGTTTAGCAGATTCAGTTCATTTTAGATTAACATATTGATTGTCTAGATATGAGGGGTTAAACTACATAATTTGGACTACATGCAAACCATGTCAGATTTTTTTAATTTTTTTTTTTAAATTAGCCAGAACACTCAAGCAGCTTTTTAAAAAGCCAGGAAAAACACTATTTATATTGTATATTTTAAAGACATCTTCATCAAGAAATCAATCATTATATAATAGAAATTCAGGGGTGTCCCTGTGGGAGGTTCTTGCTCTGGTACAAGTCGTCCATGGGCTGCAGCCCCTCTGTTCTGTCTCTGCTCCAGCCACCCACAGGCCACAAATGCCTCAGGCGTGTATGTAGTCGAGTACAAATAGTTATGCATATACTAAAGGCAAAGTTTACTTTTGCCATATTTAGCAAAACTGTAATGCTTGAGAGATACACATCTCAGAATATGAGACTCACTTTAGATCTAGAAACAGTTTCTTAAGTAGTATGATTCCAAAGATGTTTTCAAGCTATATATAATTAATTGTGTACTGTCCTGGTTTCGGCTGGGATGGAGTTGGTTTTCTTCCTGGTAGCCGGTATGGGGCTGTGTTTTGGGTTTAGGTTGAGAACAATGTCGATGATACACTGATGTTTTGGTTCTTGCTAAGTAGTGCTAAGTACTTGCTAAGTGGTGCTCACACTGGTTAAGGACTTTTCAGCTTCCCATGCTCTGCCAGGGGCACGGGAGGCTGGGAGGGGCACAGCCGGGGCAGCTGACTCAGACTGGGCGGGGGCTATTCCATACCACGTGACGTCATGCTCAGTATATAAGCAGGGGAGTTGGCCAGGGACGGGTTCGATCGCTGCTTGGGGGACGTGCTGGGCATTGGTCGGTGGGTGGTGAGCAATTGTACAGTGTACCGCTTGCTTTGTATTACTACTGTTCTATTTTTATTTTACTTTAGTTATTAAACTGTTTTTATCTCAACCCACGAGTTTTCCCCTTTTGCCCTTCTGATCCTCTCCCCCATCCCACCGGT
Source organism: Theristicus caerulescens (assembly GCA_020745775.1). NCBI lineage: Eukaryota > Metazoa > Chordata > Aves > Pelecaniformes > Threskiornithidae > Theristicus > Theristicus caerulescens. The sequence continues at coordinate 107,125,245 of CM036559.1, forward strand.
GGGGGGGTGAGCGAGCGGCTGCGTGGTGCTTAGTTGCTGGCTGGGGTTAAACCACGGCATGTACGCACATGCATTTTATAAGCAGCACGTTTCAAAATTTGGTGAAAAAGAGCAGATAAAGTACTCAGTCATTTCCTTTACTCAGTTATACAGTGTAATTCTAAATGCTTCAGTCAAAAGAACAAACAGTAAACTTGTTAAATGCTTTTAAGTAAACTTCTCTAAACAAATATGGTAATCATGACAATTAAGTCAAATTAATTGCTTCAGAAATGATCAGGAAGTACAAAAAGATATCTTCTGCTTCAAAGTAAAATCTGGAAACACATACAGACACATGAACTAGGGGAAATCTTCTTTAAATTTTTTAAATACCATGCTCAATTGTTGCACTGTTTGGGGGTTGGTTTTTTTGGGGTGGGTGGGTGGTGGTAATCTTTACATTTCAAGATAGCCAATTTTTATTCATGTTTTATGAAAGTCAGATGTGCTGGTTTTGGCTATAATAGAGTTAATTTCCTTCACAGTAGCTGGTATGGTGCTACGTTTAGGATTTGTGACCAAAACAGCGCTGATAACACAGGGATGTTTTAACTATTGCTGAGCAGTGCTTGCACAGCATCAAGGCCTTGTCTGCTTCTCATGCTACCTCACCAGTGAGCAGGCTGGGGGTGCACAAGAAGCTGGGAGGGGACACAGCCTGGACAGCTGACCCCAACTGACCAAAGGGATATCCCAGCCCCTATGATGTCATGCTCAGCAATAAAGGATGGCAGAAAGGAGGAGGAGGAAGGGGGACACACATTTGGCATTATAGCATTTGTCTTCCCAAGTAATTGCTAGGCTTTATGAAACCCTGCTTTCCTTGAAATGGCTAAACATCTGCCTGCCAATGGGAAGTAGTCAATTAATTCTTTATTTTGCTTTGCTTGCGCACACAGCTTTTGCTTTACCTATTAAACTGTTTTTATCTCAACCCACGAGTTTTTTCACTTTTATCCTTCTGATTCTCCCTCCCAGCCCACCAAGGGGGAGTGAGCAAGCAGTGGTGTGGTGCTTAGCTGCCTACCGGGGTAAACGCACAACAGATATTCATGTTTTCAAAATCAAATTCCCCAATGCAAACATGGTTTCTCTTCACTGGGAGGTTCTCACTGCTCATTTTTAACATTTTGCAACAGAAGTGTTACTCTTTTGTAAGTGAAGTTTGGTTTAGGTAAACCACAGGGCACTTTTCAATCAACTAGTTAAAATCTACAAGTCAGTATAAATGAATAATTTACAAATAATAAAATTATTTTCAAATATTTGCAGCATTTTCTTGCATTACAAAATTGATCTCAGAAACTTAAAATCTTTTACCAGTAGCCTACTTGCAAATTTCTTGGATTTGTTTTTTGACAAGACCCAAAGTTAACACAGTTTGTCCTATGGAAGGGGGAAAGGACTTTGAGGGATTTACAGTCTATGGTGAAGTCCCAAATGGTTGAAAAGAGGAAAATTCAGTCTATATTTTAGTATTACTCCTAGCACCTCCTTGTGACACTAAACTCATATACGAGTATCCAGTAGTATCTCAGATCCAGATAATTAATGAAGTTTAATCCAAGCAGATGATAACTTGCCCTTGCCTGGCTAAAGAACAGTAGAAAAGCATGCCAGGGCAGAGTCTTCAGTGCCTAGAAAACAAATGCTATAAGCACATCATATCTGACCTTCCACTTCCCATACTGCTTTCTCACAATATTACAATCCAAACAAAAGATTTAGTATTTATCTTAATATTGTTCTATGGGTTTTTATTTTTAAAAGATCTCCTACAATTTTGTGTTTAAAGTTGCAGCTGACAATTCACTTTGAAGCATAAAAATGAAGTGTTTCCCTTATTGTATTGCAGACAGATTTCTAAAGCAGTCAGTTCAAGACCAACAAATGTCATCAGAACCATGGATCATCAAAAATATTCCCAATTTTCACACCAAGGCATGCCTCTGGCTTATTCTTATTTAACAGCCCAACTGTTTCTTAGCAAGCCCAAAACAACCCTAGCATTGCACAGATTTGTCTCCTTAGAAAGCTAACGAGCCATGGCACAGAACAACTTCCTTCTTTGGTTCAGGGACAGCGACAGTTAAGTTCTAGTTCAGGATCCCATTAAGGTCAATAATGTTTCATTAACTAGTTTGGTTATCCTGCTCTAATTTGAAACAATCAGAGTGAGGAGGGGGAATAATATTTATAAATAGGCTGGTTTACATAATTAGAGAGGCCTTTAAGTAAGTACAGCTTCAAACCTTATCTCCTGCTTCACCGCGAAGCTGGAAGCAAACCTGTATTTCTAGCAGATCATTGTAGCTTCCCTCCAGTTTCTCAAATCTGATACAAGGAGCTGAGGAAGTAAACAGGCACTAAGCATGCTGGAAGTCTAGTGTTGCAGTAGGAGAAGAGGATTAGCATGTTAACAGGAAAGCAAACAGAACCATTTCACATCTACATACAGCTGTATGAGAAAAGGAATATTGGAAGTAAGGTCATATCACCAGTGTCAGCAGGACTACAGGAGAACCGTACATTAATACTACCACCATAGGAAGAGAGGTACCAAAAATATTACTTCTCCCTTCCCTCTCACCTTTCCCTCATGAGAGAAATTTAATTAGTGTTTTAATTAGAGCTTGAGGCCAGAATAAGAGTTTTCATATTGAAAAAGTTCATAATAACTGCTGTACTAGGTCAGACAAAAAAAAAATTATCTAGAAAAATACCTGTTTATTAACAATAGACATTAAAAGGTATCATGGAAAAAATATAAGGATAGGGTAAGCATATACATCACTTGGCCTAATTTTCCCCTCTACAACCTCCAGTGTTTTCTTCAGACTTTTTGAGCTAGTGGGGATATAGTTGTATGTGATAGCTTCTGCTGCAAAAGCCCATGCTGCAAAAGTTGTCTCAGAACTTAACTACACATTATGTTGAAAAGCATCTTACTTTGTTTTTTATGTTCTCTACTTCTTAGATTAATATGACAACTCCTAGTTAGAAGCAACGGCAAATCTGTGCAACTCTGCATACCATTATTACAGCAGAACTGTACCCTACTGGTGTGCTGCTCTGATCCTTTCCTTTCAATTGCATTTGTAATGATGCCTAAAACTTCTCTTTCTGTGACTGAGGATTGAGCTAACATTTTCATTCAACTATTTCAATTACAAGGTTTCATTCTCTGAGTAGTAACCATCAACTTAAGGACCATAGGTCTATATGTAAAATTAGAATTATTCCCTCTCTCCATATACATACTTATTTACACTGAACTGAACTTCCATTTTATCAGTTGGATTTTCTTTTTTTTTTTTTTAACTTATCCTGAATTACCCTGTAGTGTCTGCAAACTTTGACACCTCATTATTCATTCCTCTTCTAAATGATTTATAAATATATTAAGAGCACAGGCCTCAGTTCAGATCCTTATGGGATTCCATTGGTGACCTCCCTTCAGTATGAAAACGGGGCATTTATTTTTGTCCTTTTCACTGTACAGTTTAACCAGTTTTTACACATGTAAAAATCTTCCATTATATCATGGCAGTTCAAATTCTTTTAAGAGCCTTTGGTGAAAAATCTTGCCAAATACTTTGGATTATATCAACTGCTCATATACATAGTTTCTTTCAGAAAAAGCTGAGCCTTAAAACATGTTGAAACTTTTCCAGTATTCACCCACATGCTCTCTAATTCTATTCTGAATCATGATTTCTACCTGCTTACCAGTACACATATCAGATGTGGCCTACACCTCCCCTGACCTCCTCAGAACAATTTTCAGTATTATATACTATAACTCAATTTCTTCATACTTGCATTCCTTAAAAATGCTGAGTGAAGATGACTTGGGCTTATTAGTTGCTGCTCCACATGACATGTACAGTTCCTGCTAGGGTCAGCAGAGTGGGATCAAGCAGTTCAACAGCCAAATACCGAAGAAAGAAAGGTCGTGTGCTGCTGAACACACTGCTGACTCACATAGCAAGAAACAGTTGCTCTGCAAATCCCAGAAGATTCACACGGTCCCACAGCCAACGGGTCCTCAGTAAAACATACTCACCTTTAATGGAATCATCCTGAAATGGTAATAATACTGCAAATCTCTGATTTGGGAGCAACAAAGACCTCAAGATAATAGTTCAGGGTCAAGGAAATTCTTTATTTGTTTATTTTTAAGGTAATGGTTCAAACGAGGGGTTCTGCTCTGATTCAATTAGTCCCCTCCAGGGAGAAAACACACACACCTTACACTTGTCACACTGCTGAGGGACTCCTGGAAGGCACATACATGCTATGCACTGAGCACTGCTCCGCAAGAGAGGAGGGTGACATAAGAAACAGCTTCCTCAAAAGTCAAATTAGATACAGTTGTTAGCACACTTGCTTCCCAACAATTAAGTTTCTTTTATACTGAAACATGTTGTAGGACATGCCCTACTTTATTTAGCCAAATACAAGAACAGACACAAATATCCCCAAATGAAACTACACATTCTCTTTATAAAAAATTAAATAAAGTATACTAGGTTAATATACAGGTCAATGCGAATTGGGGGGGGGGGGGGGAAGATCTTTACATTCTTTACATTCATACATCTTTCTCCCTTTTCCCTTAGATACTCATTAAGTAACAGATGTTGCACTCATTTATCAGCAAGTGGAAACCACAGACAGCAATGATTGTATCTGTCACTGGTTACCGTACAGGAGGACATTACAGGTGCTGTCTGGAGTACTTCCAATCTGATTTTGTGACATCATGCTGCATCAAGCAGACTGCAGGCAACACTGAAACAACAGATTGCTGTTGAAGAATTACCAAGCCCTAATATCACAGTGGTTGGGTCTGTATTAGGTTCGTAAGGCTTTTCGAAGTCTTTATTTATTCAAACTCTGACTCAAAAAAGCCACCATTAAACCTCTTTAGAACAAGCATTTTATGTTCATCTCATCCCAGAAGCAAGATTTTTTTATTATTATTTAAAAATCACTTTATATATTCTAACACTAAGGCGAGGAAAAAGGTATCAAATAGAATCTGGTACTTCTCAGGACTTTGAACATCAGTCTCCTTGGAGAGCAAGCTTCAGATCATGTATATGCAAATGTGGTTACACAGACGTACTAAAACACAAACATTTTGTCTTTAGGCACCTTTTAACAGCCACGGTATTGAGTGCTTGAACACAGTTGGTTTACTATTTATAACTTTATATATAACTTTAATATAACTTTATGAACTGCAAATTGCAACACTCATGAATATATAAATCGTATGCTTTCATAACATGAATTCTTTTAAGTAATTGTTCTTCACTACTAGTCTAATAAGATGATACCTACCTCTTAATGCTAATACCCAGGGTGACCCTAGGCAAATCATATCATCCTAAGTAGGTAAACTAAATCTCAACAAGCTGTTTCAACTGCAGCTTTATGTAGACATGCCTGACCCTTTCAGCTTCATACTATTACAATAAGAATAATTACTATATCTCAGAGGAATGTTTAGAGGAAATTGATGTTCTGAAGCATCATACTGTAGTAATAAGAGTTCATAAAATAAAAATACTTCACTTTCTCTTAACCTTTTTAAATTCAGGGGGCTATGGATACTCCATCTTTTATGTTCATTACATTAAATCTACTAGAGCAATGCAAAACTGCTTTGGCACAATTCCTCAGGATTGCTTTCACTTACCTTTCTAATTTTTACACCACCCATAGCTGTTTTGTCTTCTCACCAAAAATCAAACATTCCTTACTTAGATTTCCATTGTCACTTTTATTACTTAACTATTACGTAATTGATAAGAAAAAAGTTACCGCAAAATAAAATCTGAAAAGAAAGTAAGGAGTACAGACAAAATAGTGTTCTTACTCAGGATGCTGAATATGTGTAAATAATCCCCACATCCTCCAACTAAAGGTTGCTCACATTTCTAACAGAAAAGCTTTAATAATCTTCTCAGTAAGTTAAAACCATTGTGCAAACACCTTACTCCCAAGCAAATGTAATTTCACATTTAATTTACACTCATGCATGTCCAGTGAAGAAGCCAAACATTTTTGTGGCTACCTTATCCTGAGAACATAACTTCACAAATGAAGACATCTGTTTTTTAATCAATCCTTAGTCGAATAACTGATACAGAGTAAGATTCTAGACACTGTAACTATTTTCCCTGGTATTAATGATTTAAGCAGTCCTCAGTGCATCCTAGTGGTATCACCAACAAAATGAATAATTTTCCACTGCAAAAATAAATTAATACTTTAACTTTCAAGGTGTTCAACATTTTATCTAAACTACTGATTCATTCAGTCCAACATCCCATTCAACAGTGGCCAGATCTAGTTCTTCCTCATCTTAATCATGGTTAGATTTACTAAGTATATGCATAGAAGATATAACAGCAGAGATTTTTTTTTTTCTTTTTTTTTAAGTAGAAAAAAGTTTCTTCAGCTATCACTATGTAAGCAAAGCCCTGGACCTCACCAGGCTGCAGTGGTAGGAGGTGGGCATGTGCTGTACTACAATGATACATGGTTGTAGAAGGATGCAGAAAGATGATGGACACAGTAGGACAGTAGGGTGATGTTGTAACAGAAATACAATGTGATCCAGTGCTGCAAGCTCCTAATGCTCCACCGCTGTAACTGTGGTTGGACTTTGATCCTGGCCAACTGCTCCTTAAGAAGGGCCAAAGGCAATGCTTCCAACTTTGCAGACAGAGATAAGGTATGCACCCTGGAGGTGCCACATAACCTTTTTCTTCCCCTATATTTACGTATCACAGAAACAGCAAAAGAAAGCAATCCCAGCTCTGAAGGTAATGCAAGCTTACTACACCCCAGGAAGTTAGAAAGAACCAAAATGACAGTCTTCCTCCCTTCTAAACTCTGTGTGAGGAGGTGCATTGACTCAGTCAGTGAATACAGTTCACAAAAAAGTTCCAGAAGTTAATGCTACAATCTTCTTTACCCTATACAAGTGGGAATGTACAAAAACACCTGAAGAACTAACATCCTAGTTTCATCCTTCTTGAAAGTGGTTCTTAGATTCCAATCAAAAGGCAGAAGTATTCTTTCATAGGAGCCTCGAGAAACCTTTCTGAAATGGTCCAAAAGACATGGACAAGTAGGAAATTGTAAAGTAAAATACTAGGTCAGCCACTCCAGTTTCTTAATTGGCAACTAACTGAACCTGTATAAATTATGTGGGACTGCAGCTCATATAGCTTTTAGCATCTATGTTGAGCATACCTTCCTAAAAGTCCTGCAACAAAAGATAATCATTTACACTACAATTTGAAGTAAAAACAGTTTGGGTTTCCACACATACTTTTAGGGAATCAAATCCCTGGAGAACAAGGCTTACTTGTTAAAAACATCAGATTACAAAAATTAAAGATAAGTTTGTGACCTTTACAAATTTATCAGTCAGTAATTATGTGACTGAGGTTTTTGAAAGTATACAATTTCACTATATAAACAAAATAAGTGTCATTTAAATGACTTATCTGTAAAACAACCATTCCAAACCCTATTTTAGTCTTGCTGGATATGCAGAGGTAAGCTCCAGCTACTCTCTAAAAAAGGCCATTGTTTGCAGGTGTTGAATCAGGAAAGCTTATTAAAAGCAATAAGAAGATAACCATTAAAACCATAAGCAGTATTTTTCAAATCCACACAAATAAGCCAAAACACAAAATACTACTTTTTTTCCTTCAACCAGGTTGTTAGATGGGTAATTAAGTGGATGAGAGACTATACATACAATATTTACATATTTCACAGTTCAATCTTAAGAGAAAGTTGATATTAAGGCAAATTATGGAATTTCCAACAACATTAAAACCACACTTTCAAATGACAAGATACAGTGAAGCAGATAAATCAATCTAGCTTCCTCCATGTTTTACTTTGTCTTACTAAAGCTACTTAGCTACCATAAATCGCATGGGTTACATGAAGAATAAAGACATTTTGAAATATAACTCAGCCATGCAAAGATCAACACAAAAACATAACAAAGAAATGTTGCAGAAATACGTATTTTGTTCTAACCTTGCAACTATATTACTTACAAATATATTACACTTCACAAGACACATTTTAAGCTATTTTACAAGATGCAAATACCAAGTAGAAGATTAACACATATCAGATTTCAATTACAACAAGCTATCTACTTCTGTTTAAATACTCTATTTCCTCGATTTGGGTCGATTTCACTTTTTATCATGATATTATGGCAGTGGGTCTGACGTACGAACAGGGGAGCCAAACAGGCAAATGTTCTCAGACAGGCTGCAATGCATAGCCCATGCAGGGCTCCAGGAAGAGAGGAAAAGGTAACTCCAGAACTGCAGTGAGCATTTGACACAGCGGAGGAAAACACTCAGACTAGAACCCCATTAGCAGTGTTGCATAACCAAGGGCTTTTTCAGTTGTTATCGAAGACTGTGCAACTATGGAATAACTCTCAGCATGATTCCAGTTTAAATGGCTTACTGATCTAAGGAAAGGAAATGCAAGTAGCCTGGAAAACACCTTTGACAACTAATAACATTCAACCCAGATTCCTCCTGTCATTTATCAGAATCACATCACATAAAATGAAATTCCTAATTGAGGATATTAAAACTGAATGCTAAGACCAGATCCTTAGACCAAACAAACTGTTAAAGATTGATTTTCCACTGAAAAAATACTAAGTATAGTGTTTAGCTGTTCCTTCCCCGTTTATCTGCATTCTTCCTCTTTCCTCCCCCTCCCACTCCTCAAATCTTAGGATTATCCTTATTTTTATTCTTTGTTGTTCTTGTGTTTTATACCATTTCTTGCACACCTTCCATGTTACCAAGAATATTAATCTTTCCTTTTGATGAGATGATGTCTCTTGAATCTTCTGCATTCCAAATCCTTTCTTTACACTGTCACTCAAATGTCATCTTATTTCTCTTTGCTCTCTTTTTCCTTTTTCCATCCATTTCTACCAAAATAGCTACATTTTCTTACCTATTAGTTGCTCATTAATTCACACTTCCCACAATGCCTTTTTCCCAAACTTTCAATATCAATGTTATTATCATATTATCATATATTCTTGAATCAAATAATTCCATAACTGAAACTCATACACACCTGCTAACACAGCTAAAAAATTTGAATGCAAAACCCTCACTTACTGATTCCAATAACTACAAATAAATTAATATGCTGTAAAATATGGGGTAAACTTTCTTTTAGACCAAGTCTGTGTGTAAATACTGAGACATCCCATGTTACTTCAGGTAAAGAAACAAACAAAAGCATTCTCTACCTGTAAAAGACAATTTTGGTTATGCTGAAGCAGGTCCATGAAGAAATAGTTATTCTTAAAGAGATGCCAGTAAGAAAATGCAATTTGCCAACATCTTTGCAAAAACATTTTTGCATCAGGAATTAGAATTCAGGAATTAAAAGGCAAGTCCCATGCCAAAGCAAGCAGAGACCGAAGTATTACAACACAAGATAAGCATTATGTTTTTAAGGAGGCAAAGTAGATAACGGCTTATCCTGTTTAATGAAAAGCAGGAGAATATTTTATCTGAACTAGTTGCAAATAAAACACACAAAAGTTGTGTTCCAAAAGGCAGGTTATAAGAGACGTACAGATTAAAAAAAAAAAAAAATCTTTACAAGATGAGCCAGTTTTCCAGAGGTACCTAGGTATATAATTGATACTACATGTACGTCTAAGTTGTTTTGGAACACTGATCTCATTAATTTTTCTATTTCCTGATCAATATGTTGATAAATACTAAAATATCAAGCATATAACTATTACCTATTTTTAAAACGTCATAAAAGAATTACAATTATTTTTAAAACTTGGTAAAATGCTGTTTCATATACTTGAATGAAACCCAGTTGCCATCCAAATTCAGCTGGACACACAACTCAGTTATCTAATAAAGAAATTTATATTTTTGGTATGCATTTTGAAAATACTCCTTGAATCAATGTTAAAGAATCACTAGCTTATATAGAATGGAAGATAACTTTTTGATTACCAAGCAGTGGTAAATGGAGTTCAATAAAAACAGACACTCCTGGACTGTCATTTTAAAGCTTGACTACAATTGGTTACTCAAATAAATTTCATTAAATCACTACACTGCAGGAAACAGCAAAGTAAAGGCCACACTAGCAGTCAGCTGTAACAGTCGCATTCATTGTAACTCATATGTGAAGAACCTTAAAACAAGGCAAGTAGTAGAAAGGTAGCAGGCATAAAGCACTGAGTGTGAGCACAGGTTCTCCTACACGTAGAGACCGACAACAGTCTCCAGCAAGCGGTAATGTTGCCCTCCAGTGTTCAACACCATTTGTTTTAGGAATCACTCCTAATTAATATCTCCATCAATCTCCTTAGATGTGCTCAATTATAACATCACTGAAGCAGACAACAAAATACGAGCTTCAGGCTAGATAGTCAATGCAGAAGAGACAATTAGAGACAAGGATTTAAAACTTTTTGTTATTGTTAAAAAGTGTTTTTTCATAAAACTGCCATAAGAATACATTGCTTAGCCTGCTTCTTTTTGGGGTTTGGTACCCAAAAGCTATTTTATAAAGCTTTACAAGTTACAGCTTTGACAGCACTTACTGTATGAATCCATTACTCAGATTCACACATAGCAAATGGCAGCTTTCTAAACGATGCAAGAACAGATTATTACTTACTTTTTTTTAAAGTGTTAGGACTTCTGAGGATAATGTCATAAATGAAACTGAGTTCCAATTTATAAAGTCTTCAGTCTGTAAGGAAGACTATCACAGTTACCAACTCTGGGCTTGAAATCTTATGGAAATAAATGGACAAGACTGCTCCTTGCCAAAATACAATGAAGCTTGCAATAAAAGCTTTATTATTTAAGCAAAGCTAGAATCACAAAAATGACTGCATCTGGGTCAGAAAATACACCGAGAATAAAACCTCTTATTTTAACTAGGCAACTGTCCTGTAACCAAGAGAAAAGTACCCATGAGACAGATGCACAATGCCTAAAGAGGCAAAATAATGAACTTGACATTTCAGTGATTTTATTCTAAATGTAGTCTGAAATTATATATATTCATATCTTTTCCATTAGAAACTTAAAGATACATTTTCTATCAAGCATAACAAAATTACTCAGCAAAAATCTTTGCAGATATAAGTATAATAATTTGCATAGCCAATACAAAAATAGACTACAATAGAAAAGGCTAGGTGGGAAAAAAAAAAAAAAAAACAACAAACCCAAACCCAAAAAACGTGTTATAAAGCTCCAAGAAGAAAACATCAAATTTAAAGTTCAAATCCCAGGTTTGAATATGTCAGTACCACTAACTATACCACAAGAAGAGAGATGATATTCACTGTGTAATAATGGATCTCAAATTAACTGAAAATTAATCACTAGGTGATCAGGAAAACATCCGCATCACCAAATTTGAGAGATCTAATTTGGTTCCTAAATAGAGAGCTAATCTCTTGAGAAAAGGGAAACAGATGAAATAAGCTTTTCTAAGGTCAGCTGAAAGAAAGATTCTAATTCACGCATTTTCCCACCTCTGTAAGAGTCCTTCTCCATCTCTTCCCTTTCTTGAATGGCTATAAAGTACATCTGTATAGACAATAGCTTCAAACTTGGTACCTATTAAATACTGTAATCACCACCAGCTCTCCAACCTCATTTTATCCTCCCCTCCCAACACATTCACAGTCATCAGAGTCTCAGTAAAAGACCTGTCAGGGAATCCATGATGTAGCACTGGATATGCTTCCAAATACACAATCTCACAATTTTATAACAGGTCTATGACTCAACTCCAGGAAAAGAAAAGCGACTCCACAGTATCTTTAATTAGTCATTCCACAGCCCTGCAGCAGAGCACTTTGGTCACACGACAAGAGATACCACCTTCTCTTTCACAGGATGGTAGCTGCTTTTTTTATTTATTTTTTTATTTGGTTTTGTTTAGGTTTTGCTGAAATATAGAAAACTGTTGTATCTTGCCATTCTGTCACATGGTAAATGCCATCTAAATACATCTTCATAATGCCTTTGGTCACATTCTTGTGAGCATTGATCAGTTAATACCCATGTTAACACACTGATTAGTAGCAGGATTAGTTTCAAAGGTGTGAAGTAACACACTGAATTTTGACACCAATTCATAAAAGCAGGTTAGGCTATTACAAACCACTAAACCAAAACCACTGAAAAAAGTGCCCAGAATTAGGAGAACTAAACCAGAGAAGAGTTACACAATAATCTGACCAGATCTATACGCAACTAAAGGGACTGAAAAATGGCCACAATTTGTCTATATTCAAGACTGGACCATTAATACCAGACAATTTGTCACACCTAGGCAACAAAAGCCATATCCCTTCTTCATCAGTGTAATTTACTTTGCAAAAATCAGACAGTAAATTAAGGCAGCTGCTATGAGAAACACTAAAGATTTAACAATAGGCAAACATTTGAATTCTCCTGCCAAGAACCAAGGGAATACGGAAAAATAGCAGTACCCTGAGATGCTGTTTAAAAAGACCAGAAACAACACACTAGTACCTCTGTGCTCCCAAGTGTCTTTACAACAGAATCACAGAAAAGAACAGACAAGCTGACATTTAAAGTATTTTAAGGTTTTAAGAATAAAAAAAAGGCACATTGTGAAGCACTAATTAAATATATAGGTCCTCACGCCCTATGTAAGGCAAGAGAGGAGTTTTATCCTACTTTCTAATATTGATAGCTATATAAACATCAGAAAAAAATTCCACTTAAATGAAAACTTTTGATAAATTACCAAATTTCCATATGTCATCTGATAAACAATGTCATGGTAACAAATTTACAGGTAGCTAAATCCAGTCAAGAATCAAGGTAGCATCACTACTAGATTCTGTGGATGTCTCTGTAGCAACAATCTCAGCTACCTGTAAGCAACCAATTTAATCCACATCAGGCTTGTGTGAATCTTCCAATTAAATTTTAATAACGGCCTTCACAAATTTCCCCAGTATTCTCTTTCTACTGAAAAAAAGGAATGGTCATAAAATTTAGTTCTAGTAAAACAGTCTCATCCCTACATCATTATTGCAATTACTTGTGACAAAAAGATCTAACCAGTATCAGCAGGGATGCAAGGCCTAATAAAACAGAAGGAGCGAGTAAACAAAGCAGATAAGGATTTGCCCCATGTATCACACACTTAAGCAGGGGGTGTGGGGGGACGGGACCAAATAGTATGTTTTCAAAACTAGGGGATTTAAAACTAAGGGATTACGACTTCAATCTGTTCCAGCAAGCTCATGAACAAGAAACGCAAAAAACAAACAGTAGTTAAGACTGAACGGTATAATTCTAGAAAACACTTTTCACTCCAGTTAAGAACTAAAATGCTGGCTTTAAAATATTTTTCTATTTTTTTTTTTTCTGTTTAGATATGGAGTAGTTTCCTACAAGAAATAAATAAACTAGCACTCCAGCTTGAAGAACACATCTGAGGAAAAAACACGAGACACCTATAAAATTATGTGTGGTACAGTCAAAAATCAACAGCTCTTGAAATATAAGAGCTAAGGGGTATCACATTAAAGTGGGAGAAGGTAGGTTTAAAAATAAATACTACACGACCAGTTTTGTAATTCCTTTCCACAGGAATATATGCTAAAACACATTTTACATATATTCAAAAGCAGCAGAGAATTTCATTGGAGGGGGAGAAGCAGCCCATTGACTGATGTTCAGCGCGGCAGAAATCACCAAATTCTCCACATTCTCAGACTTGTTTAAACATATGCTGTTTCTAGACTTTTCTCATTTTGGCCATAAACAAGGTGTTATCACTCTGAAGGTTCTGAAAATTGTATTGCTTTTAAACAATGGAGTGAAGACTGTAATGCATGGTTAGCATGACTCTAAACAAAACCTTCAGCTTCTCCCTCTTATAATCCCCGTAAGATTGATTAAATCACTCCTTTATGTTTCCTTGGTTAATAGTAGGATCCCTGCAACAGAGGACAGTGTAATAGTTCACAGTTTCCCCAGTCAAACACAGTTCGAATACTTACAGCGGTCAGATGCAAAACTTCTCATAAATAAATAAATAGCTCAGTATTTTGAAGGGAATGAATTTCATAATATGAAAATGCCGATTAAACAGAAGAAAAATTACAATAAGAACTAATTCAAGTGATAATCTTTACTTTTGATTAAGAAAAAGTACAGTCAAAGTTTTACATCTACCTTAACAGTGCTAACTGGGCAAAAAGGTTCTTCCTAGGCATCACCTCTGCTTAACCACCAGGTAGGAAATGAGGATTGGTAATTAGTGCACCTAAGTGGAAAAAAAATCTATAAAAACAGATGAGAAGGGAAAACTCAGAGTATGTTTACATTAGCATCACAGTTCATGAGATCAGATGTATGCTTTCGAAGCAAATCACCTAGATTTCTTCATTTTTAATGTGGATGCTTCAGTTCACATCACAACATGATCTTGGGTGCACAAATTATATTTCAGATGACTAAAATGAAAGATGCACTCCAGGAGCACACACAAAAATCAGTCCAGGGAAATCTAGCTCCTCAAAAATAAAATGTGTTTCAGTTGCTAACAGGACCAGACTAAAATTAGTCTGAAGTAACTTCCCTTAAAATGCGTATCATTGTGGACAGTGGGTCCTCTGCACCACCTGTCTTGCTCTTCAGAGTCCCTGGTACTAGCACTGGTAGCTAATGTAGGATCTTCTCTCACTTTGATAGACATTATCTGAAAAACAAGACAACCATGTTCCAAAGAAGCAATCAAGGTATACCCATAGCTAAGTATCAACAAAGATTTGTAGGATCCTGACATATCCAGCCTTCTTCCATTAACACTATCACATCAGTGGGTTACCAATAGTTCATCTGCATTAGCCAAAGGACTAAGTTAATTCCTAGGTGACACTGACCTCAGTAAAACATTTTGGATCTTGTCATGCTAGAGGTTTCATAGAGGGAAAGATGAAGTTCCCAGTTTGGCACCCATAAGCTAACTGTAATCACATATACAAAAGAGTAACTTGTAATAATTTTTATTTATTTATTTTTAAATCTGTAAGGCACAAACACATTGAGTCGTTCCAAGAGAAACAACAAGCCTTGTGCAGTATCTTGTGAAATCACAAGCTACCGGAACTGTTTTTCAGAATCCGTGCAGAAAGTTATTGCAAAACTGCTCTGCCAAAAAAAGCATTGTTATTGGATATTTTTTGATTACACACAGCCTGACAGAAATGAGAAAGAAGCTCCAAGTAGCAACCTTTTGATGTCCAGTAAGGAGAATTCTCCAACTTTGAACTGAATCTATTTCCATGTCTTTGTACAAAGCCTTGACACAACAGAACACAACTTTGATATCTTCTAGACAAAGGTGGCTGCACCTTTAAAAACACATGGTAATTTAAACACCTTGGTTCATCATGGTAAGAAGGTAATTTCCCTGGATCCAGGATATAGAGGAATGACTCTGCCTGAGAGGCAGAGAACAAAATAGAAATAAATTAAGCTATCTGAGGAGAAATTCAGTCAGGACCTTCATTGAGAATGAATGATCTGATTATTTTATTCTTCCTGGAGAAAAAGCCAGCGTAACAGTAACCCACCATTAAAACTAGGAGTTCTTCCAATGGAGACAGTTTTCTGAAAAGGTGAAACAATAAATGGATTGCAAAGGGCAGAACACATACCAACAACCCACTGACTGTCAAGTTCAGATCCCACTAAGGTACAAGCTACCTGACAAAATTAAGCAACTTACTATCCCTACATTGAAGGAGTATGAAGAGAGAGAACAAAGAGCGGATCAAGGAAGAGCTGATGTTGAACAGCTTCAACACAGCAGACCTTAATGCAACTCACAGCCTGACAAGCATCCTAATCTCATGACAACCATCACTCACTAGGAAGACTCATGCTTGAACCTGCTTCACTTAGTGGAATCCATGCAGCCCTTACCTGTTTTTAAACAGGTTTAGGAAAGAAAGGTACCTAGCATACAAAATCCATTTCACAAGGGATATGAGGTTCAGCTAAGAGATACCCCTTTCACCCTCTGACAACAGGTCTTGCAAGAACACAACAGATTTGCAAATCCTAGCGAACAGGTTTAACTGACTTAAACAACAATGGCACCTAAGCTTCCCCCCACAGTCACAAGCAGGGTCACAGGCACTTCCACCTCACTCCTCTCCTCCCCTCTCCCCGCTTCAACTACATTCGAATCTCAGTCACCAAGGAATTAGAAGAAATACAACAGAGAACACAGACCAAGACCTTTGGGTAGACTTGCACACTCCGTTTGAGCCCTCCATGAATAACTGATTCCACGGAAACAGATCCTCAAGAAGGACATGAAGGACAAACTATAGCTCCTATTTATGTCATTTAAGCAAATGAAATGCCCATTTCTCATTTGCCAGAGAGTGCTCATAGAATCATGGAATGGTTTGGGTTGGAAGGGACCTTTAAAGATGATCAAGTTCAACCCCCCTGCCATGGCCAGGGATACCCTTCACTTTCAGGCTGCTCAAAGCCCCATCCAACCTGACCTTGAACACTTCCAGTGATGGGGCATCCACAACTCCGCTGGGCAACCTGTTCCACTGTCTCATCACTCTCATCATAAAAAATTTCTTCCTCATATCCAATCAAAACCTACCCTCTTTCAGTTTAAACCCGTTGCCCCTTGTCCTGTCACTACAGGCTTTGGTAAAAAGCCTTCCTCCATCTTCCTTATAAGCTCTTATAAGCTTTCTTATAAGTTCATCACTTCCATAAAGGAAACTTCTGATAGGCAAACTAATATTTATATGCTACTCACAACGACAGATGTATTTCATGACACAGACTCAGATTTCTTTTTTATGGAAGTAAAGCAACACAGCTATGTTGTCATTCACCTGTACATCATAATCACAAGACAAATGCCTGGCACATGCTCCTTACCAAAGTTACACTATATTGCTGTGCAACATCTTTCTATAGTGTTGATAGGCCAGAACTGTGCATCAGCACTCGGAAGATATGTGATCTCGAGGACATACAAGACTGAAGTTTATCTGGGCATAGAGGAGGGACCAGAAATGATGCCTGCTACAAGTAGTCATGCACATACACACTCCAGGTTGATCACTGACCCAAGCTGACCTCAGGATAGCAAGCTAAGATCAGCGGCAAGATGGGTACGTTCACAGCTAAGAATCAGTCCCAAGCAACGAAGGCCCAGATCAACAGCAGTGCAAAGTATGTCCACAGTGACATGTTGCCACTGTATTGGTTGTAGCTGAGGTTTCGGGAACTTCACACTGATATATTTAATAAATCTCTCAGGATCTGAAGGGGGTGAAAGATTGGCTTCACAGAAGTCCCTTTTAGAAGCTAAGTTTCCTGACAAAGAGCATAATGAAGCCTGACCATTAACTTTTCTTTAGATGCATATGAGAGTCTTTGGGAAGGGGGGAAGAACCCCATCCTGAGGGACTTAAAAAAAAAAAAAATCCCAGGTTAGGTGACTTATAAAAGCATATTAAAAAAGGAGTTTTAGAAATGTCACTAATCCTGTAATCTCTGAGAAAGGAACGACACTAAAACAGAGCTGGTAAGAAGAAATTAGGAAACCATAATTGCACACACACAGAGTAGCGATATCTTAAGGACAACTTCTACAACAGATGTTTGGTTATATCAAATACAGGCTTCCTGTCTGTGTTTTAGGAAAAATTATGGTGTATTTTGAAAAGTTAAAATCTGAAAATGATTCTCAGATTGACCAGCTTTTTTTTTCCAAGTTGTAGAAAGAGAGATAATAGCAGGGGAAAAAAAAATTTAGCTTCCAGCTTCACAATTCTAAAACCTAGCCTGTCTTTCTTTTTAAAAGGATTTCTTGATGTCTCACTAGAAGAGACTGAAGTTTTAGAGCATATATTTCATAGTATAGTGTAATTTAAACTTGGAATGGCATCACTCGGTTACATTTATCTATCAGTAGATCCTCTTTCGTCAAAACCTGATCCAAATAGCTGAGCTTCTAAATGGCCTCCCCTTCTCTGTTAGGAGTCTGACATGCAGTCACTAATTCTCACTTTTAAGGACAGCATTATGTACATCCCATTTCAACATGCATCTTAATACCAATTACTATAGTTCCATCAGCAGTCAACTACTGAATATACTGTTGCTGTCAAGTTGAACTCTGATGCAAGAACCTCACAGCAGCTCAAGAATTACTGACTGCCACACTATACAGTTATTATTAAAATAAATAAGCTATTTGAACAAAAAAAAATTATCACAATGAAGACAAGAGGGCACTTCTTTTCTGCCTTCACCAACCACAAATCAAGGACCTAAGCAGAAATCTTATGAGTTATGACTGGCAACGCTATATTCAGGCATCAAAATACGCCAAGAATATCATAGCAAACTAGTATTTTCACTTAAATAAATAAATAAATGAATCACTTCTTTAATCAAACCCTAGTGTAATACAGACACACATCCTTACAGCAAGAATGTCTAACTCAGCCAGAAAAGAGGAATATAGCAAGTAATTTTCGAACACAGCTTTATAAATACTGAAATTGAGAAATTACTGAATGTTGAAGGGTTTTTTTTCCTCTCCATCTTTTCCTTCCCATAAACCTTTTATTCAAGTTAAAGGAGGAGCCTTCATAGCTCCCTTTTTGCACTTAAAATATATATTTTAACTTGTTGATGAATGTAAGAGTTCCACAAGATGTTTAGTACTGTACTTGAACATTTAAGACCAATCTGAAATTCAGTTTGTAATGAGTGTGCAAGACACCTGTTAACAGTACAAGAATTTACCCGTCTGTACTGGTTCTTTGGCTAAGGAAATACTTAAAAGGATTAAAGGATGTCTTTTACATTGATGACGACGAAATTTGGAAGAGATTTTTCAGAACGGTATAAATCCCATTTTTCAAAGTTACTCTGGTTCCTAAATGTGCCCTTCTCAATAAAACTTAATTGCTGAAGAGCTCAAGCAACCTTCAAAAAATGGTGCTTGGACTATCTCCACCACACAATTATTTCTTCCACCAACTACTTAAGAGAATATGATGGCCTATCTAACATATCAGATTTCTTGAAGGGGGAGGGAGAAGTAAAAAAAATTCTTAGGTGTAGAAAAGGCACTTCTGGAAAAATTCATACACATTTACTTTTCCTTTAAAAATAAAAAGGTTGTATTTGCATCTATGTTGCTGTATTAAGGTGCGTATTTACTTGATTTGTATAAATCTGCAAGTAAAACATTTTCCCCTTGTTATATTAGATACTATTTACACACAGTTAAAAAAGTCCATTGAAAACATCCCTTTAAGCAAACTGTACTATAGCAATTAAATTTCATGACCACAAAGATTTTTTCATTAAAACTTCTTTCTATAGTTTCTCATACACTTTTAAAACTCCTGTTTTTTCCTTCAATGTATATGGGCATCCAGTGACGTACATTTTTGATGTTTGGAAGTCATTAAGAAAAAACCTATGAAGAAAGGTAGAATTACAATCCACCATGACAGGACACAAATTAATTAACTTTTTACTTTTATTGATGTTGTCTAAAACCCAGCATTCTCTCGCAAGTGAAAATGATATTAGTAATCTAATTCTAGCCCTTTATAGATCTATCACAAATCAATCTAGAAAGAAAACTTTCACAGACCATACCCAGAGCTCAGACTTTCTGATACCCCCTTAGTATCCCATTGTGCAAATAACCAGCTTTAATTTTTAGTTCAAAGAAAGATATTTAAAAAGCTTGGCATTCTAAGAAGTTTAAACAAGAATGACTTGAATGCCAGTCAAGTGAGATTGTTTCATTATGTGTTTGGGTTTTTTTTTAGCTCGTCATTATTTCATCTATAAGAATATGTATTTTAAAGAAATGCAAAAGAAAAAACAAACAAACAACAAAATCACCCCACAATTCTGAAACTAATTTTCCATTGTTCTTTATGAAAAGTAGTTTAGTAAAGCTAATGTAAGCATATCAAGGATTTTTATGGAAAGAAGTATTTTGCTAAAATACTCCAGCCAGAAGAAATACTTCACACTTCAAATATTGTGAACATTATTTGAAAAGTATGTTTTTATTTTAAGGAATGCAGAGCTAGAAATATATGCATATTTTTTCATTTGAAATCGATTAAAAAAACAAAAAACAGCCCCAAATCCTGTAAGAATAGGCACAGCTTTGATGTTCATGAAAATTTAAGTACAGGAAAATGTAATCTGTTTATTCAGGATAAAAGACTATGGTAGCCCTACTTTCATTAAGTAAGTAACGATGCTCACTTTGAAGAATTATTTAAAATAAGAATTTTGAAAAAAATTACAATAATTTTAGCTAGAGATAAGATGTAATAGTGAAGCTATAGAGGCTGAAGAGAGAACATATGTAAATCTAATCAAATGGGCCTACAAAAGAGAAAAAAAAAAAAAAACAACACAGACTGAAAGCTTGCATCAGATACTTGGTTTCTGTTTCCTTCATTAACAATATCTACCCGGTACTCCACAAATACAGTCATTGAAATGCATCTTCAATACTTGTTCTCCATGACAATTCAATTTTTACTTAATTTGAAAGTAAAGTCATAACCCGCTGTTTGACATCACTTATGACAAGGATTACAGTGAACTTTACTATTGCAGATCAAAAGGAGACTTTAAAAATACCATCATATTTAAATAGTGAAGATGGTACAGTATAAAAAAAAGTGAATCTTTAAGTACATTAATTTAAATTTCCATTTTCAAGAAAGTAAAGTCCAACCAATTGAACAATGACAAGGAAATCATTGGCCAATAAATGTCTAAAACAACTAACAGTGCCTCACTAAACTGTCCCTCTTATTATCCAGTTTTATCTGCTTACTTAAAGCAGCCATGTAGGTTTTTTTATTACTTTTTTACTGTAAACAGCTCTGTAGAGCCCCTTCATCTCAAAGGAACAAATTTTATTCACCTGCAAGTAATGTGTCACCAACAGAACGAAACAAGAAGAGCCACAAGGCCTCTCTCTGTTGAGGGCAAGAGGACTGTACAGGTCCATAAAGCCACATTTTTTTAAACAAGCAACCTTTAACAATTTTGTTCAAATACATAAAAAAAAAAAAGGCACAGTATTTAGAAGGTATCAGATTTTTAGATCTGCACGTGTTCCACCATGCCCTCCCCCAAAGCCTACACCTGAATACATGCTTTCTCCGTATTGACTACAACTAATAAGAGGCCTTCCATTCTAAATTGTTCTGTGAGTCATGATTTAATATTCTGTAACTGATCCAAGGTGCTTTTTTTTACTGGTTTTAACCAACCTTCACAGTTCATCTTTAAGGCTTCAGAATCCTGTGATTCAAAGCTGGATAACATCATCTATATTAACATTTTTTCATACTGCAGAAGTGCCTCCAAATGCTTATATTTACATTTATAATTTACTGATGCTTACTAGGCACTCCATTTTCTTTCATTTTGCCATGAATTTTTAAATAAGAAAAGATGGTCCAACCAAACAATGTGTGTTCACTTCAGTGGTAGTTTGCAATTAAATGTGCCAGACATCTGTGAAAGTCTTAACTGGCCCTGTGCAAGGAAAAAAGGAATGGTTCTGCAATTTAAAAAGCACACAAAATCAAACAACGTTAATCTCACCTACACAAAGAAAAAGAAAATCTTATGTAAGCATCCATGGTATAACTACCAAATACAGATAAAGACAATCAAATGTTTCCAGGCAGAACACACACACATATACTGGTCTCTGGCAGTCAACCAAAACAGAAAACACTATATGATAGTGATAAGAAAGAAGGAGTTCAAACATGGCCCTGATTGTTTCTTCTACAAAAAAAATTAGAAAAACCTTCCAACCTTCCCGTTAAAAAAAGAAATCTCACAGTAACTGTGCCACGGCAGTATGATGCTTAACTAAAAGCTAGTTGGGTGCATTTCGAACATATTCAGAAGCGACATAAACTTACGAAGTTCCTGTTCATTTGTTTGTTACGTTTAAATTGAAACTTATAATTCAACCACCATAACAAATAGAGTTTTCTCCTATACAAGAGAGTTTTAAATAGCAGTAGCTGTCTGATAGACTTGAAAAAAGAAAACATTTTATTTCTTCTTTAATACACACTTAAGTATAATATTCCAAGCCAGGGTAAAACATCTCAACCACTATGAAATCTCCACAAGAAAAACAGTTACAGTCTTCTTTCTGTCAGCCAGGGACTTAAAAAGTGCAATGTAGCTATGAAATACAAACCCTACAAGACCCAAGTTCTGAGCCTTCTGTGTGAAAGCTGGGCATGCATTTCCAGTGGATATGTCACACAAGGGGCACTAGTTAGTAGGAAATAATCGCTAGATGTATAAGTAAAAGCTATAGAGCATGAAATGTAAGCACTTTCATCCACACTGCATTCAAGTAGAATGTGGGATTAGTGACACAAAAAGTTTAATACAAGCTGTTTACTGGTAACACTGTCCTCCAAGAAGTCTCTAAATAGCTTCACGTGTATGAAGAGAGACATCAGCAATCTGCATGAGAGAACAAGCTGATTCCTCTCTGTCAAACAAGACTTTACAGAGGCGGCAGTGGAGTTGCTGAAGAGCTGTGCACCACTGCCAGTTCTTTTAACTAGTCAGAATCTATTGGTGTATCAGAAACGGCAATGCATCTAGGACAGTCAGTATGCATAACTAAACCTTGTTCATCACTCAAAAGTATCAACTGCATTTTTTTAATTATACCTCACCACTGCAAATGTCAATGCAATGAAGAAAGTACACAGATTTCAAAAGCTGAAAAACAACTATTTGTTGAAATACAGAGAAATGAATAGTAGTGTACATTGATCAGTCTCTGCATAAAACTGTAATTTTCCTTACAACTATAAATGAAAATATTTAACCCATAGGTTTTCTGTACCTCCTTAAGAATTGCATTTCAAAATGTTTCCATCATTTAAACAAAACCTAACTCTCTGTGATGGGTTGACCATGGCTGGACGCCAGGGTCCCATCAAGCTGCTCTATCACTCCCGCTCCTCAGCTGAACAGTGAGAAAAAAATACGACAAAAGGCTCGTGGGTTGAGATAAGGGCAGGGAGATCACTCAGCAAATACCGTCACAGGCAAACCAGACTCGATTTGGGGAAATTAATTTAATTTATTACCAATCAAAATCAGAGTAGGGTAATGAGAAAGAAAACCAAATCTTAAAAAACACCTTCCCCGTACCCTTCCCTTCTTCCTGGGCTTAACTTCACTCCAAAATTCTCTGCCTCCTCCCCCCAAGCGGTGCAGGGAGACAGGGAACGGGGGTTGGGGTCAGTTTATCACATGTTGTCTCTGCCGCTCCTTCCTCCTCAGAGGGAGGACTCCTCACACTCTTCCCCTGCTCCAGTGTGGGGTCTCTCCCATGGGAGACAGTCCTCCGTGAACTTCAACGTGTATCCTTCCCATGGGCTGCAGTTCTTCACGAACTGCTCCAGTGTGAGTCCCTTCCATGGGGTGTAGTCCTTCAGGAACAGACTGCTCCAGCATGGGTCCCCCACAGGGTCACAAGTCCTGCCAGCAAACCTGCTCCAGCATGGGATCCTCTCTCCACAGGTCCATGGGTCCTGCCAGGAGCCTGCTCCAGCATGGGCTTCCCAGGGGGTCAGAGCCTCCTTCGGGAGTTCACCTGCTCCGGTGTGGGGTCTTCCACAGGCTGCAGGTGGAATCTGTGGAATCTGCTCCACCATTAACCTTCATGGGCTGCAGGGGGACAGCCTGCCACACCATGGTCTTCACCATGGGTTGCAGGGGAATCTCTGCTCTGGCGCTTGGAGCACCTCCTGCCCCTCCTTCTCCACTGACCTTGCTGTCTGCAGAGTTGTTTCTCTCACACATTCTCACTCCTCTCTCCAGCTGCAGTTGCACAGGGTTGGTTTTTTTTCCCTTCTTAAATATGTTATCACAGAGGCACTACCACCATCGCTGATGGGCTCGGGCTCGGCCAGCTGCAGGCCTCTTTTGGAGGTGGCTGGCATTGGCTCTATCGGACATGGGGGAAGCTTCTGGCAGCTTCTCACAGAAGCCACCCCTGTAGCCACCCCCGCTACCAAAACCTTGCCATGTAAACCCAGTACACTCTCTGAGACCAGGACTGTATCGCTCCAATCACCCAAAACCCAAACACCTTCAAAACCCAAGCATTATCCCAGACATTGTCCCCACAAAGCATCATAATATAGTTTTTTCTATGACATTTTACTCCCCAAAGATTGGTCTGATTACTTAAAGTATTGTTCCTGTACAGCTTATCTGGATGCTTATAACAATGAAAGACTTCAAGCAAGTCTTTGTTTTCAGTCACAGTACAAACCTACTGACATAGAATGGTTATTCAACCTACAAATATATGAGAAGAAAAACAATGTTGAAAAAAGAAAAATTTAAAATATTACTAGGGAAACTGAACACAGATTAAGAAGCTGGAAGCTACCATATAGCAGTACCAAAATGTATTAACAATTACCACTAAATGCTACTTTCCTCAATAACTCTCTTGGCTGTATTAATTTTTAATAATGCCTCCGTAGCCTTTCATTATAGTGTTTTAAAGATCTCAGTTTGCTACACTAAGTATAGACTGTTTAGTTGGATTTCAATTTTCTAAATAAATAGAAATGCCAAAGAGTTTTTCTTAAGTCAGGATTTGGTTTTAGACCACAAACAATTCCTTCCTATCTCCCGGGAAACCTTTGGGATTTCTTAAAGGACTTTTAAATCAAAATTCACATTGGCTGCACTGTCAGCTGCAGCTTGTACCACATCTTGCTTGTACTATGAAGTGTGCGGTCTCCTCAACAGCTTATACTCTATAAAATGCATACATAAGGAAACTTTTAAACCCAAGATGTTTCAAAAACTAATGTAGCAAAAACATACAGAGCCAGTTCAGATATACTGCTTAAGTAAAAAAACCCAATCCTCATTCCTCAAAAATGCCACACACTCACAAAAGCCCTAGTACCTATAAGAGGCTGGGGGGAAACGCAACACTTTAAGAGACGGTAATATTGAAAGACAGAACATGACCACGGACAGAGTTCAGAAAACTGAATCCCTGTGTTAGTAGGCTGGCATCAGTTCAGTTCAGGTTGCTTAACCAGCTTCCTTACTGACGAAGCCGTAAGATCTACTGTAACTCCACAAGGAGCATCTGAGAGAGGAATTTTGAAATAGTAATTTAAACAAGGTGCTCCTAAGATTCCTCTGACCTCCAGAAAGGATTTAGCTTGTATCAACACTTCAAGCTTCTTATGGCTTTTTCTGCACATCTGGATAATATCAGATTTTGGTACAAGACACATTTAGTAGTGATCTCAGCCAGAAAAAGATACATTATATGTGCTGCTCTCTTTTCAGGGTGAAGTAAGTTTTGCCTAAAAGAGCTCAACTGACTTGAAGTAAGTTGAAAAGCCAGTTATGTCATAACTAGTGCAGGAGAAGAGCTCAATTACAAGTATCTGCAGTCATTCTAACTTCAGAGGACAGGCTAGAACCACAAACCAAAGCTGTGACAAACGATCCAAGAGCTTAAATCTGGACTATAAAAAAAAAAAAAATTCTATTTACATTCTGAAATCTCTTAACTGCTTTAGGTTTAGTTTTAAGAGAAGCATTTCTTACTTAAAAAATTCAACACAAAGCATTTTGAAGCCCACATGTGGGCTTAAGACTCTGGTATTAACAGATGGTGGCAATTCCCTCAGACACTTCAAAAAATTAATAAAACATCATATAACCAGTCATTTCAAGGTCTCTGTAAATCCAGGTGGACACTGCATCACTGAGAGAAGATAACCTGTTGTACTCAGGGTTTTCCACTCATACTGTTAAAAGTTTTTTGTAAATGTAAAGCATCCTTTCAGCGGTATCATTTCTTAACAGCTAAACTTCACCTAAACAATTAACTTTCAGTTTTTTTGTGCTGATACTTTTAACAGACTCAACTGGAAGAGTATCAGCTTTGACAGTCTAAAAGGTATGAGCTTATATGGTTTAGTCTCCTGCAGCTGAAACTCCCGCTTCCCACTTTCCTATCCTTCCTTTTGATTGTTGCTTATAGTTACACCAAAGGCTCTTAATACATGTTTTACATATATTTGCATTACTTTGAGCTGTTGGGTTTCTGAGGGAGTGATAGCTGGCTTAGTAAACTACACCTCCAAGTGAGAAAAAGGATTACAGACTTGAAAACTACTTTTTAACTAAACCAGGACATGCAACAAAGCAAGCAGATCCAAATTTGTTCTTAAATAGAATTTAATCACCTCTTATTAAAAAAAAAAACAAACACATAAGCTATTTTACTACAATTAATTTTCCCTTGTTATAAAAAAACATTTATACTAGTAATAAGGGCAATCATCACAATTGTGGGAACTGGGAATAACCCGCTTCTGGGGTTTTAGGAAACACTTGTAACTATCAACTTCTTCACTGAAGAACAGTCCATTTTAAAGACAGTATCAACTCCTCTTCAGTGAGCACTACCTTTAAAATGTCGAATACTGTACTGTATCAACTGTCAAAGATTGACTCCCTCTCAGTGACTAAGCCTACACATTGTTCATCACAATGTGTTTATTATTGTACATTATGTTACTTTGAATGAAAATTATTTTCTTTGCATGAAACATGAACTACAAAAATTTTTTTACAATCATCTTTGCTTAATATATTACAGTTTCTAAGTTACATATAGTTATACGCATGTAAAGTGCTATTGAACATTTAATCTATAAATATTAGACTATATACAAAGTCATGAATCTATTCTTTTCAACAAACTCAATGCAGAACTTCATCAGCTTTGGCTCTATACTGAATATTAGTATTTTTTCCCTTCTGTTATCAAGCATCTGTAACTTTGAAGACTATGCTAATGGCTCTTCTAATTTAATTTCAATTCATGCTAATTCATTGAAGAAGGTAGTATTTATAGTATACGTTAAGAGCCACAAAGTTTCATTAACTCAGTATTAATCCATTAATATTAACTTCATACACTTGCAGCAGAATATCAGATGTAGCTACATTTTATATTTCTGAAATCCAAGAAATAAAGATTACCTACAACCATAACTGATTTGCAGAACTGACAGACACTCTCAGACTTGTGTGTGTGTTTCATCCAAGGCTATCTATTACCAAGCAGGCACAACAGATGAAAAGAAAACACTCACTGCTGTGGCTCAGAGAGGTCTGTTTTCTTTCTTGGCTGCATGTGGTGCAAATTGTCCTTTGCTGGGTTAGGCATAGCAATATTGACTGTATTATTTGTGGTAGATATTGCAGCTCATACTGTGAGATGAGGAAAAGGGTTGCTATAATTAAAAGGTTTCCCAGACTCCACCTCCCACTTTTTTGGAAAGGGAGCGCTATTATCTGCACAAGAAGAATAAAGATCTAAATGTGTGAATGATTAAGGGATTGGAACATCTGACATACAAAGAAAGGCTGAAGAGAGCTGGGATTGTTTAGCCTTAAGAAGACAAGGTTTGAAGAGATCTTATAAATGTGTACGTGTATTTGTAGCAGGGGTGGAGTGGGCAGGGAGTAGAGACAAGGGAGTCAGACTCTTCTCAGTGGCACCCAGTGACAGGACGAGCAGCAACAGGCAAATGAAACTCCACTTACTCCTAAGTAAAAACTTGAGATGGGAGTCTCCATCCTTAGAAATATCCAAAACCCAGCCAGACAAGGACCTGAGCAACTTGCTCTAGTTGATGCTGCTTTGAGCATGGATTTTTTTCTAGACATCTCCAGAGGTCCCTTCCATCCTCAGCTGTTCTACCTTTGAAATTTCTGTGATTCTGCTAGTTTATGAAAGTGCTCTGAGAATGAAGTTTCAGGAGGATGTTGTAGTGTTAGTGCCAAAGAGAAGAATTGAGACGCAGGATGATTAATATGATTTGGGGGCGGGGGGGGGGGGGGCAGTGTGCTGCATACGGCCCCAGGACGGTATGCTGAAGTTTCTTTTCAGATGGACTCAATTCACTTCAGCCTTGGATAGTAGATGCAACTCTAACAAGCCCTTCTTCTAAGTCTACTTCTGCATTCACATAATGCTCTCTAAGATATCAAAAGATGCAATGGAGGCTGCAACATTTCCATGAAGAACAGAGTAGATGAGAAAGCCTTTCAAATCACCTAAAAGCTGCATAAAACAAAACAAACAAAAACCAGAAGACTTCTGCAGGTTGTTTGGAGGTATACATGCCATAGCTGAAGACACAGAAGAAAAAGCAAAGAGAAGACTTCTGGAACCCCAGAGACTAAGACATGGGGCAGGGACTCCACAAATCTCTTCAGGGAAAAAGAATTAGAAGAATGAAGTAGCTTCCACCTCCTGAGCATCTTGCTTGGAAGACCTTTTTCAGTCAAATGCAGTCTTACACAAATGTTTCCGTAAGTTTCAGCTATTCAGCATATGAATATTAACAGCTAAGTAGCCATCAGTCACAGACACAACTCACAAATATCACACACCTTGCCATTTACCACAACAGAGAACGTATTTCACTGGAGCAACAGAAGGAAAAGGGGGTGCTGATATTAATTTTTGACAACTTTATGTCATCGAACTTCTTGCTCATGGAGGAACATGTTGAGGCAAACAGTCCTATTGGACATGTAAACACTGAGTTTACAACGATGACTTTTGTTGGAGCTCTCAGTCTCAAAAGAAAACAGCAAAAGTCACCAGCCATGAAAGTATAACACACCACTTAGTAAGGGTCTCTACTTCCTTCCTCTTTCCATAACTTAACATACCCACAACACAGCTTTCGGAGGCCCTTTGATAAGTTTAATTTATTAAAATTATGATTTGAAGAGAGATGAAGCTGCTTTCTTCCTACAAAATTGGCTTTTGCTTCTCATTTCAGGCAACAGCTCTTGCCCCATTCTCTCAACATTCCAACTCCTACAATTAAACAGCTGCAGCTAATGCCTTTCTGCAAAGATGCTGAATCCCGAAGTCCATTCTCCAGACCACTAGGAAGCTCATTCTCCCTGCATAGCATCCCCAGATATACTAGTTCAAACCCTGCTTTTCAAAACCTTCTTTTACATTTGTAGTGCTTTACCCTTTCCCAATCCTTAGGTACATTTGCTCACACTATGGAGATGCTACACAATTGGAGCTGACAAAACTCTGTAGCTACATTCTGATGTGTATGTCCCATTGGAAGGGACAGACAGCTTTCCCATTCTGCTAGCTATAAAACATAAATTCAACTTTAAGCAAGAATGCTCCCCTATTTTCAAAGTAATCTTTTTATTTCTTTTTTTTTCTTTTTTTTTTTTAATTTAAGGTTCTTAACACTGAAAGTGACATAGGAAGATTTTTAGCTCACAATTAAATAAAGAAGTATTTTTTGGATGCAGTGAGCTACACAAAGTATTGCTGAAGAATAAGAGCAAACTATGATCTGCCAGGCATGAGCAATCCAAGACAGGGATTGGCTTCAGTCAGTTCATTACTAGCTTGAATGTGTATTTCATGGTTACTATCCTATATGTAATGAAAGCATATTTTATCATTTTCTATAATTCTGTAAAGAGTCTTTGTTTCAATAGGTTTGTACAAGCTCCTTTGTGAATCAAAGGATGTGTTGTTTCCAAATTCATAGTTGTGTTTATAAATATTCAAAACACTTTCTTTTTACAAAACAAAAGAGAAAAAAATTTAAAAACTCTGTTATAGTGACTCTTAAAGCAGGCAATCAAAAGTCAATAAAATTAGAAAATTTTATGTAATTATTTGTCACAGAATATGAAGACTTAAAAGGCAAAAAAAAAAGTGAATAAATTATTACAATGCCATATTGCTGGTACTGGAGTTAGTTTAGGAGGCTCTACTCAGAGAATGATTATTTCCATCCTTCTTTCTACACTGCCCAGGTACTACAAAAGCCATCAGGTACCAAAAAGCATGATTAAACGCACTCAAATGAATAACAGTTTCACTTGTAAGTGAATATCTTGCCCTATCTCACTTTCAGCTAATTCAAAAACCTAATACCTATTCTGCATAGTTAAGAAAGGCTTCCAACTGTAAACAAAAGGGCAGTAAAAGAAACATCGTTTTCCAAATATAGAAATCAAGCATTTGTAAGTTGTTGAATAGCATAAGCAGTATTCACATTTATGCGAGCTTTCAGTGAATTGTTATGTTGGAACAATTTCACTGATGCAACCCAATTTTAAATTAAAGCAGGGTAGTCACATTATAGGGTTGCATTAACATACATGAATCGACATCACTGGTATAAATCTCAGTAACACCAAAACTACTTAGACTTATTTATTTACTGAAGATTATTATTTTCCATGTACTTCAAAAGTGGAACAAACTCTAAACCACAAAAATTACCAGAACACAAATTTTAGCAGAGTCAGGAGGTTGATCAGAAGTTGAAGTGCTTCTCTACTGGAAATAACAGATAATTTTTCTCTTACAGATGAATGTCATTAACAATCTTCCTAAATTTGAAGTTACGAAGCTATAGTTCAAATAGCTGAAATCCATCATAATCCTATAGTTGAAACAGGTATTTCTATCATTAAGGAAGCAATTTGTGACTCTCAAAAGAAAAAAAAAAAAGGATTATTGGTGAACTGTTCATTATCTTTATGCTGAATATCATATATTGAATACTCTATCATTCATAGTACATCCAAGCAAAACCTTTGCAAGGCAGAAGTGGGATGTAGATCATCAAATTCAAAACTGATGTTTCAAAAGATCTGCTGCCTCCAATTACAAAAGCAAGTGCCAAATTTGATTCAGACTTAAAGAAAACTTAAGGGTTCTGCCTATGCAAGAATTAATAAAACTCCACAATGGGGCATTTCCAAAAATATGAATGGTAATTAAGGATCAAATTCCATCACAAAATAAATGGCACTTCATCAACATAAACACACACTACTACACTGGCCACCAGGCACATACAAGATATCAACTAATGAGGTAGCTGCAAAGATACTGTTCTGTGTAAAGTACTACAGAATGCTACAGTAACAGGAGAGCAACACAAGTTTATTTGAAATGGCAGATTTACCGAGACAGACTAAGACAGAAACAAAAAAGTGCAGTACTAAGTAATGAACAGGTAAGATTAAGAGACTGATTTGAAATAGCTTGCATAGCTTATTAAGTTAACACAGCAGTGTTAATACTGTGCACAGTATTTATCAGGATATAAAAGTCTCAGTTTTGGTACTAACCCAATCACAGATTTTATTCCACTTTAACTAAGTTCAATATGGCATGAAAGAGGGCAAATGCTTCAGTAGGAATTCAGAGATGATTATGCACTTTTCAAGTGTTGGGGGTTTTTTTAACAATGTAATATAGACAGTGATTCATATATTTGAGAAGTATGAGTGGAGACACTGAAAAGCATTAACATAAGAAAAAACTGCACCACAGCCTCCTAGACATGAACCTCGTGAATGTAATGAACCGTGCCCCTTGACTTCTACCCTTTGAGTACTCATCTAAAAGCCAAGGGAAGTGGGGGGAGAGTGAGGGGAAAATATGGACAAGAGAGAAAGATTAGTATATAACTGAGTACGCAGCTAAATGCTTAGTCTTGTAAAACACATAGTTTAAATAGGGAATCAGGTCACAATTTTGTAAAAATAGCATCTCGATAGAGAAAGGTGCTAACCCTTTGCTTGATGCAAAGGGAGAGAACATAGGTAGGGTCTCAGGCGGGAGTAGGGGGAAAGGCCAAAGATTGGAGGTGTTTTATTAATACCAGTCTCAGAACTTTATTACTTCAGTGTGACAAAAATAATAAAACAGCCTTTAGGTAGTCACCTCCCTTATAATCCATGAACTGAATCCTGTAAAGACAAGTAAGATGTACAGCTAAGAAGAAAATAGCTGTTCAGAGTTAAGCAGTAAGGAATACTCAGTGATATGCTCGCCATGACAGATTTTTTAAAGTTATTGCCTATAGAAATGTATCAAACCATCATACCAGAACCACAGCGGATTCCAAGCCACCTGCTGAGATATCACTAGTGCTTCATGACTGATACAAGGACTGAAAAAAATTCCCACCCATAAACACCTACTGTCAAAGATTAGATAAAAAAGCCAAAAGCAATCAGTTATACTAAAAGAAATTAAGTGAACATTGAGTCATTCAAAGATTTTCTGTAACCAAAACTAAGTTTTCCATCAAAGTATTAGGTAATGACAACAGCCACAGTACTCTTAGTAGCTGCCCATGAATGCTTTACAAACTGTACCATTGGATATTGCTCTTTTCATATGGCTCTGGTAGCTTCTACAGTAACTTCCAGGCACAGCTTAGTATTGAGATAATATGAGCAGAATAAAAAGGGACCAGCAGGACAGACAGCAACTTGGACACGGACTGCCACCTCCAGTTAAGTATTACCCAAAACAAAACTCACACTAAAAAAAAAAAACCAAAACACCAAGCAACTTCAAAATTCCCCCAAAATTTACTTTTTTGAAGAATACTATCTATCAGCAGAGAATTATACTACAAAAATAGGAAGGCTTCAGCCAAGAAAATGGAAGAAGATTCTCAGGCCTGCAAAGCTAGTTCCACAAGAAAAACAGAAGTCATATGATGGAGGCTACAGCTCATGAGGCCCACGCTTTCTCAGAGTACAACAGCATCCAACAAACAAAAGTGATTCTTCCTCCCCACACAAGAGCAGAACTGTGCCACAGGATGTTGCAGCAATCAAAACTGTAAATGGATTCAAAGCACTCAAATATCAAAAGCCAACTTTAGCTCAAGACGACCCTCAACCAGTGTTTGAAGAAAAGGAGTACCAAAGGCAGGGGGGGGTGGGAGGGGAACTCTTTCTTACATATGCCTCCCTTTACATTTTTGCTCATGACCACTACTACAGAGAGCCTGTAGGGCAAGAACGATCTCTCACATAAACCAACCCATTTGCTCTGAAGCTGCAAATGCCACTCCTGCAAGTACACTATGTGACAGAGCACTAAAAAATGGCTTACCTCTTGTGATGGGTGACTAACACTGAAGTAGGATGGAACAGCCAAGAAAATGAGAAGAGCTAGGCAGAAGCGTGGGCTGTAGTCAACAAGAACAGCAAGAGACTTTTTGAACTATGCCTGGTGTTTGACCTACTTCTTATAAGCACTCTCTAGCCTAACAAAACATATATAAAAGCTTTCCAGATTGCACAAGGAGAACCCTGGTCAGCTACACCTGCATCAGATTGAAATATGTTCAAATCTGCATCACATCATCCGTTCAAGACACATAGGCAAAACAAGCAGCGTGTGTCAGCACCAGTCACAATTTTTCAGTATCAGTCGGCTTCCTGTTCACCTTTCTTATTTCACGCTGCCATAGAATCAGCACTACAAAACTCAAAACCAAAAATTCTAGGAAATTCAAACTGGAAGAGAGAAAGCTTTCTAAAAGCTAAGAAACAATGCAATTCACGTAGTCATGTTTGATGAAAGCTGGCCAGACAAGAGACAGTTCAAGATATGCACCGAAGGAAAAATTCCCAAGACCATTAAATACTGGAAAAGCAGAGAATTAAGGAAGTAAGTCAGTAAAAATAATGAAAGGAAAGGCCACTGGAGATATATTATAGACAAACTAATTAAAGCCATGTGTGGAAATTTTGAACTAGGAAATAAGTGAAATGAAAATACACTTGAAGTAGAATAATACAGATGGACAGACTGACCCACTTCCACCTTAGTATCATATTCGCCGGAGCACATGGTGCAGAACTTTATTTTAAACATCAGTCTAACACATATCATAAGTACAAAAGGATATCAAGAAGAAAGGAACTATGGAGAATAACAACAAGCACATCTATCACAGCAATAACAACATCCTTGACAGTACCCTAAGAAAAGTAATAGAGCTGTTCAAAGGGGAAAGGCCTCCTCATCAATAGAAGCACAAAACTGGTGTCAAAATACCCCCAAAGAGAAACCACTAAGAGCAATTAGAGAATTGTGTTGTTTGCAAGGAAAGCCTTTTCCAGTTTGGTGCTTTGCAGGACAATGAACACTCAGAGAGAGCATGTTGAACCTGGGAATCCGTATTAAACCCATGGACCAAAATCAAAATAAGCACCATCACAGAAGAATGCATGAGGTACAACGAGGAGTTCCCTCCTACTTCCAGAGATGTAAAAAGAATACAATATTCTATAAAATAATTCTAGAAAAGCCTTCAGCTCATAGACTCTTAACATCTTCTGACCTTCATACCATTAACACTAGAAGGTTTTTTAAGGCTAACTGTAAGTAGTTCATAGGCATCGGCATATAAAGGGCTGAATCCTCCCTCCATTATGTCTTCCACTGCAATGTTAAACAATGAAAAATAACAAAAGCAATACTAGAAACTCTACCAAGTGATATTCCATTAAACAAATTCACCAGTATAACATAACTTTGAACACCCAGTAAGTTCAGAGGAAAAGACATGTCACTAAAAAACAGAAAAGCATCAAGAGAAACAACTAATCCCATAAACAGCGTAGGCATGCCCAAGAACAAAATACTGTCTGAGCTGAAAGTCAACTGTTAAAATTCAGCAAAGCTGAAAATCCAACAACATATTAGACACGGAAAAAGATTTTCAGCACTGCATAAAAAGCACTTCATCACCTCACAGATACAATAAATCACCGTGTCCATCAACATCAGAATGTACCATGTGAAGTAAGCCTGAAATGCAGTAATAGAGACCACAGTGTGAGGCCACCAGAACAAACATTTAAAGGTAAAAACTGTCCAAGAGAAACCCTAAAAAGAAAAGTTAAGAGGAAAGAAGAGTGACCATCTCTATGACAAGTGCAAGCCAAACCAAAGTTTTGTCTCGGACATTTGCTGCTGCTTTCACGCAGATGCAGGAAGAATGAATAGACTTAGTTAAGCTTTACACAGAGGAGCGGTAATCTCAGATAAGAAAATAAAAAAAAGTATCTCAATCTTTAACTTCTGATTGTCTCCGATAATAAAAGAAGTTGCAGCTATGCAGAATTCCGATACTAAAAAGCTATTATCACATGGCTTAGAGATACCCAACATGGTATAGTATAGGTTATATTTCTCTGAGACTCAAGATATCAACTGACACATCAAACTGAGATCAGCTCTTTAAGCACTGTCCACTCATTATCACACTTGCATCAAAAATCATTCAGAAATAGTAAAGGTAAAGGCTGAAGGAAAAGGAAAAGAAAAAATAAAAAACCAAATCAAGTTCTCCTCATGCCCACCCACCTCTCAAAGAATGCTCCTAAAATACAAAACTGCATTTTATTTAAAGTTGCTAATAAAATCCTTAATACAGAATCAGATAATGTTTAGTAGTTTAGGGATATGTCATCAGCTTTACTTTGTATCTGCTATATTCACTATGTTTGTTTCACATATGAGTAAATTAAGTTTCAAATATACAAGCATAAGTTTGAGACATTCACTGCCCTGAGAAGAAAAAGATTAGCAGACACAATATAACCGCTCTCTGCTGTGGGAATACTGACTATTGTATATTAGAGTCCATCTGTTAAGTAATGACTGATCCAGAATGCATCGCTACTGCAGCAGACTCCCAAGCAGTTTCACATTCATACATGTCTCCCGATGCTGAGAGCACTGCTAAACACTCTTGCATTTATTTTTAAATGTAAGTATACTTTCAGCAATAGGAACTAATTAGTAGATAGATTTTATAGGCAAGCACTGTAACAAGCACTGTATGTCCTCCACACAAATATCAAAACACATTCTCACCTCCCCCCACAAAGACAAGCCAATGTTAGTCCAGTTGCTGATGCATTAACAGCCAGAATTAAAATAAGCTTAAATATCAGTAAGAAGAATGAAAGAAGAAAGAGGATTAAACATCTTTGTATCTGTCATGATCCATGCAAAGCCAGTTAATAAAAGAACTGTATGTTATTCCCTTATTTCGAGTGCTACTTTTAAAGGAATGGGTAATAACCCAATGAAGTTATGACGACTTGTACCACACTTGTACAAAAAAAAAAAAATATTTACAAATCATGTTTCAGTTAAGTGTCAAACGGCTTGTAGAGAGGAGTGGGGAATATACCAGATTACTGTTTTGACATATTCACAAAACTATTAGGACTTCAACCCCATGTGTTCAGATAAGCCATAAATATTAAAACGATCTGACCAAACCATGTCTTTCCCTGCATGCTGCAGCTTTTCCATTCAGTCTGTGCTAGGTCAAATGCAAATAACTGTCAAACAGAAGAATACATCTTTCTGAAGTGTTTGAAACAAAATATATTCTTTACATGACTTTGTATAGAATGAGTGGATGTTAGAAGCATTAAACTCATTTGAAACAAAGGCAGTTTCAATTAATTGCCATTCAGTTTTGAGCAGTCATTTTTCTATCCTATTTTATATGCAAAAATTGAGGATATTTCATTGACTGAACTGCTTCAAAAGCTTTGCTGCAGCAAATCTTGCATTCAGGAGCAGCACGAAATTGCACATAATTGAAAGTGATTCATTTTTAGATCCACTCGTTTGGCTTCTGTAGGTTCCTCAGGCTTTGGTGTAGGTAGCGCAAAAACATTAAGTCATACAGTCCTGCAGTAACTCTTTCACTCCATGAAGTGAGCAGATGACTAAGGAGCTACGTTTTAGCATCTTGTCCTTGTTTCAAGCTATTTACCAGTGTACAATAGT
This sequence comes from Theristicus caerulescens, assembly GCA_020745775.1. NCBI lineage: Eukaryota > Metazoa > Chordata > Aves > Pelecaniformes > Threskiornithidae > Theristicus > Theristicus caerulescens. Next base: position 107,162,208 of record CM036559.1, read on the forward strand.
GTTTTGCAATGCACAGACCTTAAACAAAATTAGCAACAGTGCTTACTTTGCAGACAAGAATGTGTTTTGGAAATCGTGGCAGATTATTAAGACATGAGCAACCCAATACAATACCGCAATACAACTAACTCTTTATTACAGATATTAAAGCGTATTAAATCCTTGCAAAAATCTCCCTCCTCCCCCTTCCTCTACATAAAATACTCAACTAGCTCTGAGCTAACAGGGTTAAACCCTTCACATGTTTCAGCCACTAAGAAAAGATACCAGCTCAGGCTGCTTTTTTCTATCTTTTTCAATTAAAAACAGATACTACATTCACATCACTCTTCTTCTAATGAGGAAGCCACCAGGTTATAGGGCAGTGTCCAGAACCTGAAATTGCAAATGACTTAATCTGCTTATTTTTCACATTGTGAATTGCACACACTCCACTTCTGCAGGAGGTGGCCGGGGGGAGGCACTGGGAAGGGGAAGAGTGGCCTGTCTGTACTAGGTAGGGTCCTGCGTGGAGTTTAGGGAGCGCTGCGGGGGCTTCTGTCACACGCACGACGAGGAGAAGAGCAGGTCGCGCTATTAACGCTGAGAGAGAGGAACAAGAGGAGTTTGGGAAGGAAAGATGGTTGGAGAAGGGCCGTACACGTAGGAGGGACACAGGGCAGGGAAAATGAAGGTCCCTTTCGGGTTGCACGGGGCCGGGGGGGAGCAGGGAGCAGCCCCGGGAGGAGGAGGGCTGCGCGGGCCGGTGCCCAGGGGCCCTCTGCCCGCCGGGGCGTCACCGGGGCGGGGTGCCCGGCCGCTTACCAGGTTCAGCACCGTCTCCACGATGTCCCGGTTGCTGACCTCGCCGACCTGGATGAGTCCGATGAGGACGGCGAATTTCATCCGGATATTGCGGATCGGCACCGACGGGTTAATCATCCCCGCGGGGAGCACGACGGAGCCGGAGCCCGACGCCCTCAGCTCCCCCATCACCGCGACGCTGCTGCCGCTGCCGCTGCCGCCGCCGCCTCCACCGCCGGCTCCGACGGAGATGAGTCCCGCGGGCTGCGGGTCCGGCCCCGACACCGGCTTCTCGCTCGCCATTTACCCCCCGCCGTTACTGGCACCTGCCGCCGCCGCCTCCCCGCCCGGCCGGGCCGAGCCGCGCATCCACCGCAGTCGCACCCGGCGGGGCCGCAGGGAGCCGGCCCGAGGCGCAGGCACCGTCCCAGGAGCCGCTCCCCCGCTCCGTTATAATGAGGGATTATTATGGGCGCCGATGCCCCGTTACCCGAAGGCTGCCCAGCCGGGGCCACCTCCCCGCCGCGGGGCGGGAGGAGCGGGCGCCGCCGAACGCGGTGCGGTGCGGCCCGGCGGAGGCGCGCGGAGCTGACGCGGGCGCGAGCGATCGCCGCTGCCGCTGTTGTTGTGGAGCCGAAACCGCCGCCGCTCACGCCGCCATGTTGCCGCCCCCTGCCTGCGGTAGCCGCTAGGGCGCCTGCGCCGAGCCCGTCGGGGGGAGTGGCCGGGCCGGGCGCCCCCCCCAGCCGGCCGGGAGACAGGTGAGCAGGTGCACGGGGCCTCCGCCGCCACCGTCGGCGGTGTGAGGGGCCGCGCCGGGGCGCGGAGCCGCCGCCTCCTGCCGGGATGCCGCAGGACGGCTCCCACCGGCTCCGGGGAGATTACGCAACGCTGCCCGAAGTGCGAAGGTGGCGCCCGCCCGCTTCGACGCGGGGCCGCCCCCCGGCCGAGGGCCCGGCCTCGCCCCGCCGCCCCAGGGCGCCCCCTGCGGGAGGGGCGGGCCGCTGCGCCGCCCCTCTGGCTGCCCGCGGGGCTGCGGGGTGGCGGCCCCCGCCGCGGGGGTTGGCGCCCGTTGCCGGCCGCAGGCCTCCGTCGCGGGGAGGTGCCCCCGCCTCGCGTCCCACAGGACCCGGCTGGTGAGGGGCCCTGGGCTGCCCCCGGGCCGGCTGGGCAGGGCCCTGCTGGGCTCCTCGGCCGGCTCCCGTGCTTTCAAGCCTCTGTGGTCTCTGCCCTGCCTTCCCCGCACCGGTGCCACGCTGTTGTGTGAGGAAAAGTGGCTGGACAGGGACCTTTTGTTTGTTGTTGGGTTGTTTTTTGGGGGGGGGGGGGGGGGGTTGCAATTTCAGTCTTAGCAAGTGGTCAAGTTTGAGTGCAAGTGTCAGGGATTGTGCTCCTGAGCTGCAACCCCCTTGGGGATGGGGAGGGACAGGGGAAAACCCTGGGGTCTGCCAGCCTGAGAGCTCATGTGGCGCTTGGTCAAGGAGAGGGATATTTTTCCAGAGTTCTTGTTAATACTTGCACTCCTGGTTCTTGGTGGTGGTGTTACATACAGAAATGTCCAGTCAATAGCAGTTCTTCCAAGCCCCTTGGCTTCGGTGATGCCTCAGTGCCTTCAGTGGCAATGAGCATTTTTTCAAGCTTCTCCAGTATTTTATCAGAGAAACAGAAGTACCTCTGATGTTTTGAGGAGGCTCAAATTATTCAAACAGTCATTTGAATAAAGTTGTATATATTTGCTCTACATGTGCTGGAGATTATCCATGCCTGTTCAAAAACACGTTCTGTTTTGGCTTTGTAGTGACTGTCATCACAAAGTTGAATTTTACAACAAATCTTGTTCACTGTTCTCAGAATAGCATTCGTCCTGCCTCTCCTGTAACCCCAAATTTGGGAATTTGGCTGGATTGCCAGTCTTCTTTATATCCAGCTTTAGATAATACACTGCATAAACACAATGAATCAGCAGGGCTCGATGACTACATCTTCCAGGATTACAGCAGCTGCTCTAAGCTCCACCAAGAGAAGAAAGAGAAGACCTCAGCTCTGTACTATGATGTGATGCATTAGCTCTATGTACTTGTAAATACAGTTACATTTACTTGTTTGCAAGGTCCGTAGGTGCTTGACAGTATGCATAACCCAGATGCATAGACTTGACTTAAACAGCGGTTAGCTGGGAGTCGCAGAACCAACATTATCTCAGAAAGCTGCAAAAGATAGGGAGAAAACCCAGAAAATTGGTTATGGGAGATAAGAAAGCACAAAGTTTTCCTGGAATTAAATTCCTTTACAGTTTGCCACCATCCACGAGCAACCTTGTATGACTCAGAGTAAAGGTATGCTTTAATTTTGTATACTTGTGGAGGGACCAAAAGTTCCATTCCCACCAGCCCCATAGCAGAACTAGCAAAACTGAATACACATGCGCTTAACTGCTTTTCTACAGAGTCAGCCCATCTTAGTTTAAACCCCCAAAGAGGGGTATTCCAGTGAGGTAACCAGGCAGAGTGTAGTGAATGAGAAGCTCTTGTATATCACAGGGTGAGTTCTGGGCACAATAACTTCCAGCTAGTAGATAACGATGGGCTGATGGAGGAGTGTGTTTCACATTGCACTTGCTGTTTCTATCCTTGGCTGAAGTAAGTCCTGTTCCAGAAGATTCTCCAGAAAAGCCTAGGCAAAAATCCTTACCTTGGAAACGTCAGTGAAGGATTCCATTACTTGTTTTACCTTGCCCCATTTCCCATAAAAACCAGCAAATAAAAAAAGCCAATCCAAAAGGTACAACTTTTGGCTCTGTAGGAATGTTAAATTACTGTTCCAGTCTACAAACCAACTAGTTATGCAAATCTTCAAGTTAGGCTGCCCAAAACTCTTCAACTTGATTTCAAAAAGGAATATTTCATGTTCTTAATGATCCTGTCTGGCAACCAGGTAACCTCTTAGAGTCTGGAGGTCCTGAAGTTTCTGTAAACTTAAGTTATTTAATTGTGTAAATATTTTTGAAAATTCAAGAATACATGCCCTTTTTTTGGCAAAGCTGAAACCTAACCCCAAAACTCTGTAACATTCACTAAAAATTGTAACACTCTTAACAGCTAACACTTGACAGTTCTCCCCTTTATTATTCCCATATCCACGTCTGTTTGGTGAGGCATGTTGCTACAAATAGTATGCTTGGCTGGAAGCTTCGTGTTAGCTGGTAGGTTGACCAGTTTTCTTATTCTGATTCATCAGGTGTCTGCTGCCTGATAAATGGGTAGGGAGCTTTTACTTTTCTACTGGTAAATGTATTAATTTATATCTCTATCCACTTATCAACCTTTACAAATCCCAAAATAACTTTGTCGCTTTGAGATCCATTGTTAAATTTGCTTAAAATTTGTCGATGACTACTTGTTCATCTTTGTGATGGAACAGATGGACCAATAGCACAACCACAGAAACTTCCTTTCTCTAGAAAAGTGTGATAACAAAATATGGTTTGATATGTTTTGTTATCCATTCTATGGATGGAAGACTTCATGATTTACACACGTACCCAAATGCTGGGGTAATTCTTGACTACAGCTGTTCCATATACAACTATCAATGCATTCTTCCACATTGAATATCTGATAAAGTTGCCATCATGAGTTTGTTTAGAAGTCGTATTTGTGAAAACCTTCATTATATAATTTCCAGTTTAGGACTTGAACTGGCTGACTGTCATTTCCTCTGCTGAAATCGTGTAATATACTATATGCAGTATAGGAAAAAAACTCATATTAAAAGAAGGTGAATTCCCAACATTAAGTTAAATAGGAGACACTTTCTTTAGTTCTTAAACTCATATTTGGTTTTACAAATAAATTTTTACAAAATCATTTTCTCTTTATTTTTATAAGCTGGAGCACTGTTAAGAAGTAGCTGTCTTCTCTAATCAACAGTGTTTGGTTTTGATAAGCAAACTTTCATTGAGGTGAGCCATTCATCAACTTATGTGAACATTATTGTAGCACCGGCATTCTGAAAGAACAACAAATCTGTAACACTAATCTCAGCCCTGTAGTAATTGCAGCTCTGGTGTTCATTTGCTTCCATTTTAATACCTCATCAGATTGAAATTTAAAATAGGAGTACATATGCTAGAAATGCTACAGGACACGATTCATTTCTTTAAGAATAATGTTTGTTTCATCTCCTTGATATTGACATATTTGGTACAGAGACTGGATTTGTCAGTGACAACTTCATTCATGAGGTGGATAGTTGGGTCCCAGTCCAGCAAAGTGTTCTGCATTAGCAGATCCTGATATTTGCATAATTATAACCATTTTCAGTTCAGCTCAGTCATTGACACAGGCCCAGACTAGGTGTGGCAGGAGACAGTATGTGTGGAAGGATGTTATGCACTCCTTTATCCTTCACAAAGACAAGACTGATGCCAGGATCTGATCTCATCCCTTTCTGTACCTTTCACAACACTTGCTCGCCACTGAAATGAGATGAAGCAATGCCTTTGCTCCCCGAGCATGCCTTTGCTTCACCTGTAATAGATGACAGGAGGTTCATGTCATGATAGTCTTTAAATTTTTTCAGGTTCCATTCTCCCTGAATGCCAGAAGGTGGTCTCAAATATAATTTCAAAACCCAAAGAAAAAGGCATGTATCCATGTTCCTATGCTTGCAACATACACACAGAAAATAAAACTAACAATTATTTAAAGTTTTAGCTCAATTTTTATTTAAGTTGCAAAATAAATTGTAGCAATACTACTTTATTTTTTGGGTAAAAAGATTATGTAGTCATTCAACTGAGAAGGCTTGAAAAAACATGTTTTAGAAGACAGACTCTTGGCTACAAATAATGGAACCACTTAAGTGAATAGGGACTGCTTTGTACAGGCCTATATTTACACTAAATCTTAGAGATTTTTTTTTAATAGTGAAATGATGTAGATCAGGACTGAACCATGTTTGAAAGAGTTAGAGGATTTCCATTTATCTGCCACAGTGGCATCAAAATACTGCTTGCTTTACCATGTCCATATGAGGACTCCTGTTGTGTTTAATTAGACTATTCTCATGAGTAAGGATAATGTGATTTGTTCCTGTGCCAGGCTCAGGAACTGCTATTAGCCCCTTTCTCTTGAAAACTAGGATTTCTTCTAAGTTTAAAATAAAAAGCTAGGAAGTACAAACTGAAAGGCCATCACAGCATCTAAACTTACCCTGCTGTGCATATGTATTGCACCAAATAGTTCCATTCACTGTTTTTAAACTTCCACATGAGAGGCTACATTAAAGCAGAAGTAAAAAACCTGAAGTTAGAATTTTCTTGCTACTCTAACTGTAAATGATTTCTACCTGTTTTTTTCTATAATTCCTTTTCTTTAGTCTTGAAAGAGAAAAAACATGAAAAAAATACCTCGTATGTATTTCCAGAGACAAGTTTTGTTATACCCTGTGCAATTTCAGAAACACTGTAACAGGCCTTCCAAGTGAGATTATAAACATTTCAATCACAGTGAAGCAGATGAAGCCAGTATGACTTCACTGAGTTATTTTGATTTTTATTGCAATAGGTTATCCAAATAATTCAGTTGTAATTTTAAAAAGATGTATTTAATATCTATATGAAATGTATTTTACCAAAATTAATTTTTTCTCTGCTTTTTGCACTCTGAACAGTAAAAATAAAATAGACATTGTTTGTTCTCATGCTTGTAAATACTACTGGGAAGAATTCATTAAGCTTTTAGAGTAAAAAGAAGTAATAGTCTGATAAGTAGTTAAAGAGTAACCAGATCCACTTAAAATATAACTCGTACTTTTAAATGAAAATATGTATTCAATTTGTCTTTTTTTTTTTTGCTTCATTGCTTTCATTATGGTATAATCATAGTAAAAGACACATAGATGTAAATAGCAGGATTCATGATATTACAGAAAACATACAGCACAATTTGTTAGGATAATGCATAGCTCTTACACTGTTGGCTTTGAAAGGGTTTATTCTGTGATTGATTCACAAATTTTGCTTTAAAACCGTGAGTTTGAGCTGCTTAATCATTTCAACCGTTTTATTCTCATCTTTTTTACTTTTTACAAACTTAACCGTGAGAGCCTTTTCACTACTGAAATGAATACAGTAATTTTTAATATTGAAGTTATTATTAGGTCAGTTATTATGTAGTTCAATTATTAATATTGACCTCTGTTGCTTCTCTCCATAAGTGATTTTTCATTTCATTGTTATTGATATCTTCTCTCCTTGATCTGTAGATGCTTCAGTCTATATTGTTGGCTCTTGCACAATGGGAATTTGGTAACATGAGGACCCATAAAGATCTAGACAACAGTAAGGATCTTAAGAAAAATCATGCTGGTCTCTCCTCTTCCTGTATTCCCTGCTCTTTGTTAAACATTTCATTTGCATACAGTGTGCCAAGCTGCCAGCTAACTTTAAGAATTATCCTCTGATGTTCATAACAGTGTGGCCAATTCACAAAGAAATCAGTCCATACTGCCATTGTTAGTCCAAGATGCTTTTTACTAGATTTCCATGTGCTGTTTTTAGCAAAAATTTTTTCTTATAAATCCTAAACTCTAATTAGGCTTAAAAGCATGTAGCTCTTACAAAATTAATTCAGGTGTCTTAAAGATGATACAACAAGCAAGCATTCTTTTAAGTTCCATATGTATGAGCTAAATTATTGCTACTTCTGACATTTTTCTTTTAATGTGTTTCTAGACAATAACTTATGATGGGAATTAACTTTTGGTGGAAGCATTCTCTACAATAATACAACAAACTAATCGTTGCTATTATACATGTCTACTTGTTGAAGAAAAAGACCTAATTCATTGGCAAATTATGTTTATTTTATATGCTTCTGCACATTTATACTTCAGCTACTTAGAACCAAATAAATGGGTATAGAGAAAAGATGCTGGTCACACACCTTTGTCTATATACCACAGTATGACTGACAGCAGGAGACAAAAAGGATCACAAGCTCTCATATCTCATTAGAAGCATTTTCCCAAACAGATACCATTACATTATAACTTTAAGGACTTAACATTTATAATACACTAAGGCATAGAGATCAATGGAAGGTTTAAAATTGATAGGCTAGTTTATGTCAACAAAGTATATGTGTTTGATGGCCTAATTTATTATCAAGGAACCTCAACAGTTTACCGAAATATCAATATTATCAGCAGGAACCTACAGTAACTATGAGTATTATTTGACATTATTTCCCACTCTATTCAGCACTTGTTTTCATATTCTACTCAGTGTTTGTCAGGCTGCACCTGGCATACGGTGTGCAGTTTCAGTCCCCACAATTCAAGAAAGATTTGGACAGACTGGAGACCATCCAAAGGAGGGCCATGAAGATGATCAAAGGGCTGGAGAACTTGCCTATGAGGAAAGGCTGAAGGAGTTAGGTGTTTTCTCCGTGGAGAGGAGAAGGCTCAGGTAGGACCTCGTCACAGTATTGCAGGACTTAAAGGGCAGCTACAAAGAGGACAGAGACTCTTTCTTCACAAGGAGCCACATGGAGAAGACAAGGGGCAGTGGGTACAAGTTGCGCTGGGAGAGTCGACATAAGAAAGAAATTTTTTACAATGAGAACAATCATTCATTGGAACAACCTCCCCAGGGACATGCTAGAGTCCCCGTCACTGGAGGTTTGCAAGATATCATTGGGCATGGTGCTAGATAAGCTCATCTAGGCTCTCTTTCCCACAAAAAGTGGGACCAGATGATCTTTGGAGGTCCCTTCCATCCTGGGCTGTTCTATGATTCAATGATTCTATTATTATCTTCCTAAATTATATATTTAGCTATTATATCTGGAACATTAGAAATAATTTTACAAAAAAAAAACCAGTAAACATTCATTATATTTCTGCAAAGCAACTGACTTCAGAGAAGTTTGATGAGTGAAAGTAAGTGCAGGAGTTATCCAAGGGGATTTATTTAGTTGCTTGTTTGCTTGCACTAAAATGAAAAGAATGTGTTATTCAGGATAGTTCTTTTGTTTTCTGGCATCACTGCCAAAAAAAAAAAAAAAAGAAAAGCCATCTATCATCTAGAAAAGAAAGAGCTATGATGCACCTCTTCCTCAAGTTCCACGTATTATTTATTTTTCCTTGCTTTAGGATTACCTTTCAGGATATTTTATTGATATTGGCTTAATCATTTCAATCTATGACTGTAAAAGAAGGGATGTGGCACACAGCAGGGAAAAGGATGTATTTCTGGATGTTTGCAGTTGCCCCAAGAAAGTGAGTCAAAATTACCCTGTCATCAGAATTCCAATAGGGTTTATATATAAAATAAAACCAATAGGGTTTATTTTATAGGGTCATGATCTTGAGCTAATTGTTCTGTCTCTTTCCTGAAGTAGTGCTTAAAACTGGACTGGCTACTACAGTTGAGACTTTACAGTACTGTATAGAGTGGAAAGACTATTTCACATGTCTTGCAGGCTACACCTTTTAAAGAAAAAATGCCAGTGTTGTTTGCTTTTATTGCTGCAGCATGACTTTGTTGACTCTTATTCAGCCTGTGATCCTCTGTTGCCCCTGGATCCTGTTCTGCAGAAGTACAAACAAGCTGCATGAGCCACATCCTGTATTTGTGCAATTTAGTATGCCTTCTAAAAGTAATGCCTCACACTTGTGTCTGTTAAATAACATCCTGTTATTCTCAGGCCATTCCTACAGTTTGTCAGGATCATTTTGAATTCTAATCTTGTCCTCCAATGTACACACAGTTGCTTCTAGCCTAATGTTGTTCACAGATTTAATAAGCACGCACTCTATTCCATCATTCAGATCATTAATGACATTATTATATAGTATCAAACCTTGGTCACCCCTGCAGAAGCACACAAGGCACCATTTTGCATGTGACAATGTGACAATGAGCCATCGATACCTATTCTTCATTATAATGAACAGCATATATAGGTTCATCTTAACCTTATAATAGAAGTTACATACAGACCATGTTTCCAAGTCTTGTTTTCCACATATGTTCTAAGACATTCCTAAAACCTGAGCATGGCAGAGTAATTTAGGCTGGCAGGATCCTTGGAAGGTGACCTGGTCTAATTCTCCCTTTTCTGATCCCCCCAGCCCTCAACACTGTGAGGCCTTAAGCAGGGTCAACTTTGAAGTTAGATCCAACATTGAACTTAGGTTGCTGAGGAACCTTGTCCAGTCAGGTTTTGAATATTTCCAGAGTTGAAGATTTTACAGCCTCTCTGGGAATCTTCTTCCAATATTTGGCCGTACTCATGGTGTCTTTTTTTCCCTTGTAATTATCAGGAATTTGCCCTCTGCAACTTTTGTTCACTACCTCTCATATTTTCACTGTGCATATCCAAGAAGTCTGGCTCCATCTTCTCTCTTTCCACCTACTGCATGGTTGAAGACAGCAGTTAGCTGTCACTTAGCCTTCTTTTATTCAAAATGAACAAGCCCAGTGCTCTTAGCCTCCCCTTGTATGTCATGTGCTCTTGTTCTCTAACCATCTTGGTGGCCTCCGCTGGACTCACTCTGCCAGTTTGTCAATGTGTTTCTTATACTGGGGAGACCCAAACTTGACACATTTCTCCAAATGCAGTCTCGCAAATGCCAGCTAGAGGAGAATAAGCACTTCAACTAACTGGCTAGCTATAGTCTTACTAATGCAACCTGATTTGTGTTTAAGCTTGCATTGCTGCAGAATTGCACTGCTTATTCATGCTTATCGTCTTGTCCTTTAGGTAAGCCTAGGCCCTTTTCTACAGAGCTGCTTTCTAGATAGTCAGCCTGTGCCATTACAATATTCTATTCCAGATGCAGGATTTTGCATTTGCCTTCGCTGAATTTCATGAGATGCTGTCAGGTTCCTAAACACATTCCCGCCTTCTCATAATTTAGTTGGCTGAGTTAAGGAGTGTAGCTGGCTCAGTCCAAGGTCAGCTCCTTCACTAGTAAGAACTGTTGCAAAGCAAGATAGAAGTGAGGGCATGTCCCTCCATTCCTTTGGGAACTGCTTTTAAGCTGAGGCTGTACTGCTGGCCCCTGCCTGTGCTACATTGCAGTTGTGTAGCATTTACATCTGCTCCTGATCTTGTACCTTCCTGATCCTGACCCTGGCCCAGATCCTCTGGTTTGGCTTCGGCCCTGCCTAACATGGCATCGGACCTGCCTTGTCACTGCAGACTTTTGAGGTGATCACTGGGTTGGAGCTGGACCTGCTCGCTGTGTCCAGACCTGATCCTGACACAGATTTAATGACTCAATATTCTCGATCCTTGTTAGTGAGATCTGCCCTTGCCTGCCTTGCTGCAGGTTCCTGCCAGCCTGTTTCCCTTCCTGTTGAGGTCCCTCCAAATGGCAGCCCAGCCCTCCACATAGAATCATAGAATCATAAAATCATAGAATCATTTAGGTTGGAAAAGACCTTTAAGATCATCGAGCCCAATGGCAAACCTAACACTGCCAAGTCCACCACTGTTTCCCTAGGTGCCATATCTACACATCTTTTAAATACCTCCAGGGATGGGGACACAACCACTTCCCTGGGCAGCCTGGTCCAATGCCTGACTACCCTTTCGGGGAAGAAATTTTTCCTAATATCCAATCTAAACCTCCCCTGGTGCAACTTGAGGCCATTTCCTCTTGTCCTATCACTTGTTACTTGGGAGAAGAGACTGACCCCCACCTCACTACAACCTCCTTTCAGGTGGTTGTAGAGAGGGATAAGGTCTCCCCTGAGCCTCCTTTTCTCCAGACTAAACAACCCCAGCTCCCTCAGCTGCTCCTCATAAGACTTGTGCTCTAGACCCTTCACCAGCTTTGTTGCTCATCTTTGGACATGAACACCTCTGTCTCCTGTCTACAAAGACACTATGATCATGTCAAAAGCTTTGCTAAAGCCAGGGTAAACAGCTTTCACTGTTCTTCCCTTACCCACAGAGCCTGCCAAGTCATTAAAGAAAGAAGGCAATCAGGTTGGTCAGGCATGTCTTGCTTTGATAAATCCACACTGACTTCCTAATCATGTTTATCTCCTTCATGTGCTGGAAAATGATTTCCAGGAGGACTTGCTCCACAATTTTCCTGGGGCCTGTTGTGAGACCTGTTGTTCCTACAATCCTCTTTCTCAACCTTCTTTAAGATGATTGACATTTATGTTTTTCCAGTCATCAGGATTTTCCCCTAACTACTATGACCTATCAAAGATGATAGTGAGCAGCCCTGCAATGACATTGGCCAACTCCCTCAGCAGTACTGGATGCACGTGTTACACCTGTTAAGTTATCATCAGCTCACATGCATAGCACTTGATCCCCCAGACTCTGTCACTAGGCAGAGGGACCTGGGAGGGACCAGGGACTGGGCGCAGACCTTGCCAGTAAAGACTGCGGCAAAGAACTTTAGGGCACTAAGTACTTCAGCCTTTTCCATATCCTTTGTCATTAGTCCCTCAACTTACTCAGCAGTAGGTCCACATTTTTCTTACTCTTCCTTTTGTTTTGCCTATAAAAGCTCTTGTGACCTTTCAGGTCCCTTGCCAATTTGAATCCTAACTGAGCTTTTGCTTTCCCAATTCCTTTCCTGAACACTCAAGCATTGTCTCTGTAGTCCTCCTGGATAGCTTGTCCCTAATTCCACCTTCTGAAGTCTTGCTATTTTGCATTTGAGATCAGTCAAGAGTTCCCTGTTAGGTCAGACTGGCCTTCTGCTATATCTGCTTAAGTTCCAGTACTCCAGGATGGAACCATTCTTGCATTTTGAGGAAGATGTCCTTGGAAGATCAGTCAGCTTTCCTGGTCTCCTTTGTTCTTCAGGGCAGCCTCTGATGAGATCCTGCCAAGCAAATCCCTGAACAAGCCAAAATCTGCTTTATTCTGCTACTTGCCTTCATTGATTCTCTCAGAATCTTAAACTCCCATCATCACATGGTTACTGTAGCCAAGACTTCCATTGTTTTTCACCTCACCAACCAGTTTTTCCTTACTTGTGAGTAGAAGACCCAGCAAATCAGCTTTGTAGTTAATCTCATGTATCACCTGTGTCAAAAGACTGTCCTCAGTGGACTCCAGAAAACTCCTGGATTTCTTACACACCACCATGCCACCCCTCCAGCAGATATCAGAGTGGTTAACACCCCTCCATGAGAACTTGGGCCTGCAATCATGAGGCTTCTTTCTGTTCTTTGAAGAAAGCTTTCTCCACCTTCTATTCTTGTTGAGACAGTCTGTAATAGATGCTTATCACTGCCTCCCTATGTTGACTTCCCCTACGATCCTGTTACATGAGTTTTGACTTGCCTGTTACCTTTTCCATAGCAGAGCTCTGTGAATTCAAGCCTTTTCTCTGTGCAGTAGAGAGCCTTTCCTCCTTGCCACCCAGCCTGTGGTTCCTAAATAGTCTGTATCCATCCGTTGCAGTGCTCCAGCCATGTGAGCTATATTACTACACATCTATGATTCCCTTGACAATGTTGGTGTGCACAAGGATAACAGAGGTAATGGTCTGAGGGCTGGGCAAGCTTTGATGATCTCTTTGCAACATGTTAGATCCAAGCCCCTGGAAACAAACCTCCAAATATGGCAAGCCTGATCAGCTGCTTGGTGCCTCTGTCACCTGCAGAAAGCAGTCTCTAACCACTGCAGCCCCTTAATGCCTTTTAATGTCACCTTTTCAACATACAGATCAGCTGCATCCCCTAACATGTGCAGTAATGGAAAAAACCTTCTGTTGGTTGAAGTCACAAGTATTTCCAACCACCACCAAATCAAATGTAGCTTCTGGCTGACCTCTGACAAGTCTCCATGAAGAACTTGTAGATTTTCTCCCATTCACTCCCTCCAACACTATGCAGTCTGTTCATCTTCTTCCTTGGCACCTTCACCTGGTGGCTCAATGATTTGAGCAGAGCATACCTCATACAGATGAGGACACCATCACTTGCAGCTGAGTCTCAGGCAGCAGGCAGTCTCTGCAACCTGAGACCTGGATGTTCAAGTCCTCTTTCAGGGGCTCCATCTCAGTCAAGACTTCTGTGCCAGGAGCAGTCAGTCTGGCTGCTGCTGGGGAGCATGTATTGTGGTATGCCAACACCATCATTGCGCTGACTCTTGCCATCCTGTGCAGTCTCAGAAAGAGACTGTAATCTCCTTTCTTTTTTCCTCTGGTGTGAATGGCTTCATTGACTGCAAAGTTCCTGATTTTATACCATTTGTGGCATTCCTGATCAGTGGCACTTCCTAGGAGTTGGTTAAATACGAAGCTCGGCACAACCCTGTTTCCCTCCCACACACACTAGATTACCTGCGTGGCAGGCAACTTCTAATATTGGTTTTTTGGCTGCTAGCCATGATACATTCACTGTGTGAATGCTAAGTCAGTTTTTTGTAAATTACTCCTACGTATCGGTGAAGGGAAAAAAAGCCACAAGTTTTGGGTGTTTTACATTTGTCCATAAAACAGGTGCATTAGAGGAAGACGTTTTGAAAACTTCTTCAGCAGATGCATCCATCCCCAACTGAAGTTCTTAAAAGAATTTTGTCTGTACTCTTCAGTCTTTAGTCAGTCTTCCTAGGACTGCAATAAAGAGGACAGTTAGGGAGAGAAAGGGGGTGGGAGATTGGTCAGGTAGACTGAGCTTCACTGAAGCTATTTGCACATTTCTGTAATGTGACAAATTTGTCTTCACTTTCACAGTTATGCATAATTTTCTTGATAAAAATATACATTTTTTTCAGCAATCTTTTTATAAATGTACAAATGTTTTGTATGAAAGTCCATGAATAACATTTATTTACCAAGATACCCAGTGAACTAGGGAAAGTCCCCAGGAAAACCATACCTTCCAAAATGCGTCTCATAGGGGCTGTAAAAGTTATTGCAAGATACTCTAATGTATCATTTGAAAATTAGTAGGTGATCAAGCAATTATGCTGTCATAATATGTAAGCACAAGGGAGCAGTTATAATTGCACAGGAAAACTTGACTTTGGCATTTCTGGCCTGTAGGATTGTCCTTTCTACAGCTTTTTTTTGTATTTTTCTTAAGTAAATGGAAGGTAGCTTCTAAAAATACATTAATACAACTTGTTCTACATAGAACTTCATCAACTTCCATTTTTTTAACCTTTTTTTTTTTCTTACATTGAAATAACTTCAATCTATTTCTGTTTATGCTAATATGATGCAGTATAGCATCAGGCTATTTTCCCTACAGGTTATACAGACCTGGCAAGTAATAACTAAGTTGCAATATTTGAACAGTGCTAATGTTATATTTGATCAGAACTGTCAGTCTCACTGTGCCTTATACACATGACATCTCAAAAGTTTGCATGTTTAAAGAAAAGGGCTCATCAAGACTCACAGCTTTGACTCATTTTCTTGGATAGCTATTGCGTTTTTATTAACCTCCACACAGTTCAATTACTTGCAGTTTCCAACTTCAGGTAGGCACATCAATGCCATCTTTAATTTCTTTATAGATAGCTTGCAAGGTATTTGGGTTTGATGTAGGTGTGCAGGAAAAAAAAAACAGTCTTTACTTCTGCTTTTAACTTCAGTGCTGAGTATGGGTAAAGGTTACATAAATAATTTCTCCTTTCATGGAGTCTTTCTGGACTGTTCAACAGAAGAGCCCAACAGATCTTACTATAGTATCATATTTCCACTTTTATTTCTTTTTTAAGCTTTAAAGATTCTTCATATTTTCCCTATCCATGACAGCTTTCTTTGCACATAACACTATCTGTGGGAGCTGTTGTCACCACAACTGGGCTGTCTAACCTGTAGTTTTATATTTTAGCAGAGAAAAAAAAATAAGTAAAATATCTTACATCATACCTCCTTTTTGCCCAGATTTTTGTCATTATTTGTGATTAAGATGCCTCAAAAGTTTAGATAGTCTCTGTTCACTACTTACGAGAGTATTGTGCTTGCTTGCATTCTGGGTAGGCTCATTTGGAGTTATTCTTAGCCTCCTGAAATCAAGTTTTAGCAAGCTCAGCCTGATAAGGCTTTCTTTTCAAACATAGTTAGCTCAGTTTGTGAATGGTTTGCACTATTGATTGGACTTTCATTCTTGCATTTAAAAGCAAAAATAGAGTCATTACCTTATAAGCTGCTGGCTCAATGTTTCTTTAGCAAAACTGATAAAATCCCATTTTGGCTTGCTGGTGATCCAAGACACTCTGATAAACATTTTACATTTACTGTCTGTTTGCTCTGCCTTCTGCTCTCAAGACCATTGCCTTCCCAGAATATAATTTTGGTTCAGCATCCATTTTCATTCTCACTGCAAGTACTGCGTGGTGGGATAGATGCCTTTATCTAGTCTTCTTTTTTCCCTGTGTATTCACAGAAATGGTCTGATTGACCAGTTCCACTGACAGATTTTGTGTTGTTCTGTGCCTGCTATCAAGTCTAGTGATTACAGCAGTATGGTTTGGATTATCTGTGGGCTCTGTCCTTCTGTAGAGAAAATAAATTGCCTAACAAAGCCTGCCTTGGAAGATCTAAATGAGGTACTTCTCTTTCTCTGGTGTTTTTTGAGTCAATTACCCCTGTATATAATTGCCTCCAGAGGTGGCAAGTGTTCTCATATCCTGTGTGAAGAACAGCCTAGATCTGACTGATATGAAATGGTGACTAAGCGTGTTTGAATAAGAACTTAAATCAGGGCTCCATAGTAAGCATCTCCATTCACCATGAAGTTCTCTTCAGCAGCTCTGAGGCTCTGCCTTCCTTGGGAGCTTCCTTCTCTTTGAACTGGAAAGTCAAGCTCTTGTTTTCTGCATTCCTGTCAATTTTGCACTACTTTCTGCATAAAGGTCCAGCAGAAAGGGTAAACGTTGTCCCACTACCTTATCATTCCAGCGTGGTGGCTGGGGCAGTATCCTTGCAACTGGGAACCAAAAGTTCAAAACCACTCAGATTAAGAGATTTACATATAGTGTTAAGTAGATTATTAGGAGAAAACTGAGTAGTGCCAGCACAACTGTCTGCATAGGATATAAAAAGCCATTTCCACTGTATTCTCCTTGGCCTCTGATATAAAATGGACTCAATCTTACCTGTTAGTGACGGGCGCAGTCTTTGCTGTACCATGTCATAGACTGGACTGATTCAGGTGCTTAGATGGTATTAACTTGTGTGTTATGTAGATCTGTAAGCTTCAATCTGAGGTTTAGATGCGCAGCAGCTGAAGCTGAAACATTGGCCTCAGAGCCAGAAAATGGTCCTGGCTCATTTTATGTAACAGTGTGTAAAACAGATACACTTGATATCGAGTGTCTTGTACAGAGTACAAATAACCATTGTTCCCTAAAAAGATGGCATCACAGTTGAAAGTAGTTGTAAGTTCCATGGTGAAAGAACTTGACAAATTCAAAAGTGCCAGCTACTGTCAGATAATCCAAACATTGCAGCTTTTTTTTTAAATCATTCTTCAGAAATAATTTTCCAGATGTGATTTTACAACATGAAATCAGGATTTCCGTGGTCTCTTTTAATCCTTTGGACTGGTTCTCTGCTCCCCAACTCTCCCATCCTTATACTGTAGCATACAAACAGTTTATACAGCCTGTGGTATGGATACTTTATACCAATAGGCAGAGTGCTAGCTTTCATTCAGTAGTCGGTCGAGGTCTATTTATCACGGTTGCTTAAAGGACTAAAATTTCTATGTGTTCTTCTCAGGCTACATGCTGAGTTCCTGGTTTAGTAGGTCCTCAGCACCTGTTTTGTTCATCACTTTTCCTTGAAGATTGCTTTCCTTGTGGCTTAGTTACTGGAAAGTAAAGTAATTCCTGAGCTCATACTGGCTCCTCCTAGACAGGTTTCCATGAAAGCATTCAGCTTAGGTTCTCCACTGCAGCTGGTTTACCCCCAAATTAATGTATCCCTTCCTCAGTTTCTTTTCCTAGACCTACTTCTCAAGCCAAACCACAGCTTTGCATCCTGGATATATTTATACAGATTTTCTTCTTCCTGGAGAGGTCTGGATTAGATCCACAATTACATTTCCACCGAAACTGTTTTTGACATTTTCAGAATTGTGGGTACCTTAAAGAGCCTGAGTGGGTTTCAAATGGCAAATATACATGCCACATTTTAATTATGAATAAAATCTTAGAATGTATGACAACTCATATGGACTGAACTCACATAATCTCTGCTGCAGTCTTTCTGAAAACTATGATTGAAATTTGTAACTACAATACAGTGTTCAATCTGTAGTTTGATACCACATTGTGCTATTGTGTAATACTTTACTTAGAAACAAGATCTGATAGATAACTCTTTCTGTTGATACTACAGTAGGCTTCTTATTAATCTCCACAAATAAGACACTGCTTGCAACTCACCAAGTTTCTACTGTGTTAAAGAAGAAAGAAACCTTATTCATATTATTGTATCTAAGCTTCTCAAGCCTGTGTTCTATCTCAACAAATTTGGAGTCCTGACAATGAGGTGTCTTTATTACTGAGTAAAATGGGTAGCTGATAAAGTTGTCATGCCTCTTATTAGTTTATTCGAAAGGAATTACATTTCTCATACCTCGGATACAGATGCAAAAAAAGAGTGGAATCTTTGTAAACCCTGCATCCCGCAGAACCAGTTACTGCAAGGTGAGCAGTTACTTGCCTTTTCAAGCATTCCTAGACATATCTAAACAGATATTATTCTCTACATAGCTGTAAGAAATAAATTTAAGGACAGATTTTCAAGTATTGCCTATGTTTTAGTCACAATTATTCATCATAGTGCTTTAGGTGATTTACTTGTCTAGGCACAACGCAATTGACAAAAGAACTTAAAGAAAAACATAAAAATTCCTTAAATGCAAAAATTTCCAACAGAATGCACAGAATTCGTCATTGCCATCAAAGTGCTGAAAATTCTTCCTGGAATAGAAACTACTGTGTTCATTTTCAACTTCTGTTTTGCTTGTACGTATTTATTCCTGTGAATTTTGTTTTTTTAGATTTATGACTCTAGCTTATCACATAATCCAAATGTTAATGTTGTCTGCACAAATGAGTACCATTATATGCCTTTTAAGTACACTGCAACAAAGAAGTTTTATATTCTTTGCTGATGTCTGTTTTATTTATAAAAAGAATCATAATATAAATATGGATCTGAAGCACTGAAATTGTGCATGTGGCTATATAAAGTTTTACTGTCAGTGTTACTGTTATTGCTAAATTTACCCTTTGTTTTCTCTTGTTTTCAGTTTTTGTATTGTCTGATTATAGTTTTTGTCTTTGACCAGATTTCAGGATAGCCAGGAAAACCTGACTTTACCTCGTTTGAATAAAGTAGATGCAATAGGAACCTGATTCAAATTATGGTTTCTTAGTATTACTAAATAACTAATACTAGTTTTAAAATATGCATTTTTAGTCAAATTCTAAAACAAATGATGCACTGGTACAATGAGACAAGCAATCCTATGTGCAAACAGGATTTCTCTTCTTATTTCTGAAGCCTGCTGTGGAAATACTGCCCTTAATGAATCTAGAAGAAAACAGCAGGAGGAAAGACTTGCTTATGCAACTGAGAATTTCTGCTATATCATCACTGTTGTTTTCTTATATTAAAATTAAGTTCTGGAGGAAAATTAAAATAGATGAACCTTTATGTTTAGATTCTATGTTGGCAATTGTGCTATAAAAGCATATGTACAGCCTGGTCCTAATGGAAACTGGGTGGTGGTGCTCTGCAACTTGTCACCTAGTTATTCTTATTTATTGCTGATAGTGATACTGTAACTTTTTGTAATATAGGAGGCTAACACATTAGGTTAATACAAACATTTACAGGTTTTCTTCTTCTGTAATGCATCTTTAAAAAGCAAATAAAGCCTGAGAAAAATGTCAAAAGGTTATCCCTGTATTCTTACTGCTCCCTCAACTTTAACCTCTCTTCCATTAAGAATTAGATTCTTAATTCATATAAATCCTCATCTCAATGGGACGCCACTGAAATCAATGTCATAAAATGTACTGCTGTGGATAAGAATCTGGTCCAAGACTTTGTCTACAGTAATCTGATAATACAAATGTAACTAGGTTTTAAAGAATCTTGAGGTCTCTGCAGTGTAAACATTAAACATTGATCACCTGCTGATTTAATTTATGAGCATAAGTATATTCCAAGACAGTGCCTTGAACTCAGGTAGCACACTGACATGAAAAAGAAAAGTGTGATTGAAAAGTCATTAACATTTCTCCGAGTGACACTAGAGTGGAAATTCTCAGGCCAGATCATTTATAACAACAGGAAGAAAATTTCATCATCAACAACTGCAGCACCAGGAGCAGCACAACAGCCCCTTTTCACCTCTTCGCTTTGCAGACCCCAGTAATATATATTGCTTCCTTTTCAATGTCAATACTATCGTGATAATTTTTAACGAAGTGGAAAATACATCAGTGACACTGGCTGCTTTCTTTTCATCTGGTGCTATACTAAATAAGTAATGAATGCATTTATTTATTGAATTATTAAGCTACTTCAGCATGTCTAGCAGAGTGTAAATGTTTCAGAGACAAAAAAGGTAAGTTAAACTTGGACAGTAAACTAGGAATTGCTTATACAGAAACTTCAACATACTCAAAATATTTATTTATGAACACAGACTTTTTAAAATGCTGTTTGTTATTTCTTCCACCTAGAACAAATATTAATTTCCTCCAAACTAAGTCTCCAAAAGATTAGATTTAGAATAAAATTTTCTGAAATGAATGATGAATTTCCCTCAAAGTGAAAATAGAAAAACCCAGAAATGAATTAAACCAACATTCACATCCAAAAGATATGAATCTTCATGTATTAGCCCATAGCCATGTATTTGGTGCATACCTGGAAATGCTCGTATCTTTGGTTCCAACTTCCTAAGTCTACATATGAAAATAACTTACCATTAGCTATAATAAGCCTCTCACAATTTTATTATCAACACATAACATACAAAGAAATAACAGAAAATATTGGTGATGTGTCTTTTACTTGAAAGACAGAGCTTCAAATATTTCACACATGCAAACTTCCAGTGTTACCTTGTGTACACATAAGAGACGGGATCTGTCTAGTCTGACTTTAGATATCTAAATCTTATTCAGCCAAGGATGCAGTCTGGCAAGTATTTATTTGGCTGGCAGTGCTGGCTGAAATAGGTCCTAACTTCACTGTATGCTTTTCCCTCCATACTGTCCACTGAATTACACTAAGATACCTGTTTGTGGGTCAGTTATGACTGTTGTTAAGCTGAAACTACTGTTGAAATCAACATTCATCAAATGATGGTTTGTTGCAAGGGTAGTCACCCCATGCTGCTTCTGTAGTCAACAAGAACACAGAGAAGACTATTTGTTGGCTCTGTTTTAGAGTTATGACTTCTTCATTGCAGGTGTCTGTCTTCATGGGTTGCCTCACTTCAATTTCCAGTTGTGTGCACAGTTGGGAAACTTTAATTGCTGGTATCTTAGTCTGCACTTGTGCCTTTGTGCTCGGGTCAGGGTTTAAGGAGGAGAAGAAATAACCTTAGTGGAAAAGAATTGAGTCAGGGTTCTTCTGAGAAATCTTGACTGATTAAAGTCCATGAGACAAAATGGGATGCCTCTGAGGATGCAGATGGTGGTGGCTTTATCATCTCTGAATGGTCATAGATATTGGAGCAGGGAGGTTCCTGATGACTGGAGAAAAGTAAATGTCCGGTCCTCAAAAATGGCAAGAAGCACAATCCAGAGAATATTAGGCTGGTCCGTGAGAAAATCGTGAAGCAAGTCTGCTTGAAAGCCACTTCTGGGTGCATGGATAAAAATGACGTAATTCAGAATAGTCAGCATGGACTTGCTGTGGGTAAATTCCTGAGCAACTTGCTCTGAATTCAGTGTTGATCTGCTTTGAGCAGAAGGTTGGACTTGAGACCTCCCAGGGTCACTTCCAGCCTGAATGATTCTTTGTCTCAATGACAGTGACTGTATTTCAGCCAAGGAGGGTGATGAATGGGAACAGTAACTTTCAGCTGTGGAATTAAAATTCTTTACACTATCTGATCCTATTTGCATGAACAAAATGAGGAAGCACTTTAAAAATTCAGGAGACTTACGTGTACAATAATTTTATCTTAGTTTGATATTTACAAAACTTTAAGTAATGTCAGTTTACTGAGTGGTTTCCAATAAATACTTTGTTATAGTCATACCTTAGGAAAAGAATCCAGTGAAAAATTACACTTCATATTGACTAACTTCTGTGTGCTTTTGTTTGGCTGTTTTTAAGCTACTTCAAGGCAGTTTGCAAAATATCCACTTACAAACTAAATTAGCTACAGGAATAACATTTACTAAGAATAAGGCAAAGGTCAAAAATTTTGAAAGATTATGTTACAATTATGTGGTAGTTTTTGTTGACAACAATTATGCTGTAGTTGCTGTACTTACACTGTGTAATTTTTTTTTCTTCCCCTGTGAATTCATTTCAAGAAGAAAAAAGTTAGCTCAGATCAGATAAGATATCAGAACAGCTATTTATGGAATAGGTTTTATAATCCTCACATTGTAGTATGGACCTTGTTCACAGTTTACTGAACTGGTGAAAACTAAATTTTAAAAAATGCAGAAGTCATCTTAAGGGCTTGCCTATGCCTATGTGTCCAAAAACTGGCTAGTTAAGCAATTAAATCTGTATTTAGGCAACTGTGAGTGAAAATCATCAGAGTCATCTAACCTAACTTCATATGTCTAGAAGCTGAACCTCTAACACCCAGGTATTCACCATCTTTTCTGTTCATAATCAAGTGAGAGAAATGAGCTTTTGTTGAGGGTGGAATATGTAAACTTTCTTCACAGAATCACAGAATGGCTGAGTTTGGAAGGGAAATAAATTGATCCAACCCCCCTACTCAAGCAGGGCCACCTGGAGACGGTTGCCCAGGACCCTGTCCAGATGGCTTTTGAATACCTTCAAGGAGGGAGACTCCACCACTTCCCTGGGCAACCTGTGGCAGTGCACAGTCACCCTCACAATGAAAATGTGTTTCCTGATGTTCAGAGGGAACCTCCTGTGTTTCTGTTTGTGCCCATTGCCTCTGGTCTTGTCACTGGGCACCACTGAAGAGATCCTGGTTCCATCTTCTTTACACTCTCCCTTCAGGTATTTATACACATTAATTAGATCCCCTCTGAGCCTTCTTCAGACTGAACAGTCCCAGCTCTTTGAGCCTTACCTCATATGTCAGTTGCTTCAGTCCCTTAGTCATCTTTTTGGCCCTTTGCTGAACTCTCTCCAGTATGTCCATATGTCTATTGTACTGGGGAGCCCCGCACTGGACACAGCACTCCAGGTGTGGCCTCACCATTGCTGAGTAGAGGAAGGATCACCTTCCTTGACCTGCTGGCAACACTCCTCCTAATGCAGCCCAGGATACCATTCACCTTCTTTGCATCAAGGGCACATTGCTGGGTCATGTCCAACTTGTTGTCCATCAGGACCCCCAGGTCCTTTTCTGCAAAGCTGCTTTCCAGCTAGGTGGCCCCCAGCGTATACTGGTGCTTAGGGTTGTTCCTCCCCAGGTGCAGGACTTTGCACTTCTCCTTGTTGAATATCATGAGGTTCCTGTCAGCCCATTTTTCCAACCTGTCAATGTCTCACTGGATGGCAGCACAGCCCTCTGATGTATCAGCCACTCCTCCCAGTTTGGTGTCATCTGCAGACTTGCTGCTTGTCATCAGCTTCTTTCTAAAGAAGCTACAAATAGCATTTAACCTAAAATATTCTAAAGTGAATTGTCTAACTAATTTACTGACATCATTCTTGAAAAGTCATAAAGAAATGAGAGCACACCACAGATATGATTCTGGAGTTAAAAATGAATAGAAGAGTTCTTTTTGGTAACTAGTGTTTTGTATCTTGACACTTGTCTTCTAAAAGAGCAAACAAGTAGTTATATAAAGTTTGGAAACAATGGCTGCTGTATGTCTGAAAATGGTTCTGTAGTTCTGTAGTTTTGGTTACTTTGTTAGTGTACTGTAGTCGATTTCTGATGTAGTCCACATTATGTGTTATCTCCACTGACATTCCCATCAGGCAGGCAGGACAGGACTGAAATGAGTATTCTAGAGAAGTTCACTTTACTTTTAAGGATGATCCTCCGAGGTTGTATTTGGGGCACCTAGCAGAAAAATAGAAAGAAATTCCTAATGTTTCCTGAAATTCCAGGTCTCCGCTGACTGGAAACTAGCCAACATTATTCCAATTTACAAGAAGAGCATGAGGGAAGATGCAGGAAACTACAGACATTTTAGTCTAACCTCAGGACCTGGAAAAATTATGGAGAAGATCATACTGGATGCTATTGAAAGACATCTAAAGAACAATGTAACCATCAGACACAGTCAACATGGGATCACAAAGGGAAAGTCCTGTTTAACTAATTTGATATCCTTCTACAACAAGTTCACCCACCTAGTGGATGATGGTGGATGTAGCTTTTCCGGATTTTAGTAAGGCTTTTGACACTGTCCCTCACAGCATCCTTCTGGATAAGCTGTCCGACCATGAAATGAGCACTGGGTGAAGAACTGGCTGAAGGGCAGGGCTCAAAGGGTTGTAGTGAATGGGGCTACATCTGGCTGGCAACCGGTCACCAGTGTGTTCCTTGGGGTTCAATTCCAGGGCCAGTTCTGTTCAATATTTTTATCAATGATCTGGATGTAGGACTTAAATGCACCATTAGCAAATTTGCTGATGATACTAAACTGGGAGGTACTGTTGACTCTTTTGAGGGACAAGAGGCCTTGCAGAGGGATCTAGATAGATTGGAGCATTGAGCAATCATTAAAGGCACAAAATTTAACAAGACCAAATGCACCTGGGACAGAGTAATGCTGGACACAAGTATAAATTGGGAAAGGAATGGCTGCAGAAAGGGATCTGGGGGTACTGGTCAACAGCAGGCTCAACATGAGTCAGCAGTGTGCCTTGGCAGACAAGAGGCCAAACCGCATCCTGGGGTGCATTAAACACAGTATAACCAGCTGGTCAAAAGGGATGATAATTCCATTCTATTCAGCTTTGATGCAGCCTCACCTTGAGCACTGTGTGTAGTACTGGGGCCCACAATTTAAGAAGGCTGTTAAGGTACTCGAATGCGTCCAGAGGAGGGCAAAAAGCTGGTGAAAGGGCTGGAAGGCATGTCCTATGAGGAGTGGCTAAGGACTTTGTGTTCGTCTAGTTTGGAGAAAAGGAGACTGAGGGGCAACCTCATTGCTCTCTACAGCTTCCTGAGGAGGGGATGTGGAGAAGGAGGTGCTGATCTGCTCTGCCCCATCATCCAGATCATTAATGACATTGTCAAGGATCCTTAGATGCCTTGGGATGAGTTGTTTTGCTCTCTGCAGATGCCTATTTCTGCCCATTAGCTATGAAGAACATCTGTGTTTACTAGCTCTGACTTAGGCATCTAAATTAGTTAGCTTAGTTTGCTTGGTTGCTAAAGCTGGAACAGATTACTCTTACCTGAAGCAAACAATCTGGATTTTAGAGAGGTAGAGCATTCTGACTTCTCAATGGCTGCACATGTTCAACAACTTTGAATAGTCAGGTTAAGAGATCTATGCCTAATATCATGAAACTATCGCCTATAGCACGTATGGTATACTTCCTAGTACCATTTGGAACTGCTCAAAATGAAACCTGCATCACCCTTTTTAATGAACTAGTCATGATTTATTTGTTCTCACTGTTCAGGCATGTTCTTTCTTTTTATACAGCTTTCCTGTTTCACCAAGTCAGAATCTTTTGGACCAACTTCAGCTATTCCCTGTATTTACACTTTTCTGTATTTTCTGAATGCTGTTACATTTCCACTTCTTCACTACTTGTGGAAAAAGTCACCTTTCAACAAAATTATTATACCGTCTTCTTAATAATTTGTTTTTTCAGTTCTGAAGTCTTGCAATTTTATTAAAATCTCTGCAGTGTTAAGATTAGAATGAATTATTCTAGATGATGTCATGACAATGCTAAATGAAAAGAAAGCTCATCCTTGTTTTTGTACGTGATGTCTATATTCAGTGTCAAGAATCATTGCTAATACTGAGTTAAGGTTTCCTGGTCTTACACACTTCCAGAATGTAGCAAAATCAAATCTTAGATAACTAGAAAAATATAGAGTTAAGATGCAGGCAAATACAAATTTAATTTTTCCTTCCATTCATTGTGAAAAAATACCTACAGTACTTGAATTTGGCTTTTTTGCAGGTAATATAAGGAGTTGGGGAAATACCATAAGACAAAAGCTGAGACTCATGTTTTAATGGGACAATATGCGAACACTGAGCTATTTCAGTGTAAGTCAGGACTGACTGACATCTTTTCTACAGTTATACAAAACACCCCCAGAAAAAAACTATACTTTTGTTAAATTTAGCAGCATCTGCGTCTTTTCTCAAAGGAGCACCTCTAATACCCTGATTTCACTTGTCTGCTGCATGTTTTGCTAACTGATCTCACTAACGCCATTTGGGCCAGAAAACTGCCACGTGCTAGAAAGCATATGCTACAAAACTGCTACGAGGTATAAGACGCAGTCAAGGATAAATTCCACCTAGAGACTTAACTGAGTTAACTAGGCTAGAAGCAGAGTGTCCATACGACCCTCTATAATCTGCATAGAGTGAAATGCCTTCTGAAGTTCTGGGTCACCCTTTGCAGATACCTCTTTTTGTTGACGATAGAAACATTTTACGGTTACCGTACACCACCATGCACTTAGAATTCCAGCTAAAAATAAGTGAGATGAACCCAGGTCTTACTGCTGCAAGCAGATAGACTGAATCATAGAAGAGCAAGAAAGATAACTGTGTTAGCACTTTTAGC
Organism: Theristicus caerulescens; assembly: GCA_020745775.1. Lineage (NCBI taxonomy): Eukaryota > Metazoa > Chordata > Aves > Pelecaniformes > Threskiornithidae > Theristicus > Theristicus caerulescens. Next base: position 107,188,905 of record CM036559.1, read on the forward strand.
TTTGATTTTCCAGGAGGACAAGAAAAAGTTTCATTTAAGAAATAAGATTATTAAAGCTGTTGCACTTCTTATATACATGTGCTGTACTATTGTGGACAGTTAAACATTCTGTAAAATACTTTTGTAGGCTCCAAAGGGCTGGAAGGCAAGTACTATGAGGAGCGGCTAAGGACTTTGTGTTTGTCTAGTTTGGAGAAAAGGAGACTGAGGGGCAACCTCATTGCTCTCTACAGCTTCCTGAGGAGGGGATGTGGAGAAGGAGGTGCTGATCTCCCTGGTATCCAGTGGCAGGATGCGTGGGAATGGTTCAAAGCTGGACCAGGGGAGGTTCACACTGGACATTAGGAAGCATTTCTTTACCAAGAGGATGGTCAAACACTGGAATAGGCTTCCCAGAGAGGTGGTCAATGCCTCAAGCCTGTCAGTGTTTAAGAGGCATTTGGGCAATGCCCTTAATAACATGCTTTGACTTTTGGTCAGCCCTGAAGTGCTCAGGCAGTGGGACTAGATGATTGTTGTAGGTCCCTTCCAACTGAACTTTTCCATTCCATTCCCTTCAATTCCATTCTGCTCTGTTCTGTTCTAAATCTACTTGTACACAGGTCGGTCCCCGACTTCAGTCTCCGCGACCATGGATGAATTCTGGTCGCAGAGTGAAGTAGAAACTTCACAGGCTGTTTCTCCATAAAATGCAAGAGACTGTAAGAGAATTCATGAGGGATATAAACAAAAATAAACCCATATATAATAAGCTGCAAGGACCGAATTAAGGCAGGGATATTACATTCAGCACTGTAAAATTTCATGCACAGAATGAACAGTCATACAAATGGATGGTGATATCAACATGTGCAGGGTGTTTAGGAATTAAAAGTAGCATGGTATGAGTTGCAAATTAGTTGCCAAAACTAGAGCCAAAACGAGAGCCAAATTCAGTTCTGATGTCACACAAAACTCCCAATGTACCTAACTTCTTCTCCATTTATGTTCAAGACTATCAAGACTATTAAGACTATTCTATTCTATTCTATTCTATTCTATTCTATTCTATTCTATTCTATTCTAGTCTAGTCTAGTCTATTCTATTCTATTCTATTCTATCCCATTCCATTCCATTCCATTCCATTCCATTCCATTCCATTCTATTCCATCTACAGAATCTCTCTATGATTTCTTGTAATGGAATAGAAATAAAAGTAACGGTATAAAATATATGGACTGTGGACTTACTGAGAGGGCATGGAGAGTAATTATAGGTCCTAATTCTCAAAATGTTAACAGTTAAATGTTATGTTGGCTAAACTAACTTTAAATGCATGACAGATGACCTTCTATTTATCCCTTCTTCCATCTGTTGGAGTATGCTATCTCCCTCCTTCTCTAGTATCGTATCCAGCTAGCCTTCTTTCTGCCTGGTTAAACAGCTGACAAATATGCAGATGATCCCCGCTTTCTGTTGCCTTCTGGTACCAGCTACACATCAGAAGCAGAAGTTTATCAGACTGTTGCATGCATCCTTTGCTATGTGTGCTGAGATGTAATTCAAGCTAAGCCCTGTGTACCCATAACATTTCCCCCCATGCAGCTCCTGCTCTACCCTGACTCATTAACTCATTTGTTTTCTCCAGACACATTGTTCCTTACACAGATTGCTAGGTGATATGTGTATTAATCCTGTATTTCCAAGTTTTCAGAATTAAAATTGTTACTTCTTTCACTTTATCCCAGTCAGCTTGTATGCTCTCAAGAGGGGGCAGAGCAAAGACATATTCAAAGTGGCAGGACCTTCCAGGGTCCAGCACACATTTGGGACTTGGATAGTCTTGGAAACCACTGTTTTGAAGAAAAAATAGCCCCTTGCAACCATACTAGTAGTAATATGAAAGAAAAAGGGGCCTTAGATCCTGTAATCCAAGTTTACTCAGGGTATAAAGACAAGCTTAAGCTCTGGCATCTTGACCTAACCTAGAAGGCCTGAAGGAATTCAATATATTGTCATACAGAAAGGGAGGGTGCTCCTACTTCCTATCAAGTAGCAACATATTCACCCAGGTGTCATGATTTAACCCCAGCCGGCAACTAAGCACCACACAGCTGCTCACTCATTCCCCCCCAGTGGGATGGGGAAGAGAATCAGAAGAGTAAAAGTGAGAAAACTCATGGGCTGAGATAAAGACAGCTTAATAGGTAAAGCAAAAGCCGCGCGCGCAAGCAAAGCAAAGCAAAGCAAAGCAAGGAATTCATTCACTACTTCCCATTGGCAGGCAGGTGTTCAGCCATCTCCAGGAAAGTAGGGCTCCATCACGCGTAATGGTTACGTGGGAAGACAAACGCCCTCACTCCAAACGTTCCTCCCTTCCCTCTTCTTCCCCCAGTTTATATACTGAGCATGATGTCATAAGGTATGGAATAGCCCTTTGGCCAGTCTGGGTCAGCTGTCCTCATTCTGCTCCCTCCCAGCTTCTTATGCACCTGACAGAGCATGGGAAGCTGAAAAGTCCTTGACCAGTGTAAACTCTACTCAGCAAGAACCAAAACATCAGTTTGTTATCAACGTTATTCTCATCCTAAATCCAAAACACAGCACTATACCAGCTACTAAGAAGAAAATTAACTCTATCCCAGCTGAAACCAGGACACCGTGACAGATAGTGTATGTTCTCTTCACTGACTGATCTTGGTTAGTCTGGTATTTTCTTTTAAGAAGAAACTGAGTGGGTAAGATAGGATGCTGCAGAGGGAGATTACACCTTTCCTGATGAGCAACTGAGTACCCTCAGGAAGTAAACATTGGAGACTGCTCAGTATTGCAAGGAGAAGAGGGAAAAAAAAAGAGTCATGGGAAGAAGCTGCACACCATAAATTCAGGAACAAAGAATGATGTGAAGAACAGAACAATAGTTGCACCTCTTGCCTCACAGCACCAGTAACATAGGTTTAAGGGCAACTACTTGAATCTATTGGTTCCTGTGATAAATAGCTGTCTGCAGTCTTCCTTATTTGCCTTGCCATACGTATGAAGTCCCACCTTTTTGATACACGAATGTTTCTTGAAAGAGCTAACGAGTTAATGTAGAGAGCTGATCTTTTAAGGCTATTTCCTTTTTACTTTTCTGAATTGTATTTGAGACCAGTTGAAGACAAACGCAGGTATGTAGAATTTATCCACCTGTCATTTGGGAATTATAGTTTACTTTAATGCATCAAAAAAGATAAGCTTGCCCACTCTTTATTTGCACTATACTACTGCCAAAGAGGATGTAGGTGCCCTGAATGACAGATAAGTTAGGGTTAGTCTTTGCTTACTTGTTCCTGATAATCAAGAAAAACTGGTTTCTGTGGGAGCAGAATACTAAAGCTGAAAAACAATTGGAAAATCAATCTTCTTTCATTTTCTAACCATATACTTTATTGGCATAAATATGACACATGGGATCTTTTTACCCTGCTTGTAGCCTCTTAAGATATCTAGTAGAGTCCAAACATCACAAATTCTGTCAAATGTGTAAACCTGATGAACTGAAGCATACAATGTATAGGGTTCTCTTTGTTGCTGACTCACCAGCAAGGAATATCCTTGAACAGCCCTGGGGACTTCAGAGGCACAGACCGTCTTCATCTACCACCATCTGCTGAAGAGCCAGAAGATCTGAAAAGAATATATTTAGCTGCAGCAGGCCTCATCTGCATGCCTGCTCTTTTTCTTTTTTTTTTTCCTTAAAAATAACAAAACCAGTTAGATTCTTTTTTTAAGCTGAGGTGAATACAATAATCTTATCTGAACAAATGTAGGCTGGCAAACTACGTCCATTATGTCCTGGGCAGGAGTCATCTGCAAAGCAAGGTGGCCTTCAAGAGTGCTCAGAAGTTTTGTTTATGTGACAAGAGAAGGACTATCCAAGGTTTACTCTCCTTGCCAAGAATTCTGTGACCATGTGTATTGTGGGTCCCTCCCATAAAGAGCAGGATGACAGCAGGTGTTCCTTGTTTAGGAGTGTGACAGCAGAGGTGTCAGCACAAGAAACATGAGTAGTAAAAACAAAAGTTCAAAGTAAAAAAAATAAAGCCTGCAATATTAATTCTTCTGTGAGATTTCACTTGTGATGAAAACAGTGTTGATAACACAGGGATGTTTTAGCTATAGCTGAGCAGTGCTTACAGAGTGTCAAGGCCTTTTCCGCTTCTCATGCTGCTGTGCCAGTGAGCAGGCTGGGGGTGCATAAGAAGTTGGGAGGGGACACAGCCAGGACAGCTGACCCCAACTGACCAAAGGGACCACATGACGTCATGCTCAGCAATAAAAGGTGGGGGGAAGAAAGAGGAAGGGGGGGGAGGCATAAGGAGTTATGGTGTTTGTCTTCCTAAGTGACTGTTATGTGTGATGGAGCCCTGCTTCCCTGGAAATGGCTAAATACCTGCCTGCCGATGAGACGCAGTGAAGTAATTCCTTATTTTGCTTTGCTTCCATGCATGGCTTTTGTTTTACCTATTAAACTGTCTTTATCTCAACCCAGGAATTTTCACATTTTTACTCTGCTGATTCTCTCCCCCATCCCATTGGAAGGGAGTGAGTGAGTGACTGTGTGGTGCTTAGCTGCTGGTTGGGGTTAAACCATGACAGATCCTTAAGAAAGTAAGAGGTTTTCAGTTATAGCAGAACTCCCAAACCGTACCAGCTTTCTTCCCTTACCATATCATATTGCAAAATTTATATCTATAGAAGACAGTGCAAGGCAATGCTTGGATCTGGGTACTACAAGAGTTCAAGGTATTTAAATCTAGATTTCAAGTTCAGCTATTTAGGTTCAACTGACTTCATATCTTTGATCTCTGTCTACTGTTATTCTATAATTGATATAAAATATGTTAGATGTAATTGATTACGTTTAATGAATTATAAAATAGGGATAAATAGCACTGTTGCTTCATTTTGAATTTATTTGGTATTGAATTGGATAAACTCAGTATTGTTTTGATTCGGTACTGTGCAGGCTAAATGTGTTTGTGTTTTAAATGTTGCCAGAGACACCAATTAGAGATATATTCTGTCATAATAGGCACTGTGCAAATATTACTTTCTAGAATGAATGTTTTTTATTTGCAAGAAAAAAAATCTAGTGTCCTTTATAGCTGCACAGTCCTGAACATAAATGGAGAAGTTAGGTACATTGGGAGTTTTGTGTGACATCAGAACTGAATTTGGCTCTCGGGACCTGGCATTGTAAAATGAAACTTGGAACAATCTATCTGTGCTCCATTTTAACTACAGAACACCTTTTAAAATGTAAACCACTGTTTTAAATGTAAAAAAGCACTGATCTAGGGGTTTTGTAGATTAACAGGTACAAAGGCCATGTTTTTTCTTCTTTACCCATTCCCTTTAGTTTTTCTGGCATGTAAAACTGGTGTTTGACTTGTTTACTATCGAGCCAATATAGGCAACTAATTTGCAACTCATACCATGCTACTTTTAATTCCTAAACACCCTGCACATGTTGATATCACCATCCATTTGTATGACTGTTCATTCTGTGCATGAAATTTTACAGTGCTGAATGTAATATCCCTGCCTTAATTCGGTCCTTGCAGCTTATTATATATGGGTTTATTTTTGTTTATATCCCTCATGAATTCTCTTACAGTCTCTTGCATTTTATGGAGAAACAGCCTGTGAAGTTTCTACTTCACTCTGCGACCAGAATTCATCCATGGTCGCGGAGACTGAAGTCGGGGACCGACCTGTGTACAAGTAGATTTAGAACAGAACAGAGCAGAATGGAATTGAAGGGAATGGAATGGAAAAGTTCAGTTGGAAGGGACCTACAACAATCATCTAGTCCCACTGCCTGAGCACTTCAGGGCTGACCAAAAGTCAAAGCATGTTATTAAGGGCATTGCCCAAATGCCTCTTAAACACTGACAGGCTTGAGGCATTGACCACCTCTCTGGGAAGCCTATTCCAGTGTTTGACCATCCTCTTGGTAAAGAAATGCTTCCTAATGTCCAGTGTGAACCTCCCCTGGTCCAGCTTTGAACCATTCCCACGCATCCTGCCACTGGATACCAGGGAGATCAGCACCTCCTTCTCCACATCCCCTCCTCAGGAAGCTGTAGAGAGCAATGAGGTTGCCCCTCAGTCTCCTTTTCTCCAAACTAGACAAACACAAAGTCCTTAGCCGCTCCTCATAGTACTTGCCTTCCAGCCCTTTGGAGCCTACAAAAGTATTTTACAGAATGTTTAACTGTCCACAATAGTACAGCACATGTATATAAGAAGTGCAACAGCTTTAATAATCTTATTTCTTAAATGAAACTTTTTCTTGTCCTCCTGGAAAATCAAAGCTAAAAGTGCTAACACAGTTATCTTTCTTGCTCTTCTATGATTCAGTCTATCTGCTTGCAGCAGTAAGACCTGGGTTCATCTCACTTATTTTTAGCTGGAATTCTAAGTGCATGGTGGTGTACGGTAACCGTAAAATGTTTCTATCGTCAACAAAAAGAGGTATCTGCAAAGGGTGACCCAGAACTTCAGAAGGCATTTCACTCTATGCAGATTATAGAGGGTCGTATGGACACTCTGCTTCTAGCCTAGTTAACTCAGTTAAGTCTCTAGGTGGAATTTATCCTTGACTGCGTCTTATACCTCGTAGCAGTTTTGTAGCATATGCTTTCTAGCACGTGGCAGTTTTCTGGCCCAAATGGCGTTAGTGAGATCAGTTAGCAAAACATGCAGCAGACAAGTGAAATCAGGGTATTAGAGGTGCTCCTTTGAGAAAAGACGCAGATGCTGCTAAATTTAACAAAAGTATAGTTTTTTTCTGGGGGTGTTTTGTATAACTGTAGAAAAGATGTCAGTCAGTCCTGACTTACACTGAAATAGCTCAGTGTTCGCATATTGTCCCATTAAAACATGAGTCTCAGCTTTTGTCTTATGGTATTTCCCCAACTCCTTATATTACCTGCAAAAAAGCCAAATTCAAGTACTGTAGGTATTTTTTCACAATGAATGGAAGGAAAAATTAAATTTGTATTTGCCTGCATCTTAACTCTATATTTTTCTAGTTATCTAAGATTTGATTTTGCTACATTCTGGAAGTGTGTAAGACCAGGAAACCTTAACTCAGTATTAGCAATGATTCTTGACACTGAATATAGACATCACGTACAAAAACAAGGATGAGCTTTCTTTTCATTTAGCATTGTCATGACATCATCTAGAATAATTCATTCTAATCTTAACACTGCAGAGATTTTAATAAAATTGCAAGACTTCAGAACTGAAAAAACAAATTATTAAGAAGACGGTATAATAATTTTGTTGAAAGGTGACTTTTTCCACAAGTAGTGAAGAAGTGGAAATGTAACAGCATTCAGAAAATACAGAAAAGTGTAAATACAGGGAATAGCTGAAGTTGGTCCAAAAGATTCTGACTTGGTGAAACAGGAAAGCTGTATAAAAAGAAAGAACATGCCTGAACAGTGAGAACAAATAAATCATGACTAGTTCATTAAAAAGGGTGATGCAGGTTTCATTTTGAGCAGTTCCAAATGGTACTAGGAAGTATACCATACGTGCTATAGGCGATAGTTTCATGATATTAGGCATAGATCTCTTAACCTGACTATTCAAAGTTGTTGAACATGTGCAGCCATTGAGAAGTCAGAATGCTCTACCTCTCTAAAATCCAGATTGTTTGCTTCAGGTAAGAGTAATCTGTTCCAGCTTTAGCAACCAAGCAAACTAAGCTAACTAATTTAGATGCCTAAGTCAGAGCTAGTAAACACAGATGTTCTTCATAGCTAATGGGCAGAAATAGGCATCTGCAGAGAGCAAAACAACTCATCCCAAGGCATCTAAGGATCCTTGACAATGTCATTAATGATCTGGATGATGGGGCAGAGCAGATCAGCACCTCCTTCTCCACATCCCCTCCTCAGGAAGCTGTAGAGAGCAATGAGGTTGCCCCTCAGTCTCCTTTTCTCCAAACTAGACGAACACAAAGTCCTTAGCCACTCCTCATAGGACATGCCTTCCAGCCCTTTCACCAGCTTTTTGCCCTCCTCTGGACGCATTCGAGTACCTTAACAGCCTTCTTAAATTGTGGGCCCCAGTACTACACACAGTGCTCAAGGTGAGGCTGCATCAAAGCTGAATAGAATGGAATTATCATCCCTTTTGACCAGCTGGTTATACTGTGTTTAATGCACCCCAGGATGCGGTTTGGCCTCTTGTCTGCCAAGGCACACTGCTGACTCATGTTGAGCCTGCTGTTGACCAGTACCCCCAGATCCCTTTCTGCAGCCATTCCTTTCCCAATTTATACTTGTGTCCAGCATTACTCTGTCCCAGGTGCATTTGGTCTTGTTAAATTTTGTGCCTTTAATGATTGCTCAATGCTCCAATCTATCTAGATCCCTCTGCAAGGCCTCTTGTCCCTCAAAAGAGTCAACAGTACCTCCCAGTTTAGTATCATCAGCAAATTTGCTAATGGTGCATTTAAGTCCTACATCCAGATCATTGATAAAAATATTGAACAGAACTGGCCCTGGAATTGAACCCCAAGGAACACACTGGTGACCGGTTGCCAGCCAGATGTAGCCCCATTCACTACAACCCTTTGAGCCCTGCCCTTCAGCCAGTTCTTCACCCAGTGCTCATTTCATGGTCGGACAGCTTATCCAGAAGGATGCTGTGAGGGACAGTGTCAAAAGCCTTACTAAAATCCGGAAAAGCTACATCCACCATCATCCACTAGGTGGGTGAACTTGTTGTAGAAGGATATCAAATTAGTTAAACAGGACTTTCCCTTTGTGATCCCATGTTGACTGTGTCTGATGGTTACATTGTTCTTTAGATGTCTTTCAATAGCATCCAGTATGATCTTCTCCATAATTTTTCCAGGTCCTGAGGTTAGACTAAAATGTCTGTAGTTTCCTGCATCTTCCCTCATGCTCTTCTTGTAAATTGGAATAATGTTGGCTAGTTTCCAGTCAGCGGAGACCTGGAATTTCAGGAAACATTAGGAATTTCTTTCTATTTTTCTGCTAGGTGCCCCAAATACAACCTCGGAGGATCATCCTTAAAAGTAAAGTGAACTTCTCTAGAATACTCATTTCAGTCCTGTCCTGCCTGCCTGATGGGAATGTCAGTGGAGATAACACATAATGTGGACTACATCAGAAATCGACTACAGTACACTAACAAAGTAACCAAAACTACAGAACTACAGAACCATTTTCAGACATACAGCAGCCATTGTTTCCAAACTTTATATAACTACTTGTTTGCTCTTTTAGAAGACAAGTGTCAAGATACAAAACACTAGTTACCAAAAAGAACTCTTCTATTCATTTTTAACTCCAGAATCATATCTGCGGTGTGCTCTCATTTCTTTATGACTTTTCAAGAATGATGTCAGTAAATTAGTTAGACAATTCACTTTAGAATATTTTAGGTTAAATGCTATTTGTAGCTTCTTTAGAAATCCTTAAATAACCCTTGTGCTCCTTGAATAAGTAGTCACAGCAGTCTAAGCAGAAGAGAATCTGGCTTTTGTCAATACAGTACAAAGCAATATGCTGGTAAATATAGCCATTATACATTCCAGCACGTTCTTACCTCTATTTTATAAACAGCTGTATTTAGAGAAGCTTCATTATATCCTAATTATACTTACTTCCCTCCCTTTTTCCCTCATTAAAAACTGAGTAGTCAGCACCTCAGCAATTAGATCATCATCACTAATTTTCTTCCTCTTCATTTATTAATTAGACTCTTTTGCTCTAGTTTCTTTTTTTCCTCTGCATATAAAAGTCATTCTTATTCCTTTTATTTCTTTTGATTAATAATATTTGTGTTAATAATTCTTTGTTTAGCATTAGTATCACGGTCAGAAATGATAAGACTTGATTCTGCTTGATTTTCTAGAAACAGAAATCAGGAGTCAAGTTAAAAGACTGAAGTAGAACAATTTTAATCCAAACTTTCAGCAAAGCAAGTCTGCTTTAATCCTGGATACCGCTAGTACCTTGTCCTGCATGCCCTCTCTGTTTTTCAAGAGACGTTCAGGAAACAAAATGATTCTAGACTATTGGTCATGAAAGAGCCAGGGTTCAGCTGATTTTGACAGATTTACTAAGTGTTGTGTCATGGCTATGAGGGAGGCAAAGGACTTCTGTGCCTCTGTTACAGTGCCCAGAAAGACATGTCAGCAAATTTGCTCTGGGTCACAGATAGCCCTGGTGGCAGGGTGCCCAAAGCACCCTAGGTACATTTTCTAGATCCAAATGAAGTAAGTCTGTGCATATGTGTCTGAAATTGTCTTACATGCACAAACACAAAGAATACACCCAAAGGCATATTATTTCCATGCTAGTTGTTGTACAGAAGTAATAAAATTACTGTCATATAATATTGGCATAATATAATATAGTAATCTTCAGAGGCCTCAGTCAAGATGAGGATCTCAGAGCAGCAGATACTCTACAAAATACAAATCATCATACAATTTCTGTTTCTAACAAATCATATGCATTCAGATAAACACAAAGCCCCAAATTTTTTTCACATGACACTTTTATGTAACATTTCATATGAAAATGTACTCCATGTTTCCCTTGATCATTTTCTTCCTTTTACTTCTGAGGTCTTTCTGGCAATTTTTTTCAGACCTTCCCACTGGTCTCCTATTGCATTCTGCTAAATAGCTTTCCTGCTGATCACAAGGTTATTTCTTACTCTAGTTCTCTTTCTGCTAAGATACTTTCAGTTTATTTCTTTGTTCTTCCTCAGTCTCTCCTGCTGTTGTCTAACAGTTTCCACAGACCTTATCACTTTTCTTCAATTCCTTTTTCCAACAAATACTGCTTTGCATATCTCTCTGTGTCTCTGAAATATTCTCCTAACTCCTCCCTCTCATTACAGCATGCAGTTATGCAGGGCTCCTCCAAACCATTCCTGCGCTTTAAAATAAAGTGATTATCCACTTAGCACTCTGCTGCTCCCTTCAAAGATCCTTTCTTTTGTGGCTACCATCCCAGCAGATCATGTATTTGCTCTGCTCCCATTCACTGTTATTACGCTGGACCCTCTTAGTAATGTAATGTTCCCTCATCAGTTCGTGATTTTCCCATGTCTCCCAAGTGCCTTCTAAATAGGAAATGGGTATGTCCTTTAAAGGTCATGCAAAGTTCAATTTTGGTATTATCAATAGCAAGCCTGCTTTCCTGTCCAAAATCTCCAATGAGCAGTCTTTTTCCCTTTCAGTCTTTTCTTATCCTTTCCTATTTGGACACTCAAAGTGTTCATCACACCAGCTCTTATTACTTCTCTTTGCCACTGCATTCAGGACTAAAGCTATGTGTTTCACTTGGGCTCCTCCTTCTAATGACATATAGCTCTTTTTGTTGAACCCATAGCCATTTCTTGCATCAACAGCTAATCTTGAAAGCCTTCTAGGTAAAAGGAGAAAGACTACATCAGGCAACAGCATTTTCTGGGCTTAGATTTATTTTCTAATCTGCCAAATCACATGCATTTCACGTCTCTAGCAGCCCTGCTGGAATGCTAGACATTCATCAGGGCTGCTGACATTACTCAATAGTTCTTCCATTCCTTTAGCATCCTCTTTTCATCCAGTCATGTGTTTTTTCTGCCTTGTCTGTCACCGATCTTACGGTCACCAACTATGGGGAAGTGCCACAGAGATGAAGAATGATAGAGAAAGAGAGAGAACACTACTGTCTCCAATACCAGGGCTCTGCATTTCACTCCTACAATATAGGCAATCCAGCTCTTAAAAACAAATATACTACCCAATGTCATATACTCACATATACTCATGCCAACACCCTGCAGCAGCTGCAGATGTCCTACTGCAATTCTTGCCACTCTGTTATTGCTCAAGCCTGCCTGATGCACTGAGTCCTTCCATAAACCAGTCACTATTCTGTCCTATACCACTGTCTACTGCAACTAACTCAGCTTCCCTCACACTTCCTTCCCAATGATTCTTTAAGTCTCCTGCATGATCCAGGCTCATTCTTCTACATTCCTCCTCTTTTCCTCAAAGAAAAGCTGAAAGCGTGAAGGTCACAGTAGCATCTATTTTCTGGAATATGATATTTGGTGTGCTTAAATGCCCCCTCTTATCATTTGCCCTGGCTGTGCGAGCAGGGAATTAATCATCTTCATTTTTGAGGAAGAGCAGAGATAGAACTGCAAAGCTCAGCAATTCTACACATCCTCCCTTTTTACTTGTATTTTCTAATTTTCCTTCCTCCAACTGCTACCTCCCATATTTCACCCCACAGATTCTGGTAATGTCTACTGTGGAAAGACTTACCACAAAGACATTACTGCTTCTCTGCGTCTATTACTTATGTGGAAGATGAGTCACTGTACAAACATGATAAGATTAGCATCCTGTCCTCTCATGGCCTACACTGTGAAAGTCAATATGGTGGCCATTATCCAGATTGTGTGAGTTGTGCCAGGAAAAAAACAATCAGTCTCCTGCCAGCGCACTATGTGTTGCAGGTTTATTACGCTGATCCTTTCTCCTGAATGTCATAAATATGACATGTTGCTTTAATAATTTTTGTAAAGAAAGTGCAAGATGAATAACATGATGCTATTGTTCTGTACTATTGCACCTGTATTCTTAAGATTGTTTTATTTAAACAAACATAAATAAATAATAAATAAACAGGAAATATTCATTCTTAATTCAAATTCAAATGGACAACACTGAGAAACTGAACCCTGCATGTTGGTACACACATTCCTGGTTGTTATTTACCAAAGTGAATTTTCATTGACACTACTTCTCATGTCAGCAAATCTGAAAAAATAACCCTTGCCTGGGAATCAGCAGTTCTTAGATGGTTTCTTTTTTTTAGAGTTAGAAGGACACCTTATTGTTTATCATAGTAATATATTTTTCTGATATATTGATGATACATTTTGCTGTTAAAATCATTCAGTCTCAATTTCCAGAGGCTTAGATTAATGTCATACTGGAAAACTTTTCTCTGTTAGCTGTTTGGTTTTTGTAACAATTTTAAAAGCTGCTTATATATTTGGAGATAAGAAGATGGTATTTTAAAGAATGGCATAGACTTTTATATGATCATTCTTTTCTGGAAAGCTAAGTCCATTTTTTCCATATTATTTTTTCATGAGTGTATGGATGTTTGATGCTCCCTCATCTCCAAGTACATTCATAAAGCTACACATTTTTCTCTTTTTTTTTTAAGAGAAGAGAAAGAACAATTGCATCCAATTTCAAAATCCAATAAATCTAGATTCTTGTTTCTTATATTTGTGGACAGAAGTTTCTTATATTTGTGAGACTACATTTATTTTTGATATAAACAATTCTTATTGGGTAAGACTGAAACTGTTTGCGAGAGGTAATGTCATTAGAAGCTGAAGTGTCTCAACAACTTATGGAACTGGATATTTAAGACTTTGCCCAAACAGAACCCTTTCATATCTAATATTTTATCTCCCAGAATATTTGTTTACATGTACACAAATCATTTACACTTCCTTTTGATAAGCTGAACACCTTCAGTCTACAACTAAAAAGCTATTTTCCTAGCTCTGAATAATTTGAGTCATATTTCTTGTTCCTACTGTAATTTTTCTACAGTTTTTAGGGGTGTAAATGCAAGACCTACATGCAATATTATAGTCCAGTAATGTCATATAATGAGGGAAAAGATCATCTCTCAAGTCTTCTCAAATACTCCCTTGCATTTGCATTGAAGAGTGATGTTAGGATATCATTCTGAGCTGCTTGTCCACTGTGACTCTTCTGGGTTGTTGCTTTCTAGTATATAGTCCTCATTCCACAGCTTTGTCAGACATGTTTTTCCTTATATGGATTTTCTTTATTAACTGGTATCAGCATGGCTTTCCACCACTATTTACAAATCTTAATTGTAAATAATAATTCGAAAATTATAACTCCAATATTATATGATTTATTCCCATTCATTTCTGAAAGCACAGAAATGGCACCTCACATTTAGTAATGACTGAACAGGCTGAAGCCTGTTCTGAGTTCAGTGGAACCTCAGTTTCTCAGTTTAAGGAGTTTAGCAGCATTTGTTGGCTTAATAAATTTTTACGTCCTGCACGCCAAACTATTTGTTCTCATCCCTATGAACAAGCATGCTGCTCTTTTCATTGTGTCAACTGTATTAGTGAATTAATATGGGGTTAAGATTACTCAACCCTTTTTTTAAACTCAGAACAGTGAGTAAAGTAGGGAGCAAGAAATTCTCAAGCCAACTTTCCTGCCAAACCCACTGTATTGTGGATTTGTGGCCACAGCCAATTCCTACTTCATTTAACATATGAATTATTGATACTTCATACTTAAAAAAAAAAAAAAAAAGATGTTATGCCTATTTAAATTGCTTTCCAGCAGATATGGTACCATCACATAAACTATATCCATAGATAACAAATGGCAACTCTTTTAGTTTCACAGAAGTGCCAGAGAAATCCTTTGTGCCTAAAAGGCTTGTTCCAGGTTGTGAGACATATTAACAAATTAGCTTGTGTAAAGTTGGACTGCCAATGCATTATCAACCATGTGAATATGTAAAGGATTTTTACCTTACATATAATGTCTTTCATGAGTGCTAGAAAATACTTCCTTTCTTCACCGCAAAGCACAGGACAATACATATTTTGAAGGGTTAATAGGGAAAAGGGAAGGCTAAATAACAAAATTGTGCATTACTATGGTATTTCATGTTCCCTATAATGTGTTAATGGTTTCCTAGTAACAAAGATAAAGTAGTACTAAGTATTTTAAACGGGATAGAATACAGTCTACTGTAATTAGCAACTATTCAGCTTCTGAGAAAATTGAGACCATGAATGCCTCCTTCATTTGTCTGCACTTGATTACTGAAGTATATCACATAATTTGGAGTTGTCTTTTATTATATTTGCATCTCAAATCTTAAATAAGATATATTCAAATGATCTGAAAAGCAAAGCTGCTACAGATAGCATTAGTAAATGGGATGGAAGTAGCCTCTCTTCCTTAAACTATCATAAAACTTTTGGTCTAAGATATTTTAAGATATAATACATATAAAGTATAATATATATAAGGTATGATATCAGGTTTAAAGTATTTGAACCTAGTTAAAATGTCTCAAATGAAATGTGACATGTAAGTGAATTCTTAAGAGTTTTCTTTCATTTGGAAGCAAGCTAGGGGTTTGCAAGGAACAGAATCTCATTCTGGGTTTTTATATGTCAATTTAATCTATGACTTTGGCAAAGCTACACTTTATTGAGAGCAGAAATTCTACTCTGTTTCCTCTGGTAGAATGATGTGAATATGAACATTTTATGCTTTGCAGCATTATAGTACTTAAGTTTGAGAAAGAAAGATTTCTAGATGTGAAACAAGGGCACAAGTATAATTCTGCCTTTGGAATTTTAAGAGTAATGTCCTCTCCTCCCACTGAGAAAAGGTCTTACAGACTGTGATCTCATTCCCTGAACATAGTTTACTACAAAATGCATCTTCATTTTCATCAATTTTGCCTTTATGTCCATAGCAAACAGAACACAACAATTTCTTCATACTGTGGATTCTCCGTAATATGTCCTGCTATTGTAACAGGCTCATAGTTGTAATGTCACAGACCATTAATTTATCCTTATCATTAACACTCTAGTGTCTGTATTGTGCACAGCTTTGACACAGTGACTACAGTAAAGGAAATTCCCAGAATTCAAGACAATATCGTATTGTTCTTTACTGCTTTGGATTTGCTTCTAATTTATTTTTTCTACTACTGTTTACACAGATTGTGTGGCATATTCATTTATATTACCAATATGTCTGTAAAGAAGAGGTAGAAACTTGTTATTTGGAAGTCTCATAAGTTCTCAACACTGGCACTGTATCAAAGGCTAGTCAGTTTGAAAATACATTTTTATTCATGATAAAATAGAGGATCAGGGTAGATGATACAGACACACTAACATATGACTGATGAGGATATCTGAGACAGCAAAAGGCATTGTCAGCCAATGCTTTGCTTTCGTGCTTTGTCTAGAGTCAAAGTCCCATGCAGTAGACTCAAACGGACTAATACTGACTGTATCTGAATGATAAAACCCCATGACATTTTAATTACATTTTTGTGATATCCATGAGAGACATTTGCCAATGATGTGCCATATAAGGAAAGCTTGAAATCAGGGGTTTTTCAAGCCAACTGTTTCATATTTTGCTATGTGACTGTGTAAAGAATGACAGACTGTATTACCATGATAAACCTTGTGTAAATAGAGAAAAAAACAGAAAGGATCTATACTTTTTAATGCACCAAGTTTTCAGTGAAATGTGAGACTGAAGGGAAAGTAATTATCTCTGGAGAAGTTCAATTCAGTTAATGAAACCAAATGGCTTTTGCCCTGTGCTTATTTGCTACCTTATTCAGAAATCTAAAATGTTCACAACAAATAATTTGATTACTCTACTGCAGAGGTTTGGGTCTTTTTTTCTAATAAATGCAGTGCTTTTGTTTATATATGCAGCACAGTCTACTGTTTATAGAATCATAGAATCGTTTAGGTTGGAAAAGACCTTCAAGATCAAGTCCAACCATTAACCTAGCACTGCCAAGTCCACCACTAAACCATGTCCCTAAGCACCACATCTACATGTCTTTTAAATACCTCCAGGGATGGGGACACAAACACTTCCCTGGGCAGCCTGTTCCAGTGCTTGACAGCCCTTTTGGTGAAGAAATTTTTCCTCTTATCCAATATAAACCTCCCCTGGCACAACTTGAGGCCATTTCCTCTTGTCCTGTCATCTGTTACTTGGGAGAAGAGACTGACCCCCACCTCGCTACAACCTCCTTTCAGGTAGTTGTAGAGAGTGATAAGGTCTCCCCTGAGGCTCTTTTTTTCCAGGCTAAACAACCCCACTTCCCTCAGCCGCTCCTCATAAGACTTGTGCTCCAGACCCTTCACCAGCTTCGTTGCCTTTCTCTGGACACGCTCCAGCACCTCGATGTCCTTCTTGTACTGAGGGGCCCAAAACTGAACACAGCATTGGAGATGCGGCCTCACCAGTGCCGAGTACAGGGGGACAATCACTTCCCTGGTCCTGCTGGCCACACTATTTCTGATGCAAGCCAGGATGCTATTGGCCTTCTTGGCCACCTGGGCACACTGCTGGCTCATATTCAGCTGGCTGTTGACCAATAACCCCAGGTCCTTTTCCACTGGGTAGCTCTCCAGCCACTCTTCCCCAAGCCTGTAGCGTTGCATGGGGTTGTTGTGACTGAAGTGCAGGACCCGGCACTTGGCCTTGTTGAACCTCATACAGTTGGCCTTGGCCCATCCATCCAGCCTGTCCAGATCCCTCTGCAGAGCCTTCCTACCCTCCAGCAGATCGACACTCATGGCCAATTTGCTGTTGTCTGCAAACTTCCTGAGGGTGCACTCGATCCCCTTGTCCAGGTCATTGATAAAGATATTAAACAGAACTGGCCCCAGTACTGAGCCCTGCAGAACACCACTTGTGACCGGCTGCCAACTGGATTGAACTCCATTCACCACCAATCTTTGGGCCTGGCCATCCAGCCAGTTTTTTACCCAGCAAAGAGTACGCCTGTCCAAGCCATGAGCAGCCGGTTTCTCCAGGAGAATGCTGTGGGAAGTATTGTCAAAGGCTTTACTGAGGTCCCGGTAGACAACATCCAGAGCCTTTCCTTCATCCACCAAGCAGGTCACCTTGTCATAGGAGGAGATCAGGTTGGTCAAGCAGGACCTGCCTTTTGTAAACCCATGTTGACTGGACCTGATCACCTGGTTGTCCTCTACGTGCCGTATGATGGCACTCAAGATGATCTGCTCCATAACCTTCCCCGGCACCGAGGTCAGGCTGACAGGCCTGTAGTTCCCTGGATCCTTCTTCTAGCCCTTCTTGTAGATGGTCATCACATTTGCTAACCTCCAGTCCACTGGGAGCTCCCCGTTTAGCCAGGAATGCTGGTAGATGATGGAAAGTGGCTTGGTGAGCTCTTCTGCCAGCTCCCTCAGTACCCTTGGGTGGATCCCACCCAGCCCCATAGACCTGTGTGTATCTAAGTGGTGTAGCAGGCCGCTAACCATTTCCCCTTGGATTATGAGGGCTTCATTCTGCTCCCTGTCCCTGTCTTCCAGCTCAGGGGGCTGGGTACCCCGAGAACAGCTGGTCTGAATATTAAAGACTGAGGCAAAGAAGGCATTAAGTACCTCAGCCTTTTCCTCATCCTTTGTCACTATCTTTCCCCCCCATCCGATAAAGGATGGAGATTCTCCTTAGCCCTTCTTTTGTTGCTAATGTATTTATAGAAACATTTTTTATTGTCTTTTGTGGCAGTAGCCAGATTAAGTTCTAGTTGGGCTCTGGGCCTTCTAATTTTCTCCCTGCATAACCTCACGACATCCTTGCAGTCCTCCTGAGTTGCCTGTCCCTTCTTCCAAAGGTCATAAACTCTCCTTTTTCTCCTGAGCTCCATCCAAAGCTCTCTGTTCAGGCAGGCTGGTCTTGTTTTGCACCAGCTCATCTTTTGGCACATGGGGACCACCTGCTCCTGCACCTTTCAGTTTTTCCTCTTGAAGAATATCTAGCCTTCCTGGACTCCTTTGCCCTTCAGGACTGCCTCCCAAGGGACTCTGTCAAGCAGGCTCCTAAACAGGCCAAAGGCTGCCCTCCAGAAGTCCAAGGTAGCAGTTCTGTATACCACAAGGGAGAAAATAACATGATTCTTACAGAACAGGTAGCAGAATAAACACAAAAAGATGGACATTCATTTGACTGAATTTGACCTTCTAAAAGTTAGCTATCCCCTTGAAGATAATAAAGCACACCTCATACATTTGTTGGAAAGAGATGTGAAAGAGAGAGGACAATTGAGCCCATCCTAAGAAAAATGTCAAAGACAGGTAGGAGTCCCAGAGGTGTCTGCCTCTTTCCAGTAAGACAGAGGGAGCCAAGGTGACTAGTTTAGTTGGCCAAGTAAGAAGAGAATAATCTGTTTAGGACTATTTGCACAACAGTTTTGCCTCCTAATCAAGGAAGGTCTATAGGTGTGAAGCATTTGTATCCTTCTTGATGGACCAGAGAAAAGAATTTGCTGATTGGAAATATTCAAGTGCATGATGCAGCATAATGAGGGATTTATTTTCATACTGAAACAGAAAAGTTTCTGAGTTGACCAGAGAATGCAACCCACTAGACAGACCTCTTACCAGTATATGAAGTTTACGGGAGGAATCCCCAAAGAAATCTCTGTGATCTTGGTGAGGGGTCTTGATTTCATAAAAGTAGAGTCTCAGTGGATGGGATTTACTTCATTTAATGGTAAGAGAGTAGTCTGCCATTCGGTCAAAGTGCTGCAACATGTTACAGAAAAACATATGCTATAATTTCTAAAATAATTTTGCTTTTATTCTTTTATGCTTTTCTCTTATTTGGTGTAAAGAAAGTTATTCATGCAAAAATAGAGGTTTTATTTGTGTGCCTAAATAGCAGAACATGAGTGATGACTATGGAATGTAAACCAGTGCAGCTCAGGAAAGGTGGAGTGAGATTCGGCTAAGAAGCAGAAACAAAAGCAGAAGTCATTTACAGAATTGGGAAAGATATTCATTTTATTTGAAAGGTGGAATAATTCTGGAGGAAATCTTCAAGACACTGAGCAGTCCATTTATGTGGAAAGAAAGTACCAATACGGAAACCAGGCATTCTGTGCTGTTTGAAAAAGTGATATTTTTGTAGTATGTTTTCTATAGACTGAGCAAGAATGAGGATTAGGACCTAATAAAGTTTCAGTATGTAGCAAATGAGTTTATGTTACAACAATGAACTGATATCTGCACAGGGTTTTGAAAATGGAAACACTATAAATTATAATTGATGGATATTGTTATTTATTTAGACATTTTTAGTGCTTGAGGTTAATAGATATTTGTCTCCATTCCATCAGCTACCACATGCTTTTAAAGACAAATCATAGTTACAGGGCCAGATAGCTCTTACTCAGTAATAAATGAGAAGACAGTGAAAGACTTAAATAGCATGCCTATAGATTGCTTCCATTTTTCAGAATGCTCCAGTGCAGAAACTTTTTTTCCTTTACGAAATCTCCACCGTGAAAATATGACTGGATATAGTGCATATCTCCTGAGTGTGTCAGTCCTCTAAAGTACTGAACAGCATCTATTAATTAAATGTTTTTGATTGACTACTCTGAATCATCATCTCCTAAGGGTAAGCTTGATATACTGAGATTAAACTTTTCTTAGTGATTGTCTGAAGAGCAATAAGGAATATCTTGAAGAGATTTATTTTTTGTGCCCAACCAAAGTCTTAGAGTAACCTATTGAAGAAACCACACTCAAAATTCTATTTCAAGTTTTACATACAGTCTAACGCATGAAAGTACTTGGAAATAGTTCAGTACTAGTATGGATATTCACGTCATATGAAGTTGTCCATGTATTGTGACAACATAAGGTTGAGTCATTTGATGGGTAGAAAAACATTCTAACAGAGCTAGATACAAAACATTTTCATAATCTGAAATGCTGGCAAAATTGGTTTTTTCATCATTCACTAGCTCATGCTATTGTAAAAATATCATCTCAAGTAAGGCAAATGAGCCTGTAAAGGTTTCAAATTATTTTGTTGCAAGAAAAAAATAGAAAGTGTGGAGTTGAGGTTTCACTTTGACATCAACAGTGCATATTTTTCAAGAATCAGACTCTTTTTTGTATATAAGGTAATGATAGCTATTAGTACAAATATCCATTTGTATGTCCAAAAGGAGTACTCAGTATTTGAAAAAGAGTATGCAGGAGCATATATCTCAGTTTTCTCCTGAAGTCTCCAGATATTAAAAGCCTGTTGTGCTTAATGTGGTGAAGGTTTGGCAAAGCAATCCTATGCATCTTCTCACTTGGGGGAGTCCATTTTAAGCATTTTCCAAATTCATGCATTTGAGTCATTCCTCTCTCAAGGCAAAGAATGCTCCTAATTCCCACCTTTTTCCAGGAAGGGAAAGCAAGGTGCCACATTCCTCATGGTAGGAGTCAGTTTCTGATTTTTTTTCCCCTTTCCAGTCAGCTTTTACAATTGCTCCATAAACTAACTAGGCTTCACAGATGTGGTGCCTTTTCTCAGTGGGTGGCCCTTTTATCCGTTTCTCGTGCTGGTGGGGAGCCTATGCAATCACAGCAGGTATTACATAAAATTCTACTTCTAAAAGTGGTAGCAATATGAAGAAACTGTATATAAACATGCACACGATATTTTTGATTTCTGAATTAAAAGAATTTTAATTCCTTACAGGAAATTCTAAAGCTTTATGGGATATTAAAATTGCTCCTTACTTTATACCTGGTGAGGAGGAGCAAAAGTCCTAAAATCATGAAAACAGGTCTGAATGATATCTCAAGAGTCTATTTCAACATGGCCTAACTATGTCAAAATCATAAGTTATTGAAATTTTTCAGACTTACGGCTTAAAGAGTAACACTTATGAATATTTATGTTAAGATTACTTTTTTCTCTAAGCATTTATGTCCTGATTTGTAATAGAATTAGGTTAGGATATTAATTTAAGCTTACCTACAATCAAATTTACCTACGTTCTACATTCCTTTCATAAGTGTATTCATCAGAATGGATTAATACAAAAAATTATCTCTTCCTCCTATGTAATATTGACTGTAGTGTTTGTTGGCCAAAGGCATCTCCACACAAACAGAACTGAAATAAAAGCATCATGTGGATCTTCTTTGTCACCTTCAATCTACTCCTTAGCAGTGAAATGGCTGAAGAGGTATAGGTTAGTGTAGCAGCTTCAAAACGGCTGGAGATGAAGTGAAAATAGGGAACATGAAAGAATTTTCTTATGGCACTGATTGTGCACTGGATGTCCTCCCATGAAAAAATGTGTCACCAGTGTCAGTGTATACGTATGTTTGCACATACCATGTACGTGTATATATAAAACTTGTTCCTCTAGTCATTGTTGGCTGCAACTCTGAATTGTTTTACCAACGGAAAGGAGAACTGCTAGTATCAATAATTTTCTTGGCACTGACAGCTCTTTGGACTAGTAGAGTGACAATTAATGAGTATTCTATATGTAGTCACCCCTGTCAGTCAATTGGAAACCTGGCCTATAAAAGACAGTATTAAGAATTTTTCTTGTGAAACACATATAGGCTTTCTGGGATCTAAGAAAGACTTACTGTAAATAACATCAACCGCAGTATGATAGTTATGAATCCATAAAATTTTAAGATGAAACTGTATTTGTAAGTGAATATGAATTCTCAACCTGATAGCTTTTTTTTTTTTTAATGGCTTATTCTACCTTATAGAATGTCCTTAATTTCCCAGAAATAGCTATACCAATTTTGTATTCTTCCCCATGTAAGAATATCAGGTAAAATACTGTTTTCAGCAAAACAAAAGCAAGTGACTGCACTAGAACCCGAGTTGGATATAATATACCTTTATTACCAATGCCTTTAAGCCAAATTCAACACTATCTGCTGTAAAATGAGTGTGCATTCACTACTGATGCAGTCTAAATAGGTAATCTGTGCAACGATCTGCTTACTTTCCCTAAGACTATTTATTTCCCTTGTTTGACCTAGTTGATAATCCCGTGGTTTTCCTTTCTGTTTCAAGACGGTCTCTGAGATGTGAAAGAACATGCATGTGATATGAAGTATAACAAAAATATATCTTGTACTTTGCCCTGAAAGTGGCCAGCTCATCCTTGCATGAGCATCACAGTGGTGGGATCTGTCATAGGAAAGATGCAAGCAGGAGATGCTCTCCTGTGAATAGTATCTCTTTTTTCCCATCAGGATAATAGTGGGAAAAAAAGTCTTTGAGTTGGGCTGACATCAAGACTAGAAGTTTGACCTTGACCATGTGTCCACTAGCACAGATAACCAAGTATGCTCTTGTCAGCCAGCGTTCGTTAGGAGACAGGTTTCCGTAGTCCACACCAGTAGCCACCTCTATTTTAGACTTGATGGTTGCATTCCCCAGTATATTATGTTACAGTCATGACAGCTGAACCCAGAGGACACAAAACTATGTACCTGATACTGCTCACATACTCTTCACATTGGTATGTATGCTCTGCACAAATACTTCACATATTTACAATTCTGTATGACAGTGTCCCTCTCTTGCTTCAGCATTCCGCATCCTTCTAAATACCCATTTTCCTTACTCCTTTTCCAAATTTTTTTTTCTACTCCTGTCCCTCAGAAATGGGGAAAATGTCATTGCAGGCAAAGGAGAATATTGCCAAAAATTGTTTGGATATTGAATCTTAAACAAATCACATCCAGTTAGGACCCAGTCTAAATTTCTCTGACAAGGGCTCTACATCCCATAACTTGAATTCAAGGCAGCTCTGTAGCTAGCATCTAAACTTGGATATCCCGGTTGTTAACATATGAAAGATATCTGTCATTCTAGTTTGTGCCTAGCACAAGCTGACTACTATCTTTAAAATAACCTAACTCATTTAATGTTTAAAACAGGAAAATTATATTTTGTTTGTCCCTCTCTGCTGTGACGTAAGAGGTGAATTTTTATTCATGCCTTTATTCATCCAATTTTTTGTCAGGTATTTCATGCCTCAGCAAAAGACTCTAAATTATGCTACTAAAAACTAGGAGTACACAGATAATTGCAATATGAGAAAATAACATCTCAAAACCCAGTCATTTTTGTCTTTAAAATGTATGGGATTTTTTTCGTAGTCATACGCTACTTGGTTCCATTTCAATTTTTCTTAAATCCTATTTGCTGAATTCATACCACTGAGGAAAGATTATTGCAATGCAGGGCAGAAAGTTTTGCTGGATTTGGTAAAGCTAGATATGTTTGCCATATAGGCCCCTTGCATGGTGAACAGTTTTCTTAATTATACATTGTATTCTTGAGCAATAAGAAAGATTCACATACATCATTTGCCTATTATTGCAGTTTACATCTATACTAATGGTTAACTTAGCTGCTTTAACGCAGCTGTTTCCTGGGCACACATTTCTGGCATTAATCCAAACTTCAGCCTGTTGCAGATAATGACAAATTTTTTCTGGAGGCCCTGTAGACATCTAATGGCATTGTTAGAGAAAATATCAGATTCTTATAAATACATTTATGTTCTAAGTCCTGTAAGTCCTCTAGGGTCTTCCAAAGGGTAGAAAGCTTAACGAGCATTAATTCCCCTTCGACTACACAGACCACCAATTTCTTATGGATAAATAATTTCTGATCTTCTTTACCATGGATTCTTCAGTGTTTTATCTAAACCAGCTTTTTCTAGTTAGCAGGAAAGTGTATCACAAGTTGCCAAAAGCAGCTGCAGCACCACAAAATAGGCATTACTCTGATATGCCATGAGTCAGTGAAAGGTGATGGAGGGGAGGTCAGTTCACAAGTGCTACATGAGAGAGTGGCTGCGTATCTTCCTGGTAAATGAAATGGCAAGACCCACGCAAACAGTGCAGCGGGACTACACTGTGCTCTCAGTTTTGGATGAGAACTGTCTACGTAATTTTCTGCTGGAGAACAACACGTTCATGAAATTCTGCCAGATTTTATGTTAATTATGCAGTGGAATGGTTGACCTAATATTTGAACAAAAACTTAGGTGGTGGTAGGCAGACTGACCATCCACATTGTTGCAGGTGGGCTGGACAGCATTTCAAGGTTGATTAGTCCTTTGTGTACGGCAGTGGCTAAAGTGTATAACATCATAATGCTGCGCTTCAGGGTTGTGGTGAATGCGTCTGTTTCAGAAAAAAACCAAAATCTTGTGTCAGCATTGGTGTCATTGACAGACTGTCATTCCTCCTGGGAAGCGCAGAGAAGAAAGCATTACTGCTACATCTGGAAGCATGGTTTTGATGAGTGACTGTGGCAGTTCATGCACATATATACTGGAGGCACATCATAGGTAGAAACTGAGGCAGGTAGAAACACTAACGATACAGCACAGTATTGCCTGCCTTGACAAACCACTGGCTCCATCCTTCAGGCAGCAGGACAGGATACTGCATATCTGCCGCCTCTCTGCATTGTTCCAGTGCTATTCCCCAGCAGGTCTAAGGGGATGTGCTGTTGTGACAGATCTGCTTAGGACAGTCTGTTGAGTAGGTATTCAAATCCACTGATGATTTGCTATGTATGTGCATCATCTTCTCTTTTGAATTTAATAAACCACTACCAGTCTATTTTCTTTTTTCACCTTTTTTTTTATATCTTTCACACTTAATTTTCAATAAAATAATTATTTTTGTTTAGAGAGGAAAGGGATGATAAAACAATGTTGGCCTCACTAAGGGGGAGCACTGACTGTTTTATTTTGAGGGAAAAGACACTCAGGTTATAATATAGTTCCAGTTTACTTTCTTTTAAATCACAGTCTCCACTTGCTTATTCTGTCTCTGCTGGTGATAGTGATAACATTCCTAAGACAACTTATTGGGAGTGCCAGTAAACAGCAATTCATGGATCAATCCACAGCTTTACTGCTGACTGGCATGACACAACTGTGAGAGGCAAAGGTATGAATTTAGAAAGAAAACCAGCTGGTTTTCAAATACCTCAACTGAACACCTTTGTTTTAGAGGAATTGGCCCGTGCTGCAAGTGAGAAGAATGTATCAAAACAGATTATTTTTATGAATTTTATTAAAAGGACAACCTAATCTAGAATTAAACATATGTATCACTGATTAAAGCTGCCATTATTGGCTGAGATTAATTAACAATGGACTAATGTAAGGATTAAATCAAGGTAATAGTTGAAATTGAATCAATAAATCAATGGTATCAAATTATCAAGTCACTAAATTAATACAACTACTTAAATTTAATGATGAGGTTGGCAGAAGAACGAGGCAGGTTTTTTTCTCTAGTTCTGCCTTAGTAGCTGAAGGAGAAGTTATTTCCTTTCATTTGAGTCTTAACTAGTGCTCCAGCTTGAAAATGAGCACTGATCAGTTGATGAACTTTTATGAAAGAAAATTAACCAAGGCAGGCAGTAAAATTGTTTTTACCAGTTTTACAGAAGTACAGAGACTAAAGTGACTCTTTTACCACTCACCATTTCTAGTTAGAGCTCATAGCTGCTAAAGTAGTGATTTTACTTCTTCTGCTCTATTTCCTCCATGCATAAAAATAGAAAATTTAGGAAACTTAAAATTCAGTGGATGCTTCTGAATGCAATAGATGCTTGGTTTTTTTTTTTTTTGAGAAGACAGTCAGTAGTGACAGATTTCACAGTTTGAGCTTTTAGGATTCTGTAGGTACCCTTTTCTGTCCATACATTTGCACTAGTATGTAAAAGCCCTGTCTACACACAAAGAGAGCAAAATGACACCTCCCTCAAAATAAAGCAAGCAAGTGACTTCTTGATTTTTCTGGTCTACCTGCTTTATGTGATTATTTATTACAACCAATCTTCCATGCAGTGATGGACTAAATGTAGCAAATTACTGTATCTTTCACCCCTTCTTCCTTTGGACATTTTGCCAAGATAAGAAAGGAGTACCTCTCTACTACGTGGTCTTAACCTTTATAGAAATCATATTCCACATTATCTGGGGTATTTTCTATGTGACTTTGGGACTAAGTAGATGGTTCATTAATTTTAGATATGGTCTGGCCCAAGCCCCATACATGGAGCAATCTTTGGGCTTTATGTCAATTTGTTAAGTTGCACTCAAGAATTACCAGTATCATACAAAATGCATTATCAGAACATTGTAATAAGATATGTCAGACCTGTACTAGAAAAACTGGTACCAATCTTCTATCTGGTCTATGAACCATGGTCCCGTTCTTGGCAGCTGTAGGAATTACTGGTAATTTGTCAACATCTAATTAAATATGATTCAATGACCTACTTACTTCCTTGCATCAGGCAATAAAATCATGGAAGTCGTCATATGGGTTCATTCAAGACAAAAATGTTTCGATTGCTCCAATCACTTTTAGCCTAGCCATGCACAGCTATGTTTGTATCTCTGTATGGTGGTCTTCCATTTACTGTAGAGCAAACTTGTCTTGTGCTGTGTTCAAATATGGACTTCTCTGCCTGATATAGCAATACAGCTCTGTCAAGTTACTGCCAGCTTGCCAGTCGTAAGGTGAACTATATAATAGAGTTTTCTATCGTAAGGATGTAAATCAGCGGCAGATGTGAAAAGCCTATGAGTAAAACATAACAATACAATGATAAAACTTTGTAGTAGCATGCAGGTTTCCTCAGTTCTCTACTGTTAGTTTAGGTCTCTGTGGCTTAATAGCTGCATAAACCTTGCAAACAAGAAAGAGCCATTGATTTGAACGAATTCAGGCATGCACTGAGGGGGTAGAATTGTGTCTCTGCAGGGCACTCATTCTTTTTTTGTTGTCTCTGAATTGCCATGATGTGCACAGAATAAGATTGGCCTCTCACAATGACCACCTCCACTGGCAAAATTCTGCACATTGTACAGTATGAAGTGATGCGAGGCAGGGCATGCAGACAGGAATGGGCAGCAGGCTGAGGAATGGTGTGTAGTTACTCCATTTATGTTTCCAGAAACTTGTGTCCTCTCCTGCCTGTACGCACTGGGCATGGCCCACTGCCCAAGACCATTTAATTGCATGGGCTAGGATATGAACTGCCAACTGCCATGTTTGGCACATGAAAACAGCAATTTTGAGCTTACTGCAAAAGAACTAAAACGGCATGTGGTTGCTTTCAGAGATAATATAGAAAGCTTGGGTTAAAAGGTAGCTGACATTCTCTGCATACTGTGCAAATATAGAACCACATTTTCAAACATTTGATACTGACAGCTATGGAAAAAATGTTCTAGATGTGTTCTTCAGCACAAAGGAAAAGTGCTGAAGAAAAAAAGACCATATAAACATGTAAGTATTTTCATCCTCGTAGGAAAGCATTCTCATCATTACAGGATTAGCAACTGCAGTTTTCCAGGAACTCTTGCAGAAATTTCTTCTGAAGACCGCAAACAATAGTGTTTAATAACTAGATTTACTGTATTAGGATGCATCTTGTTCCTGAGTTCCCTTGGTGTAGTGGTCCCGATACTTGTGCTGCGAACAATTCTGGCTAGGCCTGGGAAGTCACCAGGGCATGAAAGTAAGGTCTACCCAAGAACACAGTAGCTTACTCTGACACTTATGCACAGACACACACAGATGGCCAAATACAAATACACAGATGCTTTAAAAAATGAAAATGGTTATTTTTTTTCATCACATAAAAGTGTGTGGAAGTGGCAATTAGCCAAAGTAATGAAACACTTCACATTTTTCTTTGGGAAAGTCAAGCCAAAACCAGTTACTTAAGTCTAGAATTACCAAACTGTACACTACTGTCTGGAGTTGCTGATTGTTAATGGAGTACCTTCAGTTTTATTGAATTATCTTTCTCTGAGAAATTACTTCAACAACTTTCAAATTTCTGTGGTTTACTCATAGAAAACAGTTGTCAATAAATATTGGCAGGTAGGAATCTTATACTAAGCTGACTTATGCTGATGAGATTTCAAATATTTTTGGCAGAATAGAAGGAGCATGACCAAATAAACATCATATATAAGTTTTATGACATGGTTGCATCTTTACTACAGAGTGGGTCCTCTTCCGTTTGTGATCTGGAACAAGAGATATTTTAAAGGGCACTGCAGCTTCTTCTCTTTCCATTCAATTGGTTTCCTTCCCAGGCTGCCAGTATTTCATTTATTTTTCCCTAAATGAATGAAGCTGCTGAGTATTTTATCTCTTTGCTTCAACATTCTGTATTGACTTTTTATGCTGTCATTTTGAACACTAAATGAAAAGCTCTGTATTTGCCAAATTTCTAATGGTGGCTTTCCTTTCATGAGGAAGTGACATATGTTTAAATCGTTCTGTTGGTGCTTAGAGAGTATAGTGAGTTTGACTAAAAGTTCAAAACCAAGCCACAAAACAGGCTATAATTCAATCTGGAAAAAAACTACTTCTCCATTTTGAGTTTGGGTAAGAATTGTGGAATTCAGGCCTTTTCCCTTCATACCAACAAAGCTGTAATGGTTTGTTTCCACTTAGGATATAATGGTTCACTTCTGACTTGTATTTCCATTTACTAGAATCGATTTTTGAAACACTTTATCCTATGTGTATTTATTTTGTTTTTATAAAGTGCTTCCAGTGAGGACATACTTTACAAAAAACAGCTTTTAATGTCTACAATTACTTCAATCAGTGCTCAAAGAATTTGTTTTAAAGCAAAATAAACTTGAAATAAAATGGAAAAACTAAATTCAAATTTAGAAATTAGGACACAAAAAAGAGCAAGTGATTACATTCTAGATTAAGTAGAAAGACACCCAAGTGAAAAGGAATACTGTAAATTACTTCCATTACTAAAAGGCTTAGTGAGGGAGTTGTTCATGATTTTGGTTAAATACATATCCCATTTTTCACCGGTCTGGGGTTCTGTTCTGCAGATGTCGTTATGCCGACTGGAAAAACCTTGCTGAAATTTTACAAGAAAGAATGGCTGTGCCTTCACTGCCACAGGGCAGACCCAAGCCCAAATTAATTAATATTAATTAAATAGTTATTAATCATAGCATTGACTATGGTGTAATTATTAGTGGTAACTTAATTATGTTAGTAGTAGGAGGCTATACAGCTGGCATTCTTGGAGGAAACCTTGCAGTGAGGATGTCAGGTGGAACAAATTATTTGGGTCCTTTCTTGCAGGGATGCCAGGACCTTTTCTAGGAGCACTTTCATGTGCCAAACCACAAGGGCAGGGGGAGTTTGAAGGCAGCCTGAACTTGGACTGAATTTAAGCTATTTACAAGAACAGTTTGGACACTTGATCCTGGGTTTTGAAGAGAGTATGGAAAAAGTACAATGTGATTGTTGCTGAGGTAAAATTCCTGCCCACATCTCCTCCAGAAAGTCCAGTCAGGCTTTCAGATGATTTGGGTGCTATGACAAAATCCAGTCCTAATATTAAGTGGCAGGGATTTTTGAGCTGTGTCATAGCTCTGTGTGTTCTTGTTTCTTTTGAATTTTTATTTCTGTCAAAACCACATACCTTTTGCTATTTTGGAGTTGATGCTTTTCTTCACTTTTGTCTATAACCTACAGTCTGAGTCTAAGGGATAAACCCTTGGAAGAAGATAGTCTCCCCCATCTATAATGCAAATCCTTAATATGCCACAAAGTGATCCTCTGTAGGATGCATAGATGCATGCCCATCTGTGAAATTACTGTGGCTTTTATCAAAGAATCTCATCTAATTCCAACAAAGTTCTGAAAATTTTTTGCCTAAGCAAAGCACGCTGATACCCATAATGGACTTGCTGAGATCATTCATCAAATGCTGATTCCCTACAAAATACTTTTCTTACGTCATATTTTAAATTGCACTAAAATGATGGACACAGTTATAAATTCCATACATTACTAAAATTATTAAAAATATTAAAATTAAAAAAAACTATTAAAAAATACTGAAAAACAAACCCTGTGTTCTCAGGCTGCTGTTCCCACTTGAAGAATCACATAATTAAAAATTAACAGTTTGAGCTGCATGTCTTGGCACATCCCTACTTGTTCATCTACAATGTGATGAAGTTGTTTACTGTGAAGAAGAAAAGAAAAATATTGCATGTAGGAAGATCAGTAGTGCAGGCATGGGAGGTCTAACCATTATCTTCTTTCTTCAGCAAATCTTCATAGGAGGGGTTCCAGTGACACTGTAAAAGAAGACAGAGATTAAAGCAAAACAAATGTGTTCATGGAAACAAAATTTAAAATGTCTGTAGCATGCAATTACTAGGTACCTCAGAGAGCCATATGTCTGCCAGTTCTTCTGGCATTAAAAAATGAAGAGAAAAATGAAACTATTGAAGGCATTCTTACCAGATGACTTGCACCATGTCTGGTGCATGTTTTATCATCAGCAATGTAGTCGAGGAATCCCTATTTCTCTGATAAAAGGAGCAACGCTAAATGATTCAGTTAAAGATTTCCAGGGTGGCATTGCTAAATTGTTTGTGAGAAGTCAACCCTGACAGAAGCATGTTCAGCCTCATCATAGAAGTTAAGGACTTTGCTTATATGAAGGTAAAAGTCCAACTGGCTGATGCTGAAGATGCCAATGTTTTCATACTGAAGTTGCAGCAGGTTTTATGCATTTATTTTGTTCCCTGACTGGATCTCTAATATCAGAGGGAAGGATATTTCTTGGAAATGACTCTTGTAGACGTGGATCTGATTGCAAAGTGGAGGAGTGGGACATCTTTGCCTGTGAACCTCATATAAGGATTACCTTATATAACAGTGCAACAGTGGCACTTCTGTTTCTTTATCTTTTAAGGCTATTAATCAGTCATGCTTTCGGAAGAACATGAGGGGCACTAGTTGTCAGTTGATCCCAACACACATATAAAATGAATACAAGTATTTGGATAATGCTTTTTGCATAAATTCACAGTCTTGAATGCAGTTTCCCATAGAGTTTCTGGCTATAAGAATCTAACTAAATTATCTGTAATTCTACAGGAAAGAGGTTGTATCTACACTTTGCATCCAAAACTCAAGCACCAATATATTAATGAAAAGCTTTGATCAGGGTAAGCAACATATCTATCATACTAAAAAACATTCCCAGACCCTTGCCTGTGATTCAAGATGCAAACAACCATGGGATGCTCCGTCTGTTTTGGGTATTAATGAAGCGCAGTGCACTCTTCTTCTTTCATAGAAGTTCTTGTACCTAAATTGGAGAATACATTGAAAAAAAGTGTGTTTTCACAAGAAACAAGGGGGATGAATCATCCTTAGCTTAAGCATCTAAAGATTAGAAAATCTGCACAACTTAGACTACTTTTATTACCAGTGGAGAGAAAAAAATTATGTTGTCCTGTGATTAGAGTCCAACAAAGGGCACATTAATCCTTATTTGATAGTGCCTGTTTTTCTCTCTTGATCATAAGGTACCCTACAGGGATTAGGTCAGGCTTGACATCTCACTTTCAGACATCTTAAGTTAGACAATATGGCTCTGACTCAACAGGTCCTCTCCTACATGCTTTGTAGAATACGGTTGGTGGAATGACAACATGATTTTATGCTTTAATTACACTGCTAGCCATCTCTTGTATGGGTATCTAATTTTACTCTTTTTGATGCTTTTCCTTCCTTAATTTTATTTTAAATTGTATTGCAGATTCATATTTTTTTTAAACTCATTTAAGACCTTATATATTAGTCATTTACTACTTTACTGCAAAATGAAGTTTACATCCATTCTCTATAAACATCAAACACAAATCAATGAAATAGTAAGAACAGCCCTATGTTATTACTTCGGTCTCTGAAAAATCATGAAAAGTACATATTTTATAAAAATTGTATATTATGAACACTTTCTTTGAATTTCCTATTACCACTATTAATGATAACCTGAGTGCGTCATCTTGAAAGTGTCTATCTATCTGGCTTGTGTGCTAGAGAAATGCACTGTTATATTCTTCTGGTCAGTTACCAAATCCATCAAAGATAGTAATATTTCTAATATTTTGCTTGCTGTTCTGTATGTCTATAAGAAACTATGGGCATATGTCAAGTTCTTTGCCATCTGTGTAGCCGTAGAAATAATACAGCATCAATCAGTCTTGGAAATTGAGTTAAAGTTGGCAATTTTATTTTTCTGCACAGTCATTAAATATTTAATATTTTCTCTTGTCCTTCAGGGAATAAATTTAAGAAAAATGACTTCACCTCTAAATGGTCTCACTTCTACCAAGTGCCCCAAGTAAGCCTTTCCTATGATAGATTATGCTTGGTTCCACACAGCTACTACCTGCTCTGTTTGGTGACCATAATCAGTCTTGTCCAGATGTTTTTGCCTCCTTGCCTGCTAGATAAGGACTCTTTGTGAGACATTTTAAAATAGCCCATTTTCAGCCAAGGTCTTAGGTGTGTGTCAAAATGCTGAGAGCGGTATATTATTTAAAAGAAATATGTAAATTGAAGTATGTGCAGTTATTTCCTAAAATTGTTTTAGGTGCAAGGGAAAACAAGGAATTGAAAATGAATGAGAAAAAGAGAAAAAATATCTTTAGCATTATGGAGTGTTTTCCACTTATTAGGATACAGAAGCAATTTACATTTCAATATGTATTTAATCTAGTGAACAGGTAATGACTGTCCTTCAAAATATTCTTACTATATGCATTTTACAATTCATTTATAGGCCTGGTTTTGAGTAATCTATTTTGATTAATCTATTTTTACTAAACACTAGTATTCTGAAACAGTGAATAATGAAAAAAATATTCAGTAACATTTCAAACACTTGTGAATATAATTTAATTTTTGATTATTATTATTTATTTTCATTAGGTTTTCTGTGACTGGAGAAGCAAATTTGTGCTGTGTTCATATGAAAGTTCATGTAAAAAAATCTGTTGTCAAGGTAAACTTAATTACAAATCATAAAATGGTTTGGGACTGTTCCTTCAGGTAAAAATATATCGTACAATAACCTGAATGAAATATTACAGAGAAATATAAAGCTAGAAGATTAAAACTCAAAGTCTTAGTATTATAGTCCCAGTCTCCAAATATTCCATGGGAGAAATATCTTTTCATAAAAATTAAAAAAAAAAAATGGTAATGGCAACCCCTTTGGCTTGTGGAAACTTGTCCTTTCAGCAAATGGTGAAGAGCTCTGAGTCAGCCACCTGTTCAAAGTGTGGTCTGGAGAAGAGGGGATTGGTGCCCGAAAACATAATTCACACCATCTATCAAGATGAAAGTGGTATTGAAAAATTTGTCTCAGTAGAAAACACATCAGAGGAATGCCTTCTTCTGAATTAGGTATCTATACCAGACAAAAAAAAGGAGGGAAACTGCTCCTCTTCACACCTTTTCTTCTAGTCCTGGTTCAATGCCCTGCCAAGAATGAAATATGGAGGGCTCCAGAAAGTCTTCTCTCTGTCCTGTGAAGGCCTTACTGCCAGGTTAGAGGCTGTAATATGAGACCCAAAGCAATTTAGACACAGGGAATGTCCATGGCATTAGAAAGCAACTCAGTGGAGGTTCAAAGAGTTCAGTGGTCCCAGGAGTATCAGATCTTCAGATAATTCATCATGTTAGGTTGCAATCTCAAGATAGGTAGGGCTGCTGCCTTGCCAAAATTGCTATTTCCATGTATTTATTCTATGGAGACAACAGAGAACCCTTCCCAGATGACCACCAGACAACAGGGACAGAACCACTAATACAAACACAAATGAAAATGAGAAAGAATAAGTAAAGGTTTCATGTAGGTTTTTTTCAGAGCACTCACTGCCTTTGAAAATTTCTCACTAAATATGTTCTCTCTAAAAGGTGTTTTTGTACCAAAATAGAATGCATTATCCAGTCAGTCTCCATGGTAACTTTGTTTCTTATTAAATGGAAGAGGAAAAAAGCCTAATTAACTCATATGACCTTTTATTTGTTAAAGTGTTCTGCTATACCTTTAGTGACTCTGTCTGCTGTATATTGAAAGATGCCATTTCCCTTTGGCTGTTTTTCTTTTTTAAGAATTACAGGTTTTTCATATTAGTTTTAGATCATCATGTGCAAACAGCAAATGGTATATCAAGGGGGAGAATGATGCCTCTCTGCCTCTTGAAGCTTCTCTTAACTTTCAGACGTAAAACTACTTTATCTTGGTGCTGCAGGAATACTCATTATGCTTCTCATTCTCTTCATAAAATCCTAAATGATAGGCTTCCAACAATCATGTCTGGTGCTAGTCAAGTGCGATCCCTTAGACAATTAGTTTAACCCCTTTACCCAGGGAAATAAACTAAAATAAATAGTTTTATCCAAGCCTTTCAAAAGCATGCTAGAGCAAAAACAACAAAAAAGAAAGATAAAATAATATAAGGAATTTTCCAAAGGAAAAAGAGCAAGAAAATCCTTGGGCCTGGTTGTAATTCACACTGTGGCCTCTTTACTTTTCTAATAGTCTTAAGAAAGGTATCTACTGTATTTGTACATTAACACAACACTGGGAAATACTATGGACACAGAATACTGGAATCAATATTTTAAAAAATCTAAATATTCTTCAAAGATTTTCTATTTCTACAGATTTTAGTGTATAATTGAAAGGAAAAAATAAATTGAGAATTGAACCTTGAGTTTAGTTTTTTTAATTTTCCACAGATGATAGACTAAATGTTTATGAGCCTGTGCCCAGATCTTCCTGACACTCAAGGGAGAAGTGCTTAAGTCCAACACTGCAGCAAATAGCATCTGGGGTAGGCAATCCTGACACAGTTAAAAGGTTTTACAGAAGGGCTTCAGCAGCAAAGCTGCTATATGCAATACTTAGCCCAGTCTTGACTGAAGAAAGCATCATTATCAGTGAGGAGGAGAAAAGGAAGAGGAAGACCTCCAGGCTTTGAAACTAAGGGTACCCCAAGGGAGTTACTCAAACTACAGGCATATATGTGAATGCCTCCTCTTGCCACAGGCATCCAGGAAACTACTTGCTATTTGCTAGAGACCCATTACTAAACCAGCAAGGACCAACAGCAGGCAGCAGAATGATGTTCAACCAGGGCACGATAGCATCCTCACCCTGTTGGGATGCAAACCTAGCAGGTAGTTGCAGAAAAGCAGTTATGCATCACCTGGAGTAGAGCTCCCACAGTTCCTCTGTCCTCACCACAATCCAAGTCACACCTCCTTTGTGCACCTGGGAGGCATTACACCAGCGCTGCTGTGTAACTGGTTCTTGAACACTAGAAGAAACTCTCTTTCTCAGAGAATAGTGTATTCCTGTTCCTTGCCTTTCTTTAAACAACCTGCTGCAGCTGGTATTTAATCTGTGTATTTAGTCTGATGGGGCATTGAGGGATTCCTGGTGACTCTAGTAAATAAAGATATTTGAAATGTCACTGCTCTGTGACAGCGCTTGGCCTAATTGAAGCTGGCTCAAGTAAACAATGGGTTTAGGAAAAAAGTGTTTTGGAGCCATTGATTCTAAGTAACGTACAATGTTCTCAATACAAATGTAAGCCTCTCCTTATGTATTACAGGAGGGTGTTTTTATTAGGTTTGCTGGCTCCAGAAGGCAGCTATTCTTTATATATATGATCTTTGTACATTCATTTATGCTTCCAAATGGCATAGTGCTCTTAGACATGGACCATTTTTTAGGGTTTGCCCTTTTCATTGGCCTGTTTATCTGCAGCCTTAGAGTCTATTAGAAATGAACAGAAAAAACAGTTTTCACAGTTAATATGTGTTGGTTCTCTTGATACAATATCATCCATCTGGGATTAGGCAGACTGTTCCCCAAATACCATATCTTAGGCACCATCCTTGGAAAAAGGGGCCAGTCCCAAAGGGTAAGGCAGGCTGGTAGCTTTTCACAGAAAAGAGAGCACTCCCAAGCCATACATTGGGAAGGAAATAGAATGAGAATACAGGGTATGGCACTGGGACCTGGCCACTTGGCAGAAAGAGCCAGGGAGGAGTGGAAAATGGTTGGAAAATGGTTAGAATATGAGTGTGGTTAAAGTCTTAGGATACGTAGGTGGAAGGAGAAGCTGCCTGTGTTACTTTGCAGTGGGTTCTGGTCAGAGTCCAAGGCAGCACAAATATATTTTCAAATAACAAATGTTTGACTGATGAGGTGGGACTGAGAAATTTGCCATGGTTCAGTCAGGCTGTTTGTTATGCCATTCTTATGGCAACAGAGAAATGATGGGACATGGAGAAAAATGTAGGGGAAGTTCCTTTGAAGTCTGGAAAGGAGAGGTAATAAGGATAGAAGAGGCCTCTAGAAGAGGATAGGCAAAGGCTGACTGGTGCAGGTATTAAAGGCTATGGTGGTATGCAAATGCAAATGATGTGAACATGGGCTAAGACTACAGAATTGAAAGTGTCTGCTCCAGGGTACAATGTTTAGCCCGTGGTGTAGGGTGGCCATATTGTCACAGGGCAATGTTACAATAGTCCCTTCTACATTAAACTGACAGCTTCCACCCTGCAAAGCTTTGGCCTTCTTGGTCCTCCTGTCATGCTCTGTGGTCATACAACAGAATACTTTTTTTTGTGAATTTTTTAGTTTCAAGTGTCTGTAATAATTTGAGGGCTGCATTTCAGGCTATCATACATAGCTGCTGATTTATATCACAAAACTGAGGTTGTGTTACACACCCTTAAGCATGGCATGACAACAGGAATACAGGTGTGTGGAGGTTTTTGGAGGTACACAAGAGAGAGAGTTTTGGAGAGATACTCAAAACGATAGCAGACAAATCTGGTGCATTTTTGTCATTGCTGCTTTTTGATAGCCATCACTCACCAGAACCATGCTGTCGTGGTTTAAGCCCAGCTGGTAACTAAGCACCACGCAACTGCTCGCTCACTCCCCCCCGGTGGGATGGAGGAAACAATCAGAAGAGTAAAAGTGAGAAAACTCGTGGGTTGAGATAAAGACAGTTTAATAGGTAAAGCAAAAGCTTTGCATGCAAGCAAAGCAAAACAAGGAATTCATTCACCACTTCCCATTGAGAGGCAGGTGTTCAGCCATCTCCAGGAAAATAGGGCTCCATCACTCATAATGTTTACTTGGGAAGACAAAATGCCATAACTCTGAACGTCCCTCCTTCCTTCTTCTTCCCCTAGCTTTCTATGCTGAGCCTGACGTCATATGGTGTGGAATATCCCTTTGGTCAGTTGGGGTCAGCTGTCCCAGCTCTGTCCCCTCCCAAGTTCTTGTGCACCCCCAGCCTACTCGCTGGTGGGGTGGTGTGAGAAGCAGAAAAGTCCTTGACTCTGTGTAAGCACTGCTCAACAGTAACGAAAACATCCCTGTGTTATCAGCACTGTTTTCAGCACAAATCCAAAACATAGCCTCATACTAGCTACTATGAAGAAAATTAACTCTATCCCAGCCAAAATCAGCACACATGCCAAGGTTTTGCTTTAGAGGAAACTAGTCCCAGGAATAAACCAACATCTGTGCAATCAGGGGACCAGGACTCAGAGTGAGCTGGTAACTCTCATACTCATGAACCTTTCCGTCTCTCAGATACAAAAAAATCCTGTGAATTTCATTAAGAAAGAGGGCAAATAGAAACAAATAGAAATTTAATTCAATCTAGAGCACAGCAGCACATGATACCAACTTCAAGCTGATGTAAGCTTCATTGATGGCACTGATGACACTTAGAATGTCTACAAGAGGCACCTGACAGACACTCAGCAAAGAGGCTGACACTGAGTATTCTCAGTGTGTTTGGGACCATCACAAACTGCACCACCAAAGCCAGGGTAAGTTGTGTGCTTTTGATCATCTGATTTCTGAGGAATGGCATGGCCTCACTTGGGTATAATGTGATGCAGTGGCATTGTGATGCTGCAGCAGATTTACTGTTTCTGTTACTGTTTCCCAAACTTATGAGTCATAGCTTGTGTCAGAGTCCTGCAAAGTAGGATTGGTGTGGATGCTGAGGCACCATGGGATCCATGTGGGATTAAAAACACATATGAAATAAAGGCAAACTAGGGTATGACCTGGGGTCTGGAATGGCCTTGCCAAAGGTATCACTAGGTCCTGCAGGATAGCTGGTATTCCCAAAGACTTCTCATATAACATGTGAAGATAGCTGGGAAGGCCAGAAGATACTATATGAGCCTGAAATGAGTGAGGAAGATCAGGCTCAACCTTCCTTACTGACATGTCCTTTGGGAACAATCTAACAGAAGGCAGCACAGATATAGAACTGGAAAGCACTTCCCCATGGGACTCTACAGTCCCATGTTCATTATCCATGCTGGGGACACACCTGGCCCCAAACTCAACAGGAACAAAGAATTATAGTTGCTGGCCTTTTAGTATGTGTGAAATGTTGTAGCCGTGTACAAGACAGCAGTAGCTAAGTGAAATGTATGGAGAATCATTGGCACACTGCTTGAGATATGTGACATGGTTACTGGATATTGAGTGAGCTTAGACCAGCAGCTTGGAGCAAAATGGTGAACAGAGCTTTAACAATGCAGGATGTGGCACAAGGCACTGAGCATCTAGCTTTTTTCAGAACAGTTTACCTACCCCTTGCAGAGGACCTGGATAGGAAGCCATGCTCCCTAAACAACCATCCTCAGAAAATCCTTAACTGCAGCTGCCACAGGACCTGTTCACTTACTGCTCCACAAGCCCTGCTTGAGCTCCAGCTTTCTGACAGCACTGTGGTTTTAGAGTTTCTTCATTCTAAATGCCATGCAGAGAGGCATGAGGCCAAACAAAATGTCACATCAGATGTTGAAGAAGTGACCATAGTATGAGCATTATAAAACTGATTTTCTACAGCTCAGTGCAATTTCTGGTATAGAAACATAGAATCATAGCATCGTTAAGGTTGGAAAAGACCCTTAAGATCATCAGGTCCAACTGTTAACCTAGCACTGCCAAGTCCACCACTAAACCATGTCCTTAAAACTGGCACTCTAGCAGAGAAGATACCTGAAAGAGCAGCAGATAGGGAAATATTTATCACCCACACTGGGGAGAGCCATCCTGAGTTTCAGTGGGCCAAAGAAGGAACTGAAAGGTTAGCAAGGAACTGAATTAACATCCCAAATATAAACCTTTGACACCATTTCTCACAGCATTCTCCTGGAGAAACCGGCTGCTCATGGCTTGGACAGGTGTACTCTTTGCTGGGTAAAAAACTGGCTGGATGGCCAGGCCCAAAGATTGGTGGTGAATGGAGTTCAATCCAGTTGGCAGCCGGTCACAAGTGGTGTTCTGCAGGGCTCAGTACTGGGGCCAGTTCTGTTTAATATCTTTATCAATGACCTGGACAAGGGGATCGAGTGCACCCTCAGGAAGTTTGCAGACAACAGCAAATTGGCCATGAGTGTCGATCTGCTGGAGGGTAGGAAGGCTCTGCAGAGGGATCTGGACAGGCTGGATGGATGGGCCAAGGCCAACTGTATGAGGTTCAACAAGGCCAAGTGCCGGGTCCTGCACTTCAGTCACAACAACCCCATGCAACGCTACAGGCTTGGGGAAGAGTGGCTGGAGAGCTACCCAGTGGAAAAGGACCTGGGGTTATTGGTCAACAGCCAGCTGAATATGAGCCAGCAGTGTGCCCAGGTGGCCAAGAAGGCCAATAGCATCCTGGCTTGCATCAGAAATAGTGTGGCCAGCAGGACCAGGGAAGTGATTGTCCCCCTGTACTCGGCACTGGTGAGGCCGCATCTCCAATGCTGTGTTCAGTTTTGGGCCCCTCAGTACAAGAAGGACATCGAGGTGCTGGAGCGTGTCCAGAGAAAGGCAACGAAGCTGGTGAAGGGTCTGGAGCACAAGTCTTATGAGGAGCGGCTGAGGGAAGTGGGGTTGTTTAGCCTGGAAAAAAAGAGCCTCAGGGGAGACCTTATCACTCTCTACAACTACCTGAAAGGAGGTTGTAGAGAGGTGGGGGTCAGTCTCTTCTCCCAAGTAACAGATGACAGGACAAGAGGAAATGGCCTCAAGTTGTGCCAGGGGAGGTTTATATTGGATAAGAGGAAAAATTTCTTCACCAAAAGGGCTGTCAAGCACTGGAACAGGCTGCCCAGGGAAGTGTTTGTGTCCCCATCCCTGGAGGTATTTAAAAGACATGTAGATGTGGTGCTTAGGGACATGGTTTAGTGGTGGACTTGGCAGTGCTAGGTTAATGGTTGGACTTGATGATCTTGAAGGTCTTTTCCAACCTAAATGATTCTATGATTCTATGATTCTATGTTACAATAGTCTTTCTCTTTTTTTGTTATTTTTTACAACAGAAATGTGTGTATTTTGTCTGTGCAAGATAGTAAATAATTCCATCAACAGCAAATGCTACAGTATTTCAGAGCAATATAGTGTAAAAGATAGATTAGGAAGACAATTTTAGTCTGTTGTCCGACACCAACCTCTTCCTAGTATATCTCGGGTTTTTCTCTAATCTTTGTTACCTTCTCCATGCCACTTCAGGTACCACAAGACTGGAAGGGAACTTCTGAGTCATCAGTTCCAGCAGGTTCATCACCTGTTAGCCATCAATTAACCTCTTTCTAGAACTGCCAGGCTGAAAAAAGTTGAAGGTATTCTCCTTCAAGCCTCCAAACAACCTGTTCAGCACTTCACTGTGCTGTTTGGAAATAATCTAATCTGCAGTAAATGTATTCCTGGTCCATTCATACCTATGCCAAAGCAACTCTTTAGCATAAATAGATTTGTATCTCTCTTGTTCTTTCTCTGCTTGAGATATTTATAGACAGCAATGACACCCCCACTCAGCCTTCTTCCTGCTTGTCTAAGCAAGCCACGCATCTCAGTCTCAGCTAATAAAATGTGTTTTCCATTCTCTAGAACAGTCTGGTTAACCTTCCCTGAGTTTAGCTTATCTGAATTCATCTCCATGAACACAGGTAATCAGAAGTGTATGATCTGCCTGATGGGACCTCCAGAGGACTGTACTATTCATGCTTCTGTCTCTCTGTAGGAAGGGATACATTCTAGATTTAAACTTGCATTTTTCACAGTCTCATGATATTGGTGGACATATTTCCTGGACAGATCCTCTGTTACTTTTCCACAATGGGTGTCACTTTACTGTGCGAGTATTCTTACTGATTTCATCTAAATAATTTGCAGAGTAAGATACCACTTACCAAGAATGAATCTACATTTTGCTTGGAATCTACAAAGTACAATATACACCTACTTTACAGGCTAAGTAAGAATTTACCAAGTACCTGCAGGATTATTCCTTCCGTTATGCACTTCTGTTTATAAACCACTAGATTATTCTCTATAAATCCACAGAAAAAAATAAGGTGGCTGAGACTGTTTCCGTTTAAGCTGAAGCTTTCAAGAAGCATTATTGGAATAAGGCACAGCCGCTATTTTTTTTTTTTTAAATAGAAAAAAGACAGAGGATTTATGATGTGTGTAACTGTGTTAGAAGCTGATTTGAATTCATTTAACCTGGGGCCTCTAACGATAATGTAGTTGAAATAATTTTAATTATTATCATTCTTATTGGAGACAGTCGAATATTTTTTTCATTAAAATCTGTGGCTTGTTAAATGAACTAAGCTAGGCATCTTAAAACAAAATGGCATTAAAAATGAACATGCCATCCATTATAAGGAGATGCAACATAGATTATATTTACATTTTTTTGACATTGTGCTATAAATCAGGGTCAAATACTGATACGCATCACCTGATAATGTGCTTCATGATTGGCAAAGTTTGCAGTGTCTTTTGGCTTAGTTGGGAGGAAGGCATGTAGCACCTTTGGGTACACTTGAAAAGAAAGACTGTAGCACCCATCATTTTCAGTGCAGACATTCCTGTCTTTTGTTTATTTACCAGACTTTGCCATCAGAGCAATAGTTTGTTCTGGCTGTTGTTTTAACTTGTGCTTTCCTGTACAATGCAGGTGTCTGTAAGCTGCTTATTTCCCTTGGTGGTTTTGTTGCCTTTTACTGAGCCTTCAGTGCAAGCTGGCTGCTCCTTGGGGGTGTGGAACGGAGGGGCATTCCCAGAGGCAGCAAGGCATGGTAACTGGTTCAGGCAACTGTCCAGTGAATGCCAGGAAGTCCCTAGCGTGAGGCAGGTGTGGAGTTAAGCCCGGAGGTCAGCCCATGGGTCAGGGTCCGGGTCTGGATCAGCGGGTATGTGGCAAGGCACAGGCATGGCCATGACACCGCTGCAGTGTGGCTCTGGCAGCACCTCAGGGTGCAAGTCTCAGCTTAAAACTAGTTCCTGGGCAAGGAGGCAGATTCCTGGCTGGGGCGTCTTAGCAGACCTGTCAGAGGGAGCCTCCACTGAGGATTTTATCAGAGCTTTCGTCAACAGCTGTCTTCAAGGCCAGGCACCTGCACCATTATCTAAGTTGGCCCTGAGCCCAGGGAGACAAATCCCCAGGAGTGGGGCGATGTGCTCAGGTGTCTGACGTTCAGTATCACTGTATATTATGGCTATCATAGAGGAAATTATATTGTTCAGCGTGAAAAAGTGCCCCCGGATGGCAAATAAATCAGTCGTACAGTTACGTTATTCACTGGTATTAGTTGAATGTGATTGCTGTCTGTCATTGAGGCTAAGTAGATTAATTGGTTCCTGACCAGCCATTCTTCTTCTGTTTGAGAAGGGCCCAAAGAAAAAAACGCCAATAGAAATGTTGTAATTTAGCTACCAGCAAAATTTGCATGCTTAATTCCCTCTCTTAAGTTTTTGAGAAATCATTTCTTAGGTTTGCAATAATGTGAGCATCTTAATGCTAACTTAGGTCTTATGGTTCCAGGATTTTCCCAAATGTCAGATAACAACAAAGGAGGTGAAGGCAGACTGGTGTGATAAATTAAGAGAATTACTAAAAGCGACACAGTTCACCACAAATAAAACAACAAGGAGGCCAAGATGCAAACAGAGAAGTACTCTTACCTTTTCTCAGTTTTCTCCTATGAAAGGTAGCTATTTATTAAACAGTGGTGAGCTGAGAAGGGGGTTGGAACTGCAAGCAAGGAAACTGCCTCTGTATTTTTCATTCCTGCTGTTCTGAGAGAAAAAGGACTTAGTCTCCACAGTTTGTAAATAAATAGGACAGCATCAAAGGTACCTGGGTCCACCCATTCCTCCTCCTAACAGAAATAAGATGCAGGACCCTGAATGTTGAGTAAATGCTGGGGTCAACAGGGGCAGCAACATTTATACCTCCTGCCTTGGCATCTGTTTGTATTACTGATAACTTTTTCCATGTACTGTACTTGAAAGAAATGTAACTGTTTTAAGTCAAGGAAAGTTTGATCATCCAACTTCCTCTGTCTCACTGCTGCTTATGTTTAGGCTTGGATTATTTTGTACGAGAAAAAACAATTCTTTTAAAACACTCTTCCAGCCTTCTTTAAATATTTGCATTCCCAGGAAGATGGAATGTCTTGCTGAGGACTCCTATCAAAAGCATATGTATGAGCTCAAGTACATGCTACTTTTACAAATTAAGACTCCTCCCAAACATTCAGGAGGAAGAAACATGGCTGTAGAAATATTTAAATGACAGAATCACAAATTAACAGATTAATGTGCAATTAGAACTGGCAAAAAAAATTGTAAATGTTTTCCCCACTACTAGCCAGATAAAAAGCAAAATATTTTAAAAGAAATGGAATCACTCTGCTGCAAGCATAAAAATTACTGACATAGACTCATATGAAAAAATATGTCATTTTCTATAAAAAGTGCAGGAAGATCCCTAAAAGAAAGAACCTTT
Source organism: Theristicus caerulescens (assembly GCA_020745775.1). Lineage (NCBI taxonomy): Eukaryota > Metazoa > Chordata > Aves > Pelecaniformes > Threskiornithidae > Theristicus > Theristicus caerulescens. The sequence continues at coordinate 107,233,332 of CM036559.1, forward strand.
GGATGATTCCTATCAGAGATATATAAATATTCCTATTGATAGATAATTAACTAAATTAAGTGCTGTATAGAATACACTTGATTCCTACGAGAAATGTATTTTGACTGCTATATATTGTCACTATTTTCTTTTGCTTGAATACATCTCACCTAACTTCATCTGTTTTGAAACTTCAGTAGCTACTCTGAACAGGTTGCTAAATTTCCCTTGTTAGTTGTCTGGAGAGGAGTCAGCATGTCTGGAGAGCATTTCTGCTCACCATCTTTCCTTTCTTACTCTTTGGTCTAATTTGGTTGGTGTATGGATTGGTTACCTGGGTGGTGGTGACTCAAATTTTGAATCACTAGCTAGACATGAGCTAAGCAAATAAAGTATTGGGAATTATGCTGCTTCTCACTTACAAACTGACCAAATGAATGGCTTTGGTGAAATCTGTCATAGTGTGGGTATTAGGATATGTCTTGCTTTCCATGTATTTGGTAAGATCTTTTTCTTCACCTTCACTAGTATTAATCTGAAGTACCTGCATTAAGAAGAAAAGACACCCTTGTCTCACTCAAGCTTCAGTTTGACATAATTGAAAAGTACTTGGTCTTTAAATATAAAATTCCTTTTTCTGAAGCATTGTTGTTCCTGTTTAGAGGAAGAAACAGAATGTAAGATGTGCTTGTTCTATAATTGGCCTCTTTTTCTAGTATTTATTTCTCTCAGAGACTTTTATTTTCCTTGACTTCTTGTTCTGTTCTCAGACGTGTATGATAATCTCACTTTGCTCTCCTACTGCTACTGTTTTCAAGTGGCTGCAGTTATAAGTACCTAACCTGCTGAGACATAGTTTATTTAATACCTGAAGCTGTCTTAGGGACCAGACGTTCATACAGAATACAAACAATTGTCAACGGGGAAATGGATCTGGAAGAAATAAGGACCTAGTCAAATCTTCAGCAGATGAGAAAGAGTATGGGGAGATTTTTATGTACAGGAAGTAGTAATCACCAAAAGTGTGTCCAGGCTTTGTGTAAACATGGGAAATTTTTAAAAAGATTCCTCTGATAGCCCAGTAGTTTTGTTGATTGTGTTCCTCATAAAACAGGGGAATAGACATAAGCAAATCTTGAACATTTATATTCTTTGGGAATAGGTTTCTTCATAACATGAGAAGGAAAAATAAGAATAAAGCATCCTGTACCTGAAATGTCTGACTTTTCAGTTTCAGTTGGCTGCCCAGATCTGGGAATATTTGAAAAGTTTTGTTTCCGGTTTGAGATCACCGTTCTTGCTCATTTTGAATGTCAGAACCCCCACTAAGGAGGGAGATGGGGAGAGCTCAAATAGTCTAGTTTCCTGCCTGGGCCAAATCATATTTCCAGATAAAGTCAGGGCCAAAATGTCTGTACATGAGCTTGTGCAATTAAAGTGTGCATTTGCTAATAAGGCATTTTTTGCAGTGTTTGATTCCAGTGAACATTTTGTCCCATTGCACTACCGAGACGAGAATTGCCTATTTCAACATTTCAAAACCTGTAAATGAAGCTCCGATTATCATCAGATCAATTTAAAAGTAATGATGCTTTAAAGATTTTCATTCCTTTTTTTGTTGCCTGATTGCTACACTGTCAAGATAAATTTGAACATGTATTCAAACTTTTCTCCATATCTATAAAGCATAAAAGCTTCCCATTTTTGAAATGAAAGCCTGGATTCCAGAGTGTTCAGATGACTTCAGGAGGCATGACTATAAGGAAAAACATTACAAAGAAATACCGAGGCACAGACAGCAGTGACCCTCTTCAATTCCACTTCCAGAGACACTATCTGCCCTAGAGATGTCACAAACTGAATAAAAGAAAGCAAAAGAAAAGAGCAGCTTTTCCTTCTAAATGAGGAACAGAGGTATACAGAGGGAAAAGCTCCCATCCGTTAACACATTTAGGCATATTTAATTTGAGAATTTCAGCTCCATTAAACAAAACACATACAAGTTTGATTTTAATTATGTTCTTAAAACCAATTGACTTCACTAATACTCCTCAGGAACTTGTATTTATGCACATTAAAGTTTTTCTCTGAACTGGAATCTATCTCTCAAATTCAGGTCACCTAACTTTAGGCACCTGACTAAAGTCCTGCCATGGACTCTCTTCATTGCTTAGTAGAAAGGGATAACAGATGTTAGATGTGTCTGTGCAAAATACTTGCAGTTATGTATGATAAATGCAGCCTATGGTCACATATATAGTATGTGATAGTTTCGAGATGTCATTCCAACAGCTTAACCACAGGACTGTCTTTTTCTGCATTATTTCTAGACATGACTGATTCACCGAAGTGAGGAGGCAGCAGCTTTTTTCAGTGCAGAATATGGGAGGGGGACAGCAGTGAAAGGAGAAGTTGATAAAGGGAACCCAACACATACAGTCTCAGGTGGTGCAACCAAAGGACTAAATGCTTTTAAAGAGGAGGCCCTAGGAGGTAATTTAATGACTTCTTCCAATTTAAAAGAGATTCTTCATTCTGATTTGAATTATGTAAATCAATATGGGGCACTGGCATAGCACAAGAAATACAACATGTTTCTGAATATCTAGCCATGCATTCAGTAACACCATCTTTGTATCACAAAATGATGACATCTTGTCAGCCAAAGAAGTAGACCTTTATTGCTGTAGGTGCATTAAATACCCTGAAAGAGAACCAGTTTAGGAATACACTGAGAATTTTTGTGTGTATCTGAAACTGCGAGCAGGTGCTCATCCTCCAAAATGTACCAAGTTCCTATTTAGATCTCTCAGGTCTGAGTGACTAGTAGAGTCAGACTCTCCAGAAACCCTCCAATGGTGCTCAGTTATTGTCTGAATATTATTTTGGTTTATGTTTTTATTATGCACATCATGTGAACACATATATATTTTTAATAAAAAATTCATTTCATTTTTTCTTTTTTTTAATGTCAGTAAGTGTTTAAAGAGGAAACACTGCCCCTTGAAGTATGTGGAAATGGCTGTGTTTGTAAGACTATACATAATGAAGGAAAAAAGTTTTAAAGTGGAATAATCTATAATCTTGAGTGGATGGACCGCAAGATGGGGACTAGGGGATCAAAGTCCCTCCCACTGTAAGAGAAGATCAGGTTTGTGACCACCTGAGGAACCTGAACATACATAAGTCTATGGGACCTGATGAGATACAATGCAGAGTCCTGAGGGAATTGGCTGATGTAGTTGCCAAGCCACTCTCCATGATATTTGAAAAGTCATGGCAGTCAGATGAAGTCCCTGGGGACTGGAAAAAGGGAAACATTGCACCCATTTTTAAAAAGGTAGAAAGGAGGACCCTGGGAACTACCAACCTGTCAGCCTCATCTCTGTATCTGGGAAGATCATGGAACAGATGCTTCTAGAAGCTATGCTAAGCCACATGGAGGCCAGGGAGGTAATGCGAGACAGCCAGCATGGCTTCACCAAGGGCAAGTCCTGCCTGACCAACCTAGTGGCCTTCTGTGATGGAGTGACTACATCAAGGCAAGGCTATGGATGTCATCTATGTGGTCTTCTGTAAGGTCTTTGACACAGTGCCCCCCAACACCCTTCTCTCTAAATTGGAGAGGTATGGATTTGATGGGTAGACTGTTCGGTGGATGAGGAATTGGTTGGATGGTCACATCCAGAAGGTAGTGGTCAACAGCTCAATGTCCAGATGGAGATCAGTGATAAGTGGTGTCCCTCAGGGGTCCGTATTGGGACCAGTACTGTTTAATATCTTCATCAATGACATAGACAGCAGGATCGAGTGCACCCTCAGCAACTTTGCAGATGACACGAAGCTGAGTGGTGCAGTTGACATGCCTGAGGGACAGGATGCCATCCAGAGGGACCTGGACAATCTCGAGAAGTGGGCCTGTGTGAACCTCATGAGGTTCAACAAGGCCAAGTGTAAGGTCCTGCACCTGGGTTGGGGCAACCCCTGGTATCAATACAGGCTGGGGGATGAAGGGATTGAGAGAAGGACTTGGGGATACTGGTGGATGAAAAGCCAGACACGAGCCAGCAATGTGCACTCACAGCCCAGAAAGCCAACTGTATCCTGCATCAAAAGAAGTGTGGCCAGCAGGTCAAGGGAGGTGATTCTGCCCCTCTACTCTGCTCTGGTGAGACCCAACCTGGAGTACTGCGTCCAGCTCTGGAGTCCTCAGCACATGAAAGACATGGACCTGTTGGAGAGGGTCCAGAGGAGGTCGATGAAAATTATCAAAGGGATGGAACACTTCTTCTATGAAGAAAGGCTGAGAGAGCTGGGATTGTTCAGCCTGGAGAAGAGAAGGCTGTGGGGAGACCTTCTGCAGCCTTTCAGTACTTAGAGGGTGCTTTTAGAAGAAAGATGAGGACAAACTTTTTAGCATGGCCTGCTGTGACAGGACAAGGGGACTTGTCTTTAAACTGAAAGAGGGTAGATTTAGACTAGATATAAGGAAGAAATTTTTTACAGTGAGGGTGGTGAGGCACTGGAACAGGTTTCCCAGAGAGGTGGTAGATGCCCCATCCCTGGGAACATTCAAGGTCAGGTTAGACAGGGCTTTGAGCAACCTGGTCTAGTGGAAGGTATCCCTGCCCATGGCAGCGCCGGTTAGAACTAGATGACCTTTAAAGGTCCCTTCCAAACTAAACCATTCTATGATTCTGTGATAAACTGACATTAACCTTCAAAATAATATATTGAATACATCATGTCTTTTCAGATTTCTTAAAAAATGTATTTAACAAGCACTTAAGACTGTATGAGGTTTTCAAGTTTTAAAAAACTTATGACTTAACATTACTACCAGGGGTTTTTAGACCATACCTCTGTCAGCTAGAAAAAAATGCAAGGTCAAGATGCATCATCTTTGCACCACTGTGGAAAGTGCTAGTTTAAGAAAAAAAAAAAAAGGAAGAATTTGAAATATTGTAAAGATGAGACAGAAATATGATAGGGATAATGGAATCGTGGTAAAATAGCAATCATGACTGGATTGGGTTTGTTCAAATGTATACATTCTTCAGAGGAAAAAGAAATAAATATTAAGCTTAGCTCTAGATATTAATGATGTCATAGATGGTTATAAAGTAGGAAATTATTGTATAGACAAAAGGGAATCTGCTTAAGTAAAAAATTGCTTTGAGGAAGAATTGTAAAAAATGTTCTAAGGATTAGAGCTGTTACGTAGTATCCAAGGACTGGATGGGAACTGGAACAGACATCTTTGAAATATTGATAGAAAGAAATATTGTTGGGAATCATGTAATGGTAGAAGATTTTAACTTTCCACATACAAACTGGAGAACAGACAGAATGAAAGTGAATGATATGGTCAAGGCATTTCTAGAAATGTTGGCTCAAAGATTTATTCACATAAATACTACATGAGTAAGAAATGGCGTTGTTTAAAACTGGGGTTTTAAAGTGTATGAGAATGTCACAGGAAGACTGATTTTAGAATACAATCTTGGACTGAGTAATAAAATGTTCATCTTGCTCTATGCAAAACTAGCTTTTTGTCTAAGATTCTCAGTCTCAAAGGAGCAAGCTTTAAAGATTTAAATGGTACAGTATAGGGTCTCTAATATGCTGTTGGTTTGGAATTTCCTTAAATCAACGCTGCAAAAGGTCTTCAGAATTTGCATCTCAAATAAAGAAGAAACCTGCAGGTGAGTGTTCTACTTCTAACAGGCTCAAGTGCCATCTCTGAAAAGGCACAAGGAATAATCAGGAGCAGAAAAAGAGACAGAATGAGACAGCAAACATCTTAAAGCTCAGGCAGGAAAAAATTGAGGCTTGCCCCAGGTCAAACTAGGTTAGGTTTTGCATTTGAAGTTAGAATAAACAGAAAAAAATTTTTTTGAAGTTGTTTAAATGAAGAGCACAGTACCAGGTTCTGAAAGGTTGATAGTAACATCTAAACTTCCGTGTTATTATTTTTACCATGGCAAATGCTTAGGTGTCGTGGTTTAACCCCAGTCAGCAACTAAGCACCACGCAGCCGCTCGCTCACTCCCCCCACGGTGGGATGGGGGAGAGAATCGGAGGAGTAAAAGTGAGAAAACTCATGGGTTGAGATAAAGACAGTTTAATAGGGAAAGCAAAAGCCACACGCACAAGCAAAGCAAAGCAAGGAATTCATTCACTACTTCCCATTGGCAGGCAGGTGTTCAGCCATCCCCAGGAAAGCAGGGCTCCATCACGCGTAACGGTTACTTGGGAAGACAAACGCCATCATGCCGAATGTCCCCCCCTTCCTTCTTCTTCCCCCGGCTTATATACTGAGCCTGATGTCATATGGTATGGAATAGCCCTTTGGCCAGCCTGGGTCAGCTGTCCTCATTCTGCTCCCTCCCAGCTTCTTGTGCACCTGGCAGAGCACGGGAAGCTGAAAAGTCCTTGACCAGTGTAAACTCTACTCAGCAAGAACCAAAACATCACTGTGTTATCAACATTATTCTCATCCTAAATCCAAAACACAGTACTCTACTAGCTACTAAGAAGAAAACTAACTCTATCCCAGCTGAAACCAGGACATTAGGTTATTCTTGAAAGGATGATATTGAGGGAGGTGGACCTCCTGTCTGACCTGGTGTATTTTTTGCTGTTTCTAAGAAGGGAAATAAGGAGGAAAATCCTATACAGTAAGCATGGTATTGAGGTTAAATAAGATTTAATTGTTCCTTCCTGCCATCTTCCCCAGATGCTTCAGTTAAATAAGTAACATGATATTGACTGAGGAAGTGAAGACAGAGCAAATTATGGGCATGTGTTTAAAAAAAAAAAAGAAATTACCTCAAGCAGAGTAGAAGCTTCACTCGGGAAATGCAATATGCTCCCATCAGACAATCACCATCCCAGAATCTGGAAAAAATTGTCATATGAAATCACAGATCTTGATACTAAGTTTTAAAAATTACTCTGTCAGTGCTGGGTGGTCCTTCATGACTGGAAACTTAACTATTTCAAAACAGAAAAGTATGGAGCAAAATTAGCCACAACAGATTGATTTCAGTAGCAAGCAAAGCTTTAGAATAGATTTGGAAGAAATATTAATTAGTAGCATTGAAATAAATGCTACAAGAACTTAACATGTTTTTACCAATGCTAGATAAATCCAGAATAACACAATATCTCTTAGAAAAGAAAAATTATTTTTCTATGGTGACATTTGAGACACTTAGTAAACCCAGAGGAAAGAGGTATGAAAGTCTAAGGAAGGTATGGAGGAGAAGACTGGTTGTGTCAAAAGAGGAAGCATGAATCTAGGCAATGATTACGCCAATGTCCCTAAAGGATGATTTTTGATCTTTTTTGACAATTTATTAATGATGTAGGCAGAAATTATAGGAGTCTACTAGTTAAACATGAAGATAACACAGTTTGGGCATTAAAAAAATCAGGTAATCGTACAATTAGACATTTACCATCAGTACATTCAGTCTGGAAAGTAGAGAAAAGCTTGCAAATATGAGAGTAGTGAGGTTCTTCGCTGCTGTTTAGTAGGAACAAGGAAGAAGACTGATTTTTAAGACAGATAGCTGTCTTCAAAGACGTATTACATAAAGTGGTTGCCTGTGATAGCAAACTGTTGTCCCTGACAACAACTTGGGAGGAGTTCCCTCCCAGCCTCAGGTTTCTAGGCTAAAAGCTAAAAATCAATACAGGTCTCAGGAGATGCATGATAGTCAGATTCCCATTCAAGGAATCTCTTTCAAATCAGTGGAAGTTTCATAATGGAAAAAAAAAAAAAAAACAACAAAACAACAGAAACCCTTCCCAGGATTGCAAACTGCCTTACTAATTTGTTGTAATTAATTGCAAGGAGCTGCCATCCCTTGCAGTGAAATCCCCCTGAGAGCCCCTGGCTGCAGACAGCTGCCCTGCCTCTCACTCTAACACACAGACCAGAACCTTAGCCAAAACAGATTACCATGAAGTTCATGTATTAAACAACGCGTCAGTGGCTGCTCTACCACAGTAGCCATCGTTGTGGAAGTTTATGTCTAAAATGAAACCTTGGGTTTATCTCAAATTGTTGCAATTTATTTTTTAGCCTAAGCTAGCTATTTTTCAGCCTCCTTGCCTGCTAAAAGATGTGTGCCTTATACTGAGACAGGTGTCCAAGATAGGTGGGATAAATTTCATTCTGTAAATGCTTGTCATGGTCTGTCAGCTATTTAGAGAGTCTTGATGTCCAAGATGCCTGACTTACAGATCATTAACACTAGGTGGAATGGAAAGCAAATTCTAGGGGTTATTTACAAGGATTTCGCATTGGTGAGGGAGGCTAAGCTTTATACGCTCCCTCCAGAGTCAGGGCACCAGTTCCTGTAGAGGATGAGAGAGTGCAGAGTCCTAGCTTTAGTCCCAGTTAGTTGCTCATTTTTAGTGACATTAATCTGGCTACTTGACCGTCAGGACTGCATCCTACCCCACTTTATATGAGTGGAAATTGCCAGCCATCATACATTTTTCTTTTCAAAATTAGAAAGACAAATTAAAAACAATTAATTTGGAAAAAAAAGGCAAGGAGGGCAGGGTGCTTTGTAAGGGAAGGGAAGCTGCGAGCTAAGACTCACAGCAAGGTGGGCAGGGCAGAGACTCACCAGCCGGGGCTGTCCCACCACCCCCAGATGGGGATCAGTGCAGCTGGGGGGCAGCTGAGGGCAGCCCCAGCCCAGGGCATCAAGCACCTCCCTGGGAATGAGGATGGGCCGAGGCTGGGGCAGGATGTCAGCCTGTGGGTGGGGGTCTGGATCCCTGGAACCCATGGCCAGGCAGACAGCTGTGATGCAGTGCAGCTCCAGTGGGGATGAAGGGTGAAAGTCTCCCAGTAAAGCAGCTCCAAGAGCTTCAAGATTGGTGGAGGTGTGGTGAAAAGCTCTGTTTATCAGTGAGCTGGCCTTGCTGGGGACTTGAATATGATCTCCAACTCCCTGCTCACATGAAAAAAAGTCTGATTTAAAATCCCGAAGAAATAAAAATATGCTTCATAATTCAGTAAATGATGCAAGCTTCTTTTTCATTGTAGGGGGGTAGATGTGAGCCCTTTTGTGCACTTTGGGTGCACAAAACGTACAGCATTAGCCCAATATGTTTTGGCTCTTCCCTGCTCTACAAGAAAGGGAGCTGTGTTCCTCCAGATGTAAATATGGGATATCTTTCATGGTCTGATAACAGTGTTGACGTTAGAGCTTTTACAAAATTATGAATGGTTATCATTATTTGCCATGGGGATAGTATACCTCTGCTTTTCCAGTTCTCAGAAGTAATTGGATTATTTAGCTTTAAACTTTAAAAAAACCAAATTACTGTGGAACAGTAAAGCTACCTGAAAAACCTGATAGATGATAGCTCCTGAAAGTTTTTAATGACTGAAATTAGACAGTTTGGATGGAAACTTACAGCAGCAACTAGGGTTTTCAGTCCCATTTGTTCTATAATTGCAATATTATTCTCCAGATGATTCAGCAGTGCACTTACTTACACAAATCATAGGCATACACCTGTATTAGCATATTCTTTTTCTACCAATCAATTCACTGTTTTCCTGCTGTGTACAATGTTTGTCCCCTATCAGAGGTGTCAGGAGACGGCTCCCTTTCCTGGAACACGCTAACTGTTCTGTAGGATGAAATAAAGACAAAGAAGTTCTGCCTTGAAATTGTCCTACTTTCGAGGAGATCCCAAATAGCTTGCTAAGCTGCTTTCCATATTACAGCTAAATATTTGTTCAAGTATAATTAACCCCTCTACAAACACCGTCGTCTACATTTTTTATAGAAAGAAACATTACAGGCTTTCTGTATCTGTCATAAAGGAGCAGAAGTAGCACATTCCCAACATTTTTCTTTAGCAGATCTCCTTGGAGATTACCACACATTGTCTTAGAACACTTTAACTGCACTGAACCCCATAATCCATATTTTTCTGTGTGCACTACGGGTTCTTAGATCAACTGTAGATTGGGCTCACAGCACTCAGTGCTGAAGAAGAACTATATTTGGGATACTGTGTGGTGGATTGTTTTTTTAAGCTTGCATTAAGATGCTGAGCTGTGGCTTAAATTTTCCTTACTCAGGAGGGGCCTCGCGAGGTAATTGAACAGGTAAAAGTGTCAAGGGTAGAGCCATAGGGTCCCGAGCTTAAGCTGGGGTACTTGTTTGAAAACTAGTGGTGTAGCTATAGCTAAGGAGCCTTCTTTGAAGGCTTTCATTCATATCCTACAAAGCTTCTTCATCTTTTTAATCTTTGTGGTAGCTCTTTAATAGGCAGAGACTCATCAGTCTTAGTTTTCCATTTTTTTTGATGATAAAATGAGGTATCATAGCTAAGCTAGAAATTTGATAAAGAAACTGAGATTTCACATAAAAGATATTTTCCAAATATTCCAATTTGTTGTGTGATGTAAGCTGTAAAAGCAAGAGAATATTTTCATATCCTGTTTTGAGAGACAGAGGAAATTGAGCAGTTGATGAATAGAAATGCTTTAGGTCGACTCATGGTTTTCCTTTCTTAATATAGCTATTCAATTAGCATGTCCCTCATTATAATTATTTTTTTACCAACTGCTATTTTGTATTTGTGTCAGCTGCTACAAATTTTAAATTGCTTTTATTAAAGGAAATATACCTCTGCTGTCACACTGATCAGCACTATTTTTTATTTTCCTCATACAGTTCTTTGGACTTGGATTTTCCTCTTGAGAAAGAAATGAGGTTTAGAGCTAAAGACATCTGGCAAGGCTTCCTCATTGATTTAAAATGCTGAATTGGATTTCTAGTTCTGGCTTACATTGAGGCTAACTCTGTTTTGCAGCGGTTTGCAGGTACCTGGCATCGTCACAGGGATGAGAAAATGGTGATAATTGCAAAGAACCTGAGTTTCTCAGTCTGTCACCAGCTCTGGGACCCTCCAACAGGTGTCAGATAGACAACAGGAGGAGCAACACATTTCTTCTAACCTTCTCCACAGGTGAGTCTCTGTTTTTCTCTTTCATTTCTATTTGTTGACATTTTGTTCTGACTCAGTCGTTGCAATGCCAGAAATCGAGGAAGTTTTTACTCTTGTTAACTTGTTGAGGGTTCCTGTCTCCAGTGAGTGAATAAAATAATGAAGAGTTGGTCAAATAGAGTTGAGTTTAAAAGAGTTTAAAAATAATGGAGTCACTTGAGTTTGCAATTATTATAGAACTCAAATGGTTAGTGAGCTGCAGCTAAGAAACATGACATAAAATCTGTACGTAATTTGTAGCATTGTGGAACTGAGAAAACAAATCCAGATTCCTGACCAGAAATTGTTTCAAGCCTCGCTGCTGTTCATTTGCACATGCAGCACTATACTGGAACTAATCCAATAAAAACTCTGAGAGTTCACCTTCATCCTCTTTTTCCCTCAAGGATTTCTCTTTTGGCAGAATCTACTGTGTTCACACTCTGTTTTGCCACAGTTGTTCCCTTCATTCAGATCCTTTGCTAAATTGGAAAGTGTTTCTCCTTCAGAACTGCAAAAATATTTGTAGTTAAAATTCCACCCAGACCCTCTGCTTGAAAACACCTTATTTCACTGGTGTTTACCATGCAGTACCCAACCTTCAGTTTTTCACTTACATTAGGGGACTACTCTGGATTTATTCCACCTTCTAATTGTATGCACTTTGGGGAGACCCACTTTGCAGAAGCCATCTGTCTTGGTAGCACATTCAACTCTCTTCATGTATCACAAAAAAGCCCCTCTGCATTTTTGGTACAGGCTTACTTAAAGGACTGAGAAACTTGCTTTTCCTCCCAGGATTATTCTGTGTCATCAAACTTTCACAGTTAAAGGCTATGTTAGCTTTTTCTGGTTTTCTCGTGTCACATTACGGAAACCTCCACTAAGAAAGTCCCCTGGGCAGGTTATGGGGTCCAGAGCTGGGTCCTCCAGAGAGACACAGAGGTTTTTTCCACAGTATCTTTAGAGACACTGCTGAGCAATCCCAACTCCAGGCTAGCAGCCCTCACAGTTGAGAAGGAAGGAAGGGAAAGCCTTAATGTTGAGACTTTCAGGATAAACATTGGAGAAGGGAGGAGGCTTTTAGATTCTTCAGGAATTGTGAAAAACTTCTGGAACAGAAGTAGTATTTCAAGGATAGATAGGTTTTCTTTCTTTCTCTTCCTTCCTTCCTTCCTTCCTTCCTTCCTTCCTTCTTTCCTTCCTTTCTTCTTTCTTTCTTGCTTTCTTCCTTCCTTCCTTCTTGTCTCTCTGTCTGTCTCTCTGTCTGTCTTTCCTTCTGTCATTCTGTCTGTCTTTCTGTCTTTCTCTTAAAATGGAACAAGTTAGAGGTAAAAAAAAACAGAAGTAAACAAATGGACTTGGGGGGCTGACAGGAAGCCAGCAGATCCAGAAGGACAATACGGTTCAAGGTGATGAATTGTATGTCCCCAGGTAAAGGAGAAGACAGAAAGTGGAAAATGAAAATAGTAAATGATGAGGGACAATCTCAATAAATGAATTGCCAGTTAAATAGGGCACTTAAAAATAAAAATTTTGTGTAGAAATTATAACAAACTAAGAAATAAGAAGAGGAAAAACTGGAATGTCTTGTTTTAAACTAGCATACTGATCTATAAACATGCAAAAAACTCAATGGGAGGAAGATAATTAGATGGATACAGTAATAGAAAAACATAAACTATATGGGAAATACAGCATAGACTGTAATGTAATTGATACTGTATCTTACGTAAACAGTCAAATCAAATAAATAAGCTCAGTGTCTCAGGTAACATCGAAACCCTGCTGGCTGTTTGACATTTCTATTCTAAATAGGAAACAGCTAGTAATATCCAACTAGGACGATAACGATTTTTGTGACCTGCTCAGAGCAATCATCAAACCAAAAGGCCAAGAAACAGAAGAATAACAGAGAAGGTTTGGCTATGTTCCTGTTGAAAGGACACATGTCACAACAGAGGATGATGCTGAGACTAAATTTTTAGACAACATGACTGGCTACTCAGTAGGGCAACTAGTCAGGGAGCATGTAGGAAGGTATGCAACTTGTGGCTTGCTCCTGAGCAGCACCCAAATTTTTTTACTAAAAAGCTCTTTATAAAGTTCTTAGATCCAGCATTTTTGTGGTCATAGCAAGTTCCCTGACCCCCAATCTGCTGCCATACTATTTAATGTCAAAAAAAAGACAACATAAGCATGAGGAAATGTTGTTTCTTATTAAAAAGAAGATACAAGGGAGAACCATGAGGTAAAATGTTTTTACATGACATATTAACATAATACATGTATTACTTATGAAGAGATGTTAGAAAGACCAAGAAAGCACTTAAGCCAGAAGTAGGATGACATCCTAAAAGAGTTCTGTTAGCAAAAAGGATCACAGACTACACTGATTTCTTTTGTCAAGTCCTCACCAAACACTGTTCCAGAAATAACTCTCACAAATTAAGAGGGAAAGTTCTAACATGGTTAAATATAGAAAAGCAGGGCAGTAATAAACAGTTAGTTTTCCCAGTACAGGATGGTCCTGAGATACCATTCCCCACTAGAAATGGAGGTCCCCACTGCAACTGTTCAATATATTCACAGATGATCTGGAAACAAGAGAAAATAGCGAGGTGACAGTTTGCTGATATAACGTAAGTTTTAAAGAGACATATCAAAAGGAGAAGTGATTAACCAAAGTTTCAGAAAAGGCTGAAGATAGTGAATCACAGTGTAATAAAATGATGAATAAAATCCAACATAAACAAGCAAAATGTGATATTCCTAAATTAAGATCTCAGGTGTTGATACCTTGACTAGCTAGTACTCAGGAAAGATAACTCAGAGTTATGATGGCTGTATGAAAATGCTAGCTCAATGCTTAGCAGCATTCATAAACAAATAGAATGTTATTAGGAAAATAATGGGGAAAAAAAAGAAAATAAAACCCAAAACATAATGATCCTGCTGTGTAGGCTTATTACATTCAGTATTTTCCATTCCATTTGCAGTTCTTCTGCTCACAGCTCAGAGATGATTTGGTAGAATTGGAAAATATATCAGTGATGAGTGGTGTCCCTCAGGGGCCTGTGTTGGGACCTGTATTATTTAACATCTTTGTCGGGGACTTTGACAGTGGGATTGAGTGCACCCTCAGCAAGTTTCTGGATGACAACAAGCTAAATGGTGTGGCTGATACTCTAGAGGGAAGGGATGTCATCCAGAGGGACCTTAACAGGTTAGAGAGATGGGCCTGTGCGAACCTCATGAAGTTCAACAAGGCCAAGTGTAAGGTCCTGCACGTGGGTCGGGGCAAACCTAAACATGGATACGGGCTGGGTGATGAGTGACTCGAGAGCACCCCTGTGGAGAAGGACTTGAGGGTATTTGTGGATTAAAAGCTGAAGATGAGCCGACAATGTGCACTTGCAGCCCAGGCGGCCAACGGTGTCCTGGGCTGCATCACAAGAAGCGTGGCCAGCAGGTCAAGGAAGGTGATTCTCCCCCTCTACTCCGCTCTGGTGAGATCCCACCTGGAGTACTGTGTTCAGCTCTGGGGTCCCCAGCATATGAAAGACATGGACCTGCTCAAGCATGTCCAGAGGAGGGCCACGAAGATGATCAGGGGGCTGGAGCACCTCCCCTGTGAGGACAGGCTGAGAGAGTTGGGGTTGTTCAGCCTAGGTGAGAGAAGGCTCCAGGGAGACCTTATAGCTCCTGCCGGTACTTAAAGGGGGCCTACAGGAAAGATGGGGAGGGACTCTTTATCAGGGAGTGTAGTGATAGGACAAGGGGTAACAGTTTTAAATGGAAAGAGGGTAGATTTAGATTAGGTATTAGGAAGAAATTCTTTACTGTGAGGGTGGTGAGAAACTGGAACAGATTGCCCAGAGAAGTTGTGGGTGCCCCTTGCCCAGAAGTGTTCAAGGCCAGATCGGATGAGGCTTTGAGCAACCTGGTCTAGTGGAAGGTGCTCCTGCCCATGGCAGGGGGGTTGGAACTAGATGACCTTTAAAGGTTCCTTCCAACCCAAACCATTCTATGATTTTATGATACTATGGTTCTATGATTCTGTGATTCTATGATACATGATAACTGAAGAGCTATATTAAGAAAGGAAAATCATGAGTCAACCTAATGCATTTCTATTCATGAGCTATTCAATTTCCTCTCTCTCAAAACAGAATATGAAAATATTCTCTTGCTTTTACAGCTGACATCACATCACTTGATGTCAGATCCAGGGAACAGGCCTTGGCCTATTATGTTTACTAGTACAGATGTGGCCTAGATTTGGTTGCCTGAACTTGACTTGCACAATATAGTCTTGGTGCTACTGAAGGCTTGTAAGATCTGACCCCAAAGGACTTTTCATTGAATTTTCATTTTGGAGACATCATAAAAAATACTGGTTTACATTTACATTATCCTGGTATTTTCCTAGAGGGTTTTAGTGGAAAGGGATGGCAGGGAGGAGGAGAGGGGACAAACATCCTAAGACTTCTGCCCTGATGAAAAATTGGGAGAGAACTCCATGAACTGAGAATTAATTCCTTGACATAGATGCATTATTGTCACACAAAAGAGGAAGAAATCAGTTCAGCTGTGAGCATGTCCTTGTTCTGGCTAAGTTCCAGTCCTTGCAGTAGGAATTTGCCTAAGTAAGAAATTCAGGATTTACCTATAAGTATTGGATATAATTAAATTCAAAAGTCAATATGGGTTTATCCACTATGTTTAAGTTTTCAAGCTATATGCTCAAAATGTTAAAGTAATTTTCTCCAGTTTTTTACTAGTGCTAGTTTCTGTGTCACATTTTCCATCTGAGACCAATTACCCTGTCCATTTTAGACTCTCTGCTTTATCTTTTAAAATTTTAAGAGAAACTCTGGCCTAGTGACTATTTCTGAGATTTGGGCAGGATAGAGAGTATTTTTCTGGAGCCATTGTCTAAATTTACCATGAATTCACATTTTCTTTTTCACCTTCTACAGCGACACCTTTAAAATTTTGAAGTAAAACTCTTAAGTGCATGCAAGCTCATCCATTTTTTAAACTAGGTGTGAAAATGACATTATGTTCAATGTGATAAGTAAAATATCTTCAGCATTTTTGAAAATAAAATTCATACAGTTACTGCTCTGATGTTTATAAGTTTTTATATTGTAAACATTACAACATTATGTTGTAAACATGCAGTAATTGAGCACTTATGCAGAAAATGGAAGCACAACGACTGCTTGCACAAAATAATACAGAAGAAAGAACTTTGCATCAAAGATGTTCCTCCAGCCATTTTGGAAATATTTTTTTCTATATACTGTTTTAAATATTGTTTCGTACAACACTGAAATAATTGAAATAAGATATAAGAACAATAACAGGTACTCCACCACAGAAAGATAGTTAGATGGTGCAAACACATAGGGTGAACTATTTGCAAAAAGTGCATAATATATTTCACTTCAGAAGCTCTTCTAGAATCTACAAAAAGTACCAATTACTAAAAAAATCACAGTTATCTTGTGAGTACATTAAAACCAGAAGGGCTATAGTAATAATTTGAAGAGTTTTATCAATGCTATTTTTCCCCAATCTCTCAAAAATTTATATTAATATTTTTTCTTAGACCAAGCTGATGTTTCCTAGTAAATACACTTGATAGTTTATTGAGAAAACTATTCAATAAGGGATGTGTTAACTAAGCTTTTAGATTTCTACCTAGCAAGCTTTGCTTTTCTTTATTTGACACCAACACAAGAGGACAGTGATTTGCTGTAAGACGCTAGTGGCTAAATTCTTCCAGTTGTTGATCCAAAACTATTTCACTGCTGGCCTGCAAAGGCTAAAGTCAAAAAAACCACATGATCCCATTCAAAAACCTAAGCCCTTCATACATGCTGGCAAGACTTCAGTGGAGCCATAGTTGTGTAACTGGCACTAGACACTGGCTTGCAGTGCTCTTGTTCTGTCTGTCCTTTCAGTTGAGTGAACATGCACAAATGCCAAAAGAAATAAAAATAGGGTCACTTTTAACAGTGATTATGTCATCTCATACCCTTTACATCGCACAGCATAAAGTACCTCTCATTATTTACCTTTCTCAGAATTATATTCTTTCCCATTTAAAATTTCCATTTAAAGAGCACCTGGCCCTTTGAAACATTCCTCCAACCCTGGTGTGTCATGTCTGTGACTGAAGTTGGCATATTCCACACTTAATCCTGATCCCAGCAAAAAAACTATCTATCCAATCAGTAAAAAACAAGGTAAAACCTTATAGCCCTCCCTATTCATACCCATGAGCTATACCAGATAGCAGTGATTCGTGCTTCCTGTCTCATGTGTCTGTGTCACCCTGCTGAGGCAGTCAGGGGACTTAGCAGAGCAAGCTTTTAAATCCTGACTAAAAATACCAAGCTCTGGTATTTGGTTAGAAGCTTACATGCCTCTGGTATCTGTTTGGGCATCTTACATACCACAATTCATTTTATGAAAAGTAAATCAGCGTTTAATGTTGTGGAGAAAGCCTCTTGCCCAGGTGGAGTTTAGTGGCAACAGCCCCATCTCTGTCCAGGTTGCTGGATCTCCATCTTACAATCTCCTGTCCTAAAGTGTCCAACACTGCTGAACCTGGATGCCATTGCTCAGTTTCGTTGCAAGAGGTGATATATTTCCCTACGAAAAGATGTGATCGAAACACTAGTATATACATATAGGTTAAACCAATGTAATTGAGTTAGACTCTATAACCTGCAAGAACACAAGTGATGATTCAAAGTGCCATGTGATCAATGGATACCGAGTTTGTGCATCCATGTTAATTATTTTCAAGTTGCTGCTTATGTGATATAATGCTGACTAGTTTACATCATACTGAAAGCTCTACTGTTAGAAGATGTAATTAAACAGTGTATAGATGAGAATGGCCACATTATGGCTATTTTGCAGAGAGCTCTATTAAACTTTGATGCTCTGGATAGCCTAATAAACATACTATTAACTGTCATGTCTATTAATGGGAGGTTCTGAGCATTTTGTCTGGGACTGAGGTCACAGGCATATATTCTGTTGGCTTTTGGTTTATGCCAATAACTCTGTTTTAGTTTGCACATGTACTAAGGGATACAGTTACAGATCCAGTTTCCACTGAATCATTGGAAATCTTTTCATCAACTTCAGCAGGAGTTAGATCAGATCAGAAATTAAGACCAGTAATAGACTACGACAATATTTCATTCTTGAATTAATATTCTTTAGTTAGAGGTGCTATTACTGTATTTCTTTCCTCTCTCTTGTAGACTGCTACCTTCTATTACAAGATTTAGGCTATGATATATAGTTTAATAGATTTGTTGTTATGTAAACCATTCTGAGGTAATTTGAAGATATTTTACATCAAAACTTTGAGATGTTGTTTGATCTTTTATTTTTCATTATTCATATGCTAATTCCTTTAAAAAAGCATCATGACATCTTTATAGTTCATATATCTTGCATAACTGCACAAATATTTCAAAAAATTAAGAGTACAGCTATAGAAACTAAATGAGCTATTACAATGTCTGCTGTTGAAGAAGAATGGCTTTTAAAGAGTGAATAGTTACATGTTTTTTGAAATTTAGCTATCGTCTCATTTCTTTAAGATGTTTACTGTAGAATAACATTAGTTTGCTTCTTGTTCTTGAGACATTTGGTGGTACTGAAATGTTGGCTGAATTGTGCTGTACAAAAGTCAACAAACTTTCTGTGTAAGTATGTATGTCATCTGTGTTGTTACCAAATATCACAGTTTTATCATGATTGATGTTATTGCAATAAATACATTAACAACCCCTGGATCTTCATTTTAATGAATTACTGGATTTTTTGTGAATTAATAATTCCTGATCTTGGTTCTAAAATACAGTTTTCTGACTAGATCAATATTGCATCCCTTTGGTAATTAATGATGTGCAGAATGTATCCCTTAAAGGAGAAATGAAATCCTTTTATTTACACTGGAAAATGCACTCCCTGGGACAGGATTTGGAGTCTGGCCAAGCTGCACACGGTGCAGTGGGAATTGTTTGTTAGGGATGACAAGACACTCTTCTTAGAGCTTCTTAATACATACATGTAGGACAGAGTTCAGAATTCCTGGATTTCTTAATGCAAATTTGTTTATTCAAATGTTCATCTTAAGAAAATAATTACCTTGAATTTAAAAACTTTTTCCTAAGCTGTAAAAATAGAACTAAAATCTTCTGTTTTATTTGCTTTTACTTTGAAAAATATACATACATATTTGCTTAACCTTGACTTTAACCTGCAGCTTTAAAAAGTTTATTTTTCTGCCAGCAACATACTGAGTTTGAAAATGTCCATAGGGTAATAGAAAATGTATAGTGGTGATAAGCAGTAATTTCACAGTTAACTGATCATGATGTTACAAGATGCAGTGCACCCTCCTAATCTTTCCTTACTCTTTCTTTTTTTTAGCAGTCTAATTAGTATTGCCGGGTAGTTTTATACAAACTAATGAACCAAAGAAATAAAAGATGTGGCAGTGAAAGTGCCTGGCCCAGATTTCCAGCTGTGGTCAGGTACTCAGTATACTCAGGAGGATAAGAAGATGTACCCTTCTGAACTGAATCTAACACATCTCCAACACCTTACATGTCGGGTCTTCAGATGCAGGGTGATCGTCTTCTGTACTCTCAGGGAAGTTTAAGGTAAAATGTTTTATTTCACTGTTGTAATTGCCTAGGACTATGTATGCTAACAGTTACCACAGCTCAGCTGATGAGAAGTTACTTGTTACGCTGCTGCAACTTTACCCTTTGCATTCATCTGTATATATCTCAAATCTCAGAAGGAGCTGAACTGAATCTTCATACGTCTGGATTCCATGCCAGGAAAAAAAAGTGTTTTCATTTCTGACAGCAAACTGGTCAGTGTTTGGTGACATTCTGAATGTGCCGGTTTCTTTTTGAACCTTGGGCCAGCAAGGTGACATCTTTGAAAGCAAGACTTGGGGAAGGATATCTCAGGAAAAGCCAGGAAAAAATTGACTCCAATTGACTGAAATGAGTATGAGTTTCTCAAATTAATTTATTAAGCTTAATTCAAAAGGCTGGGGAAATACTACATGACTTTTCTTATAATGAGCGAAAATGTGGCCAAGAAGGCATAGAGCAGGTCAAAACTGATTGACCTTCCTTTCTAGTCTATGTATAGCTGAACTTTCTCCAAACTGTCCATCAGTTCCCAAACTTTCTAAATTAGCTCTGCACAGACCGTCATATTGCAGTATTCTCAGTTCAACACAAAAGTGCAAACCCAAACCTCTACCTGATTAGTTTCATAGCATGAGGATTTCCTCGATAGAGGTTGTCGGAGTGGGAGAGTTCGGACCCGGAGTAACGATGTAACCTCGATGCGAGTATGATCGTTCTCCTTTATTTCAGACAATTACAAGGCTTATATAGACAATCAGCAGAGCACACGGAAGCAATATCTATATGATTGGTTCATTACATGTGTTCACGCGCTTAAGACAGTTATATGATTGGTACAGGGTTGCTGTTCACGCGAAGAGGTTCGTTAGCACATTCCGGACTTAGTTGTTGTCTCTTATGTTGTTTGCCAAGTAGTCCGTTGCTGTTCAAGGTCAGTTTATAGTATCCTCTGTGCTTCTTGATACACTGAAAGCAGGATTGCTCACACTGAAAAGATCATGTTCCTTCTCACTTAACCATTCTTCCACAGAGGTGATTCTTGCTACTTTGATTCAAACCAACAGTATCTTTTCTTCTGGGTGGGTTTTGGTTAGTTTCATTGTTTTTCATTTCAAAAGTATACGAATCCTTCCAGTATCTGCTTTGGGAACACAAGCCATTTTTAAAGATATAATCCCACTGTGACAAGCACCTTGCGTTTTACACAAAACCAGCCTGATCTTAACTACACACTCCCATTAATATTTTTTGTGTGCTTATAATACAGAGGATGAAATGGAACTAATTGATTATAGTAAAGTGGATGAGTTTTAAAGCTCAGGAAGAAGTAAGCCAGAGATACTAGCACTGTCTCAGATGAGCTTTGCCTGATCTGTGCTGGTCTTGGGATGGAAAGCCCCTTCTCTGACTCAGAGCACAACCTGGGCCTGGATTTTCCCCCAATAAGCTCAGCGAGGTGGCTATCAAAATGCTCATACTCTCCACACATTAAACAAAGAAAAGGATCTGTTTTCAGTCCCCAAAGGGCTTTTTGAAACAATTTTATTCTTTAATAAGTTATTGCAAACTGTTTAATTTCATTCCCATTCAGTAAGAAGCCATGAAACAGCTGGACTGTTCAGCAATTAACTCTCCATATTACACTGTGCAGGTTGCATTAGTCAGGAATGTAAACATTTTGGAGACTTATTCTGTTCTCACTGATTATATTTCTATTTTGACCAGTGCATGTTCAGGATCTGCCTAGAACTTGCAGGATAAGATGCATTGTCCAGTTCTGACAGTCAGGTAACCCAGATGTTATTATTTCTGTTACATGAAGAAGGTTTTAACTGAGATAAGAATGGGACTGACCTAAGATTTGAGATGGGATTCACTTGTCCTAAGATAGGCACCTAGAAGTTATACAGAAGGCCTTACCTGTCTGCCTTAGGCTCCCTTTCCAAACAGTGGAGAGAAGCAGGAGCTCACTTGGAGAGGCTCATTTTCGCTTAGATAAGTGTCTAAAGTGGAACAAATGACTGGCCTGTTGGGGGTGCCTATTTGCCTCTACTTGTTATGAAGGGTAACTATCTCAGACAAGTAACTAACTTGGACACGCGGTGAGCAATCACGATCACTGAATGTGCATCCTTCATGACATTCTAGATGCTGTAGGATAACCAAGATGTCCATGTGGATATAAATGATACGGCACAGCATTTTTGCATATTGGCCTTTTAAAGTTCCTTTATTTTAAAAAGTATACTTTAATTTTTCAGTGAGTTTTAAAGAAGGTCTGAAATGAGGTAAGAGGCCAGACTGATAAGCAGGTTTTGGAGGCCTGTTCAAAGTTAACAAGCTAATATCGTGGATATGAGGAATCAGCTTGGCTAAATCTGGCTTAGGGAAGTAAGCAGACATCATGATTGCAGAGTCACCACTCATTCCCTCTTGTCCTCAAGTTGCTGTCTCCTGTGCAAGTACAGAAAAGATTGCTAAATTCATCTTACTGGCATTTGTAACAGAGGGAGATGGAGAATGTGTCAGGACGGAGAAAGCATCAGCATCCTTGATGTTGGTGAACCAGTAAGAGGGAAAATTACATGTAATAAGATTTCTTCTGAAGTTATGAACTTCTCAGAAACAAAAAAATGTAATGTTGGAGGGTGATCTAATATCTTTAAGTGGCTAGGAGTAATAAGAACTGCTTTTCAGTTATCTTTCTGAGAAATCTTGCTTTTCCCGCTCTTACCATTGTTAGTCACAGCAATTAGTCTAGTCACAGCTTCACAGTATTATTCCTGGACTTCATGTGCAATAGAAAAGTTTTATTTCCTGGGAAACTAATCCTGACTATCACAAACCAATCTAGTTAAGCAAATGCTGTTATTCAGGGGCAACTAAAAACAGAGTGAGGCTCAATGATCAGTGGCCTGAGCCTTTGTCTCCTGTGTATATCAGACTAAACTAATGCAAAAGGTCATCAAATCAGAATAATATTTTACATTCATGCTGCACAGTTATTAATGCAAACACAAGGTAGGGAATATCACTATTTAGCAAACAGGAACAGACAGCTGTGACCAAATCTAGAAGAGGACTTAGCTGCATACAGGTCACATAGCACAATGCTCTATGTGGTAGGGCTTGCTCCTGAAACAGTCAGGTCTCTGCTAGATGCCTATTTGCTGCATGGGGAGACTTTTGTACCTTGGGATGGGAAACCAAAATAACCTCTCACTGCATGTTCTGACATGGAGCAATGTCTGTGTATCAAGGATCAGTACAATGCATGTGTGACATTTAGGAAGTGCTCAGTAAGCTAAATTTTTCCAGGCAGCCTCATACTTATTGCACATGCCCAGAATATCTCTGATGCATGAACTGTAAACCTAACACCTCCAGAAAGCATTGGAACTAATGTGTTGTACACCATGAGCACGTCCCAGAGTGCACTCCGACATTTTCAGCTGTTACACAGGTCTGGCACTCCTCACTGAGCACGCGCACCGTCATTGCTGGAGGGCTGTACTGTTCCTGGAGACCAGGAGCAGCACACTGCTGGACATCTGGAACAAACATCAATTTCTTGAACCACTCATGGATGAGATTTCTGGGTTGCAAAAGAGGCCGTGTCCAAGAAAATGTTCATATATATTTTAGCCTTTCTCCAAGAGTTAGTTAGGGATTACTGGGCTGCTAAGAGTTCATTTCAGAAATTCAAGGCTCAGAAAGAAAAGGCAGAAGAAAACTCAGGAGGTCAGAGAGAGGACACAGGGGAAAGCAAAATGTTCCCCCTGAGACTTGTGATCATAAGATCACCCAGGAAGGAAGTGTTTGGGATGGGTACAAACTGTTTCAAGACATTACAAGTAGGATTTTTTTTCTCTGCCAAAATAGGCCCATAGTTCCCAGGCAGATAACTGTCCTTTCTCAGCTGACTACATTTGTTCTCTCTGTTTCCAATTATAGAAATCCTGATTTATTTTTTCCCCAGACAATGTTGTAACAGGAGGGGAGGAGATTCCTGCACTCAATCTAACCTGTAAGTGTCTTCTTAGGGCAGAAGGGAGGAGAGACAGAGGTTTAAACTCCTCAAGCTGACAAGGGAGCAGAAACAGGCTCCCACCCCATGCCAATCAAGAGTTCAGCAGATGCTGGAAGCAAACCAGTGGCCAAGATGCTTAGGTGGCACTTGAACATACCGTAAAAGGAGGGAGCAATGTTAGCTACGCAATCAGTAGAAAGCACCTCTCAGAGAAAGTCCCAAAGGCAGGCATGCTGTCCTCATTGTGAACCCCTTGCTGTGAGGACAAGAGAGCTGAAGTGCAGGTGGTTGGGCCAAGGCAGTCACAGGGCTGTTTTCTGCTTCTAAGCCCACTTCCACACTTCCTCCCAGTGTGATCTTATGATCACAAGTCTCAGGGGGAACATTTTGCTTTCCCCTGTGTCCTCTCTCTGACCTCCTCGACCATTACCCTGTCCAACCACACTCTCTTCTACTCCCTAACACATGTCCTTTCCTAGTGGTTAGTTAAAGCTGGTTCCTTACTGAAATTTTTTTGACACCTCTTATTAAGCTTCCACCCCTAAGTCTTAGATGCCAGGCCAGTGTCCAGATGCTTGAAAGTTAGCCATTAGAGCACCTAACTAGCAAATGGTCAGAGAGTTTCATAGCATCTTTTTATAGGTATCTCTTGGTAATGAATGATGCACCTGATGTTTCAGATGGGAATAACTCTGCAGAGTACTGCCTGCAGAGGAAGCTGTTAGAAATCAAATTGAAAATATGTCTACAAATGGGTGGAGGTTTAAAGATTGTAAAGTAAGATTATGTCTGATCAAAATCCTGGTTTAGATGATTCAGCTCTTCTATGATTATAGCCCACAATGAAGGACTTACAAGTCTTATGGGATACACCTACCATGGATTAAATGGTGATAATGTAAATGCTTATGACTGCATGTGAGATGCTTCTAGCACATAACAGCTGGTTTATTTTCTGTATATGGGCATTCAGGTACTTTAAAACACTTAAGTTCCTTTGATTAAAAATGAGTGGAGCTAGAGACAAATATTATTACTCTATGAAAAAGCCTTTCAGATCTTTTATATCTTAGAGTTCAATAAAACATCTAAAAGAAATCAACAAATCTGACCCATTTATAATTGGTTTATCTTTAGGATAGTGGTATGCTCTGCTCTGCTCCATATCTGATTTGTTTTCCTTCAAATAAATGCATTTATCTCCCAGATAAAGTTTCCCTAGTATTCCCTAGACTCCCTTTAAACTCAGTGGAGAGACACAGATGCCCTGAAGGGTGATTCATTCCTTCCTAAAATAATTTTCCAAGATTTGTGAAATTAATATCTCTGTGGAGGTGTCACTTTCTCTGCATGACTATGGAGAAAGTCTGGACAATTAACACAGGCTACACATCTAGCTTTTAGGTGACCAAAGTTAGGTGAAACTAAACTTGCCCTATGCCTTATTCCCTTTTCCCTTTTTTAATCCTTTCCTTTTTCATTTCACTTCCAATGTTCTTCCTGGGTCTATTCTGCCTTCACCTTATATCTCATTAGTTTCCTGTATTCCATATGCTTTAAACCTATTTTAAATCAATAAGAACTGAGGGTGCTCAGCACCTTTCAAAGTTAGCTTGAAGTCAATGAAATTGACTGTATGAGTCAATCTGAACACAATCAACTTGTCAGAGAAGGTTCCTTACTCATTTGTCCAACTCAAACATACTAGCAACTGCAGATCAGCATCTTTTCAGGACCAACTCTATGCTTCATACTGGTAATATTTACATGTCTATTTGTCTCATGAAAATGCCTTCTTGTACAAGAATATTGTCTTTCACTGTTCTTTGAATGTGGAATAAAAACATGCAAACAAAAAGAAGAAAAGAAAAATGATTAAAAAAACAAAGGTTGCAGAGTTCAGACCAATTGTGTTATCTAACAGCCACAACAGTTCTTATGTTAATCAGCCTTTTTCTGCTTCTTCAGCAGAAGGGAAGAAAAAGGGCAGAACAATTTCCTCTATTTAGTCTGTTTGTATCTATAGAAAGGGTGCGTTTCCCCTTGCTCTTCTTGGTGTTAGAAAGATGTTGCTATGATGTTGGACTGTTAGGTCTGTGCATCTTAAAATGACCTTTATGCTGTTGGTTATGGTTAGCACAGTCAATAGGTTCCCTGCTATGGTCAGTTCAGTACAGATAGCAATTACCCAGCTCTTTTCTTTACCTCTACTTACAATGTAACATCCAGTCACTAAAGCTGAATATGTGTCTTTGGATGTTACAAAGTACCACAGCAGGCAGTTGCTTGTTGCAGCTGATAAAGATTCTTTTTGTTATACCATATACATGTGTTTTTTTACTTTACTAGTGTGTGGTGTAAGGGGACGCCTGTTGATCTCAGACTGGCCATTACACACCCTGACAGAGAATTGACAGCAGTATCTGTTGGATGCCCTGGAGTGTCTGGCTAGCAATGAGATGCTATGATCTTACATGTTAGCTTTACTGAGAAGACGCTGTCATTTTTCATGTTCACCCTAAACGCTATGTCAGTCCTCAAGGCCTGGATGATATCTGATGTTGAACAAAGAACAGCTGTTTTGGATGTAGTCATGAAATGCTGAGTAGTACTCAGCCTTTGAAGAGCCAGTTAATACCCTTCCATTACTGTTAGAGTGCCAGTTATTCCATGGTCACTAAAATAGCTCTGGCTTATTCCCTAACGTGTCTTTAATAGAGACATATACAGCAAGAAGAAAATGAAAAAACTTCTTTACCTTTTCCCCAGCCACAGAAAGAAGGGCCAGACTGTCAGAAAGTCAAGTAACCCATCCATTTATGAGTAACCTGCCCTCATTGTGACAAAGTTCAGACTGATCAGGGATACAGGAGAAACTTCAGGCAATGTTGAGGGGAACAGACACTTTGCTAACAAAAACGTGATAAGAAAAGCATTTCTTCAGTATTGGCTTCTAATTAAACCAAACTAACACTCAATTTTTGTGTTTCAAAACCCTTGAGAGGATCAGACCAGGCAATCTCAGATGATGTTTTCCCATGGCCTCAATTCTTGAACAGCAGGGGAAAGTATAGGAAGAACCCATCAACAGAGGTTTGTAAAAAGGCTTCCCAGATGACACAAAAAGGCCTTTTAAATTCTGTAATAAATAGGTGTAGTATGAAAACTTCATAGATGCACAGCTATGCTGAAAAATCTGTTAAACCTGCCATTTTTGCAGCATGCCTTTCAATACAATGAGTTTTATCAAAAGGAAAAATAAATCTCCTTTTTAGTAGTCATCCATGCCACATTATATAGATCACAATGGAGTTTGACCTCACTTGTCAAAACAATCAAGGCAAATAGTGAAAAGCTTAATCAAAAATTGGGGAACTCTACAAATGTGCAAACAGAGTCACAGGAAAAGAGGAAAAAGAGAGACTTTGCTTTAACAGCTGTCATGGGGAAACAGTGATTGATGTTTTGTGTAATGGAACACAAACCTCATACTAAGTAATAAGTACTCAGTCATCATCCCACTAATTACTCAAACTTCATTATAAAGAACACCAGGGCCACAATTAAATATTGTATATTACCCCTTATTCTAATTACATAGTCTTTTCAGTTGCACTGTAAAAGCAATGCATTATTTAATTATTTTCAGTTAATGTATTTTAAAACAATATTTAAAACTTCATCCAATACCCTAGGGATTTTAACAAATCATTAAAACCACTATTCATGTGTACAGGAGTAGTGCTGTGGCCACATAATTCTGGCATCCATTTCAACTTCATTTATAAAAATCAAACTTGGAAACCCACTGTCTTAAAAGGCCTGACTCTGGCTGCCAGAGCTTGAATGGCGTTTCACAGATGTAAGCCAGCCTCAATTATACCCCTAAAGTGTAAAAATATATCAGGAGCAAATCCTGGCCTCTTCTCTCAAGAGTTTTCAGAAAAAACAGCTTCCTCAGGGAGCTCCACTGGGACACCTTGCAGATGCTGTTCTGGTCGCTAAGACTTCCTCTGGAGAAGGCAGAGTGCATGGGTCTGAAAGGCCTCATTGCTACAGATATAGGCTTAAGAATATTTTATTGTCTACTAAATGCAAAGGATGTTGATGAGACAGACAAGTGAGAGGGAGATGCAGCTGGTTTTGTTGTTGCTTGTTCCTCTGAAGTGCTCGGAAACACAGGGGTGTTTGTGGTGCCTGAGAGCGCACCAACAGATTCCTATGCTGCTCATCCCACCAAGGTGAGCGGGTTCATAAATGAGATGACAGAATCAGAGATAAACTCTATGGTTTAAGGTGTTCAAGCGTCTAAGGCAAGAAGTCAAAAATTGTGATGGCCCATCAACTTCCTTTTTGTTTCTGATGGAGCTGGGGATTCAGGGAAAGCTGCTAATATGAATGTGTCTTATCTGAGCATAAAAGACACAGAAGGACTTTAACTTTGGAGAGTTTTTAGCAAATTTAACTGGAGTTGTAATTTGACAGCCAATATTTTTTTTTTAGCTATCCCAAACCCTGTGGTCTTCAGATAATGCAAGAAGACTATCTATCTTGACATTTAGTGATGGCAAGGATAGTCTAAAAGAAGTAGACTGTGTATTTAATCAAACAAAGGTTATTTAATGGTGTCATCTTTTTTAGACTACTTGCTTTCATTAGCTGTGACCATATGGAGCTCACAGATGGCAAATAAAACAGTGACGTCCTGTTCAAATAAGAAGGAGGTAAGAACAGTAAATAAATTGCTGGCAAAATCAAGATGAATGATGCATGTGATATATATGATATATGTCAGAGAGGAATCAAAATGTCACATAAACCCATTGTGGCACACTTCAGTCTGGAATGGTTTTGTCTGAACATCAGGAGCTGTTAGATTGACATGGGAGAATAACCTTAGAGATTAATCTTAGGGAAGGGAAAAAAACATTTAGATCCTTGAAAATGTGAGAATGAAGACTTCTTTCCACTCATCAGCTCTATTTCCATTTTGGTCCTTCCATGATGGGTTTCCTCTTTTCTTCCTTCCCTGAGGGTACTGTCAGGCTCACTTTCTCTTCCTCTGACCCTTTCTCTTTCCTCTCTTGTAAGGAAGGATTTTGCTCTGCATTCAGTATTGCATCTAGCTGGACAAGGAGACTTTTTGTGAGCAGCACGATCCATTTTTTCTGTCTTAGTTAATCAGAGGGAGTAGGAGTTGAGGACCATGAAGCCAAAGTACAATTCTTGTTGACTAAACTTGATGGATATTTACCCTTGTCTCCAAAGTTTTACCAAAACCTGGTTATTAAGGTATATTATGTGGTGCATATGAAGTTGCTGAATATGATTGTGGCAAATAAACACAGCATGTTAGGATGCTCTGGTGATGGGCTGAACTGGCACAGGCAGTAAATAGTTCCAGCACACAACTTCCACCAGCTGAAAGGTATTTCTGCTCTTCACCATCTCCACATCGAGACTAACGATCTTCATTTCTTCTGATGCAAAGTCAAGCAGAGGAGCTTAAGGCATAATTATTTATAGGCACAGGTGGTTTAACTTCATGCATTTGATTTGGCCAGGAGCAGATAATAAGCACAGGTGCCAGTTGCCCTGGGGAGGTGGCAGCAAATAGTGCTGCTTCTGCAAGAATCCAGCTCCTGCTGCCTTGCACCTAAAATGTGCATCTGAATATCCAAACCAGCTGACAGTCAGAAGGCTCACTACACAAGCCACTGAGCTCAGCAAGCAGTATAAACATCCCTTAAGTCTGGTAAACATCCAACTGCTTAATGGAGATGCTTTGTACAGAAGAAGAGTTTACACACAGGCCTTATACAAAGAATATGGAACACTGTGACACTGGTGCTCTCTCAGACCCCTGAGGAGATAGTAGATATTTTGGGAAGCTAACAGAGATGAAGTTATCTTTCTCAGAAAAGGTCATTTGCATCTATTTTCCTCTTTTAAATCAAGCATCTCCAGCTCAGCCTATCATTAAGCAAACTAGGTAGGTCTAGATGTGAAAGCGTGTTGTTTGTTCCTTTAATTTTCACTGATGCTTGGATCAGCTCATTTTGGTTTATATTCAGAATTTTAAAATTTTGAAAAAAAAGTTTCAAGAATGCTATTCATCTCAATTTGCCAGTTGCATGACAATAATACTTGGTCATTGTTTGGATGGTTTTTTTTCTAATTCTGGGATAAGAATGGAGGATTGCAAATCTTCGCTGCAGGCAGGTAAGAATACTGAGGTCTAACACTTTAGAAATCAGACAAAGGACCAGGGAACAATTCTGGATCTGCAGAAACAAGAAAAAAAAGTCACCAGCTGGTTTTGTGCTGACCTGTCTGTATTAATCCACTGTAGGATTTGGGTTTTTTCTGTTTTACCTAGATAGCAGTCTTTTTGAAACAGATATTGCATTCTTGTTTTCTCTTTCTGCAGCACTGTGCACTCTAAAAATGCTGGGCTGATGTGCCCATAATGATGTGCACTCTAATAATATATGCAATAACAGGAATGATGCCCTCAACTTTAGAATTCATTCCGGTAGCAATGTTGGGTGGACAAAATTAGTAAGACTAAGTATGAAAGTTGTAGGAATGCAGATGTGCTATATTTAACTAAAGGTTACTACTAATTTCTGCTTATTTTGTCAGACAAGTGAAAGATTTACATTTTCTAAGAAATGGTTAAAAGCAAACAGGACTTAGCCAAGGAGATCAAAACTGTGAGATGCCAAGAATATTTCTTCTCACCATAGCCCACTAATTCTCTTAAAGCTGGCATTATGCAAAACTTTCTTGGCATTCTTTAAGATATTCAGTGTTCAAATTAATTCTCCATTCAAAACCATAAGCATACACAATCGTGGGATCCATTAACATTGTACCATTTGATACTCACTGAAAAACTGGATACGGTCTGAATTAAGAAAGATCAGCTAGAGAAAGAACATACGCAAAGAAATGTGGCATTTAGCAATTACAGGCCAAATCCAGAAGAGGATTTAGGTGGACTGTAGATCCAAAGTCCAAAACTGCAACCTGAATTCCTTTCACTCATTAACTGCTTTACACAGAAGGTCTCTAAATGCCAGTAATTTTTTGCTTCAAACCTGAAAATTGCCTGAGGTGTCCTTTCTTCTACACATCTACCTGGTCCTAATAGTTAGATTCCTCATTCCTTGCCATCCCTGTTTGGATCTAGCAGCTTGTCAGAGGCACGCAGTGTAGGTGTACAAGTGGATGTACTGGCAGCCTGTATAGCATCCTGACAAAAATATAATAATAGCTCATTTCTTGTAATTTTATGAGTTTTCTAGTACCCTAGTGGTACTAGAAGCTTCCTACCACATGTGAAACATCAGTTCAATTATCTTTTATGCTGACAAATCCAGCCCCAAACTTCCTTCCTCTGAAGAATGTGTCCAAACAACCAAGCAAAAAGCTACGTGATGACATCTTCTAATTAACCTCTTACTGTTGTGTGAAAGTGCAGGACAGAATGTAGCATTCATGGAGGCAGAGAAATGAAGTGACAAAGAGAGTGTACCCAGTGATTAGGATGTTTTGGCAGAAGCTCTGAAGTCTTCCTACTTCAGCTGACATTATTAAAGGTGATAACTATCACATACTCTCATGGTCACATTAACATCAGCTTCAAGCTCCACATTTGTTGGTTGCAACCTAGCTCAAATGTTCAGGCACACAATGACTTTGTAGTAGAAATACAGGCTTCTGGCTTTTGCAGAATAGTGGAACGAATCCAGCATGGAGAATTTAGTTAGGACACAGAGTTAAGGCATCATATTGCATCAAATTTCATACCAGTTAATAGCTCATAACTCAGCCTACTGAAGGCTGCTACTGATCATTTCCTTTCCACATCGCTTTGAGAAACCAAACCAGCTATTCTCCAACACTGGCAAACTTAAGCATCCATTAATTTCCCCCTCAATGGTCTGAAATCCACCTGCCCTGCTCGGATCAGTGTAGACACAGGAATTCCACCTCCAGTCTGTTTGTAATATAAATGGTCTCAAATATGACAGACTAAAGATTTCAAGAAGTTTCATTCTTGAGTTCTTAAAGATGGCTTTTGCTATGATTTTTCTCCTCTTTCCTGTTAAGCTCATTTACAAGATAACCTCCAGTTTTCAACCTCACCAGCACTCACTTGCTACTCCACAAGTTGTCAAATACTATAAAATCAGGAGTAGAGTGCCCGCCCGGCCATGCAAAAGGCAATAAGAACTCACATTTTAATAACAGCTAAAAAGTTTGCTAGCTGCCCTCTCCACTGCTCCCTTTTTGCCCTCATTGGCAGTGCATTGTCAGTTAAAATTTTCTTGGCTATGGATAATTGCTGGTTATGTCCAAAATGTCCAAATTTTGCTCTTTGAATACAGCTTTTGAATGGGGCATGCAATATGCCTGAGTTACCTCCCAAAGAATGTGGTTGTCCAGTAATATAAGCCTGTTATACTTGTAGATTCCATCTCCTATCTCCTCTGACCTTCCTGTAAATTCATATAGATTTTAATCTAGCTAGTTTGGTTCTTAAATGCTAATGTTTGGCCTCTAAATGCTTTAGAATTTAAACACTCCTTCAAAAAAAAAAAAAAAAGACATTTTTAAACATTGAAAGACTTGCATCTTGTTGAAGGGGATGGATCTACAGACCAGATCCTTAAGTCACCAGAAGTTAATGAATGGAACCAAAAAAGCATAAAGACTCAGCTCTGTTAAATCATTTAAGTTAAAGTAATTTTGAAAGTTAGACCCCATCTTTAATCTTACACTTTCAAAGATCCTTAAGTCATCAGAAGTTAATGAATGAAACCAAATCATAATTGTCAATGTACGCATGGATCTTACCGTGATTAGCTTCCTAAGTACTTTTAAATGTTTGTGTGTTACGTATTTGATATTTTTTTTAAACAAATCTTCATTTGAATTCTAGTTCATCCATCTGACTAAGAAATTTTGTAAGGAAATCAATGCAGCCAAACAATAGCTTTAAAAGGCCACTTAACTGTGAAAGCAATCCCAGTTTATTGTGACACCTGTAAATGTGTTGCACATGCAGTCTCTGAGACACCAAAAAGCTGTTGGTATTTTCTTTCTTTTCTAATAATGCCTCTATCAATGTAGTTCTGTTCAGATAAATTGTTTTACTGTCCCTTCCACAACTCTTCAAATATTCTTTAAAATTAACTATTTTTCAAGCATTCTTACAGGAGTTAACAAGACATTTGGGGAAATTTAGTGTGATAGTTCTCTCATGGTACTTCATTTCACCAGCACTTGTGAAAAAAAAAAAAACCAAACTTCTGTAATCCTTCAGAGCTCTGCTCTTATTTATTAGCCCACAGTATTTATTTATTTAAATGCGCTCGCAAACACAAATAAGAGGCAACCTTCTGGCTATTCTGTGGACAGTTATGTGTACACCTGTAATTCACAGCTAAGTACACTGACTTAAAGAAATGGGTCTTACGCAGAAATTCTTAGTAATAACTCCTGACCTCTGCCTCTTTTCAAAAATTTCCTGCCTCAGGCCATGTCCTGTCTGAGGCTCCTCCTTCTTCTATTTGAACTAGTAATTTACCTCCAAAAAACCAGAGTGATCTGGGAACACTTTCATATATGAAAGAGCATCCTCTCTGCAGGCTTAATCAGCAACCATTGAGTTGGTGGAGAAAGCTCCCATTGATTTGAGTGGGAATTGGTTTGAAACTTTTAACTGGGTGTATATCTTAATCAGAACAAAAAGTTCTGTGAGATCTCTTGATTGAGCAGATATTATTGTACTTAAATGAATAACCCTTGGCTAGTTTACTCAGATACTGCTTCTTTTTCCTCAATTAAGCGCAACACAATGAAATAGAAATCAATCCTGATCAAGAGAGTTCACTGATATCTGAGTTTTAATGAGACTTTTTTGTGTCAAAAGGCCACTGCATCTTTTCTAACAAGGCATAAAAAACAGCTTTCAACAGTCCCCAGGAAAGACTTTTCATCCTGGGACTAGTTTTAGAAAGATTTACACCTCTTACTTTTTCATCATTCCTGTATGACTGCTACCAATGTAGTAATCAGAAGTTTGGTTAATAAAGATAATAGGGTGAAATTCAACTTCTCAAAAATATTTGAAGTTGCCATCAGCTGTGAAGACTAGTTAGAAATCAGAGAACTAAATCAAAAGCAGTAATTGAATAGAAACACTGAAAAAATAACAATAATCACACTCTGAAGTGAATCCATTACTATAAACAAGAGGGTGGTTGTAAGAGTTCATCTCAGGCTTTTTGAACAAAAATATGTGATTTCAGCTTCTGAATCCTTTCTAGCCTGTATCATGAACTTTGGTGCATAGATTTTACAACATGCCTGGAGAAAAAGTAGAAATAGCTTGTTCTGGAAAGGGAACCATATTTTATGTTAACTTTGGAAAGATTTTCTGCAGGTGTGCTGCAAGATAGCTTGTCTGCCAGTGCTAACATGAGGGAGGAGGAGATGCTCTTTGTTGGTGGCTATGGCTTTTTCCCAGCAGGCAGAGGACATGACTCCTAGAGTTCCTGAGTCTGACATCTATCCATCGCTAAGTGAACGGTCTAACATTAGGGCATTGTATAGCACGACGGGTGTCAGTGACAGCACTCTCTGTTTCATCTATGGTGTATTTGTTTTTGTGGGTTTGTTAATGAGTGAGCCACCAGCACTCACAAGGAAAAAGCAGGTGCATGAGCTGAGGAGGAGGTTTTGGAGTACCACACGTCACACATCACGTAAGTGCCTAGTTCAGTGTGGGGAGAGACTCACCAAGTTCCCACCCTGACGTGCCTACCTGCCTCTGAGCTGCAAGGAAATGTTGGGGTCCAGTTCCCTCAGGATAGGTAAAAAAAGAAACAGGGAAGGATGGATGAGAAAGTAATATACTCGCAGGATAGGAGTTCTAATACTTATGTGTGTTCTGATGGCTGCCTTGAGGATAAGAGCTTTCCTTTTCACCTCCCAAGGTCTGTGGCCCTAGTTGTAGTAAGGATTCCTGCTCCCCAGAAATCAGCTAAGAAAAATTTCACTAAAGATGTTTTGGGTTTTTTTCCAGTGGTGCATGGGATTTTTCACAAAGGGCAGACCTATCAAAAGAGTCTGAAAACCAGGGAAGCTAAGAAAAGTCACTTGGGGACGTGTGCTCAGGACTGAAGGCTTGAGGCAGAGCTTGCGGGTAGATAGGGCAGCCAGCTACAGTGAGGAAAGGTCATGCTGCTTGGGAAGACTTCACCAGAAAAGCACCAGAAACCACTGGAGCAGAAATCCTACCCACAGAGGCTGCTCAGTTTGCCCTTCTCAGGAGCCCTTAGTGCCTGCAAACCAAGCCTCTCACCGAATAACCGCACCAAGAAAACCCATGAACACTGAGGGACTTCTATCTTATTTTCTGCCAGGCCTCCACTACCATACTCATCAGAATGAAATGTTTTAGTGTAAAGCTTCAGATATATTAGTTCACATGTACTGGTAGTTGCACTACACAGACCCATCAGTATGTTATTTTACTATTAGCTATTTATAACAGCGCTTCTCCAACTTTCTTGGCAGTTTTACTCTGTGCTTTAATTGAGGCATTTTACTGATTTCTCAGGTTGTATATACGTATGCATTGTATATGTGCAGTCCTTTATGAGTTATTATGTACATAGATTTACTCTGTGGATTGAAGAATAAATTTAACACCTGCAGTCCTATTGTCCAAATGTTTTTTGTCTAGTCCTGGTTATATCCCAACAGTTACACACAGGCTTTGCTCAGAGTAGGTATCAGCAGGTGTTGTGCATTGCACAACCAGTTGCACTTGCACCAAATCTGCAGATGAGACGGCACTGTGCTAAAGCCACGCTATGCATCTCCAGAGTTGGGAGATGATGGTCCATCTGCATACACATGTTCATGTAAGCACGGTGGGTAGTTGCCAAGTTTGAAATAGAAAATGGATTTAATACTGTGGGTACATTCTGCATTTCTCCATAGGGTTTGTTTGGGCAGCAGGAGTGAAGGTGATGGGGAAAGTGCGGTTGTTTCCTTCAGCTGGAGGCTCCATGGCCTCATTGTGTTGGAGAGCCCAACTTGTAAGACAAGTACATGTTTCTCACTTAAGGCCAGACCCTGGCTTTGCCTGGGGCCATTGCTTAGAGGTGGAAGGTATTATAGTATATGAGTTAATAGGGAAGAAAAATGGCAAATTAATAATGAAGTAGACTGAATTTTAACAGCATTTCTGCTCTGCTCTGCTCCTCTCAGAGGATTAAAAAGATGGTACTGAGACGGTTTGTTAAACAAATCTGTTCAGCTCCTGACCTTCACTGCTGCTGAACAATTTTCTTCTGCCACCGCCGTCTCTCTCATTTACAGAGAGATAAATAAAAAATGTGTGCAGTAAGTTATAAAACAGGGTGCATTGTTTGAAGGTGACACGTGCACTTTGTGACACTCACAGCTGACCTTGAAGCATATGATACAGGACAAATGTAGCTGCAGGGAAGCTTACAGCTAGTCCTGCCTTAGTCACTGTCAGCGCAAGTTGTGTTGGAGTGCCTTCCAAGGCACTCTCTGGCTTGAAATAGCTTCACATTTTAGAGTCGCTTTGAATTTTCCTTTTTTCATTTTAGACTTTGGTTGATTTTCCAAAGTGTATCACTATATTAAAAGGATTTTCTTCCTGCCTTCTCCCCTGCTTTCTTCCCCCTCTCCTCCCTGCCAGCTATTCTCTTTTCCATTTCCAGCTCTGAGTTGTTGCAGTACTAGTATATACTCTTTAAAAAAGCAAGCAGCTGGCTCAGCCAAGCTCTGATCTTTTCCATTGTTAGAATGTTTAAAGTCACTATCAGCTGTAACAGAATAGTAGGGGAGGAGGTTATCTTGTGGCCCTTTTGTGCAGCCTAAGATAATAAATTCAAAACCTGTAGATAGCAGCTCGCATACAGGATTACACAAATAATAAAAAGGCCTGGGAATTCTAAATGAATAGTCAAACAGGTCAAAATGTGGATGTGAAGGAAAATATCTGATGAAACCCCAGCCTTTGCCACATTTCTTTTTTGTAGAAATAACAATTTTTTTCTGAATTAACTTTAAAGCCAAGTCACTATAAACATTGCGCATAAATACACAGATTTTCAGGACCCCAAATCAGAATGCTTTTAATATAAATTTTGTAATCATTTCCAAATCACAATAACCAGGAATAAATTTTCTCTTGGACATGGTGTCCATCCCTGCACCTCCATTAACGCATCCTGGTAGTCTGTGTGTCTCTATTCCCAGCCACAGGACGCAGAAACACCCCTGAGTCCCCATGTTGGGATGACTGTGTCCTGTTCTCCAAGCTCTCCTGTTCTCCCGGCTATTCCCCCAGGCTTCCACTGAAGCCAACTCTGGCCACAGCTCTGAGAACGCTACAATAGGATGGGGAGCCCAGAAAAGGTGGCTACAAAAAAACTATTTAGTGAATAAAAGGGCAACAGGATAAAACTAAGAAGATCCCTTCACAATTAAAAACTATGGTAAAAACAAGGCTTACAAGTAGAGTGTTAAAATCCAGTTGTATTATTGGGCTTTAGAGAGTTAAATATGTTAGTCTAGACATAAATATCATAATAAACAAGCCTTTTCAAAGTGAATACTTTTACCATTTCAGTAGACATCTCGAAATTCATTTCTTTGTTATATCTCTAAGCACTTTTCCAGGAAATCCCTCCTACATCAAACTGACTGTGATCTTCTCCATTATCTAAATAAAATGGACACCTGATCGAATCCTGAAGCAGCATTTTTGATGGCTCTTTCATCAACTTGCAAAGAAAGATGTATGTTATTTGTCCCTGCTGTGGGGACAGTGGGGGGGTGGATGCCCGTGTAGGAGGATGTTGATATTGACCCAAATTTGAGTATTTTTGTTGCTAGCTAAAGGATGAATTCAAGCAATCTCAAAGGGAATCAAATGTAGCAGAATAAATCACTGAAATCTGATATCTGAGGTACATTTGAAATGGAAGTGAATTGATTCATTGTAGCATTAGCACACATTTTAATTTACTGAAAGTATGTACAATTTTTATATATATATTATTCTTTATATTCTGCCCAGTATTAGTGACTTCCATGATACAAGGTGTTCTGTTGTATTATTGACTGGCATGGTCTTCTAGAGTTTTAGCTGAAATTTCTTTTGTACTTAAATAACAGCCTGGTTTATTAAGATTGTGCAGTGAGTTTAGTTTATGTTAGGCAATTAATACTGTTGCTAGGGAGCACCAATAACAATTTTGAAGTATAATTTGCCTAAGTGTGTTTAAATGGTTTTGCAGCAGGCTTGGAACAGTTTGAATTACACTCATGATGTTTCAGGTATTGCAGTTTTAATGGACTTGTACTTTACTGGCTTTTTGAGTAAAGTCCAAGAATGCCTTGGATCATCGACTCTTTTTTTGCACTGAAAAATCCGTAAAACTTAAAAGTGGTGGGGCACATGACAATGATGGTGGTGTGTCACCATTTCTTGTTTCCTCACTATTGTCTGACTGTCCTTTCAGGAGTAAAACATCATTCCCTTCTCAGTTTTTGCCTCGTTCTGCCTGCCCCAGACTGGTTTTAATTCCACATTTAAAGTCCTTCTCTTTTTACTTGGGGAAAAAAAAGTGCCTGCAGGAAACCTTCCCTCTTCCTGTCCCAAACTTTTCTTCACTTACTTTTTATATAGGATTCTGCATATAGAAATTAGTAAATATGTATATGTGAATGGGAGAGAAAAGAAGAACAATGAGCTAATCTTTGACCAACATAAGAAGTTAAAATACTTAAATTTGTTCCAGTGACATCATGCATTATGGAAAGTGTGAATACAGAGATGCATTTTTGAGAGAAACAGCTTCAGCATCAATGAAGTCACATCAGCTTTCTTTGGCTTAAGTACTAGCCTTGTAGTCTCAGCGCGATATCTCAATTTTTTTAATTAAAAAGAAATGCTATATATCTTTGAGACTTGTTTTAAAGGCCTCTGAAGACTGGAAAAATACCTTTTGCTTCCATGGAATTTGTACTGTGTTAGTGCTCAGCTTTTCTTACCGAATCCCACCAGGAAAGTCAGTGCAAGTCTGCCACAGATTTGCCAGTGGCCTTGATCACCATAAAAGAGTGTCAAATAAGAGAATCTGAAATTAAGAATTGGAACAAAATGATGCACTAATAGTAAAAAGATAGCTGAATTACACTTTCTCCAGACAGCTTCAATACTGCAATATTATTTGAGTGTTCTGCAAGATAGCTTCTAGGTGAATATGCATTTTTTTTAAAATGGAACTTAAGATAAAACAAAAATATTAGGGACCCCCAGACTCAGGATGCAGCAATATTCACTAACTTTAAATCTCACATAGAAAAACTTATTAATTTTTACTAAAGCAATTTTTTTTATTGTCAGAGTTACACATTAAAGGTAGTATAAGAAAAGAAAAAGTCCATACTAACTAGCCTATTTCCAAACTGAATTTTGAAGTAAGGTCTGTGAAGCATTTTCTGAGGTCTCTGACTTTCTTTTTTAGATAATAGCCTCAGTTTCTCTGGGTTCTGCAAAAACAGTGGCTAACTACCAAAGGTCAAGTTAAAGGTTACTGGGAAAAATGATGTATTTAAGCCTTATGTCCGTTATCTAATATTTTATGATAGCAAAACCTTGATGCTTTTTCATGAGAAATGAAGAGTAATCTGAAGTTTTGGAAGTAACAAGCACTTTCTTGCTCACAATACAAATCTTTTATCTCAGAGTTTATCTGTTAGAATAGTCATAAGGACATTAGGATCAGGTAAGTTGTTTCCTGTAAGTCTTTCAGTGTAGGTAAAAAACACCAAAACAAATCAAACCCCAAAAACCCAAAGCCACAGCAAAAAGCAGTCCTCAATTCTCTTTCAAGAATCTTGAAGTCATTACAGGTGAAAAAATAGCCTGACTGTGAAAAGATCGATTTCATACTGCACTTATTTTATTTCCCATAAACAAAATTCTGCAAGCAACATGTTAAATATTTCATGACAGCAGATGCAAGATGTGGTATTCAGCTAGTTTTATCCTCTGTAATCTGAGAGGAAAAAGGTCCACTCTGTGTTTTTACCTAGGGCAGAGACAGAACATGCAATGGTTATAATGCTTACAGAGCTTCCATACCTTGCATTACAATCTGACTTAAATGCAATCGCCCTGTGTTTTGTCTACTAAACGTAAAATTAATTTAGCTGCAGCATCTTGGGTTTTAAAAAAAAAGCAAGAAACAGCCCCTGTTTTGAGATCTTCTCATGACTTTTGAAGACCTTGGGTAAAATCTGATTCTACTGAAGTCAGTAACTTTATTGATTGTGAAACAGGGTACACTTTTACCTTCAGTGTCTTCACCTCTGTATAATAACAAGACTCATCCTATCTGCCAGTGAAGGAGAAAAATGTATCAAAACCAATCAAAGTGAAGAAGCTTGGTCTTCTCTCTCCTGCTGACAGTGCCTTACTGTTATCTCCTCTTTTAATTGAATATGGGCTTTAACTTCATGGCAGTTTCTTTAAATTTATTGGCATACATATGACCATTTTTAGCATTTACCACTTCACTCTCCACTTGTTTTTAACTCAACAAACTCTGCTCTTGTCATGCTGTAGTTACCTTCATTCCAGATACTGAAACTGATATCCTATTCCTCATTTCTGAGTAGAGTCTAGGCGTTTTTCTTCCATCTTTAAGATATCTAGAACAATCTCTGTTGTCTTTATCACTTGCTACCTATGGCTCCCTCGAAGACTCGTTTCTGTAGTTAGCGGAAGGGAGGGGGATTATTTCCCATAGTGACTGTGCTTTAGATTGCTCTGCTCTAACCATGGTCATATATATAAGGTAATATATATACCTCTAACAAGGTATAGTATGCGTCTGATAGGCAGCTGATGAGGCTGTTACTCCATTAAGGGCTTCTGACAGCAAGATACAAGGTTCTACCACTGTAATGCAATTGGAATATTTCGCTTAGCTTGAGCTATTATGGATTTTTCAGTGACATCCAGAAGCTTGGTAGCTTTATTTTGAGAGCTATTTACAGTCCCAAAGTGTAAAAGAGATTATTTTATTGTATACTTTGATATCATTTCCTTATTATATACTCCCTAAAATTACTTTTCTGTTGTGACATACTGAAGAGTAATAAGAATGTAAGTATCATTTTTATATTGCATTTTTCTGATGATTTTGGTATAACCAATTTGTGCTGACATAAATACTGGATTAATAATAATAATAAGGATATGACGTTTCACAGTGTTATATTACTCTGTGTATAAAGAGACCCTATGCTGTCCCAATTCAAAATAATTCAGGTCTTCTGGTCTCTGTTGTCAAATGATTCTCCAGAGCTTTATCAGACAAAATCACTTTTTTTTGCCTTAAATCTCTCCCACTCTCCGCTTTCAGTAACTTTTGTGAGTTGGTGAAGCTTGAGCCCTCTGTGAGAGAGGTTCCGTCCCTCTTAGGTCAGTAGGGCATTCAGCAAGCTGAATGGGATGTCCACCCTTTGCTGGGAGTGCTGGGAGCAGAACAAAAGGCTTCTTTCTCTAGTGCATGTGCCTCTACAATGGGCAGTGCATAGCTTGTTTCTATGCCAGAGAGTGACTTTTTCAGCTCCGTTGCTGATATTATCAATATTATTTAATGAAGTAGTTGTTTGGGGAATAATGATTTACCTGATATGACTAGCAGCACATTCAGAAGAGAAAATACTGACTCTGAAGATGAAGATACCTTCTATTAAATAATGGTCAAAAATACCTCACCTGGTTTTCATGCCACATCTTACAAAAGACCATAAAGATGCCTCACACATTCTTCCTTAACATCAGTTTCAGTTGCCCATTCCTGTGACAATATGTAGCTGTTAAGGCTGATTTTCTTATGCATCGTCTCTCACTCAATTTTGAAGTGTCAACAAAGGCAGATTAGACATTGTAGTAAAACTGAAGAGCTTAATTTCTCTGTCTTGTTTTCAACCTGTTACCTGACAATTTCATTTGGTGTTGAGTGGTGCTGTTATTGTGAGAAATAGTGAATAATCATTCCTTAGTCACCATTTCTGCATCATTTTAAATTTATATATTTAAGACTATTATTTTATGTTGATAGTTTCATGCTATGTTCCTTTAACATTTTTAAGATTATGTCCTGCCGCAGTCTTCTTTTTTCCACTTTGGATGGTCCTAGTCTATTTTGTTTCACATCCATTTCAGTCATGTGGTCATCCGAGTTTCCTTTATTTGAAATTTTGCTAGTTCTCCTATATCACAGTAGGGATTACCACCTGTAGATTTATACATATCTGTTTCAAACAGCAATTCTCAAAGACTCCAAGTCATTAGAGTCATTTATGATAACTGCCACCTGTCAGTCTAAAAATGTCTGAATAGAGCTACTTTTTCCCTGTGTTTGTTACTTTGCACTAATGCCATCAAAGTCAGGACACCAGTGTGGCAGGACAGCAGCTGTGAGTCTGGGTAGCAACTCCAGACTTTACCAAGTTTGGCTGTCCAAAGCAGAGGTAAAGGTTCAGGGACTGGAAAATCAGGGACACAGAAGACCATGTCTCTTTAGGCATCCCATGTCTACCAGCAGACTCCACCATCTGTGTTCTGCAGAGATCCCAGCAGGGACGGAGCAGGATTGTAGCAATACCACCCTGTGAAAAGGCCTGGAAATGCTCAGCTAACCTACATGTTGAAGTGGCTGATACCCGCTGTATGGCTCTGGATTGGGGTTGCTCCCAGAGTAGAAAGATAGGGTGGGCTGCACTCTGCATAGAGGACATCCTAATCAAGAAAAGGTAAGGAGAATAAAAAAAAAAACCAAAACCACAACCAAACAAGGTAAGGTAGGTACTAGGAAGAGGGGTGAGTGGGTTTGGAGGTCCTATAGGGTGGACACAAGAAGCCCATGCCTGTTATCTGCACAGAAAGAAATCCAAACAGGTTAGGCACAGTAAGCTCCACTTGTTACATTAGCCCCTTGAGTCTTCTGGCAACATATCTGTAGACCACAACTCACATGGGCTTTAGAGCATGAGGTAGCCCTCCATCCTGTAGTGTCACATGCATGCAGGTTAACTTGCTGATAGGTCTGTAGAAAGTGGTTAGGTGCCCCAGTTGGGCCTCAGCTACGTACGTGCTATTGAGAGTGGTGCTGCTGATTTTGTTGCAGGAACATAAACAGCTCCCATTCAACCATCTGAAAAACACAGACATGGAAAACACAGCAGGGATGAATGGTTGAAATGATTTTATGTCCCTTGAGCACCACTTCACAGGTAAGAGTGTGTCCACTCCCTGTTTCATGTAGGCTGTACTGTTTTATATAAACTTTGGACTATGTGGCTATCATAGACTTGGCTGCTAAATCTAATGTTTCTGTGGGAACACCGTGATTCACTGGAAAGATGGGTGACACACTTTCTAATTTGAACAATGTGAGTCCATAGGCACAACAAGCTTCACATCTTGTCTGTGGACTCCACTCTCATTTTGGGAAGGCATTATGTCTACAGCCAGCAATGATGTCTGTCATACTGCATCCTGTGCTGAGTGTAGATGATACTGGGTAGGGTTTTCTTCATGACAGTGCTGGTAATGTATAGCCTTGCTCTTCCAAAGTGGTTATCCAAGATTCTCACTTTGTCTGTTTCCACAGTGTCTCACCACCCATTTCTTGACCAAGCAATCTAATGTCCTCCTTCCACCCTGCATCTTCCTGTGATAGCAACCTCCATTGCCAGGAGGAACCACACTGTTGAACTAGAAAAAAAATCAGCTCTTCACAGCTCGTGACAGTGGCCCTGTGCACAGAAAAGTTTTTCAGTCCATTGCAGTTAATGTCACGTTTCCAGCCTGATATGGTCCAATCACAGTGTGCTTGTAACCTAGAGGTGTTGCAGGGTGGATATGCCAGCATATCTGCAAAGAAATGGTGTTCCAGCTAGATTATGTCCCATGCTTCAGAGTATTGAAAAGCTCCAAGATAAGGGTATTCTGGGCTGCTGGTCTCGTAGAAGGCTGAGAACTGTTGCCATCTGTAAAATGCTGAGCTGCAAGAAGGAGGGGCTAAAGTTCTCACTCGGGTGCCCTACTTACCCTTCTCCTTTAACCCCCATGCTTTCCACTCTTTGCTTCCACTGCATTTCATGGTTAGAAAAATGTCATAGGAATATCGAAGTCCTGCACTGCTGATAGAGGGCAATGTACTTCACATGGGCAGCAGGGAAGATGGTAAGCAAGCTGGAGGGTGGATGTCACAGGGCTGGTATAAAGGTGTTATTAGGGTTGCAGTGTGAACGCAGCTGGGTGTGCTGACACTCAATCTGTGCGAATCCAACTGGTGAAATCTCAGTACTTGCCTACAATAGCAATGGTAATGCAGATATAGCGACTTTCGTGGGAGCTGGATCAGACTCGTGCTTTGTGTAAGGGTAAACTGAAGCTTTTAAAAATAGTAACAGATAATGTTTTAAGAGCATAAATAAGTAATGGAGTGGATCAGTTAACAGAAATACTATC
The DNA here is from genome assembly GCA_020745775.1 of Theristicus caerulescens. NCBI lineage: Eukaryota > Metazoa > Chordata > Aves > Pelecaniformes > Threskiornithidae > Theristicus > Theristicus caerulescens. The sequence goes on from CM036559.1 coordinate 107,277,697, forward strand.
CGTATAAACAGTAGGAGAACAAATTAAGGCACTTAGTTTTGCTCCAAATTAAACCATGGCTTTGCTTATGTGCATAAAATTAAATGGGTACCCAAGCTGTTGCTGAAAGACTGGACACTGTCACTTGAAACTACCCACATACTGTATTTTCAGGTGCAATTCAGTACAACTGAACTACTGCACAGGATTTCATAGATTCCATTAGCCTGTCAGCAAAGGATCAGAGAGTCATCTCTATAAATTGCCATAAGTCAGTGGCAGTGGCGGTCAGGCCTCAAGAATGTAATTTAAAGATTTAAATAATATCTGTGATAATCGTGTCCATGGTTTTGTGTAGGCTGTTTGCAGGGGAGTAGAAGTCCAAGCTAATAGCAGATTTTTTTAATCTTTGCCTGAACAACACAATAATTTTTCAAGCCACATGTTTATTGAAATGCAGTTCAAAATGAAGCAAATATAGTTCAAAGCACAAAATATGACTCGCTGGGGTCAGAAGGCAATAGAAGCTTACTTTTCTTGAAAAACCCTGAAAAATAAAAGCAAAACTAAGAACAACTCAGAGCATCATTAGGCAATGACTGAGATAATGCTACATAGTGTCCTCTCAGCTCTTGCTTGTTGTGCAAGTCTGCTGTGTGCTTCAGCCTGAAGGCAGAAGAAGCAGCTTTCATTCACCCTTCCTACACTGTGTGGGACTGTCAAATGACAGCCCTTGAAAGTAATCATTATTATGACATAACAAAAGGGTTTTTTAAAAAAAAAAAGGAAAGCAGCCATTAACAACTTATTCAAGTTAATATTTCTGCTGTTTTCATTTAAGTGAAATGCACTTAAATGCTCATTTAAGTGTTGCGTCCTCTATGGCAAATATAAAAATTGTTGAATTAAAAAAATGCTTTAAAGTGCAAGTTTTACACCAAACTATTTTTTTTGACTGAACTCTTTCCCCACTTGCTGGAAAACTGAAATCAGCTGGTGTAAATGTCTAGAATAAAAAAGCACAGCTTGTACCCATTCTACAATTCTGATTATCTAACACCCACATTTAATAAATATACCCTTTATTTAATGGCAGGCTTGACTTTAAAAAAATGTGTTTAAGTTTAGTTTGAATTCAAGCAATGGAAACTGCCTTGTTTTATTAGAATAAAAGTGAGGGGGTTTTTTCTTGGAAGAAATTTTGCAACAATCAGGTTTTTTTAAAAATGTAAAAGCTGTCTCTATTTTTCATGTAACTAAGGAATGACAACTGTAGATCTAAGATCCTTTCTAACATGTATTTATTATCTTCTTATATTCAAAATTTGCTTTAAACCTTAAGATTTTGGGTCTTACAAAATGTTTCCTGGAAAATCCTGGTTTGGAGTACAGGTACATGAGGTCATTTGGATAAATTTTTGATGCTCACTTGAATTCGTCAGTGGGTAGAATAAATTGCTATTTAACATTAGAAAGCGCGTAAGAATTTATCCCTTACTGGAGATTTGTCCACATATATCCCAATTCACAGCTGGGCTTTCCAAGGATTTTACTGTAACTAAAGCCTCAATTTCGCAATTCATATTCAGTAAAGCTCTTGACCATGCATTAGGTTTTAAATGCTTGGTTAACAGCTGCTAACACCAATGGAACCTAAATGTACACATAAGTACTCTCCTGGATAGGGTTGTATCTAATCACTTGTTTTGAAACTTTGCAGAACAAAGACTCAAATCACAGTAACTGGCATAAATTTTGCTTATACTGTTCTCAGCAGCTTCATCTGATTTCAGTTATTTTATGTCATTTTAAGTGTACATACATACATAGTGATAATAAAATATTAGAGTACATCCAATATGGAGAATGATGATAGAGCTCTCAAATTCCCATGACCCTGACAACACGTTCCTGGTTTAGATCACTTTAAATCACCTGGTCTGTGGGCAAAGTTTCTTCATTCCCACGCAAGTCTTTCTGCGCCAGGTGTAGGACTCTGTAGGTGCCTTTTATCACACTCAACTCTGTCTAATGCAGTTCTGCAGGTCCATTTTTCTTGAACACTGTCTCAGGGTGATGCTGACCATGCCTCCAGAAGGAGGTCAGTGCATCATGTATGTTGTGTCCTCTCCATATGCCTAACAGTGTGCAGTGGCTGCACCAGCCCCCCTGGGATATGCCCCACTGGGCATCAGAAGGGGCTACTCAGAGCCACCACTACCTAAAGAAGTCCTTCATCCCTGGTGTCTGATTTAGCTCAACAGTGGCAAAAGTAGCTTGGGCAAATTTGTAAACTTCAGAGTTCCTCTGAGTTTAATATTTCTCTGTTCCTCCTTGCTATGTATGTGAGGCTTTGGCTCATATATATGGCTGTACTGGACCACTACAGCTAAGCTGGAACTCTGCACAGCTTCTAAAATTCATAATTATCTGGATGGTTTTCTGAGGAAAATCACAGTCCATAGGAAATCTAACAAAAGTTGTGATCCTGGTGTATTGGTATGATTTGCTAACATAACGTTCTTGTCCTTACATTTCACTGCTTCACAAAAGTTATCATACAGGGCAGATTTTTTATTTTGTGGAAGGTCTTACCTTTAAAAACAAAAATAAATTTAGATTAACTTTTCTCTTTATCTGCACTATAAGTACTGGATTAGTTTCTAGACACGCTTAAACATTCTTCACTATGAGGGTGGTGAAGCACTGGAACAGGTTGCCCAGAGAAGTTCTGGATGCCCCATCCCTGGAAGTGTTCAAGGCCAGGTTGGATGAGGCGTTAATCAACCTGGTCTAGTGGAAGGTGTCTCTGCTCATGGCAGGGGGTTGGAACCAGATGATATTTAAGGTCCCATCCAACCCAAACCAGTCTATGATTCTATGAGTCTATGATTCTATGATTATCTTCCTCTTATTTTGCCATAAAGATATTTCAATTTACCTATAGTTCTTTCCTATGATTAACTTAGCTTTGCTGAAAAAGATTCCCTTTATCAAAAGGGAAAATTTTTAGCAAAATTTTACATTCTGTACCTGTTGTGGAGGTGGATAGAGATTTAATTCTGGATGGGTGAAGAGGGAGTTGTGTTAATTTAATATTATGTTTAATTTACATGACAATGCTGTAGGACCTCAGATTACCAGGTGCTTGACAAAAACAGAGCAAAAAGAGTGTCTTCTGCTTCAAAGACCTTATAGTTTCAGCTAACAGTGTCAGCCATCATCTCCTGTCCTGCCCAACAGATGACTAGAAAATGGAGGAGCTCTTTAATTTCCTGTCCTGGGAGAAGATTCTTAGCAGTAAACTGTTTTAAGTACACCAAGGATTAAAAACAAGGCAAGGACATTGGACAGCAAATTCAACCCTCCAGACCTTTAAATTTTCCTACCTAAGGTTACTCTTAAATTTGTATTTACAGAATATAATGGAACTTCACACAAACAAGGCATCTGTGTAACAGCACCTACATTCCTGAGAAACACTTAGGTGTCCTGCTATGTATTACATGAACTATATCTCTGTGTTAACTTTGTCAAATACCTCCACTGATTTATTTATTCATTAATTCATTCTTTCCCCTGTTTTCTTTTAAGAGGTAATTTCCTGTGTGACAAGTAATGACAGACTGAGAGACTGCAGTCTTCCCTTTGCCCCTGTAAGAGGCACGATGCACTCAGTAGATGAGTTTCCACTGCTGAGCCTTAGTGCCTCATGTCAGATCTATGAAGTTAAGTACTTGAGGTCAGAGGGTCTGTTTCCATGTAGACAGATGTAATTCCATTGATTTCATAACATCAGCCATGCTTACATTTTGGTTCTGAGAATACCAGCGCTAACTGTGATTAGATGAGATGTCAAGTGAGATGCGGACAGCCATCTTCAGGAAGCCAACTCAATATTATTCATTTTATGAAAGCAATTGAACTCAAATAGGGAGTTCCGGGCATTTTGAGATAAGCTGCATTTGAACTAGTGAGCAGGAAATCAAAAACAGGCTCAAAATCTCTGCCAAGGACACTGCCTGCCAAGGCCGACCGCTCTGCAGGGGAAGGGGAGCTGGGAGCTGAGATTCACAGCAAGGCGGGCAGAGGCAGTACTGTCACCATCCAGGGCTGTCCCACTGCACCTGAGCCAGAAGTGCAGAGGAGGCCTGTGACAGCAACCAGCATCAGACACAGACCAGTGTTCACCCAGCAAATCCACAGTGATGAGGCAAGTCCAAGGTGAAGCCAGAAAGTCAATGCAGAGGTTCAGGATCAGAGTCAAGATCAGGGAGGCACAAGATGGGGCACAGTCATGGCTGCAAAGCAGCTCAGGTTGGGACCAGCACAACAGCTTCAGCTCCAAAGCAGCTCCCAAGAGAAGGAGAGAGAGCCCCCTCTGAGGCTTTTCCAGTTCCTGCTGCACAGCAGCTCTCATTGGTGATCTGGCCTTGAGCATGCTGCAGGATACCAAGTGAATGGACTGGGAGAGGTCCTGAGCTCCTGGATGCAAATGAACATTCTGCTTGTGTACTCTCCATGCTGGGGCAAGACCTGGGTGTGTTTCAGCCCCTTTCCTTCATGCCTGGGCTCTTGCCGAATGGGCATTAGCACACTGGTTGCAGGTGAACCATGATGCGCTGGTAATGAGATGACTAGACTTTAGCCAGGTTTTCTTTTTTTCCAGGAAATCTTATATTTGACCAAAAAAAAAAAAGGCAAAAAAAAAGCAGTATTGGAACAGCTGCAATCATGTGATAAATTCACCCTGGATTTGCTAAGTTTTGGTCACAGTGAAAATGGCAATAATGCTAGAAGTGTCAAAACAGTTCATTTTTACATTTTCTAAAATATCTTTACATGCGCTTCCAAAATCCCTTCATTTCAGATGCTACATAGAAGCAAAGGCACAGTGGGCTGGCTTGGCAATGTTGTCAACGTAGAAGTGATCCCTTTCTATTCATTGAGAAGAGAATTCACACAGTCTGATGAGGGTGGATGAAAGTCCCTTCTTTCTTTCACATTTACAATATCCTAGCTACTGTGTTTTATGTATTCTGAGTTATTCTCAGACATATTTACTTGTGTGCTGAACCAATGACAACATGCAGCCCTGTGATGGAGACATTGGCAGAACGGGATACGTGGATTATGTGCACGTATGGCCAGGGTGTGAGCTCAGGCAGTTGTGCCCCACTCATCTGCTCACTCCTTAGCTCTGTTTTGGAGTGCTTCAATCAGATCTCCAGCATAATTTGCTACAGTGAGAAATACCATAGGCAATATGGATGTGGGCTGGCTGGTGCCACCTGGCCTTGTAGCTACCCAGTGGTCCAGTGGTCCATATCCTTTTTTTTTTCTGAGTATGGATGTTGTCAGTGGTTACTGTCTCAGGAGAGACAGTGAGATGTTCTGACATCTCATCCTTTCCCTGGTCCCAGACTCTTTCTGGCTGTTTTAAATCCCTGCTCACCTCACAAGGGTGGACTCCTGCCTTTAATAGGCTTGCATTGCTTATCCATGTGCACCCATTTGGCTGTCCCTCAAAAGAGTGCCTACAGAGGCAGATGCCCCCTTCATTCACTTTACAGCTCCTCCAGGGAATGTACTTTCTCTTACTCTCTCACTAAGGCTGAGTGAATATCTAAGCATTCCTAGCTAAGGACAGCTTCGGCAGGATGGCTTTCAGACACCCCAAAGCAGAATACATTGAGCAGTCCAGTGGGAGCTGTGAGAAGTAACCAGGCTTGTTGACATCAAGAATGAACTACCCAGACACCACCTCCTTCTCCCCTTGCCCCTGCCTCATTTTACTCTAGTCCCTCTCTCTCTTTTTTCTGTCAAACACCTGAGAATGAATTATTCTACTCTAAATTTAACACTTTGGATTTTCTTGGTTTTGTTTTGGTGAGGGGATTTTTTCAATGTTTTGGTTTGGCAGTCAAATGGAAAATGTAACTATTCTTATACCCTTAATCCTTATGGCTTTGCTGCACATATAGGATTGTGAATGAGCAAGGAAGTCAGGAGACAAAAAATGAATACTGTAAAGTATCCAGTACATTTTACATGTACTGTTCTTTTGGAAGCAAAATTCACTAGGCCAGTGGATGAAATTTAATTCAATTTACTAAACTTGTTTTCCTTGGATAATGAAATTCCCAGGTCAGAGGGAAGAAGAAAAAAACTCAGAACACTGGGTCTGAAATAGGAGACTGTAGAGGTAAAACATTTTTTAGAGTATACACTCAAAGACTAGAAGGCCAGAAGGAGCCATTAAGATCTTGTATTCTGACCTTTCATGCAGCTTGGGTAAAGTTGTCCTTTCTTGTATTACTGTGCATTTGAGTGAAAAATACAAGAATGCCTCTTTTAGCAAAAAAAAAAACAGTTTAAGTCTAAACACTTCCAGGTCTTTGGAATTCAGCACAGGCTTTAACAGTTAAAAATCTGTAGCTTGTCTGTGAGTCAGAGTCTTTTGTTCTTGTTTTCTTCCCCACATAGATTCTTATAAACTGATTTATCCATCCTTGAACCTTCTCTTTGATAAACAAAATAGAATGAGTTATAAAGCAGAGCTTCCAACCCTTCAATCTGTGTCATGGCTCCTCCCTGAACTCCAATTTTTCAACAATCTTCCGGACACCTAGAGGAGGAAGCATATTCCCGCCACAGATGAAAACATAATTTTCTATCCTCATATTGGAAATTTCCTTTGTTTATGTATCCTGGGATTGTTTTAGCCCTTTAGACAGTGTCAGCCTAGGTTTTTATATTCAAATTGTCCACTGTGATCCTCAAACTCTTTTCAGACTGCTATCTAGGTTACACTCCCCGCACTGGTATGTATAATCTGCATTTTGTATTCTTGGATATGAGTTTATATTTATCCCTCTTGCTTTGCATTTTTCTGTGTGAGCACTGCTTAACACCATTCTCTTTATCAGTGATAGAGCCTGTTCGCTCTTCCCCATCCTTAACACTGTGATCTGCAAACCTTATCTGCAATGATGTTATGTTATGTCTCCTTCCAGGTCACTGAGAATAGTGTTACACACCTCAGAATGAAAACCTGCTCCCTGGAGGAATCCCAAGAAGCACACACACTCGAAGATTATTCATTTACAGTTATCTTTTGAGATCTATCCACTCACTAGTTTTTAATCCATTTACCATATGAAATTTTTCTGTTGTTCTAGTTTCTTAATCAAAATGTATAACATCAAGTCAAATATTTTCTTCCCTGCTGATGTTAGATCAATGCTGTTATCTTTATTGACCAGCCTTCCCTGTTATGAAGAGATACTAATTTAGCTGAACAAGCTCTAGTTTTCATGAAGTCAGTGGGCAGGCATTAATAAAACTCACTTCCCTTAGCAGTGCAGTGAGGACACTCCATAGCAGAGGGAAGATCTTAATCTCTCCATCCATTTTCAGCCACCTGAAGAAGAAGTTGGTGCACCTGAACTTCCCTTATGAGGGAGGGAGGGAGGGTGTGAAAGAGCCTCTCCGGCTGGAAGAGGGCAGAGGGGCTGCCCCATGTTGGTGGGAGCAGACTCCCACATCCCTAAATCCCTGCTTTCCAATGGGCAACCGACTCCATGATAGACAGATAGTAAATCTACCAGCCCTGTCACAACTTTTCTGACTTATTCCTGCCTTCGCTGCCTTTAAAGCAGCCAACACAGTGGGATTCTCTGAGATATAAGCTAGTGATAAGATAGATATAAGCCTCATGCCTGAGCACCTCAGGTTCCTCCTGTCCTCCTTTACTCACCCAAAGCACATGGATGCTGCTACATCTGACGATGGCAGCAAAACCGCTCCTTTGTCAGTGATACACATCGTCAACAAGTAAAGGAAGAGGATTAAGCTATTATCAAGAGCCCAGAATATGATCTGTAGAATTAATACATCTGCTTCAATAGATAGACCAAAGGATGTTTTGCCTGTGTAGAGACTGTGAGATAATCATTATTTAAATAGGCAACACAGGTGCCTTAAGCAGCATGAGTCACAGACTGCGAATGACCAGAACTTTTTTTGGCCTTGAAGACTGCAGAATTCAGTTCTGGACTGTTAATCAATCTTTATTAAAGACTCATTCTTGTATCTTGCTGTGTATCCTGGTTCAAAACCTGAAGTGTTTAAGGACCAGTTTAAATGTAAGCACATGAGTAGTGCCAGTGCTGTCCATGGGACTTTAACTGTCATCCATGCATGAGTGGTCTGCTGGAGCAGAGGGAAAATGTTCAGCTTCTTGTAAGATCAAGTGCTATGACAGTGCGTAGCTCCCAGTGAATTGTAAGTTTAATCGCTCTGCAAAATATTTCTCTTCTGGTACCAATTTCAGGACAGTTATTGATTTCACATCTTTCAAAAGCTTTTCCTACTGCAATTATGACTGTACTTTCTTGTTCATCTGAACATAACATGAAATAGATATCTGCCAGAACAAGCATAAGTAGATATAAGAGATCCTTATTACTTTGTCAATTAGTTCCCATGTATTATTATGTGGAAAGTGTACTCTGTTATAAATATCTTATAATGCAATGACTTGCTAGTGTTTGATTAGCCACATAATTTTTTTGGTTAAAAAATTGATTGTACATGCGGGCACACTGCACGCTGTTTGTTACTTGCCTACAAGTGATTGTTCCTCAAGAAGTGAACACACTGTGCTCATTTTTTTTCCTCAGTAATCTCTTCCTTTTGAGATCTCCAGCACTGTAATCCCTTCCTTTCTACATTCTATGGATTAAGTCTTCTTTTCCAGCATGACAGACTTTAAATAACTTAATGACTAGGTGTCTGCAAAATCCTTTGCCTATATTATAAATAACAATACATGGTCCTCAGTGAACACTGAGAATGTAAATCAGCATTAGTCTTGCTGTTTATAATATCAGAAAAAAAACACAATTGAATTACAGCCTTATGTTCAGCCATGGACCATGAAATTAGTGGGTAATAGCAATGTACTGAAACTCATACCCTTTAAAAAGGTTCAGAACTAGAAATGATAAAAGCTGTTTTTTTATAAAACTGCCCTTCCCATGAAGCCTGAGTCATTGCTGCATCACATCATAGAAGAGAAACAGGTGAAAAGTCCAATCTACATTTGATGTCAGCTGGTTATTAGCTAGTGTAAAGACTCTACTTTTGGTCTTTAAACAGTAAATAACAACACAAAAAACCTACTGGGTAATCTATTAAACTTTATCATTTTTTATGGTGACTTTTATGTGTCTGTTATTGACGGTTACTGCTATGTCATTTTGATAGAAATTACCTAGAATAGAAAGTTCAGAGGGTGTAAACCTCAGATAACGAGTGACCTCCAGGGCAGTGCTCCAAACTTACATAAGGACAACCCCCACACAGGAATGTCCTCCTCCTTGTGTCTTGCACCACCCCAAGCACTCGAAGGGTCAGCCACAGCACCGCTTCGCTGTACAGCAGCTCTACTGCCGCGACAGAGCCAGGAGGTGCCCTCCAAGCCCTAAATCCAGAGGGGTGGGAAGCCAGGGCCAACCCCACCACTGAACAAGGCTGGCCAGCAGTCAGGTGTGAGGCATATGCAGCCTATGGGCCAGCGCTCACTCATGAAACACTATGTGTATTTTATATTTCAGTACCATGTATTAAAGCAGAAAATATGAGATCCTGGTCTGAGAGGAGCAGGACTTTTGTCACTCTCCGCCACTCTGTGATTTCAACAGCACAGCACCCTGTTAATGGAGGGAACCTTTCACTGATGGTGATGAAGAGTCCAAGTGGCTCCTTGCTGGGGCTCGGCACCTGCCTGTTAGATACCAGGTTGAGTGTCCAAGCTGAGACCACTCTAACTGCAGCTCCAGCCTTGCTTTACTCCTAGAAGTATTCCCCGGTAATGTTCTATTAGTCATATGAATAAGAAGAAACCGACTGGGATCTATATGCAGCTTGCTTGTCTTTGATTAGCACATCCCACTAGAATCCAGCATGGTTTTCTTACTCTCCCTCATCCTTTTGAACTTGGTTCATTTTCTTAATTTTGCATTGGCCTAATTTACAGTACCTGAGGCCATTGTCATCCTTTCTGTACACATAGTAGGCAGTATCTAATGAGTTGCTACAAAATCCATTCCTCTTTTTATCTCTGGAACCTCTGTTAGTAACTTTAAACAAGCACTATTCATCCCTAGAGCTGGTCTGATCTCTCTCTGTTGTTTTTCTTTTGTAGGTCACTGTTACTCCAAAGCTTAATTTTGTAGCTATTATTTTTCTTACAAACTCATACCTAAAAAAAAGTGTAGTCAGGGCTTTACTTTAACCTGCTAACACAAACAAATCAAACAACATCAGTCCTAAAGATTAACAGGAATAAAATATTTAATTGCTTTTAAAACATCTCCAAAGTCTGCTGGGTGCATGGTTTCACCAAACCTGAGGTACACAGAAAATGTAAAATGAAAGGACTAGTGAAGGAAGGCTAAATTTGATGAAACCATAAAATTCAATGTGCATAAATCTAAGCCAAATTCCTGAACACATCTAGAGAGGACAGAACTGAAATTCAAAGGTTAAAAATATTTTTTTAGTATTTGACACTTCTACTGCTCTTTTTCTCCGTGGCTCTGAAAGCACTTTCTGAATAGCAATTCTTGATGTCTTGAAGGAGCAATTTTTATCCTATGTTAAGCCCAAGTGAACTGAGGCACTGAGAAGTGACTTGTCCAAGTTCAACCACTGAGTGACAGATAGCAAAAGAAGCAACTCTACAAGCTGAAACCCTCCACTGAGTCTGGCTGAGATGGAGTTAATTTGCTCCACAGGAGCCTGTATGATGCTTTGGTTTGGATTTTGATTGAAAGTGTTAACACACCAGTGTTTTGGCTATTGCTGAGCAGTGCCTGCGTAGCATCAAGGCCTTCTCTTTTTCCCACTCCGTCCCTGTGAGTAGGCTGGGGTGGGCTAGAGACTGGGAGGAGGCATAGCCAGGACAGCTGACCTGAACTGACCAAAGGGATGTTCCATACCATATGATGTTCTGCTCAGCAATAAAAGCTCAGGGAAAGGAGGAGGAAGGGGGACGTTCACGGTTATGGCGCTTGTCTTCCCAAGGAACTGTTACACCTGATGAAGCCCTGCTTTTGCGGAATTGACTGGACATCTGCCCGACAATAGGAAATAGTGAATAAATTCTTTCTTTGCTTTACTTCTGTGGGCAGCTTTTGCTTTCCCTCTTAGACTTTTATCTCAACCCACAAGTCTTCTCACCTTCCTTCTATTTTCTCCACATCCCTCAGGAGAGGGGAGTGAGCGAGAGGCTGTGTGGATGTTTGGCTGTTGGCCAGGGACAACCCACCACAAGTTCTCAGGACTGGTGTGTGTATTCAGTGCTTGAACAAAGTCTTCTGCTCCCACAGGTAGACCCAAACAACCGCCAGTCAGCTCATGGGACTTCAGACGTTGGAAAAAAAAAAAAACATTTTCTAAGAATTTTAGATTAAGAGAAAACCAATGTTTTGCTAAATAAACCATGAAATGCAGTCTAAAAACTTAGGTGAAATAAGTTTACTGATATCAACTATCTAAGTGGAATAGTGAACCCATCAAACTGCAGCATGCTCTAATCAATGGTCTTGTGACTTTCTGGTAGAAGATTTCAGTAGAAGAATGTTAACATAACGAAGTGTTCCTTGGTCCACCAATCAGACAGTATTATACAGGTATGATTCATGCACTTTGAATAAAGTGGTATTTTCTCTGTTCTTTCAAAGTACAGACAAATAACAAGAAAAAAATCTATAATGAAGCAGTGTTACAGATCTAGTTTTTACCCATAAACTCAGAATAACATTGAAGTAAAAAACAAAGCAACCTATCAGCCCTACTATTTTTCCAAGAGAAAGGCAGAATAAATGTGTTTGACATTAAATGCTTCCTTAAAATTCATCTCATTCTTCCAAGACATGAGAGAATGTGCATGATTCAGTTTTAGATTAGAATGTTAAAGGGACATTTCCAGCCTAATAAAAGGAAACAAGCCAAAACAGTTCTCTTTGAAAGTGTTCCAATTTTATCATTATGATTTGCTGTAACTGAAGGAGACTCAAAATATTATATTCAGCTTATTTTCTTCATGTTATTAACAGCATTTTTGGTTTAATTATTTCCCCTGTCTGAATATATCTTTCAAAATCCAGTGTAGAGTTAATAGGTGGAACAAAGAAAATCAATCAATTCCCCTCTCCCCCTCAACTTTTATTACAACAATAAAATCCATAAATATGGCAGGATGACTGTCAGGTAGAGGTAAAACTTCATTTTAACTATTTTTGATTCACTATGTTTCAGGCTGACAGTTCTTGTACCTGATTATTATTGTTAGACAGAAATAGTTCTCATTTTAAAACAATTTATGTGAAAACAATTTCTATTTAAAATACTGCAGCACCTTTTAAACAAATGAACTCATTATAAAGCATTATATCATATATTACATTAAGGTTCAATGTATAAAATGGCTAATAAATTGTAAAGGTAATAAAGGGTAACTATAAAGGCAATTATAAAGGTAACCTATGCCATTTATGAACAGAACATCATAATGATCAAGTGATATTTGGGGATCAGTTAGGAGTTTGTTTCTGTATCGATATCTGTATACCTTTATACATGTACACATAATTAAAGGAAATTTTACAAGGAGAAAAGGTAAAGCAAGCTAAATAAGTGTTCCCTTCCTCTGTATGCCCTTTGACTTAGTGAAACAATTGGGTTTTCCTCAGATTTTCAGAAGCACCTTTGATACTTACTTCTCTTGCCATTCTATTGTGTCTGATACGCAAGTTATCACACTGACCCTAAAACGGCTTGGACAGAGGTTTCTACTGCCCTTTTTGTCCCATGATTTTTGTCCTCATCAAAGCAGAATACTCTTCCTAATTCCTAACACCATCCTTGGGGACTGAGAAGACTTTCCAAATCCCAGTAGCCACCATGGCTGCATCCCGAAATGGCAGCAAGGTGGTAAGTCCTCCACATATAGTGCATGGGGAAGACTATGCTAAAGAGGAAAAGCCATAAGCACTAGCATAAGGACTTAGACATAGGAGCAACTGTAAACTAACAGGAAAGAAATGCAGAAAGGAGGGCTGCAGGCTAAGCCCTTCTTGACAGAGTTGGTCAGGTGCCTTATGGAGCACCTCTGGGAAGGTCTTCCCTCTGCTTGCGATTTATAACCACGTAGTCTCAGCCTTGTTCAACACATGGGTCAGTCTGATCCTCCTGGAAGGAGGATTTTAAGCATGGGGTTTTAAAAAATCTGAATTTTGAACTTGAGGACCTAAGTCCTTTTGTAGTCATAGGATAGGGAGGAGGCCAACATGTTTGGAATGAGAAATACCATTGCCAAAATTATAAATGACTATAGTAAAGCAGTATGTCATACTGCAATTGCAGCTTAGGAAGTGGAAGCAACCTTATCAGAGCTAAGGAAGCGCTTCTCTCTTCTGGTGCAAGAATAGCAAGGGGCAGCATTTTTGTAGTCATGCGATAATGAAAGAAATTATAATGGAGAAGGTGGAGCAACCCATGTAGTATGCAGTGAACTTTCTCAGGTGACTACATCACACACCTGTATAATTTGGATTTCTTTGGGAACATATAGTAAGGCAAGTCTGATTCTTCACCCACTTTTGCAAGTTTACTGTTAGTGAAACTCCAGTGACTTTGACGGAAGAAAATGAGAGGATAATTGAGTTCAGGGTCCCTGCTTTGAAGACTTAACAATCTAATTTTGGACTGGGGCAAAAAAACAAAACAAAACCCAATTAGGGAGGAAAGGAAGACAAAGTCCCTCAGGTTGTGCTCATGCCTTTACTGGATCTGCTACGTGTCTTTAAATAGAAGCTCTAAATCACCAGTTTATGAACACTGAGAAAGATAGGAAGAAAGAGATTTGCTTTTATTGTATGACACTAGAGCACAAATACCTAAGTTTTGCATCAATACCATAGCTAATTTTCTGCTCATGTGATAAAATTGCAATGCTGACATTATTGGAGACAGCTGCAAAAACATCTGTGATTGATGCTCTTCTGTTTTTACCAAAGAGCTTATTCTGCTGGTTAAGTGACTGTGCACCACCTCCTCTCAGAGCCCAGATCACTCCTCCAGACCTCGCAGAAAAGTACATGCAAGATCTCATGTAGCTCACATTTTAGCAGCTGCCATTCTGATGATTATGTCTCTAATTGCACCATGGCTTACCATTATTTGTACTGCTCTATTGAGCTGTGCTTGGAAATGGATATTAAGGTAAAACATCTTCATTAATATGTATCTTCCCCTTAATCTCACTTTATGTACTGGCTAAGGTAAAACCTTGTGCATTGCACAGGCAGTATAGAAATTGCAAGGAGAAAATGAATTCAGTTTTTGCCTTTTAGAGCTTTCTCGCTTGCTTGTAATCACAGATGAAATTTTTCCTTTTAAGATTCAATTCTCCCACTTTAGCTCAAAGCCTTTACAATTTCATTTGGGTGTGATATTAAAGTTTCATCTTTGAGGATGTTGAAATGTATTTCCTACAAAATGTTATGGGCATAATGCAGGAAACAGATCCTGAAACAACAGACAGCTGCTGGAGTTCTGTGATTTCTATTGTGTTTGCCTTTAGTGTCAATAGAGTAAGCTTTCTTTGCCTTGCTTTGCTTTGTTTTGTTTTCTTCCGTTCTTCATTAGTAAAATTCCAGCACTTCGCAGTCAATAGATTTCTTGCTGTAAACCTTGACGTGTATCAGGTTCATCTCCTGGAAGACAAGGAAGTGAGGGCCAAGGGTAATAATTATTGTAGTAAAAGACCTTTCCCTTCATCCTGTGTATCATACTCATGAATGGTTTTTTTTCAGCTGAAGCTGTTAGTGTACTTTATCCAGAGCTTTGCACGCTCTACAATATTTCTTATAGTAATGAAAAAGGAATCTGCTGAACCAAAGAAAAAATTAAATCCTATCAAAAGGTGGGTATTTCATTAGCAGATTTCTCAGCCAGCTGAATGCTAGTGCTCTGGTATATACACACTGAAACTCATTTCTATTTGCATCTGATATTTTTTCCCACAGAATACATTTCACAGGATTAATTCTTTCTTTCTCTCTCTCTCTCTCTCCAAACCAAAGGCTTCAAATTGCTGGTAAAGCTTGGGTGAGGCAGGGACTGCAGGAAAGGAAGTAGGGTCAACATCGATTTGAATGTTTGTGTTTAAACCTAGATTTTAGTATTTCAATATAGAGTCAAAATATTCCAATGTTCAATTATTTATCTGTGAGATTAGGACAGCTCTGAATTTGTTCTATGTACTTTTTATAGTATGATGCTGTCAGCTTCCAGAGATATGAATTTATTTATCCCAGGACACACGGAGGCTTCAGGCTGATCACTGTCTTTCCATTAATATGGGATAAGTCCTAGAATCTTTCCTAGCTCAAATGGGACTTTTTTTTTTTGTCAGCTCTGTAAAATGCAGACAGAGAGAAGTACCTGCAAAGAGCAGTTCAACCTATGTTAGGTCTGAATTGCCCTTTTGAGGTGCCTCTCTGTCCCCACAGGCTACTGAGAGTGCTGGGCATAGTTAACCCCTATTTTATGCATCTCAATTAAGCCCTGAGCCCCAGACATTTTTTTCTGCATAGTATATAGATTAAGGAGAACTACAGTATCAGTCCAACATATAGGTGCATTGAACTGTTTCACACAACGGGTCTTTTAGATTTACTCAGAAGACCAAACAAGGCATAGATATTCCTACAAAGAGAAATGTTTCACACTCAGTAGTAGCTATGGAAGGCAAAGAAGATGACTGAACCTGGATGATCACTCATAGAAGATATGCATGTATGGCAGTAACAATGAATGTTTAACATCCCTGACCCCTAAAAGGTTGTGAATGACATGTGCAGTTAAGTGCTCCAGGGAAAACTTTACTGATTTGGGAACTGATTAGGTAGGCTAAGGTTTTTAAGAGGCTTAAGGTACATTTCTACATATGGGAGCAGCTGTAGCTTGGACACTGTCCTAAACACATAGATGTACTGCTGTGGAACAGACTAGGAATCAGACCTTCTCCAACGGTTTTGCTTGTTATATCCCTCTCCTGTGGCTGTACAACCAAATAAAGTGAGAGGACAAGATCCAAATAATCCTTATGTGCCTGAAATGAAAACTACATGAACATAAAACACTTAAATTCTGGAGAACAATCCAAAAATACCTGCTTAGCCCCATTAGACACCTAATATGCCATTAGTATTGACGATTTCCATCAAACAAAAGATGGTATTTATAAGACCAAATGTTGATCTATGCCTTTGTCATCAATGGGATGAATGAGCACTTTTGGAAAATGTTTCTTTTAATTCTTATCTACATTTCTAAGATAGTTGAGATGAATCATCTATCATAGAAAGGCTTATGTCATTGATTAAAAAGACAGTGTAGGGTGAAAAGCCCAGATATATTGACTTACATTGGAGACACCCAAAATGCCAGGTGAGATAAACCCTGCCTAAGGTGTCTAGAAACCAATCTAGTACACACCTAACACAGTCACTATCTTTATAAGGTGACTGAGCCAAGTATGCTTTTCCCATTGACACCAGCTAAATGCCAGATTCTGCACCTGGGATGGAGTAAACACTGGGCACAAGTATAAATAGGGAGAGGAGCAGCTGGAGAGCAGCCCTGCAGAAAGGAATCTGGGGGATGCTGCTTGACAGCAGGCTCAATATGAGTCAGTAGTGTGCTCTGGCAGCCAAGAGGGCAAACCGCATCCTGGGGTGCATCAAATGTATAGATGTGGTGCTTAGGGACATGGTTTAGTGGTGGATTTGTCAGTGTTACATTTACGGTTGGACTCGATGATGTTAAAGGTCTTTTCCAACCTAAATGATTCTATGATCCTATGATTCTAAACACAACATAACCATCTGGTCAAAAGAGGTGATTATCCCGCTGTATTCAGCATTGGGGCGGCCTCACCTTTAGTACTGGGTGCAGTTCTGGGCCTCACAATTTAAGAAGGATGTTAAGGTACTTGAATGCATCCAGAGGAGGGCAACAAAGCTAGTGAAAGGGCTGGAAGGCATGTCCTATGAGAACTGACTAAGGACTTTGGGTTTGTCTAGTTTGGAGAAAAGGAGTCTGAGGGGCGACCTCATTGCTCTCTACAGCTTCCTGAGGAGAGGAAGTGGAGAGGGAGGTGATGATCTCTTCTCCCTGGTATCCAGTGATAGGATGCATGGGAATGGTTCAAAGCTGCGCCAGAGGAGGTTTAGACTGGACATTAGGAACATTTCTTTACCAAGAGGGTGGTCAAACACTGGAAAAGGCTTCCCAGAGAGGTGGTCAATGCCCCAAGCCTGTCAGTGTTTAAGAGGCATTTGGACAATGCCCTTAATAATTTAATAATTTGCTTTGACTTTTGGTCAGCCCTGAAGTGATCAGGCAGTTGGACTAGATGATCTTTGTAAGTCCCTTCCAACTGAAAATTTTCTTTTTTTTCTTTTCTTTTCTTTTCTTTTCTTTTCTTTTCTTTTCTTTTCTTTTCTTTTCTTTTCTTTTCTTTTCTTTTCTTTTCTTTTCTTTTCTTTTCTTTTCTTTTCTTTTCTTTTCTTTTCTTTTCTTTTCTTTTCTTTTCTTTTCTTTTCTTTCTTTTCTTTTCTTTTCTTTTCTTTTCTTTTCTTTTCTTTTTTTTCTCTTCTCCTCTCCTCTCCTCTCCTCTCCTCTCCTCTCCTCTCCTCTCCTCTCCTCTCCTCTCCTCTCCTCTCCTCTCCTCTCCTCTCCTCTCCTCTCCTCTCCTCTCCTCTCCTCTCCTCTCCTTTCCTTTCCTTTCCTTTCCTTTCCTTTCCTTTCCTTTCCTTTCCTTTCCTTTCCTTTCCTTTCCTTTCCTTTCCTTTCCTTTCCTTTCCTTTCCTTTCCTTTCCTTTCCTTTCCTTTCCTTTCCTTTCCTTTCCTTTCCTTTCCTTTCCTTTCCTTTCCTTTCCTTTCCTTTCCTCTTCTCTTCTCTTCTCTTCTCTTCTCTTCTCTTCTCTTCTCTTCTCTTCTCTTCTCTTCTCTTCTCTTCTCTTGTCTATCCACAAATTGGGCAATCTTGTACAAAAGTCTTGCAAAGAGGCTAGTTTCATAGGTTTGCTGTCAGCCCAGACTTTACATCCAGACAACCCCATTAATGGTGCTGCCATTTAGCCACTTCTTTGCTCATTTAGTACCCAGCACCTTCAAACCTGTTAAAGGTTTCAAGCCCTTCAAATAGGTATAGCACAGGCAATGAAAAAAGTTACTGTTGTTTAGTTAAATAAGAGCCTGCATATAATTGGATGAAGAACTATTCAAAAGATTTAAAATGTAACTGAAGCACTATAGTAGAGGGCTAAATTTCAATATATTCAAATCCTCAAAGAAAAATAAGACCAAAGAGAAAACCAGGAATGACAGCTATTATTCTGATTTACACCATTCAAAGATTTGAGCTAATTAAAATTGACCTACCAGAGTTTTGGATGAACAGATGAGGTTTGAAATACTCCTGGGATCTAAAGTGAAGTATCAGAAAATCACAATAATGATATATAAGTATTCCTCCATATCTGGAAACCCTGAATGAAATTACTTTACTGATGACAATCTGAAAGAGACTGAATCCCTCTGCCTCTGCTTCAGATTTTTAAAGCTGGATACTAATTAATAAAATTAAATCCTGGATAAAGAAAGTGTTTCAAACATAAGACTAACACCACTTTTCAAATTTCCTTTGGAGAGCATTGCTGTAATGGCTTCTGCATCTGTTTTTTTAGAGGGCTGTACATTTTCTAGGGTCCCAGAAGCTCAAGGTGATCTGAAATGGGCAATGACAATTGCTCAGGAGCATCCATTTCTGAAATCCTTCTAAAGTGGCACATGTATCATCTAGATTTTGCTTACACCTATAAATTTCATAAAAGTCCAATTACTTCCCTAGCAGAAGACTGAACTGCCTCATGTATCAAAGCAGATAAAAAAAAAAACAACAAAAGCTGATGACCCAGAAATATATGAAAGTAGACATCAGCCTCTTCACACCTGGGTTACCTTTTGCCCCACAGTCAGTAAGGCTGCACCCTCAGTTAGCTGCAGGTCCAAACCCGACAGCAACTTCAGACTCACCTACGGCACGCTTGATGTGGTACCCAGGACATGTCAACAGCTGCCAAATACAGCCAGCACCTTGTCATGGACCAAGGTCTCGGTTATACAGGGCAGGCTGTAAGTGATCACAGGCTGGGCTGAATCCACTATGGTCCAGTAGTCTGGAAGATATCCACAGCTTTGCTTTTTTGGACTGCATTTGTCCATCCTGTACCAGATGCTTCCTTGGAGAGGTTTGAAGCTGAGGCTGTCAGAAGCCCAGCACTGTGTATCCATAATGTCTTTTCCAGTAGCCTGAACTCAGCCCAGTTTGAATTCTGCCCACAACCCGCCACTGCTCTGCAGATGGCTGTGCCAGGGCCCTTCCAGGAGAAAACATGAGGCTTTCTTGTCTGCCTGACATTGTCATTGCAGATGGACAGAAGGGCTTGATGGCGATTACAAGGGGTTGGATGCAGTAAATTGGCTCAGGATTAAACTTTAACCACAGAGCTCACATGAAATTGTCTCCAGAAATGTCAGTCAGACAATGCCACAACCCGAACTAAGAACCCACTGAGAGGTGAGTGGTTTCAGTACACATCTAATATGCCTCTGAGCCCACACTCAGTGGCCTATAGAACTGAAAAACATGGGGCACGGTGTGCTTAATCCTACTCCAAGCCAGTTCGTTATGCTGCAAGAACAGTGTAGTCTGCTTCAGGGTCACTTGAAAACAAGTATACTGACATTTGTGAGGACCTGAAAACTGTTTCTAATCTAAGAGCCTTTATATATCACAAGGTGAATCCTGCCTCCGCTGAAGTTCACTAAAACATTCTTGGTTTCAATAAAGCTAAAGTTAACCCTTTGCTGGCTGTAAGACATGTGCTGTTCAGAATAATTTCTGAATGCTATAGTGCCTGAAATCCTGGAGTATAATAATGAAGTATGACCTGCTCTGCAGCTGCAGCGGTTAGCACTTGGCAGTTACTTCAGTAAGATCGGGCTTTGTGGGAGGGCCGAGTCCTTTTCTTCCAAATTGTCCCAAGTTATGACTGCTCTGTCACATCCAGAGAGACCTGAACTCACTTTGCCTGTAATAGTCCCAGAATCAGAAGTACTGGGGAGTGGAGTACAACACCCTGATTTTCTAGTTGTGAGGCAGATAGGGTCAGGGTGTGGTATTTGCCTGGGCTGATCAGTCTTCCCAAGAGTCAAAGATTGTCTCAGGCACAATGCTGGGCTAATAATGCACTGTGTGGACTTATTGCAAACATCTCCAGTAGCTCAGGTTGCTCTGTACTGTCCTTCATTAGGTACTAGAGGCATGCTTCAATACAATGGCAGTTTGTAATAAATCCACCGCCTTCCGGAACACGATCAAAGCCTCCAGTCCACTATTCTGATATTTAGTTACATCTTCTTTAGAGCTCAGAACTGACAGCCTGTCCCGCAGTGGATGGTTGCAATCTTTTTTTCAGCTTGTTTTCTCAAAACTTAAGGCTCCTCTGTTGTTATCCCTATGCTACTGTCCACCTTCAGTGCAGAATTTTAATCAAGATGGAGGTCAGAAGACAGCAGGGGAGCAAAAACCAGCCCTGCAAGCAAAATGGAGTTTTCAGCTGGAGGCAGACATGTTGAGAGTGTCCCTGGTTTCAAACATCATTCACAAGGTGTAGGTGGACACCCCCAACTTCCTTCCTGATGAGCTGCTGCAGCTCATCACGCTAAAGCGATCACTTGGGACAACAAGGAGCTGCTGGCCAGAGATGCAATGTGCCACCAGCCGTAGTGCCCAGCAGTTGGGAGAATGTCTCAGCCTTTAAAATCTGTGCTGAAATTTAACACTGATTTAACCAGCTTTAGCTGTTTAGTTAAATCTGTGATAGCACCCTATAAGCAGCTGAACAGATCTCTGTGCCTCCCTGTTTCTTTTATAAGCATCTCTTCTGTTTGTTGGTTTACTTGTCCTAATAACAGAGATTCATCACAGTGGTAACTTCCTACTCCGTCTTCTCATTAACCGCTCCCACAAAACACCACAGCACTTAAGAGTTCCCTGCTGAACTGCAAATTACTGCCACTCCTCTCTTTCAGCAATTATAGGCTCTTTTTGAATAGCATGAAAACTGGTTACAGCTTCTGTGGGGGATTCCTACATTGTTTGTAAAGGGTCGTTACACCTTTCTACCTCTAACCACCTCCAGCTCCTGGGACAGGCAGCTCATGTCTCTGCATTTACATGTCTCAAGTTCTTGTTCTCTCTGTGTGTCAAAACCACTTCATAGGCTCTGAACTGCTTTTTTAGAGCAGTTTTTTGTATCAAATTCACATACAGTTTACATTGACAAAAGCACTTGTACTAGGTTTATTATGAAAGATAGGGTCTGTCAGGGGAAAAAACTGTCAGTATATCTTGCACGTTAGACACAGCAACGTGCGTGGACACACACCCTCTGGAGTACCCTTACCTGCAGTGTGAACAGGCAAGATCTGACCCAGTGGTCTCCATGCCTCCTGTCTGCCTTTGCACAGATGCTGTCTGGCTGGTGGTGGACCACGAGTTATTTCATAGTAAGACCCTAAAACATCTGTTGCAACGAGAGATGGGACTAACAGGCATCACACATTTATAGTTCATATTACTTACAAGCGTAGCATTGCTGCAGAGCTCCAGATCTTGGGAAAATGCAGAGGGATTCAGGCCACTCCTAGCAGAGCAGTCTAATTAGCACCAGCCAATAGATTGTAACATAGATAACCAAGGCCTCAGCAAGGAGCAATGCAATGAGAGAAGAGCTCTGTGCAGGAGCATCAGCTGGGAGCAAATAAGCACATACTCCTCCTGCTGCTGTCCCAGGGACCAGCTGCAAAGGGCACGATTGCACTTTTCCTTTCCTTGCCCCATCCTCCCATGGAGGAGGCCGTAGAGTCCATGAGGGAAAGGACTGACATATACAGACGGATGGATGCCAGAAAGCAGTGATGGTGGGTGTCAGGGATGGAGGTTGCCAAGTGCATGCATTACAGCTCTGGTCTTGGCTGTTCTCCCCGCTTGTACATAACCAATATCTCTTGCATGTAACTAGTACTTCCATCACTGCTGAAATCCTTATACTCTACCGGTAATCACAATATTTTTCTTCTATCCATATTTACTTTCATATTTTCTCCTAGTTCTGTACCTATTTCTTCAGACAAGTTCCTGCTGGCAGCTTTTGCTGCAGTAATATCTGTGTAGTAAACAGGTGGATTTAATTCTAGGATCCTTTGCATCAGCAACTGAAATGCTAGTATCTTTACTTTATTAGTGGAATTGAACTGGGCTCCAAGGTCTTTGCTTTCAAAGAATTTTGTGTTGTCTGTTCAGTTTTGAAATAGGCTGCCTCCCAGCAGAGGAGAGCGCAGTGGAGCTTCAGAAAACTCCTGGAGAAATTTGTGCTTAAAACTGAATTTTTAGAAGGGTAATTTCAAAACTACCGCCAAGAGAGGAAAGATCCTTTCCTTTCTTCTAAAAATTTGCAAATCAAAACAAATCATAACTAGGCTGCCTAGGTGGAGTCCAATAACCAGACCCTTCTGGAAACTATTTCAAGTCCCTATTTATTGCTTACAAAAGGTTTATGTTGTTTCTGTGTTTGTCTCTACAACAAATAAAACTTCATAAGCAGAAAAGTTGCAAATTAGATTAAAGATAATCCCAGTGACATTATAAATATTATAGACCCCTTGAACCTTCCCACATGGGAACATATAGTTTGAACGACACTTTCACACGTATGAGATACACAGATTTAACAGGATCAGTCAACAGCATTTGTGACAATAAAATGAGCACATAGCTGTCTCAGCAGCGAGGACCTCTGGCAACATCATGCACAAAGAATGTAAATTCAGACCCAGCAATGCAGCACCTGGCTACAGAAGAGAGAGAAATGTGAAAGGTGTCATGGGTAGGTAGCAATGAGTGGATCTGAGGGGCTCAAATTGTTAATGCATTTGAACACTTCACATCATTATTTTTCTGTGTTTTCAAATTCACTGGAATTTTGTTAACCACTGGTCCAAAGCTCTCCAAGCTGGCTGCCCACATCAGCCTGAGTTTTGCAGACAATTTCAGTTAAAGCTCTGAAATAAAATTCTGGTAGCTCTTTTGGCAACCTCATACTTTGGACCCACAACTTGAAATATGCCCTCAGAAGGAGCAATGTCCTTGCCACCCTGAAGAAGACCTGCATCCAGTTTATGATCTTTGTCATGGCCGTACTGGGAGAAAGGAGCACGTCCTCTCCTCTGCTCCCAGTCTCCCATGCTAGATCAGGGAATTGTGGAGAAGGAAAATGCCTGTTTCACATGCAGAGGGCCCAAGCATCAGGTTTGTAGCTGGGAGGGATGCATAGCTGGGGAGGAGGCACCTGGGCAGACACTGGAACTTGAGACTTGCCATCCCTAGGAGGAGAAGACCGTTGGTCTGTGAGTGAGACTACCTGGATAGTATGGAGACTGGGTTTGGTATTTGCAGGAAAAAAATCAGGCTGCCTGGTTGTCGTGGTTTAACCCCAGTCGGCAACTAAGCACCACACAGTCGCTCGCTAACCATCCTTCCCCGATGCCCCGGTGGGATCGGGGAGAGAACCAGAAAAAAAAAGTAAAACCCATGGGTTAAGATAAAGATAGGGCAGCAAAGGAAGACATAATAATAATAATAATAATAATAATAATAATAATAAAAGTATATACAAAACAAGTGATGCACAGTGCAATTGCTCACCACCCACTGACTAATGACCAACCCATCCCCGAGCAGCAATCGCTGCCCCCCGGCCAACTTCCCCCGGTTTATATACTGAGCATGATGTCATATGGTACAGAATAGCCCTTTGGCCAGTTTGGGTCAGCTGTCTTGGCTGTGCCCCCTCCCAGCTTCTTGTGCACCTGGCAGAGCATGGGAAGCTGAAAAGTTCTTGACTTAGTATAAGCATTACTTAGCAACAACTAAAACATCAGTGTGTTATCAACATTATTCTCATACTAAATCCAAAACACAGCACTATATCAGTTACTAGGAAGAAAATTAACTCTATCCCAGCCGAAACAAGGACACTGGTGAAGTCAACAGAGATAAAAAACCTGAGTAATTGAGAACAGGACAGATTTGGTGAGGTCACTATTTGGAGGTGAAGAAAAATCCTGAAAAATCCAGAGACTAAAAGTGGTCAGAATTGAGAAAAACTGGAGGATAAAGTGTGTGCCCATGAGCAGCTCAGTGTCTCTGAGCTTCGAAGGGCAACCCCAGGTACCAGAGGGACACCATTCCTCTCTTCAGCACTGCTTATAGTGGCTGAGACAGCCATACTTCAGGTTGGTATAGAAGACAGCAACTTACTACTGCTAGCTGTCACTCCACAAATACAAGAGGACATTGCCCACCGTGAAGAGTTGTATTTGCTCACTCGTGAGTGAAAGGTGTGTGGTGCTGTCTGCTGGACTCATAAATTTGGGAATTCTTATGTTTATGAACCCAGATCCTAGAGCAGTGCCAGGACCAGGGGGTGGGAGGAGGAAGAGAAGCAACATGTTTTTACAAAATCCAACCATAACAAGTTGGATTTTTCCCTTCCCTTTTTCTTTAGAATATAGAATTTCAGAAACAAACCATTTCAGATGAGTAGAGGCCTGGTTCTTCTTAATTCTTCCATTGCCTTCTCTGTCATAAGCAAACATAATATCTTTGGCTCAAGAAACCTGTCAGCTACAGGCTTCAGAGTACTTGATCAGTATCACAATATGCTTACCTTGTTCATGTGCATCAGCATCTGCTATTGCTCATTGCTGGAGACTGGATACTAGACTAGATCCGAGCTGAGCTTGTTTAGCCCCCCTAGCATCATTACACTTTAGATTTCTTTTAATATTGAAATCTGTCATTCATTCATTTTTAGCTATTAAAGAAGATAATTAAAATGGATGATTAAAACACATTTAGAAAAATAAGACTTCACTAACTACACAGGGACAGAGGAAAAACACTTTGGCCAAGGCAATGCAGCAGTTTTATTTTTCTACCTGCAACACTAGTTAAAAGGCAAGGGAACTATCATACGTTTTGCATTGTAATTGGAACTATAGCTCTTGAAAGCACTGATTATGCTATGTTTCTATAGTGCCAAATCCTTGGTTAGCTGGAATGCTAGCAGCATCCTTCCCTACAGCAGTACTTTCTTTGCAGTATTATCTTTTAGGAAATAGAGTTTCTCACTTAATTTTACCTGTGTTAATAGATATGGATTAATTTTGAGAAAAGCAGACTAAGGTAATGAATTAGAAAACAAAACCTCACCTCATTTTGGAGATAGTCATGAACTTGGCACAAATCATTGCGTTAGCATAATCAGCTTTTTTCTAATCAGCAGTTTTACCCCGCTGACTACTTGAAGACCAAGACTGGACTCAAGCTCTCCACTTTATTTTTTCTCCTTACGGACCTACATGTTCTTATACTCCTGGCTGTATGCCCAACTTGAGCAGGAAGGAGGAGAGTTCCTAAAGTATTAGGTACATTTTTCTCCCAGGAGAAAACAACTCTGGATTTAGTGTTGCCTCCTCTAAATGAAACAGGTCTAGGAGTCATATGTCTCATTTCTTGAGCACATTTATTACTCACCGAGCTCTAACGTAGGGGAAATCTGAATAGGGTAGGAATGAGACAGGGCTTATGTAGCCCACACTGCATCAAGTGGCATGGGATCATGCTCAGAGTGTTGAAAGACAGTGAGAAGGCGAAAGCCCCAGAACCCTTCTGCCAAATCTGTTCCTGTTTGTGCATGAAATGACCACAATGTATTCCCCCCACTCTGATTCATGAAAAAGAAAACTTGAGGTCAGGAGGGAGTTTGAAACTGTAAATCCCAGGGTAGAATTCATCTGGAGAAACACAGATGCCTACACCTGAGTTTCTCTATTTAGCTGCTTTTTTAAAGTAATGAGGGAAACAGGCACTAAAGCATGACTTTTCTTAAAGGTAGATGTCTAAACAAAATCAAAATGAATTGTGCCTGAAGTTTCCAGGTTTTCTGTGCTTGTTGTAAAAAGCATGAGGATGACAAACTCAGTTGTAGGCTAAGATGGGACAAATCCAACCTGGTGTCACAGGGGCATTGGTTCTGCTCCCCTGAGATAGGTGTCACAGGCAATGGAGGAGAAAGAGCTACCGATATACATTTTCCTTGGCATTTTCTACTGACTGCTTGAGGTATCCTAATCATTATGTATCCATAGTCCACTTTTTCCCACTTCTAAAAAAAAAATCTCATGTATTGCATATGGATCATGAGAATAATCAACCTCATGAAAATGATCACAGTGATCTTTTCAGTGCATTCAGAGAACGTACAGTGTAAATCCTAGCACTCCCTAGGGTCTGACATCAGTTCTATGTGCACTGTGATTGTTTCCAGATAACCTAGCTCATCACCTGGAAGTGCAGTGTAGTTTAAATGCTGTATATCTTTTACTCTCACAATGAGTTAGCCATATTGATCTTCCCAAAAGGGACACTTCAGCAGGTATGTATCATGAGTTGTGATGTAACTGATAGCTTTTCTAATTGTACAGCCTAAAATAGGTTGATAAAATACTAGATTTATAGATATTGTTGCTTTGTGCCCAGCTCTCACATCTGTAATTTCCATCTGGTGTGCAGAAAGAAAATTTGTTTTCCTCTAAATATGTCAGGCTGTTAAATGTATGTTGCTTATGATCTTGAACATAAAAGGCACATTTAACATCAGTAAAATGAACAATGTACCACCGATCCTTTTGTGTGAGAGCAATCTAACCAAAAGCTTTTGTTCTACTGAAATCGATCTGGGTTCTTTTGGGAGAGAGACTTTTGCATTTAGCTTAGCTAGTTTGCCCTGGTTTGCCTAGTATATTTGCAGTGTCATGTTGAGCATGGCTGTCACCACATGAAAAGTACCAGGTTTAAGTGCTGCAGGATGCTAATTATGAGAACTACTGTGGTTTATGCATTAGAAATGAGTCCAGGGCACAGGAGTGGAATTCACATCTAGTGGAGATTTTAAATCTTTACTCTCTTGAGGTCACTGGTGAAACTGGCTGGCTTCTGTAGGGTCAGAACTGTAGGCAAGGGTTTGCACTTGGTCCTTTATTGAGATAACACAACTGGGAGCAGAAGCAGGATTATAAAGCACTGCTCTGGGCTCCTGGGATGGTTCAAACAGAGGGACTGAAAGGGGACTTCCTCTAGGAGTCCTGCCTTCAAATGGAGGAACAGTGCTTTGAAGACTGTTCTGACCATGCAAATCTCATTTTCCCTAGCAGTCAGGAAACAGTAATGCCAAATACTCCCAACAAAAACAACAAAATGCTCTCATACATGCCTTGCAGTTATTATTTTTTCATTTACATCTTGGAACTACAGAAAAGAGCAGTCCTTAATGCTTAAGATATTGTTTTTCATATTCATTGGGTTACAGTAGAGCATCTCTGATACAGGAAAAACTATTAAGGGCATATTAGCTACAATTAGGTACTAGCAATTCACTGAATAATAGGTAGAAAACATAACTGGACCACACAGAAAGTAAGAAGTAGGGAACACTTGGTTATATTTTTCATTGTCAGGGTAGTTCAAAAGTCCTGGGGCTATAGTAGGGATATCTCCTTTCTTCCTCACTCTAGGGAGCTGGGATGAAAAGAAGGGAGGGCAATGCTCTGCTCTTATTCCTTCAGGACAGACTTGGGTCAGATGACACATCCCAGCCTGCCTGAACCAGAACCAAAGAGGGCATTTCATAGCACTTAATTTGTTCTTCAGCAGCTCTGCTTTGTAAAACGGACTCCTGGGTCAGAGTTGCTCCTTGCTCAGAGGGTACCTGAGTTTTTGCTGTATCAAATGTACATGTTTGGTAAGGCATGCCTGGGAGAGGTTTCATCCCTTTCTGATCTGTCTTGTCTTAGTGATGCAGCTGGAACTGCAGCTCTGCCTTGTAGCTGGGTCACCTGAGCTGGGACATGTCATGGCACAGACATTGAGTAGCTAGGGATTAAGGGAAAATAGAAGAAGGGTGCCATTGACATCTGATATTATCAGTGTCAACAAAATGGCACCTCTAGCCTCCTTCCCTACCTGAAATAGGCTGCTAAAACTATAGCGTGACTCCAGCAAGAGATGAGCTAAAACTCCATGTCTGCAGTTGGGAATATGAGGAAAACAAGACTGTGAGCATATTCCTGGTCCGCTGACTCCACCCCTCTGTTGTCACAAGTAATTCAGTGCACCAGATGACTCCATCCTTTGGGTGGTTGGGAGCCATTTGAAGTTATATGCTTCCCATTATTCCCCATTAACCTTGCTGGAAGGCTCTTCCAGGGCTTCACTGGGACAGCAAATAGAATTTTTTTTTTCCAATATCCAATTTTAACTTATTCCTTGGGCAATCTATGTCTTTTTGTGCTTGTAAGAGCATTTCCTTCAGATTAAGTAACTACTTTCTCTCTGGTGTATTTATAAAAATTAATTGTGTCACCTGTCTGTCACCTTTGTTTTATTAACCTATCTGAGCATTAAATTTTCACAAAAATATGCCCTCTACTGCTTTGATCACCATAATAGCTCTTCTCTGCACCTGCTTCAGGCTGAACTCATCTTTCTTGAACCTGTCTATGAGGATTTCAAGGGTTAGATCTACAAAGGAAATTAGGGACTTTCAGGTACTTTATTCCAGGAATGGAATTCACAGTGCTGAATTTGGTATCAAAACTCTTTTTGTGCTGAATGGGAAAGGTTGAATTCCTAAGGATGAGCACAAGGAATAGTGGGATATATAAGCCTACCAAGAGGAAGTGTCAAAAAGGGAAAAATATGATATTTTATCTATAGCATAAGATTTAGATGCCTACTTGTACTCTGAATAAGCAAGCACGTTTTTGCTGCCTCCTTCCTGGTTTAATAAGTACTTGTGTTAATCTTGCTCTGAAAGAATTTGAGGAACAAGTTTGCTTTCACTTTAACATCCCAGACCACTGATTGAAGGCTTTGAAGCAATGGCCTGTTGGTGAAGAACATTGCTGACTGTAGGTGTCAAACTTACGCCTTTGCCAGTCATCTGGATTGTTTTGATTGGTACCAGAGAAAAAAAGACACTTTTGTGGCACGCTTCATCTTCAATAGATGACAAAAGTGTCTATTTATCTTTGTTAAGTGCAAGAGACTAATACAGACATCTTCATTTCAGCAGTCAGAAGCTGCGTGAAGTGAAATCCACTCAGCATAAGTCTTTGGCCATAAGGCCCCTAACCAAGGAAGACACCCAGCACTGGTGGGGAAGTCTCCTGGTTTATTAGAAGGAACTTTGCTGTCTGACACTTGCAGAAGTGCTGCTTTAATAGCAGTATATCTCACTGCTGTTGCGTTCTATCAACAGCTGTGTTTAATTCCATCCTCCTTTAGCACAAATTGAAGACAGACATAATGCTAATTATACACAGTTAAAAAAAAAAAATAGTCCTTAAAAAAAAATCAGAATAGTCTACTGACTGCTTTAATGATGGGTTAATGTTTTCTTCCAGGAAGCTCTTAAAGGCACTTTTTCCATCTATGCATTATAAAAACAAACACATGCAAGATGACTAGGAGACTAGACTAAATGTTTGATCTTCTCCAGTTCTGTTTCTTAGGAAGTTTGACCCACATGGTTGGTTGGTGTCCTCAGGAACTGGCAATCATCATCTCTTTGGGATTTTTTGCCAGACTGCAGAGGAGCCAGTGCCTCCCCCCACTTCTTTCTCCAGATGTCCTAGCAACAAAAAGCAGTGGCATTTAACTTCAGATGTTGCTGAGGGTTTAATGGAAAAGAGAAAGCTGCTTTTCTTCTGTATTGTCCTCACTATGACTTGGCACCTTTGCCCTGCTCTCTCTCTCAGGGACTATCTTTTTGTCTTCAGAGCAGGTAGATGAGTGTGGGCTGTGGTAGGAAGCTCTCTAGTCTGCCTAGTTGTGATCCTGCAAAACTAGCTTGGATCAGCCTAGGCTCTAATGCCAGCTGTCCAGCTGAGGCAATGGAAAAGAGTACAGACATCATCTTGATAGGACAAGGGGTAATGGTTTTAAACGGAAAGAAGGTAGATTTAGATTGGACATAAGAAAGAAATTCTTTACGATGAGGGTGATGAGACACTGGAACAGGTTGTCCAGAGAAGTTGTGGTTGTCCATCATTGGAAGTGTTCAAGGTCAGGTTGGACGGGGCTTTGAGCAACATGATCTAGTGAAAGATGTCCCTGCCCATGGCACGGGGTTGGACTAGAAGATCTTTAAGTGTTCCTTCCAACATTCTATGATTCTATTTAATTTTAAAATTCCCATCCTCCACTCAAATGGAGTCATTTCATGCATACACTCCTTTCGTAAGGATTGTGCCAGCCTGTCACAAAATATTTGAACTTTTTACAAAAGAAGACTTAGGAAAAGAATAGGAACTCAGAATTCACTTTAATCAGCTCTTATCCCAAAATAATTGGCATTTTATATTTCCACTTATAATTTATTTTTTTCCAGGCTCAACACAAATGTGGTTCCATGTTCTTCTTGTGGACAAATATTTCTGTACAATCCATACCAGATGAGACCTCACCAGAGCTTTTGCAATGATGTCAGTGCATCCCTGTGGTTGGTTTGTAGGCCTGTTGGTAATTCAATAGAATGTGCAGATTTCATTTACGTATAAAGGGCTACCCCCAAAAAGCATCTTAAAGAACCCATCAGAGTTCAACTGCCTCTAAAATGCACAAAATGCTCAACGTTCCAAAGACAGAAAGTAAAAGAAACTGATAAATGTTTTCTCTCTCCTTTTTCTGAGATAGCAAGCCAAGTCATTATGTGGAGCACTGCAACAGGTGCCACTCTCAGCCAGGACTGTCATGTTGTAACCGACGTTTCATTTTATTCATCTTTGAGCGACAAGAGCACAGGTCTGCTGCAGGGAAGAGAAAACAAAATCTCCCACCTTTCCCCTACAGCACAGGTTGCTCAGTTTAGAGTTCCACATCCAGAATAAATCAAAACTCAAAGTTTATTGCTCCTCCCCAGGAACAAATACATAAGCAGAGTGTATGTGGACTAACCCTTTCAAGGCTTTCTCACACATCCAGGGCAAGGGAGGAATTGTCATGCCACAAGATCCAGGGATTTCTTGATGCTAACTAAAACCATTATTATAAATATTCATCTCAATTATTTTTTTAAGGAGTGTGTCTGGTGACTAGTATTTTTCTGTTGAGAACGAAAATCTCAGTTCATTATGTAAGTAATTTTCTGCCATAAAATCAGGTGGGGTTTGTTTGTTTGGTTTTAATTGCTAACAGCAGCATGACTTAGATGTTCTGTTTCTCTTCTAGAGTGAGACTGGCTGCTTTTAACCATAACTTTTGCAAGCAGAGGACAGCCAGCAAGCATACTGCCACTGGACACCACTGTTTGTTAGCAGAAATGCAGACTCAGAGCATGATTTATTTTAGGGAACAGAAAGGCCTATTATTCTACAAAAGTGGCAAGTTCTCTCTCTTACACCAAGTTATTCCTTTTAGGAATAATTTTACGAGCCTATAGTTCACAAAAATCCTGGAGAAAGGAAAAAAAAGTTAATAAGAAAACACAGTACCATCACTATGAAGTGGTAAAAAGGGGTGTTAAAAATTGCCTGACAACGCAGTGTTTTAAAGTATATTCATAGAACACATGAAGCAAGAATATTCAGTGCAAAAGCAGACTCTTTGTTCTTAACAAATACATCTCTATGGCTTTTCTCCTGCACAGTATCACTTCTGTTAGTGGTGTAGCTATATAAAGTTCCAGCCACGTATGGGGCTATACATAACCATTTCAGGAATTCTGAAGTTTAGCAGCATTTTAGGAAAGGAAAGCAGCCTCAGAACAGTATTTCTGACAGAGTCAGAAATTACTTTCTTTCCATATGTTCAGAATAATTCTTTAATATTTCCTCCAACTAACTCCTGCAGAGCAAATTGCTTAACTCTTTTTGCAGTGATGGTATTCTGCAATGACAGAGTGGAACAAAAGCAATAAAGTTTGTAGGGAAAGGAAACAGCTGATATAAGACCAATAGACACCACTGGAAAAAAACTACATACAGGGTTTTGGCCACACAACTTTCTTCAGGTCTGAAATCTGAAAGAATTTCAGCTCTTCAAACTTTTCTTTCCTAGTGTAATATAAAAAGAAATAGAATAGATTAAAGCAGATGGGAAAGAGAAAACATAGATCCTACCACATCACCTTGAGAATCAGATAAAACCACTATGTACCAAATACTGTTGATTTTACATAAAAAGTTTTATATACTACTTACTGTAGTATAAGTAGGATACTTATGAGCATCTAAGTATACTACTTAGATATGTTTATGACTATCTGTACATTAAAATTAGTTCTTAGCTTACTAATTATCTAAGTTACTAATTAATAAGTAATTTTAGCCTACTAAATATTTGTTATTGATTTATTTTTCCTTCTCCAATACAGTATGGCTAGAGGTCTGTAACATGTTACTCTACTGACAGTTTATTTCTCCAGAGGTAAACTGGAAACAAATATTATCCTCAGCTTCATACAGACAACCCAAAACTCTTGATTCAACAAAGACCGGAAAGGATTTCAGAATGTTAACAAACTCAATACTACAGGTTTCATTTGAAAATGTTATTTTTGTAGAAAAAAATCCAAGACAAATTAGAGCACTAAACAGGTACAAATGGGAAAGGAGGAAAACTGCCAAAACAAACAAACAAAAAAACTAATCAAAACTGTTATTATGGTTGATTTCCAGGGATTAAGCTGGTTGACTTTCCAGGGTCACCTCCTCCAAGCTCCAAAGTGGTTGTTCACCCATGCAGGAAGTCAAGCAGATGTGGCAGGAGGTCTGCATGGATGAATAAGGAGCTCCTGACAATACTCAGACATAACAAGGAAACACACAAGAGCTGGACACCCAGGAGGAATGTAGAGACACTGTCCAAGGGTGCAGTAATGCGGTCAGGAAAGCCAAAGCCCACTTGGAGTTGAATCTGGCAAGAGATGTGCAGGGCAACAAGAAGGACTTTTTCAGGTCTATCAGCAGCAAGAGGAAGGCTAGGGAAAATGTGGGCCTACTGCTGAATGGGAGAAGGGAGCTGGTGACAAAGGACATGGAAAAGGCTGAGACACTCAGTGCCTTCTCCACCTTGGTCTTTACTGGTAAGATCTGCCTTCAGAAATCCCAGACTCCTGAGACTAGGAGGAAAGTCTGAAGCAAGACAGACTTAACCTTGGTTGAGAAGGCTGAGGTTAGGGAACATTTAAACATACTGGATATACACATGGTCTTTGGGACTTGATGGGAGGCACTCATGAGTTCTGAGGGAGGTGGAAGACATCACTGGAAGGCCACTGATCATCTTTGAAAGGCCATGGCGACTGGCAGAGTTTCCAGAGGACTGGAAGAAAGTAAATGCCACTGTTCTCTTCGAGTAGGAGAAGAAGTAGAATTTGGAGAACTCCAGACTGGCCAGCTTCACCTCAAGCCCTGGAAAGATAATGGAGCAAATAATTCTGAAAGCCATTTCCAAACACACGAAGGACAAGAAGTTGATTGGGAGAAGTCAACATGGATTTATAAAGGGAGAATAAGGGTTGAGCAATTTGACAGCTTCTGGGATGAAAAAACTGGCTTGGTGGATATGGGGAAAGCAGTGGATGTTGTTTACTTTGACTTTAGTAAGGCTTTTGATGCTGTTTCCCATAACATCCTCACAGAAAAGCTAATGAAGTGGAAGTAAGTGGACAGTGAGGTGGATTGAAATCTGGCTGAACTGCTGGGCTCAGAGGGTTGTGATCAGCTGCACAAAGTCCAGCTGGAGGCAAGTCATTAGTGGAGGATCCCAAGGGTTGATACTAGGTCCAGTACAGTTTATCAAATTCGATAATGACCTGGAATGATGGGACAAAGGGCATGCACCCTCAGCAAGTTTGTCAACGATGCAAAACTGAAAGGAGTGGCTAATACAACAGAGGGGTGTGCTGCCCTTCAGAGGACCTTGATAGTCTGGAGAAATGGGTCAACAGGAATCTCATCAAGTTCAGGAAAGAGAAATGCCAAGTCCTGCCCCTGCATGGGGAGGAATAACCCCATGCACCAGTACATACTGGCTACTGAGCAGCTGGAGGGCAGCTTTGCTAAAAAGGATTTGGGGGCCCTGCTGGACAAAAATGCAATGCTCCATTGCAGCAAAGGCCAACAGCCTCCCAGGCTGCATTAGTAAGAGCATTGCCAGCAGGTCAAGGGAGGTGATTCCTCCCCTCTACTCAGCATTGGTAAAGACACATCTGCAGTGCCGTGTCCAGTTCTGGGCTCCACAGAACAAGAGAGAGATGGAGTTACTGGAGGGAGTCCAGTGAAGGGCCACTAAGATGATTAAGGGACTGGAACATCTGACATACAAGGAGAGGCTGAGTGTGCTGACACAGTTCAGCCTGGAGAAAAGGAGGTAAAAGGGGATTTTACCAGTGTGTATAAATGCCTGAAAGGAGGGAATTAAGAAGTTGCAGCCAGACACAACCCAGTGGTGCCAGTAAAGGGAAAAGAGTCAATGGGCACAAACTGAAATACAGGAAATTCAGTTTAAACATAAGGAAAAACAAGGCACTGTGGGAGTGACTGAACACTGGAAGAGGTTGCCCAGACAGGTTGTGGAGTCTCCATCCATGGAGATATTCAAAAGCCAGCTGGCCATGGTCCTGGTCAACCTGCTGTAGCTGACCCTGCTCTGAGCAGCAGGGTTGGACTAGATGATCTCCAGAGGTGTCTGCCAACCTCTGTGATTCCGTGAAATACAAGAATATACAGCTGTGGTCAATAGTTAAACATTTATACCTTTGGTACGTCAAAATAAATCTTTTTAAAGATAAAAAGTCTTCAGGGGACTTTGACACCCCTTTCATGATAATAATCTTTCAGTTCATTCTACTCTTAGTAGAGAGCAAAATAATCAGTGCACAGAATCAACTTTTCACAAAAAGAGTTTAAATATTTTACATTTATAGTTCATGCTTTGTTTGCAGAGAGCCTAAGTTTTAGTTGCAATAATTGTTATTAACTGTAAGGAAAAGAGATTAGAAAAGAGTATAGACATTCTCTGCTTCTTCCTCCCCACTGCTGGGTGAAGGGAACATTTCATTTTATGTATGATGTTTTTTCAAGTTCTAGTTAATATGCCCAGCTTTGAGTGAGGATTTTCTTTTTCCCTGCATATGTAACCTTGTGTCCAGGTTGCAGTCAATACCCAAATGAAGTCTGTAATACTAGTTTTTCATATCATGAAATGCTCTGTAGTCCTTGTTGAATCAAGACAGTTTAGGCTTTGTATCTGAAACCTGAGGACACATATTTTTTTTCAGCATCTGGAAATATCACTGTCAAAGACCATGATCTAGAAAGCCATAAAACCATCTGGTTTCTTGTTGAAGAAGTGAATAGTAACCTGACCTTCAGTGGGCTTGTTCACATGCCTCAGGAGAGATATATATTTACATACACACTGAATCAAGTCTTCTGGTGGTGACAGACTGGATGGAATAGCATTTTGTACCCATCAGATATAACCCTACAGATGGGACTATCAACTATGCAAAGTGTCTCCATCTCCCTTCCCACCTCATCTAGAGTCACACCATACAGTCTACCCAATGCTTCTGTCCCTTCCCTGTTCTTCCTTTGCTTCATGTGGTAATTATTTGCCTGCTATCATTCTTTAATACCATTAGCATTATGCAGTATAATGCAGTTGCAGAATATTGATGGCGCTCTGAGTTGACCCAGCAATTACTGTGGAAAGGCCCAGAAAGGCTACTGTACATTATAAAAGCATTAAAGTGTGAGCACTGTGCGATAATGATGGAATTATCCTTATTCACTTCCTGCTGCTTTCTGAATGTCACACACAAATTGAATACTAGATAATCATATTCCTACCTGGTCATTTTCCACCTTTAGTCTCTATATCATGTCAGAAACAACTGTATCCTTTTACTGCAGCAGTTGTGTGGGCTTGACTAACAAAAGTTTGCATAAAGAATTAAACATGATAATATAGCAGAATACTTTTTCTGTTTTCTTTTTTTCTTCACTTCTTGATGAACTACATTTTTATTCAAGCTCTAGTTCGTGAATTGGAAGAGAATTCAGATTCCCACTCAGCGTGATCATTGTTAGACGACTCTTTTTTTCTTTTTTTGATCATCTGTAATGAAGTAGTTGAAGTCAACAGAATATGAATTGCCCAGCACATAGCTGTATTCATGGCAGAGTGAAGATAAGAACATGAGAACAGAATAAATGCCTGCCTGGGTCAGACCAGGGGTCCATCCGGCTAGCTGTTTTGTCTCTCAATTGACAACAGGAGATGCTGTTTCAGCAGGGCACACAAGCCCCACCGTTTTCTGCTGTCCCTGCTCCTTGTATTCCCCACAACCCCAGCTGGTGTGTCAGGGATCTGAGGAAGTACATGTCTTTCTTCTCCCTCTAGTATCTGTTTATGGACCTATTATGCATGAGTTGTCTAATACTTTTTTGAACCTGCTGATACGATCTGCCTCCACAAACTCTTATGGCTGTAAATTGCAGAAGTTCACTACCCACTGGAGAGAGGTACTTTATTTTACATGTTTTAAATCAAGCTCCTACTGGTTTAAAAACCTGTCTGTAATTTAAAGATTGCACAGTTTGGTGAATAACAGTTCTAACACTCTCATTCACTGTTTTCATGGCTTTACAAATCTTACTCATATCACATCCAGCTTTCTCCTCTCCAAAGACTAAGATGAGACTGAGAATCTCTTCCTGGCCTTTTTAGTCTCTTCTTGTAAGTCCTGGCCTTCTTGATCTCTTCTCATAAGTCAGCTGCTCTATCCTCTTGATCTTTTAGTTGCTTCTACTGTATTTTTCTTGAGTTGAACACTAGAAATATACATACTTCCACATACTTCTCAAGACATGGCTGCACCATTTTTTTCATAGAAGTGAGATGTTTTCTTCTGTTTTGTTCTCAATACTCTTCTTGATGAAGCCTGATATTTTTGTTGGCGTTCTGCGTGCTGCTGCACACTAAGCTACTGTTTGGATGCAAGCCTGTGCTCAGACCATGCTTTAGACATTTCAGCTGAGACCCATTGCCAGGAGAAAGATTTGGTCCTCTTATTACCTTTCAGTGCCATACCACCTACCTCCAGTGCCAATGGACCAGTCAAACAATGTCCTGCATATCTACCACACTTGTAGTGCCATCACATGTCTGATATTGGATATATGTCATTCACAGGAGCTTTTTAGATGGGCTTCACCACAGACTGCTGCAAAGGCAACCCAGATCTGTAAATTCTTTGTGCCCAAGCTGGCCTTGCATGTGTTGGGCACGTGGATGCAAAGTTATATGTGTCATCCAGGGCATGAGGTTTAGCTCAAACCTTACTCCCTGGTTCAGCTTCGTAAGTTACAGACCAGAAGTAGCCCTTCTTGCAGTGGAGGGTGCTGTCAACTTGAAGTGCAGGGACAGAGCTATTAAGAAGAAAAAAGTGACTGAGAGCCATTCCCTTGAAAGCAGTGTAGGTGTTGCACTCCCCTCTTAGATCAAAGCTGAATACAGCCCAGTGGAGTTGGTCGACTGACCTCAAGGAAGTAGCACAAATAAGAGAGGTATTGACCAAAGAACTGTAAATTCTGAATTCCTGAAATTAGAAAATGTGTTGACCATCTTTTTATTTTGCGCAAGTGACACTGCAAGAACTTTTGAAACCAGAGCAATCCCTTGGCCAATCTCTACCCTTCAGAAAGGAGAACAGTTGCGTGAATATGCACACGGGCTGTTATTACCTTGTACCACAAGAGCTGAGCATCAATTGCTTCATTTGGTGTGTTTATCAACTGCTAGTATTTACCTCCTTTGCTTGTGTTTGAATAGGCTGTCTGAGTATTTTGGCAGTGATTTATCTTTTCAGGCAGCTGCTTCTTTTGTGTTGAGGTTTTTTAGGGATGTTTCTCTCCCTGGCTATGGTATTGTGAGTTGGATGCAGACCTGCCAACCTTGTACTATTCCCACTAAGAGAAAAATAACTGATGGCTTGAGGGAGAAATAGAGGTAATTTCAACAGACCTCAAACACATCATTATTTCTGCATTTTATGGCTGTTACAGTTTCCCTTAGTCTACTTGTTATTCCAGCTGCTGATGTTTGTTCTGCCTCTTTATTTTTATTTGTAAAGTTCTGTCAACTTTCAAGGATAGCAACAACATAGTTCTTTATAATTTTTCACTCTTTAATTATTAATTAATTAGTTCTCAGGGATTTCTTTACAATGTTCTTTGCAGATCTGCTTGATCTGTATATAGGATGAGTTGTTCTTTGAACAGCTTTCTGGGATACAAGTTTCCTGATATGCATTTTTGAAAATGGGTACATACAGACATTTTTACATCTCATTCCTCTGGAATAGGTGTGATGGGATGGCTGAAGAGGTCATAATATGCTGAATGCTACCAGAATTAACTGGTTTGTAGTTCACATTAGTTTGATAATCTGAGTTGCTGTTGCCTTCCAGTTACTGCTGGTGTGAGCCCTACTAAAGCACAGCAAACTGAGGACTAATGAGAAAAGACTTGGCCTCAGCATCACTGTTTATAGATGGGTTGGCAAATTCTGTCGTTCTTGTCTGGTAGAAATGTTTTAGTTACAATTAGTGCCAAGAACTAAGAGAGAGGGATGTAGTTTAAAAAAATTGGACAAAGATTTGCTCCTTAGATTTAACAGACTTTTACACCTAAAGTATCCGTTGTGACCTGGCATCAATTAGAAAGTGAAGAGCAGATCTAAGTAACAGTTAGATGTAAGAAGTGGTCATTTTTGTAGTAAAGGAGAAAGAAAAACAAGCTAAATATACATTAGCCATGAAGTTCTATCAAGAGAATCCCTTCATATTTAAAAAATAAAAATCACTGTACATGTGGCCATTGGCTCGTATTGCATATCCAGCATTGGCAGGGTGAGGGACCTGTTGATTTTCTGACATCACTTCCTACCTTATTTTCTACAATTTGCAAACTAAAGTCTTTCATTTGAATGTTTAGAGAACACAACTAAACTGCGGTTCTGTAAAACCTTCCTGTCTCAAATCAAATGCTATCAGTTTTCCAACAGAACCTAGCCTTTCCCTCCCAAAAGCTTAACGATTCAAACAACATGTAAGCATACAGATGGAATCTGCTCTTTCTCTGGAAGAATAAATTATTATTGGAGTTTTTTCACACAGAATTGTAAAAAAGCTTGAGATTGTCTAATTCAGTCTGAATTCTGAAGGTGCAGAAAATGTTTGTTTTATCATCCAGAGCTGACAGTAATGTTCAGGTGATGGTGCAGTGAGTTCTTGTAACACAAATCTAATCATGAGCCTGAAGGGAATGGTTCATTTGCAAACACTGCAAACCAAACTGCAGTATTCAGCCTGCATACAAAGCCCCCTGGAATTTATATGATTTCTAAAGCCATTGTTTTGAGGAAGTGAAACAAAACCAGAGTGTACAGACTGGATAAAGTCCATGGGAATACGGTTATCTATACAATCTGTAATCTATATGCTGAGATGTGTAACACTTCCATATGCCCCTGACCCAGTTCTGCAGTTCCACACAACCAGGTTTCAGGGCGATGGTAGTTAGATTAGAAAAGTCCCCAGTACTAATCCCACTCTCTTAAACTCATATTTGTTCTTGCCTCATATAATATCAGGCCCTTTTAAAAAACAGCCAAGAAGTAATTTGTCCACCAGAGAGCAGCTATGTGACAGGGCCACAAGGGCAGGTGTTTGTCTATAGTTGGGTCAGACCTGGTGTGTCCAGCCATTGAAAGGAACACATGAATTGATGGTCGTCACGTGGTAATACAGATTTCCTTCATATTCTGTAAGTGTAACATGATTTAAGGCTCAAGAGTATGCTTGCAGCCTGGGCTTTTCATAGAGTATAGATGCATGAAGTGTCGTATCTTCTTTATTATACTAGGTGATAAATGGAAGGACCTATTTTGTGCTATCAAATCTTTAATGGCTTCTAAGTCTATTATCATCAACTGTAGCTGTCAAATCAGTTGTTCAAACTCTCATGGTATCACAAGCATAATAAATATTAACCCGTTCTTCAGATCAATTTTAATATGTTGCGCTCTTCAGCAAAAGAACCTTTCTTGATACATTCAGTAATGCATAGGCATTATGGGTAGAAATGTTGTGGTACTTGAAAAGGATTAATGTGTTTGTTTATTATGTTGGAAATTATCTCCTCCTGAGACCCTGTAACACTCTTGTCCTGAAAAATCACTTTTCAAGGTTCATGTGTAATGATATAAAAGTTAGATCTCTGAATCTGAGCATGTCGCCCTAGATTCCCCTTATACAGAGAAACAGGCACTCAAGAGGGTGATCCTTAAGACACACCTTTTAGGACAGCTTTGCACTGCCTCTGTCACCACGCTAGGAAGAGAACCCTGAACGAGGTGTTGATGACTATCTGATGTCCACATCACTGTCACCTTTCCATGAAAACTGCCCACATCCAGGTTTGCCAGATCTTCTCTAGGCCTTTTGTGGTGCCCAAAAACATAATGTTCTGAGGGGTGGGATTCAGTTCCAAGTGGCCAAAATAATTACGGGGTTTGTTTTATCATGTGAAGCTTGCTGAATGTGCTCTGTGCAAAGCAGTATGGTGTAGGATGGCTGGGCCACATAAGGGTGCAAGGCCTGCTAGGGTGTTGGTATGGGACTACCTCAGGTGTAGCGTGCCATACTGCCTGTCTAGGCAGGATCACCTTGCCAAACGCACCCAGTGCTCACCTCTGAGGGAGCTGGCTGGCCCTCAAAGGAAGGCATGTGGTCTGGACAGTCTGGATTTCAGGATCTGGGAGTCAAACAAGAGCTGACAGTGTAGATACCAACCCTGGGATGACTTGTGTCACCCCCAGAGGTATCTATTTCTCCACTGACTGTAAAGACAGCCTAGGAAAAGTACACAGACTTTGATTTGTCGTTTCCTAAGCTAAAGCAGATGAATTTCTCCATAAACACCAGAGACACTGTTTGGCTTGTGTCCCCTTAGGCTCACTGTGTAATGCTAAATAAGAGGGGGCCAGGTGGAGAGGCCTATGGTGTGGACTGGCTCGTGTCCATGGTGCTGAGGACAAGTCATTTTACAGCAGATCTCTCAGGGAGAGAGATAGCTGAAGCAGTTCAGATCAGAGACAGGAATTAATCAGGGTGGATGGTTGGTGTTTGAGTTCACTCTTTCATATAACCCTCTTTTATGCTGCAGTGTAGGCCTTCCCATAACAACTTAATCCAGGCAGCATGTTGGAGCATGCAAGACTGTCATCCTTACAAGACAGTGGTGGAAATTGTTTTCTTTGGAAATCCTTGGGGGGGAGGAGGAGGTGATGCTTTCCTCCCAGAAGAGCCAGCTGGTTAGAGCTCTCTCCCATACAGTGGAAGATACTCTTACATGTGAAAACGATCCAAATTCATGTCTGCAGGGAGTGTACCCTAACCACCAGTCTGTAGACTGGTCACAGGGGAAACTGTAAGGAGGACTTTTCAACCTACTCTTGCAGGCTAGATCTTTCCTGAGGTAAAATAGGCAAATTAACTCGATCTCTCACATACTGTCAAGCTATTTTATAAAAATGTTCTCTCCGGTTGTTGTTGTCTGCTGTTAGTAGATGTGCAGTGTTGGCATTGTAATCTTGGTGGCAGCTTACCAGCTGTCTGGAAACTCCAGCGCTAATCTTGTCTCATAAAACATAGCTGTAGGTTCAGTTTGGTAGCAAAGTTATAGCCTGGTTTTCTGTCACCAAGGCATAGCCAAAACAAAAATACGTTATCCAACCAGGTGTTAGCACACCTATGCCCATGACAAAGCTTTACCATGTCTCCATATCCAAAACCTAAGTTGCATTGTTTCTGACTCCTCTTGATACATTGGTTAGAGCAACATTTCAGACTGCTCCTACCTCCCAACCTGGATGTTCATGTTTCACCTTGATTCACCCTCTGTTCAGTGAACACACATTTTTTTTGCAGGACCGTACATATTGTTTCACCCTTCCAACTGAGCTAGCACAATCTTGAATAGACATCACGTCTATCAGTCACAGCTGTCTCTGAGGACTGCTTTGAGTGGTGTTTCAGTGAAGCTGTTAGATGAGTATGCATACTGATCAGTCCTCCAGCGAAACCTGCCCATTATCTCCTCTGCCTGAACAGTGATCTATATTTCATTTCAGAAGAAAGAAAAATCAGGGATATGCGTTTGCAAGAGAGACTCCTGGGTTGTTAAACCCTGGTCAAATAAACCACATTCTCAGGGTGCTGAGTGAGATCCACCCTTTTCTCACTGCCTCCCTCTCCACGATCTTAAGCAATTCAGTGTGATTGATCTTGGGAGTCCCAGTCTGAGTCACTAATTCCTTTCTATCGTTATAAAACGATTTACCTAAAGCATTTACCTAAAGCAGGGGTTTAGACTTCACAGTGGAAACTAGGTGCTTAAAAGTTAGGTCTTACAGTGCCCCATACTACAACACTAAAATCCTTTCCTTTTGCTTGTGGCTTGAGTCGTATTTTTTCCTAGCAATTTCATTCATATTGTGACCAATTTTGAATCCACCGGTGTCAAACAGAAACTTTCTGTATAAACCATGTGTGATATAACCAGTTATGAAATATCATTGCTGGCTGCTACCTTCTTACACATGATACCTTGGGGTCCTGGCTCTCCAGCACCCAAATAATTTGCTTAGTTTTCTCCAGCTCGTCTGATACCTGGAGAAGGGTACTCACTACTGTGCATCAGTCTCATCTTGCTATGGAGATGGAAGGGACCCAGGATGCACATGCAGGTTAGGGAGCTGGGAAGTACCTGTGGTGGTAGTGGTGTGGCTGAATTGGCATACGATGTTTCCCTCAAATGTTTCAAGTGAACATAACACATACTGTAAATACAGCATCTGAATGCTTTATGGTCTTGAACATATTAGTCCATGCAATGTCTAAAGGAGTGAAGAATTGGTTAAATATAATTGGGACAAGAACTTTCCTGAGCATTTAGTGATTTGCAAGTTTAGAAGTATAGAAATATAGTATATTCTAACTTAAGAAACTTTTAAAAGCAAGTTAGATGAAAATAGAAATGCCACCAAAGAATAATTTGGGTAATAGTAAACCCAGTCCACAGTACCTACTCCTTTTTAAGCACAACTTTCAAAGAATAAAACAGTCAAATAATGAAGGACCAGAACCTCTCTGTACTGATGGATATGTTCAAACAGCATACATCAAATTCTTCTTACATATATCTAACTGTACCAAATCCCTTTTAAAAATGTCATATTATACTCTTTGTATAGATTTGGATTCTGTAAGCAAGATTCAGATTTTTCCAAGTGTTACCTTCTCTTGCTGAGGCAAGTGAATTTATGGAGCCACACAAAGGCAATTCACCTGAAGGCAGCAATGCATGTATGGTTGCCCTGGCCTACTTCACTCATCCCTTTTGTCAACTTCAGGAATGCTAATAATTTAAATAAAGACAGTTTGGCACAAATGATGAGAGATATCATTTTCTTCACATACAGATTATTATCGGTGAATAGTGTGAGTGGTGTTAAGTCCACCATTTAGCACTTCCCTCTGTCAGGTTACATGAGTCAAGTGACAGCACAGGACCTGGCCAGTCTTTAAATACAGCATCAATGCATACTGCCATCAGTTACACAAGTTAAAACAGATCCTAATCTTGATTATACTGGTGCACCTTTGGAATTTCTCCATTGACAGCATTGTGCTCTGGGTGAACAGCAATGATTCTGTAAGGGCTGAATCTTGTTTCTCACAGATGTTTTTTAAAAAGTAATAGCTCACCTGCTTAACCATGTAATTAATTCTCTGAAGACTTTATATTTGTTATCAAGGGTATGCTATACTACAGTCCAAGAAAGAGGTAAGTAAGGACTCCAGAGGTCAATTATTGGTCAATACATGTTTCCAGATATAGGATATATCAGGATAGCTTTATTGTCTCTCAGATGAGGAGAATTAACCTAGTAACCTCTAGATGGCTGACTTTTTAAAGCAAGCTTCTCTGGTCTGTCACAAAACTACTTATGTGAAAGACTGGAATATTTTCTGCACAGAAGGTCTTGACAAAATTGATTGCTCACTTTTCTCTTCACAGAAAATGAATGCTTAGTATCTCTGGGATTTCTAAGCAGTTTGACAAATCTGTGAGCTTGTCATTGCAGATATTGGTAATGTATGAATCTCAGCATTTCCCCTCTATTTACTTCAAAAG
Organism: Theristicus caerulescens; assembly: GCA_020745775.1. Lineage (NCBI taxonomy): Eukaryota > Metazoa > Chordata > Aves > Pelecaniformes > Threskiornithidae > Theristicus > Theristicus caerulescens. The sequence goes on from CM036559.1 coordinate 107,322,274, forward strand.
GGGCTCTATACTTAAGGAAGGGAAGGGAATGAAAGGTTTTATTCACTCTAGGCTGGATAGACCAGCTCCCCTAACAGGATACATCTGTAGAAGAAAAAAAAAACAACTAAACAAACAAACAAACAAAAAACAGAAAAAGAGAAAAGGAAGGACAAAAAATTTTTTTAAATCTTCATGGTTTTGTGCATCCTGGACAAAAAGAATCCTGTAGGACCATCTCTAAGTTAGCATAAATTGAAACAGCTTTTAAGTTTATCTCTAATTTGCTGGGACAATGGGAGCTTTTAAGACTCTGCCAGTACTATGCTGCATAAAGACACAGAACAATCATAATCATCTCCTGTGCTGGTTGGAGCCAAGCTCTGCTCTAACACACATAAAGCTCAAATCCTTTACACCTCTCTTCCTGAGGCTGCACTCCCAATGAAGCTGTATCTGGTGCCTTTTTTCCCTAGATAAATTAACTTATGTTTCTTCCAAGCTGGATGTTATTTTGTTATTTTCAACCTTATTTTCAAATCTTAAGTCTCTGTGTCTTATATCACTATCCTCACTGGTATTAAGATACAAATGAAATAACTCCTCTGAACATGAGATCAACGGTAAAAAGAAATGCTGGATATCTTTATGGTATTCTGTGATGTACAGGAATCATATAACATGCAAGAAAAAGGGAAAAACTCAAGGAAGATCTTCAGAAGATAATATTTCCTCCTCTCCTACATGACATACTTCTTCTCTAACCTGTGGAGACTGTGATTCAGGAATAATTTTTAAGGCAGCTTCCTGTCACAAAAAGTGCTTTATTCTACTGTCTTACCAAAGCTTTCACATGGGGAACCAGAAACAGCATCCCCAAATGGGAATCTGTTAGGTACTGTGATTAAGGGCTGACTGCTTGACATGACGGGATCTCTGTTCAGTGTGTGTTTGTATATGGGAGGTCTAAGCAACAGTAAGTGGAGAAGGGTGTTTCCCGGGGGAACTTCAATCCTCTCTGTGTGTATGTGAGTATAAGTACACATAATTCACATGTGAACTTCCAGCCAAACCAGCAGCAAGAAGGATAAGAGGTCTGGGTGGACAGCTACCAGACAGACACAGCCCTGGGGCTTGGACACCGGAGAGCCCAGGGGTCTGAAGGCCCGCCACTGGGGAGACATTTGGTATGGACCAGCCTGTGTGTGGTAGTAAGAGAAGGTCTGAGTACCAGCAAAGGGAGTGAGGCAGTGAACTGTGATGTTTGGCATGGCCAGGGGCGAGCACCTGGGGTGGAATGAGGGATCTGGGGTCCACTAGCAGACTTCCCTCCTGGTCAGCAGAAGAGGAGGAATGAGATGAGGCTATCTATGTGGGTGCTGTGTGTTTCCTGCCTGTGTTGATCAGTGTGGACAGCCATGCATAAATGTATTTGTCTATGTGTGCATGTGTGCCTAATACACATGCATGGGTACATGTCCAGCTTCACTACTGGGTGGACCTGAGGACATGAGTAGCTCACATCTATCAGTGTACTGGATTTGGCAATTCTTAACAAAATGCTAGCACTCTCTTCAGTTGAATGTTACCTTGACCACCTCCACTAACACAATAATCAAACTTTCCATACAAACTGGATCCTGGCAACTCCACTATGTTCTGCTTCCATTCCTACAGACTTACTAAAACCATAGACTTTGACCATATTCAAAGTAGACAGTTCTCTGGGCTACTAAAGTATGATTATCCAGGTGTTGATGGGGGTGTTGTTGTTCCCTTGCAAAACGCCATTCAGTACCAATACAAACGCTACTGTAAATAGCCCTTGGATTTAGAGAAGAACAAAGTTGGTTTCATTTTTTATATGATACTATAGCTCCATTTTCAGTTAAACCCACATTTTAAAACACACTCTTAAGAGCCAAAACCAGGCAGGGTGGCAGATGCCAATGCTCTTTCCATCACAGCAAGACATGATATAATATCCTTTCTGGATTTACCTGCCCTTTCATTTGTCATTCAATGCTCCTGTTGCCATAGAAGTCAAGGGAAGTTTTGCCATCTAATTCATCTGTGACATTTGGAAACTGTCCAACAATGAACTGTCTAGAAACCTTTTTCTTACTAGGAAGGCATCGTTTGTTCTTTGTTACTTGTCTGAGAACTGTTTCTGTTGCTCTCCTCTCAGAATGAATAGGGCAGTATTTCAGGATTTGTGAGGGAGGAAATTATGACTTCTTTGAACAGCTCCTTCTAAGAGGTGTTCTATCTCTAGCAGGAGGAGATTCACATCTAATCCAAACTGTTTCAGTGTCATCCTACAATTAACAGTTGAAATGCTATTTCCTGTCTTCTTAAGCCTCAGTTCTTTCAGTTTATTCAGTATAGTTCCCGCTTTCTCACCATCTCCCAATGGGTCTGTCCTTGAGATGAACATAACAATTAGAAGTGCTCCCTGTGTTCTATGTTGGGATCCACTGTAATTAGTGAGTAGGAGGTGACCCTGTAACTTACGAACCACAGCCATGTCAATGGTTTGTTCAGAAAGGAAAGATGAAAAGAGTAAGGCAGATAACAGCTGGAGTTTTGTCTTATGCAATTCAGAAACACGGAGAGAAAACTTTCTCTGTACTGGGAAGAGAAAGAGGGTCAGAAAATGAGATTGAGTGCTGAAGCCCATCAACATCCACGTTGTTTAATTGTTACCACGGTCCTTGCTCTCTTTTGGACTATTCAGATGAGGTCTCACCAATTCCAATACCACCAGAACAATGAGGTTTATTTTCCTCTCACCTGTACTGGTATAAATGAAAACTCATTCCATCATTATAGAAGTACAGCAGATTGAATTCTGTATTTTTTTCTTCTTCAACTATCCAAATTCAGAAGGTCTTGGTTCTCCTGGATCAGAGTTAGCTGAAATGAGACAACTAACTGAGAATTCTTGAGTTTTGGTAATGAGGTCTTGATTTCTCTTGAACTTATCTCATCTTTAATGTAAGAAAGTTTTGCCTTCAATCTTTTTTTTTTTGTTGGCATATGATGAGGCACATGTATGCATGCATTACATGCTCCACATTCTATGCAGTATAGATTGTTGTGTAGCAGGAGACCCTCCTGCTTTCTGGTCATAATTGCATGACAATTAGTCCTTAGAAGAATACATTGTTCTCCTTAAAAGATTCCCTGATGTTTATAAATTATATTCTTTGTAATCATCTATATTCATCTACATCTGGAAAGATTAAACACATAATGTTCTTTTAAACTCCTGGTGGGAATTTCATTTGCCAAAATGTCCATCAGGAATACTTTCTACAATTCTGATGAAAAAATACCATTGTCTGTAACAAAGAGATGGCTTTGAAATATTTGTTGTACATTCTGCAGTATTTTGATGGGTCTGTGCATTGGAAGCGTCCTAATTATGTATTTACTACAAGTTTTCAGATTGCATTTAGGTTGATTAATATAAATCAGCAGTACAGAATAATAGACCCTTGCCTTTACAAATATAGCAGCATTAATAATACTTCTTTCCTGTTATCTTTATTCAGCTAGTTGGTATTGATTAGAATTGCCTATAGTAATGTGGAGTTCTTCATGTTCACTTAAGTGCTGAAACCCTTTCTGATACATAAGGAAACCTAAGCTGGTGCAGCTTACTTACTGTACTGAGTCTGTAAGAACACATGGGATGGACACATGAATGTAGACTGCCTTCAAGCTAGCACGGGGTTGCTTAAGGTAATAAAAGTGAATTGAAGTCTTAGAGAAGGAGGATCTATATTAATGTAAAGAAGAAAATGTTCATGCTCCTCCCTACTAAATATGGTTCCTCATATTTAATATAACCACCAGGCCTGATATTCACATGACTGCTTAAGCTCCCTAGGCAGCCAATGGGGAGAATGGGAACTTTTATGGCATCATTCATTGACCTTTTTCAGACATTCACATTGAGTTTGAAATGGCTTTTGCCCTATGTGTCAAAAAGCTTATATCCCTGAACACAAAGGAACAGACAGGCACAGCATCAGGCAGAGGAGCGCTAATAAACTAATCAGAGAAAATGAAGCACCCTGACCTGACTCGTGCCAGGGCTGTCACAGGGGAGCCATCACCCTGATGGTCCAGAGATGACACCAATCAGTGAGTCAACATGAGATGCTCCCTCAATCACCTTACAGACTGAGGGGATTTACTGCCTACAGGGATCTGGGACACATTATGGCGTACAAGAGAAAAAACATCTTGGAATTCTACAAGACTTGGTATGGGATGTTTAGAGGAAGGACAAAAGGTGGGGAAAGAGAGGGATCAACATGATTTGGAGAGCTACCAGAGTGGGAAAATAGAAGGAATAAGGGAATAAAAGCTGTAGGTCATGTGTAAACAGGTTGCTGACCAGTACACTTGCCCAGCCACATGTACCAATCTTGTCTGATCACCATTGTGTGTCCTGTTTTCTCATTTAACTCCATTTCTAACTACTTTCTGGGCAAGGGGGCTCTGTGTGCATGTGCGTGTGTGGAAGTCTGAGTGCCATCAACTGGAGGGGGGATGACAAGTGACATGTGAGGTTCCGCATGCCTGTGGCATCAGCAACAAGGGAGAATGGGGTGCATGCATGTTGCGTGGGTGTGAGTGTCAGTGTGTGTAGGCACTAGTGAACATCAAGACACTTGCTTGAGAGTAGGAGAAGGGGCTTGAAAGCCAGATACTGAGGCAATCATAAGTATACGGGAAAGTCAAAGGGGACTGGAGGAATCAGAGGAGGTCCTGGTTCCTGGAGACACTAGGGTCTGGGCGCTGGCTGAGGGAAACAAGATCAGGCTGTTGGTGCTGTTTGTGTTGTGTGGGTTCTGTAGTTTCTGACGCTCCTGATATGTGGCTTCCCATGAATGTAAGCATATGTGGTGTGTGTATGTGTGCACACATGCCTATTGGGAACACATGCTCAGCCTTGCAGCTGGCTGGACCTGGGAACACAGAGCTCAGCAGCCTTGCCTTTGTCAGGCTGCTGGATTCGGCAGCTCCTAACACACTGGAAGTGCTGCTTCTGTCCACTGACCAGAGAGGGTCTAACTAACTAGTTCCCATTAGGCCATACATGTAATAAATGTCTACATGTGGTCAGAGAAGTCCCTTCCTGGGAACCTGATGAATGAAGAGCACAGTGCTGCTTATGTATCGGAGACAGTGCCCCTTGCTACCTCTGACATAGACTAAAGAAGCAACTGCCTGAACAGTCTGAAAGCATCCCCCAGTGTGCAAGCACACCTCTTCCAAAATCAGCAGCCCACCTGCATTGGCAGTGAGCGGCTGGGTAAAGATCGCTGCATCAGTAACCCACAAGCTGGCCACAGAGGTTGTGTAATGTGCTGTTCTCAACTCCAATGAATAGTACTTTTGAATTTAAAGAAAAGTGAAGGCTTACAAAGGCTTCCAGGCTGAAGTGCCATTTCTACATGCACAAACAATTCTCACCCAGTGAGATGTATGTGTACTTTTGTATGCAAAATGTTGCGAAAAATTAACAAGGGCAGAGTATGTGCAGTCCCTGGGATCCCTTCCAGCATGTGTGCTCTATTATTTCCATAAGCCAAAACACATTACCTTTCTGATCTATGGCTTACTGATTTTGCTCTAGGCTGTTAACTCTCAAGTCCCCTGAATATCAGAAAATTCTGGTCATTATATCACACAAATGGAACCCATTTATTTCTAAAAGCTTGGGCCTGGATTCTGAGCTACGCCACAGTGAATTTGTAATACTCCTCTGAAGTTAGAGGACTGAGTCTGGTTTAAATTAATGTAAATGGAATTAGAAACTATTGCAAATATTCTTGTTTACAGAATGTGTTATCTTCACATCAGTTTTCTATTAATTCCTTTTTTCCAGGCATATGATGAACCAATAATCAGAGTATAGAACGATCATGTAAAGATTACTGATTGCCAGCAAATCACCCAGAGACATTCCTATCACAATCAGCAAGAAAAATATTCTACTATGTAACTCATAAACAATACCCTTGCTTGCAGGGGAAGGGAAAGTATTTTGAAATGGGAATTCTTTGGGAGTTCTTGGAGAAATGCTCTATATTGCATGTAAACAATCTATAATATATTTTCCTTCTTGAACACTAAGTGTCTGTCATATAATGGAAAACCTTTTGGCAAAATTAACTTGTATCCTGACCTTTCGCTTTTACTTTTTTCTCTTCAGCTTGGCCTGCTCACAGCCTCAGGATCACTGTATGAATATAGACAATTCTTAAAATCCTTGACATTACAGGCCTGTTCTCTAAATAATATTTTTTGCATGAATAACTCATGGATATATAGGCTTGTCTAGACCTTTGCCTTGCAAACCAAAAAATCAATTAAAAACATATATTGTAAAAAGAAAAAAAAAGGCTGTGGCATTTAAAATGTTATCTAGTTACAGAACAGTTAAAGGAAAAGAAATAAGGTTTGGCTGATGAGAATTTTGGCAACACTAAACAGAAAAAGGCAGACGACTAGAAAGGGCATATTATTATAGCACTCTATTGTATGAATTCGAAACAGTGGATATGCAGCAAGTACGTATATTTAAAAACTGGCTCTGCCTTGGATCTTTGTATTGTTCTGTCTGATCATCTTCTGCTTTAGCCAAGCACAGCCATCTCTTTGTCTTACTCAGAAAAATACCTCCTCCATATTAGGCATGGGATATTCTTCAAGGCATCAGGAAAGGTTACATACGCGAAGAATAGCCTATGCTCAAATGCTTTATATGTTCCTGGAAATTATCAGCTAGCATACCATATTTGCTTAGTAGAAACTGTACCCTTCCCTCTAGCTTAATTCCTTCTCTCCACCCTGTTCTTTGTTTTACTTTCAAACACAAAGGTCATGCCAAAAGGGTATTCTTAAATTGTCAATAATTTGGGTTTTGTTGCTGGTAGAGAACATGGCCATTTTTTGCATACATCAATATGTGGTGCAAATACTACACGTGGCACTCTGTTCTTTCTACAGTTTCTTCAAGGCAGCAGGAAATGAAGACCATTTTCTGGCTTTTCTGACATTCTCTGAGTGATACTGAATGACTGATAATTCAGGGAAGCAAAGAAACAGAAAGCAGTCCTAAACCGTGAATATGCAGATAGCTAATGAAGCTGCAAATCACATATTGTCCAGATACTTTGACACCTCAGAAGCCTACTACCTAACTTTTTTGGACATAAGCGTGCAATTTCTGAAAGCTAATTGGTATACAAATACATGTTGTCCATACGATTTCATTAAGCTTGTCACAAGTAAATTGAGATAGAAAATATCTGTTTAGGCAAATAGATTTCAATTTAAACCTTATTTGCTGATGCCTATGGGAATTATGAAAGTGAAGGGCAACAGAGACATAATGAAATGCAGGAAGTAATTGGTGGCATCAAAGAAAAACCTTCTGGAACCTTCAAATTGGTTTCAGATGCATGTCCAGCTCTGCAAGTGTTTTATAACTCATTCTCAAGAGAGAATGTCAAGCTTTTGGACTCATAGATAAATTACATGACAGAACATAACCTCTGCTTCTGAAATATTCTGCCCCTTCATTAAAAGGAAACTCCTGAAGGTGGAGCAGAGTACAGGAAGAGAGATAAATGGGAGGCAAAGGAAGATGTCGCATAAAGAAAAAGAAGAATTAAATTTCTTTATTTGAGTTTAAGATGTATGACACTCCATATTTCTGATTAGTCACTGTTCAGACAGCTTACTGCCATTTTGTATTGGTGGAAACATTTTTCGTTTAATAACAAAATTAAAAGTGGAAGAAAGCAAAAGAGTATATATGATCAGTTGGGTAGATGACCTTATTTTCCTGACTCTTCTCTTTTCTTACTCTTCTTTCTAGTTCATTAAAGTTCAAGGACTACAGGAAAAAGAAGTTGATCAGTAATTGTGGTTCACTTATTTTCTTTCTTGCGCAAGGTGGGATTGAGAGTTAAATTACAGAGCTTTCTGTTCCCATCTGCTCCGCAATTGGAGTCTCAGCCAAGAAGAAATAGAAGGGAGACAAGTGTTGTGCCAGGAATAGTTCAGATAGATATCAACAGGATGTTTGTAGCCTGTTGTGGTTTCTCCTTATTTAATACACTGAATTAAATGTCTATCTACAACAGACCTCCCAAGATATGTTTCCTTTTCTAAATGTGCAATACATCACAACTCTTGAGAGATATCTGCATCTCTGGAAGTGCAGGGAGATGTATGAATGTGTTTGAACACACTGGACAGTAAGACACAATCAGTAGTCAGGAAAAACAAAAGGAAATTAGGAAGGTTGTTGATGAAGTCTATATTTAGCTGTGAGGGTCTAATCTCTTAAAGCTCCTTTTGTAATCAACGGAGAGGGTTCTCCCAGGGACAATTCAGAGTGGGACCCCAACTCAAGATGCTCTGAGCAGCCTCCTGGAGCAGCCCTAGGCAGTCACTAAGGGGCAAGTCAGAGAAGAGCTGCCTCCTGCGGCTGATTTTCCTTGTGGGGCTCAGCTCATTCATGAGTGGGCAGGTTCCCATCCCTCTGCTGCATTAAAAGGGACTATCAAAGAGCAACAGTGCTGCATGTTATAATTTTCTCTGTCAGTAGAACTGTAATCTATTTATCACTTCTTCAAATGTAACTTAATTTGTTAACTTAAAACACAGCCTTTGAACATGATTACATATTAATTTTACTATATAATCCACAAAGTTTGGATAATTAAATGTACTTTTAAACCTTCCTCTATGCCCTGTTTTGAATAATGACTATGATTTAATTCTAATTCCTTTTCTAGGACTAATCCCCTCATGTTTTGAATTATCAGTACTCACAAACCTTGTTTCTACTTGCATGAAGACTAAGTTCAAATTAATACAGTTTTCTTTCCTTTTCCATATGAAACATGAAATTCCCAAATTTCCTTTATTCATTTTCAAACTGTTCAGGTCCCCCCCACCCCGCCGCCCCGTATTATAATAAATCAGAAAGAAAGTATCATTCAACCAGAATACAGACTGCTGTGATGGCAATGGTGACAGTGACAAATTATGAGTTGCATTTTGGCTGCGTGTCTTAACTTGCCAAAGGTACGCCTATTGAACTGTGTTCCTGACAGCTGCCTTGGCCTGGAGAGGTGAGAAACCACCAACTCGGTAACGGAGCACTTCAGATTTGATTAGTTCTGCAGTGTTAGTGCTTCATTATGCTCATTTCTGGATGGCTGAGCTAAAGAAATCACCATTTCCCTTCACCTGCACTGTCTCAGCTGTTTGTTGGTGGCCCCTTCTGTCAGCTACTGTTTCCTTAGAACCATTCATGAAATCATTCCCATCAAAATAAGGACACTTAGCAAAGATGAACTATTTGAACTGCCCACCTCATTTGGATGGAAATGAGTCAGAGAGGCCTCATGGGCACAACGGACCACCAGGTCTGAGTGAGCAGCAGTCACCAGGGGAAAGGTGGTGGTGAGGGTTGCTGTTAATTTCTTCAGCCAGCAAAGAGGAAACATGATTCTTGTCTGATTCTACAGCTGTGTAGAAGCAAGCCCATGCAGGTACCTGCAAGAGCCCTAGGAGAAGATCACACTTAAGAAAGAGATGGTGTTTCAGTTTTTAGATTGACTGTGTTCTACCTGTCTCCAGAGGATGCCAGGCTGGAGCTTCACAGTGCGCCCTCAAGTGTAGATCTAAAAAAAGTATTTAGACCCAAATGGTTTGAAAAAGCAGGATCTGTCAGCTGTGTCCACTTGCAGCAGCCTGGGCAGTAGCAAGGCATAAGGTGCACGTTTCCTTGTAAGCTGGCTAGAACATCTAACACATCTAATAGTGATATCATTTGGATTAAGTTTTTTTTTCTTATAAAAGGATAAGTCAGGTAGCTCTCTTGCCCTGTAGAAATGGGGCTATAATTTCTAAGCTTCGAGCAAGCTGGACTCACATATCCTCTTCTCGTTACTGGAGTCTCCTTAATTTATGGGGTGTGACTTGGAGCGTATTTAGGCTTGTGGGTCAACTCATGTCAGACATGGAAGAAGATGTAGAAAATGCTATTAAAGAGACTTAATTTTCTGATTAGCCACAATCCCTAACTGAAAAAAATCCAAACCAACAACCACCCCCACCCCTACCCCCACAAAAGCCTGCTTGAGTAATAGTCTGGAATTATAATATACTGTATTACTTTCATCATTTCAATTTGATGGAATAAATGTGCAGTGTGTTTTCATGGTTATTACTACAAAGGGTGAGCAAGCAAATGTACATCGAAAGAAGGACATTTCTAAGCTAAGACACTGTAAAATTATGCTTAATGCTTAGCTTGTCTTTTACTACAATTTTGCCAAGTTAAAAGAGAGAGCAAGTTAAGGACAACTGATATTGAATCAATTAGTGAAAGTTTCACATTTTAAATCACCATGTTCATAAAAATTATTTCAGTACTGGCAATCAAACTGAAAAATGAATTGGTAGCAATGACAGGTACATTTATTATTAGCACGATCTTGTGAAAAACACGTGAAGAAACAGCTTCTTTTCATTCTATGCATAGCAAATGTTCTAGGTAGCACAATGAGGCGATGGCCTAAAGGCCAGACCTTCTGATAATCTCTACATAGAGATTTAGCACGTAAGGGATGCTGAAATACTGCTGCTCAATCCACAGAGAAGCTGCCTAATTCTGAAGACTTTCTTCTTTTATTTACAGGGCTTTTTGTGTAAGTATTCTCTCAGGAGCTCCTAGGTGTTGTGGGGATAAGCATTACAGTGCCAGGGACCCTTGTGGATACTGCATACACCTGAGGCAAGACTTTGGATAGCTATGTCTGAATTACTGCTCAGCCTTTACCTCACCTCTGCAGACAGCTGAAGTAATTCATTGGTCCCTGTTGGACCTGCAAGGTCCAGGGTGCCTCCTGCTCTGCTTCTGGTTATGAGCATTTGCACATGGGCATGAGTGGGCAGGCACGTAACATTGACCAAAGCCAGTAGGATCCAGAAATGCAGGCGGGTGCCGCCATGCTACATGAGAAACCAGGTGCTATGGGTGCTCTAGGCAGGCCAAGCACACAGCAAAAATTGCAGCCTCTACATCTAGGATCATTGCTGGCTTTTATCAGATACAAAATGCAAAAGCAGTCCTTTTATCAGATACAAAATGCAAAAGATACTAAACTGGCATTTACATGTCCTAAGTGAATGCCATAACAAGATGGTTACAGAGTCACAGCTGGCCTCTCCTGTCTCTTTCTGGTTCATAAACACCGTGGTTTTGGCTGTACAATCAGTCATAACAGGAGGACCAAGGGTATCTACAGAGCTTGCCTTCAGCTGGAGATGACAGTAATCTAAGAAAAGAAGTAGGGTCAGATTGTAAACTTGCATCTAGATCTTGCACTTCCTAGGAAAGTGTATGTCCTGGTTTGAGCTGGGATAGAGTTCATTTTCTTCTTGGTAGCCGGTATGGGGCTGTGTTTTGGGTTTAGGATGAGAACAATGTCGATGATACACTGATGTTTTGGTTCTTGCTAAGTAGTGCTAAGTATTGCTAAATAGTTGCTAAGTAGTGCTTACACTGGCCAAGGACTTTTCAGCTTCCCATGCTCTGCCCAGTGCAAGGGGGGGCTGGAAGGGAGCACAGCCAGGGGCGCTGACCCAGACTGACCAAAGGGCTGTTCCATACCATATGACGTCATGCTCAGCATATAAAGCTGGGGGAAGAAGAAGGAAGGGGGGGACATTTGGCGCAATGGCGTTTGTCTTCCCAAGTAACCGTTGCGCATGATGGAGCCCTGCTTTCCTGGGGATGGCCGAACACCCGCCTGCCCATGGGAAGTAGCGAATTAATTCCTTGCTTTGCTTTGTTTGCGTGCGCAGCTTTTGCTTTACCTATTTAATTCTTCTATTTTACTTTACTTCAATTATTAAACTGTTCTTACCTCAACCCACGAGTTCTCTCCCTTTTACCCTTCCGATTCTCTCCCTTATCCCACCGGGGGGGAGTGAGCGAGTGGCTGCGTGGTGCTTAGTTGCTAGCTGGGGTTAAACCACAACAGTGTACGAACCAGAAGGGTGTGATGCAAAGGGTAAAAGCCATCAGCCCAGGCATATTGTCTTCTCTGGTTGCATTTTTATAGAATCATAGAATCATTTAGGTTGGAAAAGACCCTTAAGATCATCAAGTCCAACCGTTAACCTAGCACTGCCAAGTCCACCACTAAACCATGTCCCTAAGCACCACATCTACCTGTCTTCTAAATACCTCCAGGGATGGGGACTCAATCACTTCCTTTGGCAGCCTGTTCCAGTGCCTGATTACCCTTTTGGTGAAGAAATTTTTCTTAATATCCAACCTAAACCTGCCCTGGTGCAACTTGAGTCCATTTTCTCTAGTCTTATCACTTGTTACTTGGGAGAAGAGACAGACCCCCACCTCACTACAACCTCCTTTGAGGTAGTTGCAGAAAGTGATAAGGTCTCCTCTCAGCCTCCTCTTCTCCAGACTAAACAACCCCAGTTCCTTCAGCTGCTCCTCATAAGATTTGCGCTCTAGATGCTTCACCAGCTTTGTGGCTGAACAGAACTGGCCCCAATACTGAGCCCTGCAGAACACCACTTTTGACCGGCCGCCAACTGGATTGAACTCCATTCACCACAACTCTTTGGGCCTGGCCATCTGGCCAGTTTTTTACTCAGCGAAGTGTACGCCTGTCCAAGCCATGAGCAGCCAATTTCTCCAGGAGAATGATGTGGGAAACGGTGTCAAAGGCTTTACTAAAGTCCAGGTAGACAACATCCACAGCCTAAATTTTGAAAAGAAATGAGTGAGACACAAAAGAATTGTCATTGCAGGGTGGAGCTACATAAACTTCCAAAACCAATTAATAAAATGAATCACTGAATATGTACCATGGAACTGACACGTCTATGAAATTGACAGTTTTGTTAATTTTGAGGGTTTCTTAGGGGAGGAGGTTTAAGTAGTTTTTGTGATTCATGTGAAGATCTATGATTGTAATAAGACAAGAAACAATGTAATTTGTTTCTGTATCACATAAGTCAGAATGTCCATATCCTTTATCTACTGTAACCACTTTGGAGGTCAAGGTTACATTCCCAACCTTAGACTTTCAAACTTAGTTACCTACAAGGACTGGTGCAGCCACATAATGGGGCAGGGGAGTTTTATAGCTGATGCACAGTAAGAGGCAGATCACTCAGACTAAATGATCTAATTATTTCTTTTTACCAAAAAAAGTTAGGAAAATAAGTCTCCAGTTGTCACAGCTCTGAAAAAAATCACCCATGACTCATTCAAACCAGACATGACTACGCGAGCTGGTTGAAAGCAAGAAGAATAACTCTGTGAGATTTGAACTTCCCCATTCATCTCAGCAAGGCTTTACTCAGCTGCGTCTTGATAATTTAAATTTTGGTGTGAACAACTATTCCATTCCTCAGGCTAATAAACAAACAATAAAAAGCAGAGGGCAGTAGATACTTGGGGGGAAGATACTATTCCTTATAGCCAAGACCAAGAGCTCATGGGAACGATACTTGTCATAGATGAGAGAAGTCAGATTTAAGCACAGTAGGTCCAAAGAGTATATACACCCATAACTTAATCAGCTACCTGACATATACCATGAGCTATACCCAATCTGATTCCCCTTCTCCTCCCAGAGGAATTTGATTTCCATATTTCTAAGTTGAAACACCCACTTGCAAAAAGACAGCATTAAGTTCAAAATCTGAAGAAGTATGCTGGTCTGCAAGATCATTGCCTTAGCAATTTCACATCACTCATTCAACTGCTAATGGTCCCATTTTCCTGGACTTGCTGCATGCTCTGATCTTACACAGCAGAAAGTTCAGGACTGATCCTTGACCTTGCCATGGCCTTCCAGTGCCAGACTGGACAAACACTTGTTTATGATTCAATTCTCTTTATGAAAAATTCCCCTTATTAAAAATAAAGATAATATTATTTCTATGATTTGCAAGCCACGTTGAGGCTAAATGAAAAAATGGTAGCACATACAGTAATAAAATATGAAGGAAATTGCTTAGTTTAAGGATACTGGGACTAATATCACTTTTTGATTAAGGAAGAACTTACAGCAAAAATACATAATGCAATTTTACCTCTAAGAATTTATGAATTTCTTGCTTCAAACAAGACTTAATGGATTTCTGTGAGATAAAACATCACTAATCCCAATTAAATCTTCGCAATTGCTACTGATTCTAGGCAAGCACTGTAAAACCTTAGTCATATAAAATACATTTCTCTCAAAAGCCATTATTTTGTGAGAAACATCTCAAAACTGTGTTTTGTTTCTAGCAGAAAAATATATTACTGAAAACTCATTTTGAGTGGACTGCATGCTTAGCATATTAGAAGAGCAGTAATGCCACTGTGTGAAGTGCTTTGTGACAAAGAAAGCCTCCAGTACATCCTGATTTTAACCAGTCCGCCAGTTTTTAATCTCTTGTTTAAATTTGGGGGACTTTATAATAAATGCATATTATACAGGCATATGTAATGAATGCCTAAAGGTACATTTAGCCCAGAGATGTAGTGGTCAGGAGTTTTTTTGTTAGGTCATTCTAAAAATTGACTCAAGTGACTATTAGCCAGTCACCATCTATGAATTAGGTAAGCTCAAGAAATGGAATACCAGATCATATCAGCTTTTCTTCTCATATTTTGTCTCTAGCAGTGATCAGGGATTTTATATTAAAATTTAGCAAACAATTAATACCATAGTTTCCTCCCAAAAAAGTTTGTCAAATCTCCACTAGTTAACATTAGCTGGATCTCTTGTCCTCTCTCAAATGTATAGTATGCATTTTTTTATCTCTATATATACGGAACAGGAGTGCTTTGTTTCAACTGTCATTACTCTTCTAGTTTATATTCACTTCTAATTTTTGTTTTCAGTCTTACTAAATATCAAACATGGTGATGTTATGGAAATAAGTTTCCTATGGAAATACATTAACTGTACAACATTTTTTTTTTATTTTTATCTTATGGAAATTCAATTTCCTTTTGCATTAAATTCAGGTAAATCTTACTGCTCTTCTTAGCTTCTTCATCAGTCTTAGTTTCTACCAAGTTCTGTCTCATCACTTTTCCAGGCTAGACAGCCTATTTACTGTGTGGTTCTTGATCATACTTTAACATCCAGATTCCAGCTAACACCTCATAATCTGGTTCTATTTATCCAGGTTATTTGTTACATACTTTAGACACAATTTTGTCATAGCACATAGTGTTGTCTTAGTCTTCTACAGCTTTTAGTATAAATTAATACCTCATTTGCAACAAAAAAAAAAGTAAATTATACTATCAGATCATGGAATTTGCTGGAGATTCAGATAAAATGTGTAGTATTTGCTCTGCAGATCGGCAATAGGTTGGCTAAATTTAGAATAACCTGGGGCCATGGGCTGAAACAAATGACAGCAAACATTCTTCCTGTATCCGGGACTAAAACATTAACTCCAAAGAAGCTTCCTACTACCTAACTGTCTCCTGGTAGTTCCTAGATTTCACTCAGCCCAAAACCTAGGGAGGAAAGCTTTGCTGAATCTGTATAGTTGTGTTTCTTTCTTGCTTTGCTTTTTTCTTAGAGTAATTTACAGCAACTGAATTCAGTCACACTCCTTCCTGTCTGGCTTCTTTTGCAATCCCAGCATGTGAGCACCTGTGTTAGATATTTTGTTCAAGGAGAGCATTAACTGTTTTGCTTCCAGCTATCATGCGGACTGGGAGGACGGACATCCTCACATGTTTGCCCAGAGGGGCAGCTTGGGGCGTGCAGGAGCGAGGGTGCTTCCCCTGCACACAGGTATGCTCACCAAAGCATGGCACTGCTGTCAGACACCTTTGTTTAACCCTCTCCTAATTCAGGAAGTACCATAATTCCTCCAGTTCATTTATTTTCAGTTTGTAGCTCCACGAACAGCAGTGCTGTTGTTTACCTGTATTGCCTGAGGGGTGAATCAGGTGAAGAGGGTCCAAATCTCCCCTGCCTGCACCATCAAGACTGAGTGCCTTTGGAAGCCATCCCTGCAGACCAGACCTGCATTGCTTAGAACCTCTTACACAGCATTTCAGTTTCTATTCAGACTGTTGACACACCAATTTGGATGCTTAAAGCATGTCACCTTGCTCTTATTATAGTCAAGAGAAATTTAGGGGTCTATTCAGTTGCCTAAATATGGACATCTAGTGCCATTTGAGATGTCCCACTAGCTGCCACTCTGCAAACGTGTGGTTGTCCTCTGTAAGGTCACATTTAATTTTTCGAGAGCTAACCAGGAAAGAATAGAAAATACCCACGGCATGGGCTTCAACCTCCCCCTTTCATGTGCTGAGAACAAATCCTACTCCCACCCAGGTTGTGCCTGGGCCTCTGGCAGTGAAGCAGTCCAGATGAGGTGTCTACATTTTCACTGCAGGCCTGCCAGCTCTCCAACATGCAAGAATGGCTCCACTAGTAAATAACCTTTGCTAAGAGACAAACAACAAAATCACTGAAGCAGAGAAGAGAACGCAGTATACCCCGTCTTAACGGGACAATTTACCTGCTTAGGTTCAGTGTTGTTCTCTGTCTCTTGCTTGTTTGCCCACCGCCCTCTATATGTCATGTTGTGTCCTTTTCTCACACTGCTCCCGTGTCTCTTTGTATTTGTTTTTCACGTGCATACTCCCTTCATATACTTCTTTTCGACAGTATAATCATGCTTGGCACCCCTCAATTTAGTTCTCTACATGGTCCAACTAGCCTAGTCTGGATTTCACGTGCAACCATCTAAGGAAAGCAGAACAATTTCCTCCCCTTTGGCTCAGTATTGACATTCACATTATTATTTTTATATTTTATCAGTGCCTAGGGTCCTTAGTATCAGGGCTCCATTCTATAAAACATGGCACAAATATAATCAGAAAGCATGTAGGTCTCTATACTAAGTTATTTAGGGATAAACTATGTAAGAAAGGGAGTTCTACTGCTTTCACTTTACATATGGAGAGTGAAGAAAAGAATGGAAATATTCAACACATACAGATAGTCAGCTTGTGGGACTATCAAAAGTGACTCACAAGAAATTTGGGAATATCTGTTTTCTGAATATGACCTACTTCTCTGCTGAAAGAATGATCTCATCATACCTCTTGTATATCTCTTGCTCCACTTCCCTTGAGGTCAAGAAGTTATTTGCTTTCCCTCTAGCCTCTGCCTGCAGAAACTGTCTATACTGCTAGCACAACCAACTGTAAATATTAATGGATATATAAATACATCCTCTGGAATGCTAACATTAATTCAGATGACACCTATTTTTCTGTGTCAACATGGAACAAGTAGCTACCATTTGCAGGGACTGTCAGCACAGGAAAACAATAGTGTAACTGTAATAGTATTACAGCTCCTCCATCCAAAACTCTTAAGTTTTGTCAGAAATCCAAATGATAGAGTTGTCATTCTTTTTGGAGCTAAACCCAGAGCTGTGACATAATTTTCCTTAACTTGCTGACCAGGAGGCCAAACCCAAATATGGCCTCAACCTATCCAGCTAGCCTAAACTTGTTACCTGGAAAGCTAGTGGAACAAATTCCTAAACCCCTCAGATTGTAAGCACTTGAAGGATAATACAGTAGTAAAAACAGGTCAATATCGATTTGTCAAGAGCACTCACATCACTCTAGTTCCCTCTTTCAGTGGGAAGGCCTAGTGGATAGGATAGAAATGGTAGATATTGTACATCTTGACTTGAGTAAAGCTTGCGGCACAGTCCCTGCAACATTTTCATATGCAAATTCGGAAAATATTGTTGAAGTGGTTTTATCAAGAATTTGCTTTCCAAATGGAAAGCCCTGACAAATTGGGAGGCCCTGCAAAAAGTCTCTCCCCATTAATATTCAATATAAACCTTGAATATTGTGATGATGAAATAGGGGGGTAGTCCCATAAAATCTGCAGATGACAGAAATTTGAGAAGTACAATATGAATGTCAATGGTCAGAAGCAGAATTAAGAATGAACTCAATAAATTAGAGGACTAGTCTGAAATCAATATAATGAAATTTAATAAGGCAAAGAGAAAAGTTCTTCAGAAAGGAAACAAAAGTTAAATTCATAAATGCAAAATGAGAAAAAAAAACAGAGTAACTTGTTAGCTGGCAACACTGCAAGCAAAGCTCAGGGGGGTTTACATGAAATGAGTCAGTGTTTGAGATGCTGTCACAAAAGAGACAAGTCTCATTCTGAAATCTCATTACATACAAGACTTATTGCTAGTTAAATATTAACATGCAAGTAATTATTAATATGCTACACAGTTATTACACTCCTTGGAAAAAATGGTAGAGTCTCGATGACAACATTATGTCCCATTTTAAAAGCCATCATTAAAAAAGGTTATGGATAAACCAGAGGGAAATCCCAAGTGATGAGCAAAACTAATAAGTAATATAAAAAATTTTACAGGATAAGCTGAAGAAAATGTTCAGTCCAGAAAAGAGAAGACTGAGACAGGACAGTACAGTCATGTTAAGAGATCTGAGACTTTTTGTTTCAATGGAGTCCATGATTTCTTTCAGGGCTTAAAGAAATATGCAAGTACTACCAGATACATAGCTGTCATTTCATCAGTCAACCAAAAATTTTAAAAAGATCAGATACACCAGGAGAAATGTGCAGTACCCACTTGCCAGTATCTGTGATCTGTGTCACTAATGTGACTGGTTTTTGTTTTGGATCCGTTTGCAGCATTTTGCAACTGGACATCCTGATTCCAAGTCCTTGATGAATAGCCACCTGCATCTTTTGAGGACCACTGGTTCATTGATTTAAGCCTGCTCCCATCTGTTCTTGTTTAACTGGTCACTGCCTTGAATTGTTTGCCCAGTCAGTAGTACAATTTATTCAGATATAATTTCAAATGGATATAGGAGCCATAACATATATTTTTAAATCCAGTACTCTAGTATAAACATTTATCACTCATACTCTCTAGTGAAACGTGAACTTAATAACATTTGAACTCATGTTGAACTTCTGAACTCTCAATTTTCAGGCAAGCTTACTTGCTGACTACTGAGGACTGAACAACACTTTGTCATTCACCCCTGACATTTTTTTGTGTAGGTCAGAACCATGTTTCTGGATATTTTGAATAATAATGACTGTGAGAATATTTTCTGAAGCTACTCATTTAAGTAGTGGCCCAGCTATGGCAGAAATGAAAACGGCTATTCGAAGTCTCTCATTTGGAAAAAATAAAAGAAAAACCTTGAAGAGGAAACAATGGCAGAGGATCAGTGATGGGAGAATACTGACTGCTCTCATTTGTAGAAGAAGCACTTGTTAGCTTGACGCAGCGTGATCACTGAAGATGTCCTTTGGGAATGGAGCATTATAGAGACCTCAACTTTGAATAACTGGAAAAATCAAGGTACAGTCTGTTGATATGAATAAATGCCTTGCTGATTACAGAAATTTTAACAAATATAGTGTATCATAGATACAAGGTAATAATAATTTACATTTGACAGAACATTCCAGGGGGTTAGGCTATTGAAATCTTCCTTCACATTTCCTTAAAATTACATTATTTTAGAGAAATCTACTGTGCCCCTAAACTCTTATCTCAGAACACCTTAGGCAATCACTGAGATCAATGAATGTATGAAATTTTACTGGTATATCAGAAGGGTTATCCCCTAACCAGTGTTACCCAATATTTTTATCCCATGCTTCACTTTAGTCAATAAGTAACATTCCCAATGCACTACAGGGCACTGCACTTCATCCCAGGATGAAGCTCCCACAAAATGTAGCTCTGCTCCTCTCATTTGCTTTATAACTACAGGGATGAGATATGCAGCCTCAGGCAAGATAGAGCTGTTATTGCATACCTGCATATTGCACAGGTATCTTTCTGCTACACCTTTTTTGTATCTTCTCTGCAAGACATTATTTGTATTGTCTTACATCCTTCAGTTAATGACTTGTCAAAAGTTTGCGAATTCCTGCTTTAAAGAGGCTTTATCTTCATCTGGCTTGGCTAACAGAAGCTGGGCCAGCTCTGGGTTGCTAGGCATCATATCAGATGGGGGCACAAATATATAATGATGTGCAATGCGGTGTGTGATTTATATTTTCTTGCATGTATTCACAGTTGCTTAAGTCCTAGTTTATACAAACTATGAAAAATATAAAGGAACCATTGAGTAAGAAAGTTGGCGGTCAGATGATTTTGCTGTTATGCAAGTACATGTTAGCAGACATAGGCAGCTCCGTCGTATTTTAAGGAATCACATCAAAACAGAAAGCAATTATTTATTTTTAACAAGCAAGTAATCATTGCCTAATTCAATGCAATATTTAAGCACAGGCTTAACTTCCATTGAAAATTAGATTATTTTCATTTGGAAAAGGGGAGAGAAATCCACTTACCTACAGACCCAATATAGGAAGTCCATAAATATCCAACAGACAACTGTTTCTCATCACAGGTGTTTATGTATAGACAAATGCCTTTAACTTTAGCCAACCAGGTTTCAAAATTTGGTGTGATTGAATGTAAAACTGATTGTGAAATGTGAGTGAGTGAATGTTTTAATACTATAAAAAGACCATAATCACTGCAATAAAAATGTAAAACAATGTCTATTAAGTTTTATCAGTAACTGAGGGCTAAGATCTTTTGAACTTCTCTCTAAACTTCCCTGTGAGATAGTTATAATTCAACATTTTGCTGTTTTACAAACACTGGAAAAGTAGACAAACCTTCCAAACCTCTTCCACAATGTCACCAAGAGAAAAAGTATTTAAAACAACACTGAAGAAAATAACAAGAAGTCAGGTACAACAGGCTTTTCTGGATGAATAGTAGGACTGGTTATTCAAGGTGGGGGAGCAAACTGAGGTAAGCAACATTGAAGACAGCAAGAAATGTTGAGAGTGAACTAGAAATCTTGTTCTGCTTAAATATCAGCGTCTGCTCAATTTCACTGACAATAAGATACTCATTATTCCAGTAGTGTTTGCTGGATAATGATTGGAAAGAAATTACGTCAGGGATAATAGTAACTGATAACCTCCAGATTCCAGCTGTGACTGCAGTTTAACAAAAATGCTTCAAAATCTTGTATATCTGAAGAGAAAACTGAGTCCTTTGCTGTTGTTTATTGCCTATCTATATAGCCTTCTTGCTGCACCTTCGTCCTTTGGGGTTTCAAGACACTAGGTTTTAGTAAAAACAGAACAAAAAGCCACAAAACCACTTTACAACTCTAGAAAAAAAAGTTATTGTGGAGGTAATTCTGAGAGCTACAAACTGTCACCCTGTTTACCCATTACATGTCTTTCCATCTACCCATATCTATCTGTGGTATCTACTCAAATACATGCTCTCCCTAGCAAAAGCTGCTCATCTCCTTGTGTGCTCACTGCTGTTTGTGCAGTGTCTTGACAACAAAATATCATCTGAGATCATCTGGAGGTACCAAGTGTAGAAAGGTTATCCACTGCAGCAAAAATAACCATTTAACTCAAGATTTGGGGGAGTTTATCTTGAGATTTGAGGTTACCCTTGCATAGATGTATAGCTATAGAACTTACCAGGTGTCATGGTTTAACCAGGCTTCTTTCAGGGCAAACACCCTGAAAGGGAAACAGATAAAGTAGCTTGGTTTTCTGAGACCCTAACAACTGTTAAATTATCCTCTTACTTTCCTGACATTCTTTTATGTGCAGAAAAGACATGAAACTACATGCTGCTCTGAAGGTGAGAGCAGCTACATGCAATTACCTACAGGCTAAAACCAAAACCCTCAGCTGCTCTTGCAGGAAAAGCTGTGGTGGTGGTGGCCCTGGTGAGAGTGGACATCCTTGTCCCTGTCACAGCCCCCAAGGATACTGTGGTGACTGCAGCACTGCATGAAAGGGACCCCACCATCATGTCCTCCTTCACCTTTTCCCAAAGAAATGAACTCCAGGAGTGTTTTTTAGGAAGCGTGATCATGTCTGGGCATACCTGCTGTGATCCAAGAGCCCCAGTCACTCTGGCTCCCCAGGCTGTGGAATGAGACAACCCCAGCTATTTTCTGGATCCTGGTTGGGAGCCATCATCACTGCTGGGATGAAGCTGTGGCCTTGTGTACCTGGCACCCAGCAAGCGAGCTGTGGAACCACTGCACTGCCCAGGCAGGAGGTCCTGGGTCTTCATCATGGATTTCAGTGCATCAGATGGAAAGCTATAGCACTTTGGCATATAGGGCAACATCCTTTCTGGCACCTGGCTGCTGAGCTTCTGCCTTCAGCTGGTATCCTTAAATATTCCTAATCCAGGTTAGTTGGCCTTTGTTCATAGTGTTAAACAACAGAATGCAAAACTGGGATTCTTGGTTTGGCAACTGAAAACAAAAAAATCCTCACTCACATACAACAGATGAAGAACAAAGGCCTGACTTCAAAAAGCATTAATAATACCAATTGCCCAATGTGACTGACATGAAATCAGGCACAGAGAACTTTCCTCAGTATTCAGTAGGCATTTGATAAAATAAATCACAGCATACCAGATTTCCTTATTCTGTTTAACTGACGTCATCACCTCAGCTAACTGGATTTTCTCTACTTTCCAAGCCTGACTGTGGAAAAAAATGTGTGAAAATTGATTAGGTTAGAAAAACTTGCATGAAATAAATAATTGACAGAAATAAACTGAGTAAGAAAGGTAACAGCTTAGACACTTTCTCTGCTGGGTAGAAAAATGAGAAATATTGGGTATCATTCCATAAAAGGAATTATCTTTACAAACAAATAAAATGATTATTTTCTGAAGAGCAAATGACACAATGGACACATTGCAAAATGGTATAAGAAACTATGAAATCCACAACTATAGCAGATGCTGTTTTAGGAAAATCAGATATTCTTCTAAAATGTAATTAATAGTTGGCACTAAGTACTTGCTTCTTCCTAATTTTAAATAATTTATTAAGATGCATTTAATAATTTATTAATGATAATTAGTGATTATGTTTATTTCTACCCAAACATAATGTATTTTTTTTCTTGCTGAAGTGGAAAGATCAATTCACTCTTTTAGGATTTTATTGAAGTTGAAATATTATCTCATTAAAATAAAAGAATCTGATTGACTAAATGGGAATTAGAGCAGATATGTAGGAGCAGAGGCCCAGATATACAAAGCTGCTGAGGAATCAAGCTGCTATTGAAATCAGATTAAGTGAAGGCTGCATATAAAATTGGAACTGTACAGGTCACTTTGGGGAAGTTAACAAAAAGTCTAAGCTATGCTAACAACCCAGCTGAAGTGCTAAAAAATCAAGCAGTCAAATTTTAAAAAGACATAAAAACAGACAATAACTCATTCCAGTCCTGTCAGCTCCAACTCATTTAATTGGAAAACTTCCCAGACACTAACAGAAATTGTATCCATTCCTAACATAGGTGCTATGGCAAAATGACATTTGGGAGCTTCCAAACACGAAAATTGCTATTCCTATCTTTGAAAAATGCATGAGATCTTGTGAATACAAAGGCTCTTGTTAACCGGTAGGAAACCAGCACCACTGCTTAACTAATCAGTTCCTATTACCAATCTCGGTTTGCAAAGAAAATAATTATGCAGAAACAAAACCTTTGATATAAATTGCATTAAGAAAGCAAGCTGGCTGTTTGACCAGTACGTGTATAAAAAGACTGGTGTCTTCTAACAAAATTCTAACTCAAAGTCTGCAGTTTTTTATCTGTTAGACAGTAAGGATACATGGCATGTCTTTACTTGTTTTCCTAAACTTTTTTCAGATAAATTTACTTTTTTGTTACTGTTGTGGAATGGATGCATTTCTTTCAAAAGTTTTATTTAGAAAAGTAAAACATTCATTTTCTTCACTCTTTTACAGAAGCACCTCAACAGGGTATTCAGATCACCAGTTGTAGGTACATACTTCAGGTGTAATATTTACCTGCTTTCATAAGAATCCAAGATCTAGCAGCCATGCAGAGCAGACAGTTTCGATCAGAGAGACTGTAACTGTTCCTAGGGCAGACAGATGTAGAAGGTTGCCTGTTAGAAACCTCAGTGTCTGTCTTGTAGGAAAAGCAAGAAGAGGTGGATTAATATCTGCTAAAGGCAATGGGAGTTCTGTCTTCACCTTCATGAGAGCAGCAGAGAGGCCAGAGTGTTCTCCACAAGAAGACTTCTGCTTTGAAACCAATAAAAATTCCCATTAAGGACTTGCTCCAGTGATTTCATAATTACTGGCAAAAATTTGTTAACACCATGATGATAAGCCATGTCATATGGACAGTATAATTTACTAATGAAATATCACCTCTTTGCAACTTTATTACCCTCTCCTAATAATTAATCATTGGAATAGGTTACAAAGTGGCAGACTTTAATATTAATGTAATATTTAGATGCTTATCATCCACACTTGATAAGTGTGATAAGGTTCTAGCACAACTCCCTAATGTTAATTTCCACAAAATAGGAGTTATCTCCTCATTGCACTTTAGCCATTATTTGCTTTATGCCTTTGATTATGTAGTAGTTATTGTCATATCATGCCAAATCTATCAAGCTGGGGAAATTTTCTGACCAATCACTTGTAGAAACATCTCAGTTCTTCACAGTTTGATGTGCAAATGCTAGTTTATCCTTTTTAAAACTAAAAAAAAAACCCAAACAAACAAACATAAACATAATGAGGACTTAATTTGGCTAATGTAAAGAGCACAGCTGTGATAGCTCTGTTGGATTTTGTTGGAAAGACTGCTAAAGTTTAGTGGGGAACAGGCACATTGCAAAAATCCTTGTAGAGCTTTTCTGAGGACCGTCTCAGTGAGAACAGTCCGGGGTGGACTTTTCCACATATCAATTCTCTAAAAGTCCCACAGCCTCCTTCACTACCAACCCTTGGACTCAGATGAATCACTTGGCAAATTCCTCCTCTTTCTCATCCCCAACTAACCCATGCCATGCACACCCTGGGTGCATAAACATGGGAGTCTAGTGGTGTTTCTACACCCCTTAGGTCTCTCAGCCCTAAGTGATCTGGATCCCTATGGGCACATATTTCCATCTGCTGTGTGTCATATGTGCCATTTCTCTGGGTGTCTTGGATACTCCAGAGCATCTTAAGCAGTACTAGATATGTATGTGTAGGCAACTGAGTCATGCCCATGGCCCAGCAAGCAGCCTTTCAGAGGATGCTGTCTCACTCTGGTCATCATGCACCAAACCCCTCTGGAAGGAGGATGGGGAAGGACATGGGGCCATGCATAGTTTAGGTACCTACATACCAGACCTGACTGAGGAAATGGGCAACCTGGTGTCCAAGGGGAAAATCCAAAAAGAAATCAGCATCCTTGCAGTTTTGAGGGCCTGTAGGCCTTGGCCAGGGGTTTGCAGCACCAGCTTGGGGTCTCAAGCCTGGAGCTTTTCTGATACCAAATTTGGAGAGAGTCCAGGACAGTAATGGGAAAGTTTTCTCAGAATTTGTGTAGGAAATGGTCATCTCGGACCCCGCCAGATGCTGAGCAAAGCTGGTGATAGGCAAGGTAGACATAGGACTGGCTGATAATCAAATACTTCTTGTGACCTTGTCACTGGGCCCTCACCAGAAACATTAACTCTTTTTCCAGCAAAGCAGCCCAAGAAGTGATGAATATACTGGTTTCAAGGCAGATCTGGGTTGCCTGCAAACCCCAGCGTCAATATTTAGCCAGCAGGATCAGAAGAGGAGCCCACTACAGGTGAAAGCCAAAACGCTGGGGTAAGTGCTGCAACCATTCATCCACCAATACAGCCCTGTGTGGGTGCGTACCACAGCCCCCGGCTGATGAGTGTCTTTAGAGCTCGAGAAACACTGAAGCATGCCACCGGTCCCCACTGGCCCGTGTCAGTGGAAATCAGCCTCTGTGCATGCATGGAGCAACCAATGCATAATGACACCCTAACCTTGGAAAGGGCAGGAGGAAGTCTGCAGGATCCACCACCACACAGAAACAGGAAATTCACCCTGGAAATTCCAGTTTCCAGCACTAGAATGACTCCCAGAAACCCCAGCACACACAGAGCCTGCTTGTACTGAGATGTGAGAGGTGGGTCAGGGGGCCACTGCTGTCTACATGTGTAACCCTTCTCCAAAAATGCAGAAAGCCCTGCAGCACTCCTGCGTGGGTATAGTTCAGACATTCCTGCTGATGCAGGCATACACCCATCATTGGATCGTGAACATTGTCAGAAGGGTTTTTTGGAAGATGTTCTCAGGGCTGGGTGCTACCTGAGTTTTCCTATTGTATCAACTACTGAAGTCTCATGGCTCCCAGTTCCCTCAGGAATACTCTTGAGGTGAGTCACAAGACAATTCTGAGCAAATTAGGCCTTCTGAGTGTTGCACCAGGCACTTTATAGTGTGATTGCAACTTTGTCCTGCTCTTTGTTGCATTCATTTATAAAAATTGCTAGAAATGTTGGAGATGTATAACTAGGCTTTGCAACACTAAACTGAGCCGTTCAGAGATTTGTGACTCTCTTCGGGTCACAGGAAAACCTGGGGTAAAGGGCAGGACTATTATCGCCACTCAGATGGTTTAGCCCACATGTTTGCTGCAAAATAGGAGGCTTACCATCTCATACGAAAGTCCAGTACGAGCTCTGTAGAAAAAGTACCAGGTACATTGGGCAAGGTATATAGAGAAAACAGTCTTATTTGATAGCATGGTGGCTGAAGCATTTTCACAAGATAGAAAAAAAGGATCCCTGAGTCTCAAGAAGTCTTTCTGTATTTTATTTTCATGACTTTTAATGTCAAATGCAGATACATTCTTAGTAGCAAAGATGAGAATCAAGCCTCAGCCCAGTGGTCCAACCAGCAGGTTAGACAGCCCAGGTTTTCTGTCACATTCCTACCCAGTGAGATCGTATTTTGAATCACATTGCAGAAGTGATAAAACATGCATATCTCAGTGATTCAATCTGAAAATGGAGTTAAGTTTACTTCCTAGATGAGAGGTCTACAAACCAGGCTATTATATAAAATTTGAGGAAGGAGGAAAGGCAATCTTTTAAAAGAAAATGGTATGGAAGCTGGTAGGGAAGTTTGATCCTTATGGAGTAGTAGGCAGCCTTTGAAAACCTGTCACAAGCTGTAGGAGAATTGGTGATGTCAGAAATGGCTGCAGTAGTCACAGAAGAGAGATGAGGACAAGGAATCTGTGGGGAACGGATGACTAGAAGGCAAAGTGGGGAAAAGAGGCTGACAAAAATAAAGATAGGGAAGGGTCATGGGATTATGGATAAGTAGACTGAAGGAAAGAAACTAGAGGACTGAAAATAGCCATGCAGGAACGCTACTTTTAGGGTGTGAAGCCCAGGCAAATAGACTTAGATTAGATGAACACAGAGACTGAGACTGGGGTGGGGTATGCAGAAGGCAGGACTGAGATGTATCTGAACAGAAATGATCACATAAGTGTGAGAAAGGCAGATATGGATATGCACACTCCTCTCCAGAGCTGGGAGTGGAGACCAAGACTCCTGGCATTGGCCAGTCCTCCAGTGGTAGCTGGACACTCAGTGGGAAACTATGCCATCCTATATTCTGATTATCCCCATAAAAATTATCCCCTGCTACTGCTATCAGCTGCTCCCTGAGCTTGAGCGGTGGAGCTCTCTGCAATGATTCCTAAAGCTTTACCCTGCAGGATGCTTGTTCTCTGAAAAACATGATTCTGGGCTTCGGAAGTAATACACAAGCAGCGCCCATGCTGGTGTTGTTTGTGTGTTGAATACTCGACCGTGGAATTTTAATTTTCTTTTTTTCTTTTGGTGCGCAATAAATATTATATGGATGTAATTACTGTCTATGGAGTTAATAATTGCCTTGCATATCCAAGCAAGTCAATTTGCTCAAGAAAAGGTCACGAAACAGGCTGTAGTGTTACTTCTTCTGCCTTCTGACTTTGAACAGAAAATGCTGTAAGATTTCTGTAGATCTCATTAAGCTTCCAAATTCAAATCTACATTTTTAAAAACGTGGATTTTCACAGGCAAGGCTATGAACTTTCTAATTAACCTGCACAGACATACACACAGAGAAGAGGATGGCAATGTTTACCAAAATCAATGTGATTACAGTCCAATTTGTATTTCTATTATAAAACTGTTTCCTTAATCCAGCCACAAATAAACCTCTGCTGACCAATTTTATCATCTAAATTCCACATGAGGAAAAATCTTTTTTTTTCTAACAATAAATAAGAACAGTTTTAAGAGGGCTCCAACATGTCAAGTGGCAAGTGAAGACAATCCTTATTTACTCATACTGGGTGCTTTCATTCTGGCAATAAGTAATAATAATGGGGGGAAAAAAGATAAATTCATATTTTAATAACTTTACAAGGTGAAAGCTGTGTGGAGAGAGTTCTCTGGGACGTGACAATACTCAGTATTTCATAGGACTACCAGACTTTACAAGTAAGATCATTCTTACTTTGGCATGGGGATACTGCTTTATTTCTACTTCCTGCCCAGCTCCTGCTTTGCTATGGCTTGAACTTCCCAAGCTCTCAGTTCTCCGAGCCACAAGCCGAGCTCTCAGGCTCCCCATCCGCTTTTCAGTGCTGCAGGGAGCCACCTGTCCAGTAGCAAAATGACAAGGAGAGGGGAAGAGAAAGGGGCAGCATAGGTGAGGAAGGTGGTGCAGCCAGTTGATTGATAGGGGTCCTCTGCTCACAGTCCTCAACCAAAACCCCTTAACTTCAGTCACACATAAAATCATCTGCTTAGACAGCTCAAGCCCTGGCAGCAAAACCACATGTGACACTTCTCTGATGGTCATTGTGATGATATTGCACTGTTCCTGTGCTAATTAGGACTGTCAACTCCATCTCCATACAAAAGCTCAGCTAAGCTTGGAGGGTACCAACAGGGCTTGCTAGGCAAACAAAACAAGCAAGAACAAGTGGACATAGTGAGAGCATGTAGTTGTGGGATGATATCCTACCCTTCTTCCTCGAACCCCAGGGATGTCACTAGAGAGGACCCAGTGGCAGCAGGCTGGCCCCAGCTGTGGGACTGCTATCAGCACAGGCTTGGCCTCACTGATATACACTGTTTGACATATACAGCTCTGTCCCTCCTGCCACATCCCCCACAGAAGGCACCACCTTCCCTGTCGGCCACAGGGAGGGCTTTGTCATCCTCCCCTGCCCCTGGACAGGCACCACCCATGTTCCTAGCACATGCTGTGGGAAATGGGACTAAAAAGGGACAAGAGAGGAAGGCTACAAAACCCTCGATATTTTCCTCTCTGTAGCTAATTCACATTTTCTTGATAACATCACTTCTGGGAATCTTCTGGGCCTCAGCCTGTCCTTAGTCTCTAAGCAATTAGTCAGCAGTGAAACAGCTTTGCCGCTTTAGTCAGCTTTACAGGCACTGAAGGGGGGAAACTTAGTCACCTTCGGGAAGAGCAGAAACTCAGCTGCAGATTTGGAAATGCCAGCATTAGCCTTAGGCGCCTAAATATCTATGGGGATCTGATCCTCAACTGCAGTTATTTCCTAATAATAATAAATACCTCTGTAGCTTCACCCTGCGGTCACATGGAATGTCTGTTACTGTAATGAACACCCTCACAAGCTCCAAGGGAGTTGTGGATTACCAGTGACTTTAAAAAGGCGTTTCTAATAACGACATCCTAGTTTTCAAGATACAAAGTTAGAGGGAAGAAAACATTCATTTCATGGTAGTATATGGTTGTTCATGAAGATATAGCTCTTCTGTTTGCTTTGAGATCTTTGTCATGGAAGTCATTACATGCACTTTTCTTGCAGTAATGGCATGCCATGAAATTCAGTCTGGTTTCTTGTGGAGGATCAGGTTAAAGACCTACTATCTGTGGGATTTAAGTTATATTATTGTGATGATGTTAAATTTGATAACAAAGTAGATACAAAATTAAATAGCAGGGTTTTCAATAGAAAACAAATCAGGCTTAATTACACTGCAATTCCTTAGTGTCAGAAGAGCAAAGTAATAATGCATTTACGTTTTGGCCAAGGGAATTCACATTCCATGTTAAAACAGCAGCTTTATCTCCTCTGTTATGTCTTGGTTCTTCAGAGTTCAAATCACATTGTTAGAGAACTTGTATCTAGCTTTGGAGCTTCAATACATATTTTAAGTAAATAAACTATGTGTCAGTGAAGAAATGACTGTGGAATATTGTACAGTACAATCAAAAGGCTGTATTTCTTCCTGGAAATGTAACATGGCATGGAAATGGTAACACACTTCAAAACAGATTTCAAGTAGCTTAGAAAATCATACCATGTGGGTTCATTTTTGCATATGAACTGGATATTGAGAAATTTAAATGTCCACTCTGATTCCTCTTTGACTGTTCCAGTACTATATACTCTTCATCAAGACCCAGTTGTAAAATCAACTGTGTATTTATAATTTATCAGAGTACAGAGTGAACTAAATTTACCCATCCCAGGAAATGCAGAGTGCCTTCACTCCATTGTCTCAGTGGGAGTTGTGGAAGTTCAGTACATTGCTGTATCTTGTTCTTTACGCAATCTATTTGAATTGTTGTTGTTGTTGTTGTTGTTGTTGTTTGCTTTACAAGAATAAGATAAGGTTCTAAATTCTTGTTCAAACACAGGAGAATGATAATTTTTGCTAATATCCTTGCTAATAGGGGTGCTGAAATAGCAGAAGCTAATGTGAAGTCAGACAGTCACACTTTCATAAATCATTCATGTAGTAAGCAGCTGGTGGTGCAAAAGTAATAGCACCCTCACTGCTACCCAGCTGACAAAACCCTTTTGTCTTCTATGCTGAATTTCACTCAGCTCTTCATATAGTCAGATAAGATGCCTACTACCCACAGTGAAAAAGGCAAAGAGAAATAGAACAACCCTGAAACATACGGTTTAAAAGTCAATAATTTATTCTTATTCCCTACTATTTTTTATTGCAGTACAAAGCCTGAGTTGCTGCATTAGGTCAAAACACACAGTAGGAGACAGGGTGGGGGTAGAATGAGCCATGAGAAGTTCTTACAATTCACGTTGTTCATGCAAGCACGATGGCTCTCATGGGGCAGGTGCTCATTGACTCCTCTGCAGCCCTGGAGAATCTGCACCAGCTAGGCTTTATGAGCGTCACACAGCCAGTGTGTATACGCTTTCAGGATGAACGTGTGACCCAGTGGACTCTAGAACCAGTAGCAAGAATTTAAGCATAAATTTCTGTGCCTCACGCTGCTATGGAACATGAAGGATGTGTTCAGCACCTGTACAGGAAGGTGGGGTTAGGAGGGGATTGTCCTCACCTCTCCTTTCCTTACTTTCTTCCTGATGGCAGAGCCTTGGCAAAGCTGTATGTTTGCAAAGACAGGGGAGAAGGAATGAGCCAGGGAACGCAACAGCCAGAAAAAGCAATAGGTAAGTGTATGTGAGTACTAGAAATGCAGAAACAGCAAATTATTTCTTAAACAGAACAAGATAGCAGCAAATCTTTGCTATTCTGCTTTGTTGCACATCTCCAAAAAGCACTAACAAGACACCATGATAATCCTTTCTTCTTCATTTGTTTGAAATTGTCCTTAATTTCAGTTAAACATAAATGTTTGTCTGAAAAAATATGCTACTCTCAGGATATGAGAGCCCCAGACACAAGGATTGGCCAGCAGGAACTGTATAATGAAACTTCTGGGGGTTATTGAAGTGAATACTGCTGATTCAGATGTCTTCTACACTTCCTCAGGGACCTGACCCTTTTATGAAAATTAAAAGGTTCTTGTCTGTGTGGAAAACACTAACACGCAGAAAGGGAGTGAATAGATGACCCAAAACTGTAGTCACCATCCCTCCTAATTGTGGCAGTGTATCAAATGCAAAGAAAATGCACACAAACTGATAGTGCTGTGGTCAACAAAAAATCACTGTAAACCAGCAGACAACAATAACAACCACTCCTTTTCCCCTTCCCAGGCTGTGTTTTGTTTCTTCCTGCAGTTTCACTTTCAGAAACTGCTGATTAAGAAAGCCCCCAAAAAATCATGACCCAAATGAAGAGGAGGGGACAGGGAGGGAAAAGAACAGATGAAATTTATGATTAGGAATCTCAATCACTCTAGCATAGACGATGAACTTAAGATCATTGG
This sequence comes from Theristicus caerulescens, assembly GCA_020745775.1. NCBI lineage: Eukaryota > Metazoa > Chordata > Aves > Pelecaniformes > Threskiornithidae > Theristicus > Theristicus caerulescens. The sequence goes on from CM036559.1 coordinate 107,354,522, forward strand.
CAATAGAAATAGTTGACTTAACAGATGGCAGGCAGCTCCTGTCAGAGGAAACCATTTTGAGCATGAGCTTAATTGAATGGTTCAGATCTGTATAAATTAACATGTTTTAAAACTGTGCATATTCTCAGGTGGATTTTCAGAATAATTTTTTAGAGGTTTTCAGGTCCTTTCAGTGAAATACTTGTTGTCAGAAGTCGATTCCCAATTTTCTCATGGTTATATGTAAGAAAAAGGAATGTACTGTCATCTGGCTTCAGAAAGCAAATGCTTGCTAATGCAAGCTGTACTCTGCTTCTGGTGCTCATGATCTTAAGTGTGCTTCTTACAGAAATTCTCTTGTTTCAGTAGTTCTTAGGGGAAAACATCTGTCTATATGAACTTTTATTAGGCAAATAATTTGAATATTCAGTAATTGCTCCGCTTGAAGACCTTGCAGTAAAAAAAAAAAATTAAGCAATGAAGTTGTTCTACACTAACCCTTTTCTTGAAATTTTCAGTCTATCATGGATTGCTCTGCGTATGTGACAGGACACCAGTTCAGTCCAAGAAACTGTTATGAACACCCAAATAATTCTTAACACCAGACTGAGGCTGTGACTCAGAATAATTGTTCATGAGAGCTGTAAACAGATGCTGCGCATTACACTGACATTTGCAACAGAAGTGTGAGCAGTGAGTTTCCATATATTATGGTGCAAATGGTGTGCTATTCCTGTGAGATAAAGTGAAGGGAATCTCATACAGGTAGAAGAGCATGAATGGGATTTATTACTTAGAAAATCTAAAGAAGAGAATGGTGTGAGTCTACTTAATTTATCAAGTTTATAAGAACTGGAGAGGGTAGGGTGGTACAATGGTGCGTTCTATTCTCCACTGTTTTACACTGTGCACAAACAATCCCCTGGCTGAAAAGTTCCACTGAAATGCATATATAATGCAAAAGGAGAGTCAAAATATCTGTCAAAACCCCTGAACTTCAAAGATTTGTCTTATTTCAGCACATCAGTATCTCATTTCAGACCAAGTGAATCTGCAAAATACGTCTTTATTAAGTTTGCACCCTGGCCTGGCCCTCTGCATATCTGTGAATGTTTTCATGAACTACATTTCCAGCTGCTCTGATATCTATTTCTGCCACTACTACATCCCAAATACTCAGTTTCCTATTATTTTTGCCAAGGTCAAAATGGCTTGAGCTACGTATGACAGAGCAGGAAAACTGGCTTTCTGACTGTAATTTGACATCAAGCAAAGAATGTTTTTGATTACAAAAATACTTTCTTATTTCAAAGTAATTCATATTAATTGCAGATGATGGGCCAAATTCCCTACTGGCCTAAGGCATTCCAGTTCCATCAGCTTCAAGGCACTTGTGTGCACATCTATCAGTCATACATTTCTGAAGAAGTTATTGTGAGTTAAGTGAGGGTATTGATTTACAGCAAATGCTTTACTCTGTGGTAGCTGCCTCTGTAGCTTATTCAGCTCTGTAGTTGCCTTATTTCAATAATACTTTGTTTACTTTCAAATGTAACTTTACATTTGTAAAATCAAATTGTAAGCAAAGTTGTCAAACAAATTGTAAATTCACGCAAAGACTCCAGGCCCAATACCCCCCAGCAAAGGACTTATTTCATGTGGGTCTTCACTAAAATTGAATCAGATATTGTACGCAGTTGTAGTAGGGATCCATACATGCCAGTGTGAATAATATGAGAGGAAAGTAGATGGTTGTGACATGACTCCATGTGAGCCAGAGGTGAAATTACCTTGCTTTTTCTTTAGAGCATGCACACTGAAAGACATCTAAAGATCTCAATGGTTCAAAAGCAAGATTTACCAGAGTGTAAAAACAATAAATAAGAACAAAATATCTCCTTTAATGGCATACCCTCAGCATTGCTTGGTGAGACAGATTAAATTAAAACATTGGAAGATAAATCTCCCTCCCCACCATGCCCTTCCAAGTAGCATCTTCCAATTTTGCCTTCTAGTCCAGTAATTTTCAGCATCTTTCGGGGCTACTGTAACTGTCACACAGTTTCCTTTGGCTCCCCAGGATAGTCAGAGGCATTGTTTTTGCACTGCAAACCAGTCCTCTGCTCCTCTTGGGAGCCCACAGGTTGTCCCACTGCCACCATCCTTGCTGACAGTATCTCTAGCTCCTTTATTGCCCCACACAGCCCTCTGGGAGCTGCTCCTAGCCCAGTCCTACCCAGCTGCTCATGGGAATGGCTAGACCAGTCTCCTCTTTGTGGGACCAGCTACTGGACCCTCTGTGCTGTAGTCAAGACAGTGTAAGCAGTCATCCTACCTCCCCGCTGCCTAGTTACACCTCCTAGCAAAATATAATAGACGGAATATTTACAGCAAACTGTGCCCAAAAACAGTTCTGCCATCTGTCACAGTTGTGAATAATGAGTTCTTCATACTTCCACAGAGTTGTACATTCAAAGATCTCCCCATAATTGCAGATAATAATAAATGTGGACACCTGGCATTCCACTGATGGCCATATTAGTCCCAGTTAACAGATGGGGAAAACAGGGTGTGAAGATATTAAAAGTAGATTTTACTTCACCTAATGACAGCTATCTAAATATAAGGCACCTTGTCTACTCTACTTAGATAGGTTCTGTCTTTAACCTATAGAAAGAGACATAGGCACCTCCAGAGGGATACTTATCACACATTTTCTGGACTCCAACCTTTGAGATGAACTCTCCTCTGCTAATGCCTCTCTGTATTCATTGACTGCACAAGGAGACTTGACACTAAACCCTCAATCAAACAGCTCCCTTTTAGATGTGTAAAATTAGGTGAGATGATTTCGTGCATGAGTTACCATTGGGGAGTCAATTAATGAGCTGAACAGGGGAGCCCACTCCAAAACTCTGGGCTCAAAGGGCAAGTGGGATGGCCACAGCACCTCAGCTGGAGAGCACATGGGAACGGGGCAAGTCCCAGCCACCAACACCCTGGGCAATGCACAGGGATGAAGCAACGTGTATTGTGAGGCGTTTGCACTTTTAGTATAGCTGCTGACAGCTGATCACGAAACGTAGTCTTTGGAAACTGGTATCTTCTTGGCAGGGAGTGGGAATAAAGCTGAAGGGAAAAAAATAAAGAAATGGAGATAAAAGGAAGCAGATAGGACTAACAGAAGCACAGCAAAGGTTTCTGAGAGTGCCAAATGGACAATCGAGTCACTGAAAGCTTTCCTATCTCCATATCAGACCGGTTTTGTGGAGAGGACAGGTGGTGAGTAGAGCTGTTCAGGTCAGTCCTTACACCTGCCTACTTGGAGAGAGGCACGATCCAGCTGAGCTGGCACTGGGCTAAAACTCGGAAGATTTGGTTTCCAGTTCTGTCAGTGACCTGAATCACCATTGCCACAGCCACATCCTTTCCCCTTTTTATGCTTCACTTTCCTGATTTTTCAAGCAAGGGTAGCTATTCCATAAGATTCCTTTATAAAATATTTCCAATTGACTAAAAGGAAAACCTCATCTCCTGGGCTAAAGGTTATTAATTAAATCTCTAATACTGTCTATTGTACTCACTTGAAAAAAAAAAAACAACTTTTTTTTATTTTGAATTTATATTTTGGAAATGGTAGAAACCTATAAATGTAAAGAAAATAAATGACTAAATACATACATCTATGTAAATACATATGTACAGATAGATTTTACTACCACAGGGAAACATCATTACATGCTACAGCAGAGTTCAGGCACTGTCCAAGTGAATTGAACTACAAATTCCCACCGGTCTATCTAGTGCCAGAATTGAGCCAATTGTGAGCTGTGTGGTTTGCTTTCAGGCATGACCACTGCCAAGGATGGCAATATTTTGCATTGTGATTTTCAGTAGAATTAGAGGAATTTGATGGCTAGGTAGCAAGAAAATTTACTGCATTTGGCCCTGACTTCTCCCACATTTTCCCTCCAACAATGTGCAAACGTCCCTTGGCTGTTCTGTGCACAGATTTATCAAGCAGAGATTGAATGATGGGAGCATACCACTGAGGCGGTTTCATTCATGTAGTGGGTGTGTTTAGACAGTTGCTACAGCTCTTAATTTGTTTACCAAGTACATATTTCTCATCCTTCCAAAGAGTTTGTTTCAATAAGAACTTACCAGCAGCAGTTTCACTTAGGCACTATAGTGTCTGTCTAAGAACATGTGACTCCTTGGAACAAAATCCTTTCCCCACTGAGATCAGTGGGACGTTTGCTGTCAAAGAAAAAGTCTTTACCCTTTGACTTCGATCCTTATTTCATCTAGTTGTATATCTGCCCAGAGTATTTTCAGACCCCTTTGCAAACCTGAGGACAAGGGAAACACTTATTATTTGTAGAGTCCTGTGACAAGTCTTGAAATTGTACTATGATATGATTTATCAGTTGCCATAAGGCAGAGCAAAATACATATGAGTGACTGATTTGCATCTCCCAATTTTCAGTTTATTTTCCAGAATACTGTATTGCTGGTTTTGCCTTTTCCTGTCTACAATGCCCTGGATTAACAAGGAAATAAATAGGTCTATCTGGTCAGTTAGATACAAAGTTATAAACACTATACGAAGCACTGGAAAGTTAAAACTGTTTTTTCATATAGTAAGGGCTGGAAAGAATGGGAAGCCATATGTTCCAGCAAGAGTCTTTTTAGAAACCACCAGACCATCCTTAATGATGGACCATCCTTATTTTTGCTATAACCCATTACACCGTCAGTAGCTAAGGCATATATGAGACTGAAAAATAGTTATCAATGTATTTTAATTGAGAATAAACAGTAGAAACTTACAGCTTGTCACATACTGAATCAAAAGACATTCTTGGAAGCACCTTTTCTCAGCTCCCAAATGTGCGCCCACATCCATGTGTTTTCTCCCTATGAATGCTCCAAAGCTGTGGGATATGTAGCCATTCATATGCACAAGAGTTACGAGCGTAAGGCAGACAGAACTTGATTTTTTTAGGCATGCATTTCATCTCTGTCGATACTAATCGTGTTGGTGACGATAATGTGCAAAATTACAGTTACATTCAAAAGAAATTATTTGGATTAAGAGTCAGAAGAATCTGAAAAGCTATTCAGCTGATCAAATGAAGGTGTCTACCTTATGGTGAGATCAGTAGTTCTCTAGGCTAGGACAGGAGCTTATATATATAGCTCATAGTATCTTTTGCGATATGAAACAGCATAGTGCATCCAAGATTCATACAGGGATGGGGGCTATGGCAGAGAACTTGGAGAAGACACGTGCCCTCTGGAACTGCAGATGGAGGCCAGTTTATATCTCAGAGCATCCCAAATGGCTACAGAAGTCTGTGAATGGTCATTGAACCAGAGCCTAAGGTTAAGAGTCTGGAGCTGAATCCTATTCTTAGTGGGTGGCATTTTTATGGCACAATATCAGAGAATCACAACCTGACCACCATAAAATTATCAGAGTCAAGACTTCTCCTTGGAGTGTCAGGAAGAATGCCAATACTTCCCTTATAAACTGAAACAAAAATACAAATTGCACAGACAATCATTGGAGTTTTAAAAATTCCTGAAAAACTTCTAAGAACCCACCAGGAGATGGAGAAAGTTGGATCAAATTTCTGTTAGAAGCATATTTATTTCTAACTTTATCTAAAAATGGTAAAATTGCCCTCATGCTTCAAAAATTGTTTAAGCAAAGTTTTTTTATGGCAGTATATATTATGTGTATCCAATGTTGTGATGGGGTGGGCAGTCATCTTGTTTGCTTGAGTGAAGCAAAAGGCTGACATTATTAGCACTAAATAGTATATAACCTTGTTTAATAAGGACTCTGCAGTTTTTTAACTTTAGACAAATAAGAGCATCAGTACAGAATATAAGATTAAGCTTCAGTTACTGTTAATGTATTAGGAATCTTTAAAAAAACATGGTGAAATTGCCTTTGAAGTCATGGCATTCAGAGTTTGAAAGCCGGCTGTAGTAAGGAATTTAGTATCCTCTAAGATATTTAATATTAAATTGAAACTAAAACTTGGTCTGAAATAGAATTCATTTGGTCAGAGTTGCCATCAGGACAATTATTGTCCATTGACTCCCATGCAAAAGTCCCAGGAAAACATGGTGGGATCCACTTCAGCACTAATCTCCCTCAGTTCCCCTACACATGGCAGACAGTGCTCTGGGGATGGTGGGGAAAGGAATGTAAGGAAAAAAATGTGCAAGATGGTTTACCTTGAGTGTTTGAGTTTTTAGCAGAGATATCCAAAACTTGAGGTTTTAGCCACTTACCCCTGCTTTCCAAAGGGTGACCCACACAATCCACTTTAGACGCCTAAATCATCTAGATGTTTGTAGAGAGAGCTATTGCCCCTGAAAACCAACACTGAGCAGAATAGCACATAGGGATAGCCAGAAAATCTGCAGAGATCAGAAACCTTCCCACTCTCTCTGGAACTTCAATTTCTGATCCTGGCTGAAAATATTTTGCCTTTCTGCACAGCTGCCCGGGTGGGCTGCCTTTTGAAGGCTGCCAGCTGGCTATGCTCATGCCATTTTTTATGATAGACCAATGGTATTAGGGCTCTGGTCCAAGAAGGGGGTGATCTGGGTTTGAAACCTCCTTCAGATGGAGAGGGCTCAGGCCCGCATTCCTGGAGGCTGCCCTGTAGAGCACATTACAGACCCTTCCTGTAGGGTGAGTTGGGAGGGAAAGAAGACAGAGAGTATTTGTCTGGCCCTACCTCAGCCTGGCGTGCAAGATCCACATGGTTAAAAGAAAAACAGGTGAAAAAGAGTATAACTGCAAGATTTCTGTTCAAACAGCACACCCTGCATTTCTGGTCCCTTGCCTCTGGATGGTTGCTCCAAATGCAAGACTGTTGTGCATAAGTTGTGCACTGATACCAGCTTCTCTGAGGTTTCAAGTTAGCATGTAGAGTGCCTAACTTCAGTGCCTGGGAAGCTTTTAGGTTAGCTGCAAGGTGCATATTGATTTTGAGCAGGCAAGCATTATGCAATGCCGCACTGCTGTCAAGGCAGAGATGCTTAAATTGCATTTAAATGCAGTTGTAGCCAGGATTTTAAAGGCATGGATCTAATTCTTCGTAAAAACTTTGTGTCGCAGAAATTTTTTAACAACAGCAGCATTTACTTAAAAAAAAAAAGAGCTATTGCAAAAACAGGCCTTGCTAGCTCTAGTGCAGGTAAACCAACAGAAACTACGAGAGGCTGTACAGCTCATTGCCTGGCAGGAAGAGAGAACACTGCAAATACTGCTTGCAAATATTGAATGAAATGGAGTACAAAGGAGCATATTAATGAAGTCAAAGCAGCATCACTGAACACTGTATTAATTAATCACTCCCAGTATTAATTACTCCTATTGAAAAAAAGATCAAACTTTCAAAGAGCTCTTTAAGGAAACAAGCATCATGGCAAATACCACACTGCCACAGGGGCATTATGTACGTTACATCAGGTGATGCAGATATTGTGAGTCTCACATAGGTGCCACAGTCACACTGATCTACTGTTGAGTACAGTATGAGGAAAAGCTGACTAAGTGGGGTACAAGTTCAGACAGTATCTTTCACTCGAACCAGTTATCATAATGCAAATCTGCCACAAAGTCTGTTTATTATACATGGTAAGGATGCTACCAGTCTGTTAGAAACATGGCAACAGGAGACTTCAGGAGACTTCAGTTTTTGAACAAAGTGTCAACAAATACCACAAGGTACAGAAAGCATGTATTAGATCCTTTAGGGAAAAAAATGCTGTTCTGCAGTCCATAGCAGCTGCCTTGCTCCAATGTGGGGAAGCGTTATTACGTTCATCATTGGCTCCATTTCCTTCCCTGTTGTTGGCAGCAACTACATCTGTCTTAGCAACTCAGGATATTATTAGGTAAACTATGAACACCCTCAGAGGCTGTAGGCTCTCAGGGCATCAATATATCTGTCACATTCCAAAATCATCAATTACATGTACAGAACTGACTCTTCTCAGCGTCTCAGCGGGGATCTCAACAGTGGCTGCTCAGTGCTGGCAGCATAGTCCCCACTGCACAAGTTGCCCCAGGTCACCTTCCCAGAATGGCAGGGCAACTCGCCCACCTTTCCCAGCCACCAGCACTGCTCCTGCAAGGGCTCTCCCTAACTCCGGCTCCCCTGTAACCGCAGTGAGAGGGAAATGTTGCCTGGGGTCTCATATTTTCTCTGGGGGGTAAAATATAATGGAGCATCTGATGCCATACTGGTGCAGGTAGGAAGGGCTGAGGGCAGGACTGGGGCCCACCATGGCTCAGAAGCTGCTGAGCGTAGGGATAGGTACCCCCCAGCTCCTTACCACTCACTCACAAGCAGCAGCCTCACAACAGCCCCATACCTCAGATGTTGTAAATGCCTAAGGACATTTGCCATAGTGCCTTCAGCACCAAAAGAAACTAAAGAGGCAGTTTGCAGCCGATCCCTGGGAGCCTGCTCAGGGCATTGCCCTACATGTGGTGAGGGTCCTCCTCATCCTGCTCTGTCTCTCTGCTATGGCCACTACAGGCTCCCCACAGCTCCCTGCAGCTTCACAGCCTGCCAGCTCCATACCCAGGCCCCAGTTGCTGGGAAAGGCAACACTCAGCCTCCTGGGCCTCGGGATAGAGGAGTCAGGAGCTCTCGGCAAGCTGAGACTCGCGCTCATGGTGATGACTGTGCTGAACAAAACCACCGCTATGGCCCAACTGTGACAGCAGGATTCCCTTTCTTCGGACAGTCTGCCATTGCAGAAAGTGTTTTGTGAGAAGTATGTTGTCTGCAAAGTCTAGCTTATCTGCTTTTTGTCAGAAGACTGTTGGGGTCTCTCTGGAGGCAGATACACGATGATAGTGGCAAACAGCACATATATTCCCCCTTTAGGCAGTTTGCTTACCAGTGAAGATCATTACAGCATTTGCCACTCTTAATAAGCTCAGCAAATGGCATCAGTTAAGAAGTTTAGATTTTCAAAGATGTACTGGGAACCTAAATGATTTCTGTAAACATCTATCATGCAACTGGTGAAGGAAAGGAGGGTACAGTGTTTTCCAAACCTGGAAGAGGCTCCAAGTATCCATATACTTAATAAGAAAATCTTTGTCTTCTTGTCAGTCAGACTGATGCCATAATGCTTATTGGAAACTACAGTGAGAACATTACAGGAGAATAAGATACAACTTTAATGACTCGATTGGGTTTTGTATATATGCATAATAACATCCTCTCAAAACCTATTCTGACTCCTCATACATGACTAGTCGGACCAGTATTGCTGAAGATGTTATGACCTTTATTCTTGAATATGATGATATTAAATAAGCAATAAGGACAAAAAATGCATGTAGCAAAGCAAATGGAGGCCTGGCATTACCCCACTGATTCCTTCATATTCATAGTAAAACATGAATTTGCACTTGTATGCAAACACTGGTAATGAGGTGAAAGTTTCAATGGTTCTCCGACGTAAAGAGGCTATCAGGGACAAGATGAGATTCTCTAAATGGCTGGACTGTCTATTATGATGGCTGCAAAACTGAAATTTAGTTCTATATGTTTTTTTCTTTTGTCACTGGACCTCATTCTGTTCTCAGCCACACTGGTAAAAAACAGTGTTATTGAAGCTATTTCAGCATAAAACTAGCATAATTTAAAAGAATGAAGCCTCTTTCTTGCAAAAAGTACATATTCTCAATATGTACTGGAGTTAAGGAGAACAATATACATAAAAAGATAAATTTGAAAGTCGGTTACCTTTTTGAAAATTATAGACTACATTCAGAATAAAATGTTGCAAATATTGTTCTGTTTCCTGAACTACGCTAGGACCGTAAAATATTTCAGCTTTCTATGATAATCAGGACACAGAGCCCACTTATAAAAATTACTATCTGACACCTTTTGCGTAGCAAGACATTTATATTGTTGAAATACACACAGCAGGCACACATTAATTAGTCTGTTGATAGTTATTAATACTGATAGACTGGTTGCTGAGCTAGATTAAGACACATTCTTACCAGCAGGAACTACTCTAAAAATATCATAAGTATAAAATATAAAATGTAAACTAGCATCTGATTTAATCTTGAAATTAGAGACATAACTGAAATCTCTGTTTATCCAGGTGAACGTTGTGCAATGTCCTTCAAATTCTTTCCTTGTGCTAATCTATAGTCCTGGAATCAAACCATATGCATTCTAGTAAAATGTTGTTGTATTAAATAATTAATTAGTCAATTTTTAAATGAGAACTTAATGGAGTTAACATTTTGAAATTCAAGGAATCCCACAGAAGATGGATTGAATTTTATAGTCTCCTCATTTACCTTCCATTGGTAGGCGTGTTCTTCCCCAGTTTTGTCCCATAAATTAGTTCACGGGCTTTGCAGAATCCTCTTCCAACAGTTGCATCGGTATAGATGAAGTAAAATTTTTGCTAGACCAGGGTTGTCACGAAATTGTGATCTGTGTTAGCAAAATATTCTCCTTGCATGGACATGTTTTCTTAACTGCATTCCCTCACAGCATTGTGGGGTTTATAATTTAATTTAGGTAGTAATAAGGAGTGCAGAGATTTCGCAGGAATAATAGCATACGCTGTCTGGGCTCCTCGAGCCAGAGATATAGAATATGCTGAAGGCAAGAAACCAGACTTCACTGAATTATTTCATATGAGCATATTTTCAAATTCAGAAGCTGATGGAAACTGACTGCTCAAAATCTCCTCAGATTTGGCCTTTTGGACTTACATGGTTAAGTATGCCCCAGACTGAAATGTTGTATGATTGAGCATGCTGCAGATTACATTCACCAGAAAATAAATCTAAGTAACATGGTACTGAAATTATCTGACCTGGATAGAACCGTGTTCATAACTTCTGGAGGCCAATATTTGTATAAAATCTACCAAGTGAATAGTGGTATGTAAATACAACCTTTCTCAATCTCTTGGACTAAAGTCAACTTTAAATGTTGCAATGTCTTTAGAAAACAGAATGTTCTAACCACATTTACATTCCTTATTAACTTCCTTGAGTTGGAAGGACACACCAGGGAGTGTGTTATCATTCAAAACCTACCCGTTTTCAATGTCTGCTTACAAACACCACAAAGGAGTGCTGGTACGATCACGCATTCAGGAAGGTGAATGATTGTAATACATAGAGATAAAAAACTCTTCCTCATCTCAGCAGACTTTACAAATGTCCGAAGATGTTACTGTATTGAATTGTTTTATATTTGACAATAAGATCAGTTTTGCTAGATGGTTTGGTTAATTTGCTTAATAATGATTTGGGGTGTTCTCTGCTCTGCTGCAAAGCATCATAGAGTACATTGCTCTTTTGCACTTACTGTAATGACTTCCTTGCTGGCCTCAGCTCTTCTTTATATGCTACCAGACTCACTGACAATGTCTACATAGTTAAATAAAAGAGGGTTGGGAGCTGATTGAGCTCTCACCCTGTGAGCACGTGGAACTAAATGTCTTGCATTGGCGATGCTTAGTATAAGACTCCTACAGTTAATATGTCTTGGACAGAGAAAGTTGGTGTGAGCAAAAACTGAGCTGGGAAAGGAGTTAACAAATAAACAGAGAGTTGTCAGGGTAGCCCTTTCATTTGTCAGTCTAGACTTAAAAATCAATGACATTCATAGTCCTGCATAGGGTATTATATTACTTTGTTATTGATCTAAATATTCTATAGTGTGCAATCTACCTAACAAGGTTGTAATGGTGCCTAATCTGTGTGCTACATATGTCTTAATTTTCAGGATCTCTTATGCTGGGGATGGGTGAATTTTAGAGTGACTCGTGCAGACATATTAAAACATGTCAGGTCTGTATCAAAACACAGCCAGGCAGTGTTACAGAGAATGACGGTGACATCTGTATTATTTTTCAATAGCTGTTTTACCTGTCTCAGTTTATGTACTTGATACTTTTTCAGTTGAGTGCATGAATTTAAATCTGGAGCATCTGTTAAGAGGAGCATTCACTTTAGTCAAATAGAAGTTATTGAACTCACTACAAGGATAAATGGGTGAAATTAAAGGGCCTCTGATATATATAAGATCAGAATAGCTCTTCTAATGGTCCCTTCTGGGCTTACACTTTATGAATCTATGTTTCATTTCCTGCTTGCTCAGTGATAGAGATAAGATATCTCCAGGGGAGACACCAAGAGTCCTTCAGAGAACAACGGGTAGGCTATTAATCTGAAAGTGCCTACCTGCCTGGTTCAGGCTAAGGTTAACAAGCTTATTGTCCCACTTCTACTGCTTGAGATCAAAGGACATGTATCTGTTTAAAAATCTTCCTAGAGAGGAGAAGTGGAGAGCAAAGAAACCTGGGGGAAGGCAATGTGGGGAGACAGCGAGGCAGTAACTGTAGGAGAACCTGTCCATCTCAGTCAAAATGTCATAGGTGCCTAAACTAAGCAAATGTAATAAAACCTAGAAAATAAGCTGAGGTGTGGGTAAACCTGAGTGCTAGTTTACCTGTGTTCCCCACTTAGTTAAACTTGCAGAAAAAAAGTACTAAACTGTGTTTTAGAAGGTTGTTTTGGATCACTGTTAGCAGCTGCTGGCAACTTTGAAAGCGTAATTGTCTCCACAGACCAAGCCCACTTGGATCAGCCAGAAACCAGAAGCCAGCACTAGTAAAAAGAGAGTTTGAAACACAGTTAGTACAAGAGTGGTTGAACTGCAGGGCTTCATTGAGGACCTATAAAGCCAGTGTGACCCAAGGCTTGTTAACCTGTAGCTGGGACTCTCAAAGGCTGCAAAGAGTCTACAGACACATGTTTTAGCACAGTCTTCCCAAGTCACAGTGAATGGCTGACCAATGTACTCAGAGCCTTCCTAACCTGTTCCCTGTCATCACAACTCACAAAACTTTGCAACCCACTTGATCCTACTGCTTAGCAACGTATCTTTTTCTTGTTCTAGTAGTTGTGTTCATTTGAAATTACTAAGATACTTGCTGCCACAGCTAAGACATAAACCTGGAAATCAGGAGGTAAGGTTCAGTCTGTGTCTTTGCTGGAACAGGATCCATGGCATGGTATGATGTGGACACTGCTGGAGCGTGTCCAAAGAAGGACAACGAAGCTGGTGAAGGGTCTGGAGCACAAGTCTTATGAGGAGTGGCTGAGGGAGATGCAGTTGTTTAGTTTGGAGAAGAGGAGGCTGAGATGAGACCTTACCGCTCTCTACAACTACCTGAAAGGAGGTTGTAGTGAGGTGGGGGTCGGTCTCTTCTCCCAAGTAACAAGGGATAGGACAAGAGGAAATGGGCTCAAGTTGTGCCAGGGGAGGTTTAGATTAGATATTAGGAAAAATTTCTGCATGGAGAGAGTGGTTAGGCATTGGAAGAGACTGCCCAGGGAAGTGGTACAATCACAGTCCCTGGAAGCATTCAAAAAATGTGTAGATGTGGTGCTTAGGGACATGGTTTAGAGGTAGACCAGGCAGTTAGGTTAACAGGTTGGGCTCGATGATCTCAGATGTCCTTTCCAACCTTAATGATTCTATGATTCTGTGATTCTATGATTCTATGATTCTATGATTCTATGATATTAGCTACCAGACCCTGACTCCTCATAAACAGAAAGATATTTGTAATACTCAAGTTAAATATTCAAGATATATAGGTTATCCAAGATATGTAGGCTAAGTACCTCGCTAGTATACATATTGACAATACTTAACTGCAGTAACACAACATTCAGCACAGATTATAAATCTTGCCCTGGACTCTGCATTGTTGTAATTGCTGATCAAGTCCACTGTTCTCAGGACATGGGTTAGTTAAGTTGCAACTAACTCATGTATGCCTAGATTAGCTACCATCAGCTTTTCATTATAGCACTGACATACTCTAACAGAAACCATCCCTTACCCCTCCTTTGTTTTCACATGTGGACCTCATAGCCACCTGGGTGATCTTTCTGGGCAATATCCTCTCTTCCTGATTCGTGTTTGCTTCTTATGCATTTGTGCCTCTCCCCAAGGAAAAACAGCACAGGTCCCATGCTATCTTCTTTAACATCATCAGTGACCAGTCCTGCTTTTAGTTTGGTTAAGTGTCTCACTGTTTCTCTGTCCATTAATTTACCTGGAGCCATTCCATATCCCCTCCCCTTCTCTTGTTCCTTAGGAGAGAGCAATGATATGTAGCCTCAAAAGTACAGCCTCAGCAGCCTCCACATGCTCACAGCAGTTCCCTTCCTCATGGTGTACATGAGCCCTGCTCCCTTAAAAGAGTGCAAGGTAGTAAATAGCTGCGTTTTTTGTGCAGTAAGACTTTTAATAGTATTTGCAGGGATGCCTGCCAAGCTGGGTTATACTGATATGTCAGCAGCACTGTTATGATAGCAGGCTGTGGATATTTCAGTTCAAAGGTCAAAATATCCTGCCAAAAAATGGGAGATAAACTTACATTATGGGCGGAGTGTATTCGAACAATCTATCTGTAAAAGAGAATGGAGGCAGAGAGGACACTAGGGAAACACTGCCAAATTATATGAACTTTGATTTAACCCTTGGCAGCACAGTGCAAGAGGCAGGGACCACCTGGAGAAAGTAATGAGGCCGACTTGGGCAGCTCCTTGCTTCTGTCCAGCTTTGTGCCGTTGCTTCACAGCCCCATCCTTGGGGTTCCAGTTATGTCCCTACATAAGGCTGATGCTAATCAACCACATAAATGACAACACTAAAAAAAGCATAGCAGACACTCATTCTGTGTCATGCCCTAGATTAAGTGCTCCCCTGCTGTTGTCTAGGACATACTGATGGACTCAAGTGTGGCAGTGGGAAGTTTAGAAATGCCATCACCAGGGCCAATATTAGATCTGTCGAACCTTCCAGACACAGAGAATAAGTATCAAGTTTTGATATTTTTTTGCCAGTGCGCTGAGCATTTCCACAGATGATTCATTTGTATGAGTAGCGTGAGCCAAAATTAAGTTCAAATTCTGCACTTATACCAATAAAGAGTGTAGGAGGTTGTGGATTTTTTAGGATCCTGCCCAAGTGATGTCTTATGTAGTTTGAAAAGGATGAATTTATAAGTGTTTCCAGTAGCTCTTATCTCTCTTAGCTACAACCTATCCCTAAAACACTACTCTCCTCTGGGGTGTTCAGCCCTGCACTGGCTTCTTCAAGTCCAAATGTCAAAAGTTACACTCAGCCAGTGAAGGAAAAGAGACAGAACCATGTTACTTGTATAATTAATTGTCACTTAAAGACATTGAATATTGTGTTATACACCTCTCAATAAACCCATAATCCCACACATGTGTACACTGATAAAATGGGATTCGTTTTGGATAATTACAGTATAGAAGGAAATTTTCATGAGATTGCAAATAAATAATTAAGTTGATTTAAGCCATTAAACTATTTGCTTCCAATTGTCAGCTCAGTTCTAAATGTGGGTATCTTCCAAGCCACCAAATGACTAAGAAAACAGTGCTGCTGGTGCAGGATTAGTCACTATGTTGGGATGTGTTTCTGTACATGCCTTATGGATAGATTTCTGTGGGTTGAGATAAACTGCATGTTGCTGACACATTCAGCATGAATATGTGTGAAGTGAGTGAATATATTTGGGTCTTCTTGTGTCTTTACCCAAAGGACTTGGGAGTAATCTCCGAAACTGGTTTTGTCATGGTGTAATGCCATTATCTACATTGGAATGGCTTCATGTGTGAGCCTTAATGTACTTATGCCTGTTTTGGCCCATAGCCAATGGCTTTCAGATAATAGGACACCTGGGTGTGGAAGGCTGTCTCTGTGGATGTAGCTCTGGAATTCACAATCTCATCCATGTCTTTCCCTTTACCTGGGGAACCTGATCTCCTCACATTACCTGATGACTCCCAAGAATTAATGCAAGAACTGTCTTTCTGCATGAAAGGAGCATGACACAAGACCAGCCAGGTTATCCTTTTTCACAGTAAAATCTGTCATGGTTATTTTGTCAGCTTTCCTGTGACTCATTCTTCCAGGGCAAAGAATGTCCCTATTTGTAATAGTGAAGGGGGTTCACTCTGCCTCCAAGGTCTCCAGCACCTATACCACAGCAAGAGCTCCCTACCTTGACTCATATGCAGGAATTGCGCAGTGTGCAAACTGCCAGACAAGATGCTTTCACTGCCAAGTATGCCCCACTCTCCTCTTGAACACAGCCCTGTTCCTACATCATGGCTTTTGTGCAATGCTCAGTACATCTTTCCAACAGGAGCTAGAGCTCAGCAACAGTATCACTTGAATAGAGGTAACTTTGAATGTCTGTTGCACCTTTCTTCTTTGGACATCAAAGCATTTAATAGTCCCTACAGAGCTCATCTCACTCACAAATGCAATGCAGGCTTACTCTGAACTCTAAGTCTGTAACACTAGTTCCATATTTTCTCAATGATTCACAACACAAATGTGATAGATGAGACTATCAACTTTGTTTTCCCCAAAATGCCACCTTTGCAAATTCAGTCTGGGGTCCCACAGTGAATTTTACTCTTTCCATTTTGTGCAGCAGAAAGAGTAGCACAACTCCTTTAGGACAGTGCTAGGACCTGAGTTATCCTGCCTGATTTACTGGCTTCACCTAGAGTGTCAAGGACTCTTACTTTGTTTTTGCAGCACTGATGGGTCCCTGGAAATGCAGCACGTGACCTGCACTGCCACTTCATAAGCAAGAATGGACTCCAGCTTACATTCATTTATCTATGTTGCCTCAGAGGAGTTAACACCAGAAACATGTTTTTCCCTCTAACACAAGCAGATGTAATTATGAATACATATAAGAAACTGGTATGTTAAGTAAGACTGGCCCAGTATTATTTTTCAGGGCTGAGTAATCCACTAAGTGATTTACTCAAAGTCACATGTAACCTGTGAAAGAGAATCCCTAATTTCCAGAATCTCAGTATGGTATTTTTATCACATGGTACCTCCACTAGGTTAATAAGAGATTATGGCTGCAGTTCTTGTGTTGTTATTGGTTATCAACAAAGCTGTCTTAACATCTGAGTTACTTTTGAAATGCCAAATACTGAAATGAAAAAAAAATCAGTTTGATATGGGATTGAAAACTAGATTGATGTTATAAGCCTATTATTTTGGAAAAGAAAGAATAACTTGAAAAAATTAATTTCTACTAAGTTATCACATTCTGTAATTTTATATCTATAAACAATAATCTTTACTTACTTCTGCTCCTGAAATGAAATGTAGGTATGTTTTTTCCTATAATCTTCACTGTTTCAGTGCATAAGAGTAAATATTTTTTTAGGAAAACTAATGTCTAATGTTTATTTATTAAATGGTTTTAATATGAAAACCCTGACACATGGCTCCTCAAGTGCTTTCCAAAATTACCTTGATGGAAACCCTCTATTGTTATATCCATCACAAGACAGTTAAATGTGGTGTAAGAATTGGGGGCATTGATCTCCCAGACTAAGCCACATAATTGAGCTGAAGGGATTTTATGTTATTTGTGCTGCGGTTGATAATTTAGCCTAAAGTTCTGAGTGAAACTGATGATCTTTACACAGTCCTGTAGGACTTCAGTCTATCATTATGTCATTGCAAAGTACCACATTCTGTCTCTGTGGAGTCCAAAATGCCTGTTCTTCAGATAAGAGTTAAATCATAGTACATCAGAATACAATGCAATGTTGTCACAAGTGTTATTTCAAAGTCCTGAGGGTGTTGTAACTTGGATTTCTTTTTCACTGGACCTGCTAATGCTTTTCAGGCACAAAATAACTATTCTTTCTGCACTCCTTTAGTTTGGATACCATCAGCCAACCTCCAAGCTATTGGCAGTGAACTCTAGCATTCCTGCTGGGAGGAAAAATAGAGGTTACTGATATCAAAGGCAGTGCACAGCATTGACTCAGGCCCCGGGTATTTTATAATGTAGGTTTGCAAGTTTGCAGATGGAAGTCTGGAGGATGCGGAATGGAGAACAATCTATGGAAACTTTCTTTTGTAACGTGCAAAATAAAATACATGTGCATGCACATACAGTTTTAGTTCTAAGAATTTTTTTTTTTGAACTGTGCAAACTGTCCCTACACCTTTATGTCACAGACAGACTGCATAGAGGCAGTCCAACTCATGTACATGCTAGTAGTATATCTTTGAGGCTGATAAATGTGAGTAAATATGGGGCTACTACACTTACAAGATTAAAGATTTCTCTTTATTTTTGCTATGGCTGTTGCAAATTAAGATCAAAGCAATACAGCTACCTCAAGGGCAACTAATGAGATAAAAGTTAGTTGTTAGCTAGTGTGTTTATTATTTGTCCTGTGCAATGTGCCTTGATCTACCCACCATTCCTGCAGTCCTGCCCTGGGTACTCTTCTCCAACACATTTCTGTTACTGTCAGATTATTTTGAATCTTCACTTGGTATGAAAAACCATTCTTTAATACATCCAGTCTACGTTTTCAAGTAGATCACAATTGGCCTGAACACTGAAGAAACAAGCAGGAAAGAAGAGGCAGACAGGCTGAAAATGCTGAAGGGAAAGAGAAAGGTCCTGAGAGAATGTGTTTAAAACAATCTGTTAACCCACATATTGCTTCCCTCAGACTCTCTAGTGGTTGGCTCACATAGAAATTTCATTTTCTGTCATAGAAGATCAACTGAAAAGAACTTCTTAATAGAAAATGAAAGTTTTACATTTGCAAGCTGCCGGAGAATTGCACAATTAAAAATAACCTGACACAGTCTAACTGAGAAAATGCCAAAAAATACCACTGAATGGGCCCAGGATTTTTTATGAAAAAGAAGACAACCTCAGCCTATCCAAAAATACTGCTATCTACTGCCCTAAATCCTTGAGTGTTTGGCACATGTTTTTCTCTACCAGTTTTCCCGCCTTTCTGCAGGTTTTTGTAGCATATTTTCCTCCTTCCACATCAGTAAATTATGTTCAAAATGACAATCTTACCATCCCCAAAAACAAAAGAGAGTTTCACTGAAGAAGCCAGCTGTAATATAGGAAAGATTAATTGCATGAGTGCTGGGTTTAGAGGTGATGTGGGCATATCATTCATGTCAGAAGTAAGGCAGATTTAGAGCTCCAAACAGGAGTATGAGGTGCTTGATTTAGGTAAAGAGTTGCTCTCAATCTCCTTTATTAAATCAATAGCAATAGAGGAGGACATCAAAAGATGGTCCTGAGTTCCTGCTTGCAACCCTCATGAGGGCCACATCTGTTCTATTAAATGCATCCACTCCAGCAAATAGTTTGTAATGCCATGGTCAAGTGGTGGAGAGAGTAGAGAGGGGTTTTACACCATTCAGGGCTAGCCTGACCTAGAGCAGGCTGGCCACGTTGATGTTGCATAGTGGTAGATCTTCAGATAAGAGTTATAGTACATCAGAATGCAACGTTGTCATGAGTGTCATAGCAACTGGTCCAGGATCTAGAATATAATTATTACTGCATGTGTTTTTTTTCTCAGCTCTAAGTTCAGAAATAATATAAGTGCCATGTTGCAGCCCATCAATAAGAAACTGAGGCTTTTGTTGCCTGCACTGACATGCAAACATGTGGGTGTTTGTGAGAATGAAGAGCCTTCTGGGATTCCTAGGACTCTGCAGGATGGAGGGAGCCAGATCTCATATAGGCTTATCAATATTGGTCCCTGCACTGAAATACTTGCCTACTTGTACCTGAGCATTGGTTTTGAGAGAGCTGGTTGGAGTGGTCCAAAACAAAAATGGGAAGCAAAATAGCAATTTTCAGGTGTGGACAACTTGCCTGGTCCCCTCATTATTTATCAGAGTGGCTGCATCAACATGACCCCTTTGTAGAACTGTACTAAGGTGCCTCATTACATTGGCTTACATCTCCCAGGAAGCAAAATGATTTAAGAAAGCAATGACAGGCATTAGGGTTTGGCCTATTCCCTCCCTCGTTTTGATGTAAAAGTGTGAAATAATTTGTTCCTTTCCAACACTGGAATAGATGGCACCCTTGTACAAAGTGGCTGCCCCTCCAGAGGCAAGGCAGATCTGTACCATCTCAGGCTGACACGAACAGAGGGGAGGGCAGCAATAGTTTGATAAGTTTGGTGAGAAATCTTCTGTAGAGCCAGACTCACCATGAGTAAAAAAGAGCACAGTGACTCATATTTCTGTTTCTTCACCCAAAAAGCTCTTGAATGCCATTAACTGATGAGATTAAAATAGTCAGTGATGATACAGATCTAAGGCACCTTATTCTTCAAAACGTAGATGACACAAACAAGTGCCTATAGATACAGCTAATGAAGAAGAAGGAATATGCAGCAACTGAGGAAGCAGAAAGAAAGGGAAGATCAGGTTAAGACAATGTTTTCAGCTAATTGCACAGATCATGGATTGCTGTGTTGAGAAGGGGAGACTCTCAGGTCCAAGTGAGGATGAGAATTATGACATGTAAAGCATTCGCTGTGGTCCACAGCTATGCACATGTGACAACACCTTATTTCTATTGTAGCAAGCATTGTTTTAACCACTTAATTAAAAAAAAAGAAAAAAAGAATTATGAGAATTACACTTAAAGCTTTTCTTAACTTCCATTGATTTTACCTTTCTGTTTGGCAGTGGAGAGTTTCATGGTAGGGAAACACCAACCTTTCTTGAGCAGTCCTTTTAACTATTCTAAGACAAACATCATTAAATTTGTTTATGTGGTCTCTGCTCGGAGGATCATGGAAATTAGTTTCCTAATCTTTCACAGGAAAGAAACAGAACACAGGAAAAGATAATTCTTGTCTCTGTAGTGGACTTCCAGAACTGTATAACATATTATTGGTTCCTCCAGAAAGCTCTTACCAAAGTCATGCCTTCCTTAAAGCAGCAGTTCACAATGTCTCTTGGTATCTACGTGTAGTCACCAAGGACTTTATGAGCAGCTGCCACATGAAAACTTATTATTACACAGTTGTATTTTGACTGTGACTGTCAAAACTGTTGCCACTGGGAATTTGGCAACCACAGCAGAAATGTGTTTGAGAACTATGAGGGTATGTCTAAATGAGTACATGCAGAGAGATTTGAGTTCACTTTGCCTGTGCTCAGAGCTGGTCCTGAAGTGCTGTGCCTGAGCTAATACACCCTGCTGAAAAGGTAAGTTATGGTTTTCTAAGCTGGATCAGAGACCATGCAAACATGCTTTCTGAGTACCCAGGCTGGTCCATCCCTGTACAAACTGTGCTGGGGCTGTGTGCTCGCCCATGTAGATGTGCCCCTGGGTGCTGAACCTTGAATTCCACCACACTGGCAAACTGAGGTGATGGCTTCTGCACATGGGGAATGTCCCCTTTAGTTCTCAAGTAGGTTTTAGTATCACCCTATGGATTTCCAGAATTTCAAAGCCTTCCCCTTATTTTTCCCCTTTTTTTTAGTGTATTTCAGGTATTTGTCTGCAAGACTTGTAACTTTTTTAGGTTCATTACAGCAGTAACTGTCTATATTTATTTCTATATGCTTTGGTCCTGGGCATGCAAGGAATTGTTACTGGCAATTTAATGTCCCTACTGGACAGCAATATGCTAATAATTATCCCTTTATGAAATATACTTCATATACACTACTATATATAAATTGACATGAAAGGAAATAAAGACACTTCATCCTGTAACCTCTTATGAAGTCATCCAAGCTGTTTCCATTTTCTGTTTTCACAGTGCACTTATTTAAAACCTTGGACATCTGCTGCCACAGAAAGTAAAAGACTTATAAAAAGGCAATGAGATTTGTTCCACTATGTGTTACGTTACAGACTGTGCACAGTGCACATGGGTGCAACTGGAATTGTTGGACACCCAGTGGGGTGAGAGGTGACCTCATACATCCTTCTGCCACTGCCAAAGAAGGGCACTCAGCAAAGCTACTGTTCATAGCAAGAGCAATCATCGCAATGTGCTTGCAAGCACATTGTTTGCAGTACATAATAATCCCTGTGAATGTACGTTACCTGAAGAATATTTTTAAAACCACTTACCCTTGCCAGAGATGGCTGTTGTCACTCTCCCGTGTATTCTTCTTCCTGCTAAGTGGTACTGCCAGTAAAGAAAGAGTCATGAAGCCTGTGCTAAAAGTAGATGACAAAAAAGATTTGACATTGTCATTGACATTGTCTTTTCTGACAACAGCCGAATTGGTCAAAGAAAGCATACCCCCGCCGAGGTCAAAGAAAGCATACCCCACCCCCGATGAGCAAGACTGGAAAACTGGTAACAACGGACAAGGAGAAGGCTGAGGTACTCAACAACATCTTTGTCTCAGTCTTCACTGGCAACCTCTCTTCCCACACCTCTCAAATGGATGGACCACAAGACAGGGTCTGGGGGAGCAAAGTCCCTCCCACTGTAAGAGAAGATGAGATTCGCGACCACCTGAGAAACCTGAACATACATAAGTCTATGGGACCTGATGAGATACAATGCAGAGTCCTGAGGGAATTGGCTGATGTAGTTGCCGAGCCACTCTCCATGATATTTGAAAAGTCATGGCAGCCAGCTGAAGTCCCTGGGGACTAGAAAAAGGGAAACATTGCACCCATTTTAAAAAAGGTAGAAAGGAGGACCCTAGGAAGTACTGACCTGTCAGCCTCACCTCTGTGCCTGGGAAGATCATGGAACAGATGCTTCTAGAAGCTATGCTAAGCCACATGGAGGCCAGGGAGGTAATGCGAGACAGCCAGCATGGCTTCACCAAGGGCAAGTCCTGCCTGACCAACCTAGTGGCCTTCTGTGATGGAGTGACTACATCAGTGGACGAGGGAAGAGCTACAGATGTCATCTATCTGGACATCTGTAAGGCCTTTGACATGGTCCCCCACAACACCGTTCTCCCTAAATTGGAGAGTGTAAGAGACTGAAGTGTTAAGAAAAATTGTCCCAAAGCTTGCTTGTGTGTGTTTATCTGATAAGACCAGACAGCAGACCACTCTTTTGTCTGATAAGACCCGAGGGCAGGCCATTCTTTGGCTTATCAGGTACCACTAGCTTGCAAGAAAACTTGTGCAAACTTGCTGAAGCAGCAGGCCATTGTTTGGCTTATCAGACACCACCAAGAATAGGACACCAACTGGTATTTGGGCCAGGACGCTTGCCCACCAACAATTGTAATTAGATGTGCATGTGTCGCACACGTGATGTTGCCCTGGGTAACCAAACCGAAACGAGAGGGCAAACTCCCTCTCCAACACTGGATAAAAGACGGCACAATGAAACCTGAGTGTGGCCATCCACCACCGAAAAACTGAAGACTGAGGACCAACAGGACACCCCTGGATCCATGGTGGTGAGTATCCTTTGCTTATCTCTCTGAATGCTTGTTTAATTTCCTCCTAATATTTCCTGCCTTTCCTATCACTTTACTCTTTTATATTTACCAAATAAAACGTCTGATTGGTGGCATATGATCTCATTTGTGTCTTAATTTCACTCTTGGGATCATTACAAACCTTCCCTGAGCCTGACAATCAGGCCAGGACTTAACATGAGAGGTATGGATTTGATCGGTGGACTGTACGGTGGATGAGGAATTGGTTGAATGGTCACATCCAGAGGGTAGTGGCCAATGGCTCAATGTCCAGATGGAGATCAGTGACAAGTGGTGTCCCTCAGGGGTCTGTACTGGGACCAGTACTGTTTAGTATCTTCATCAATGACATAGTGGGATCGAGTGCACCCTCAACAAGTTTGCAGACGACACCAAGCTGAGTGGTGCAGTTGACATGCCTGAGGGACAGGATGCCATCCAGAGGGACCTGGACAAGCTTGAGAAGTGGGCCTGTGTGAACCTCATGAGGTTCAACAAGGCCAAGGGCAGGGTCGGGGCAACCCCCGGTGTCAATACAGGCTGGGGGATGAAGGGATTGAGAGCAGTTCTGCAGAGAAGGACTTGGGGATACTGGTGGATGAAAAGCCAGACACGAGCCAGCAATGTGCACTCGCAACCCAGAAAGCCAACTGTATCCTGGGCTGCATAAAAGAAGCGTGGCCAGCAGGTCGAGGGAGGTGATTCTGCCCCTCTACTCTGCTCTGGTGAGACTCCACCTGGAGTACTGCGTCCAGCTCTGGAGTCCTCAGCACAGGAAAGACATGGACCTGTTGGAGCAGGTCCAGAGGAGGGCCACAAAAAATAATCAGAGGGATGGAACACTTCTGCTATGAAGAAAGGCTGAGAGAGTTGGGGTTGTTCAGCCTGGAGAAGAGAAGGCTCCGGGGAGACCTTCTTGCAGCCTTTCAATACTTAAAGGGGGCTGGTAAGAAAGATGAGGACAAACTTTTTAGCAAGGCCTGTTGTGATAGAACAAGGGGTAATGGTTTTAAACTAAAAGAGGGTAGATTCAGACTAGTTATAGGGAAGAAATTTTTTACAATGAGGGTGGTGAAACACTGGAACAGGTTTCCCAGAGAGGTGGTAGATGCCCCATCCCTGGGAACATTCAAGGTCAGGTTCAGCAGGGCTCTGAGCAACCTGATCTCGTTGAAGATGTCCCTGCTCATTGCAGGGGGCTTGGACTAGATGACCTTTAAAGGTCCCTTCCAACCCAAACTATTCTATGATTCTATGATTCTATGAAATTATGCTAGTGTGTATATGTATCAATAGCACAGAGTCTTTGGTATGATCACTAAAACATGAGAAAAAGAGAAGAAAAAGACTGTAGGCCCAGATCAAAAGTATAGTTGGCTGCTAGAGCAGGTCTCCACCTGAACAATAAGTTTTTCATATGTGCCAACTAATGATGCCATGCCACCAGCCCAAATGGCAGCAACCTGTGCTTCTGATTCTGGAGGGAAGGATTGCTACCCCTGGGCAAACTGTGTTGGGAAGAAGAGCTACTAATAATGGCCTCATAGTTAATGTACTTCTGGCGTGGAGTCCCTGGTCTAAGAAATTAAAACTCTTCCATCGTATCCTACTTCTCCCATCATAATGTCACATTTCTATGGTTCTGTTCCCCACTGTGAATTAGTCAACCTGTAGCAGAAAATTGAAGTTGGCACTGGATTTCAGTAAGGATGGAAAACTGAAAACTTTCCGAAGTCTTGAAATCTGATTTTTTTCTGATGCTGAATGAAACTGAGCCAACAAAAGCCTCAAACAAAACAAATCAATAAACAAACAAAAAAAGAATTATGTAAACGTAAAAGAGAGTTATTCAACAATAGCCAAGTCTGGGGTCACAGCACTAACCTGAAATGGGAAAGAGCCCTTTCTAATCTCACCTCTTAGAGCAGTCCTAGAGCTAGTGACACTGTTGATTAGGGGCTCTTGGCTGTGCTGGGAGTAGATGGTTCTGTAGACCCTGATGTAATTGTCTGCATGAAACACAGTATAGTCCCTAAGCAGGAAATGAACAGCACGATCAAGGTCTTTTATTGCATTCATGTTCCATAGTTCCTCTTTTTCTTAATTTTATTTTCATTGCCCTCCATTACCAAACCATTCTGCAGTGGGAAATGCTGCTCTTAGCCTTACGGGACACAAGATCTTAATTATTCAGAGCTGTCCCCTGAAAGTCTTGTAGGACAAAGGTTCTTTTTCCATTGTTAAGTTGCACCAAGCTATTGTACTTCAAATATTTTTGTTCCTTGAAGTCCCATTTATAATCTCACTTTTTTTTTAAACCCACCTACATTTGTGCCTTTGTGGATGCAAATCCCACCCACAGTCCTTCTTTGGCTCGTGATCTAATTCTTCACTTATCAACAAATACATGCCAACTCCAATCCTGCACTGAATATAGTCACTGTTACACTCAAAATCTTGCTATGGGCAGAAAGATACACAACTTTTAAACAAAGCCAAGGATTTACTGTTAGTGTAATTGAAATCTTAACTGTCTAATCAGAGAGTTATTATTAATCTCAATCTAATTATTACATAAAAAATAAAAAGTGGTATACTATTATAAAAAGGATTTCAATAATGACACAATTTAAAATGTTTTACACCCCCTTCCTAATGACTGCCCCCTTTTCCGCTGCTATGCTCCACCCCCCACTCTCCCTCTGCATGCAAATGTTCTGTGCTTCAGTGTTGCAGGTCATCGGCATCCCAGGTCCTTTGCCAAGAGGATGATGGTAGTTTCTTTATCCTTGCTCACCACATGGAGCTATTGTTATATATTTTCTATTGCACTGTACTACTTGCTCTTTTTTCCATTGGAAATATGAGATTTCATATGCATGAGATTTTGTATATGCTGGATACTTCTTCCTTGTTCTCTTTGTTAACCCTAAACCCAGTTTACTCACTTCTCAGGGCTGCATTTCCTTATCTACCAGTGGTTGACCGCTGATGATCTGTTTACAGCAGTTTACTTCTGTTATCATCCCATGCCTGTACTCCTCCACACTGCACTCTCCATCATCCTCGGCAAAGGCTTCTGCTATGATACCATTCCTTTACACTGCATCATTTTGCTAGGGTCAAAATTATTTAGTTCTACACAAAATAACAGCTTGTTAAATGCTATCTGTATAAAAATTATGGTTATACCAGATGATTATACAAAGCTAAGCAAAAATAAAACAAATTAGGCAATAGCCACCTGGTCATTAGAAAACTGCTGTTAATAGCTAAAACAAGCTAAAGCAAAGCTGTGGGCAGCCCAGGACAAACCCAGTCAAAGCCTGGCAAGTCCAGAGGCCTCACGGAGTCAGTGTGAAGCTTCTGGTATGTTACAAGCAATCACAGTTTGTACCTATTGGGTTACAAGGCTACTCTTAGCTGCTCAGGACACTGACTTTCAGTCATCTGTCTAGAAAATCTTACAAACTTCACCAGGGTGCATAAGACAGATTTGAAACTTCCAGTGGTGTTTAAGATCAGGATTGACTTGTGATTAGCGACTCGGCAGTCCCGCTGCCCCAGGTTCCCATTGGCTTTTCAATGGAGAGAGGTGGGTACTGCACTTGGTCTGGCACGGCTCCACCTCAGGAAAAGCCTGCTCTCTCCCTGCCACAGCACAGTGATGAACCAGACATCGCGAGTTTCATGGTTAGCTTCCATCCAAATATTCAGTTTCTGCTTAACACCTACTTAACTTTTGCAGTCCTTCTCATTGGGATCCTTTGTGGCTGCTCAGCAGCACCATTAGAGGGCTTAGTAGCAAGCTGTCTAACTTGGGATATTGCTCTCTGCTTGATTAAAGTCAGCTGGCATCTAAGAATTTTATCCCAGAGGATTACTTGACAAATGATATCCCTGTCTCACTTCTGCAGCAATGCCTTCAAAAGCCCACAGGATCTGGATGCAAATTTCTAATGAGGACACTTTGTAGAGTAATCTCAGTGATACTGTTCAGTGTTAGCACCAATTTGTGGCTTCTTTTTCCAGCATCTGTGGATGGAAGAGGGATTAAATAGATTTTACCTTCAAATATCATTCTGGTTTGCTAGTATATATACAAAATCCGTAATTTTTTTTTTGTTCTATGTGCACACTTTTGCCTTTTTTGCAGGAGTACCTGCAGCGGCCATATACTTTTTGCTATAGAAGTGAGATAGTTTTTATTTGTCTTATTCAATGAGAAAACACAAAATCAAATCGAACCAGCAGGCAAAATAGTATATATATATGCACAAAGCGACATGCAGTCATGCCTCCTCCAGGCTGGAGCTGTCGTCAGTTACAATATAGCCAACAGACAGCCTGTGCAAAATATGCCAATAACTCATCTCTCTCTTCAGTTCATACAGAGCTTCGCATGAGGTGTGATCCAAGGTAACTACTGTTTTTGGGCGAGAGTCAATATCTGGGAATATTTTCCTCTCCATCTGATGTGAAAGAGCCTCAGTATGGTGCTGCAAACACTAAAGGTTCTGGCTGACAGCTAGTCCAGATGTCTGAGGTCACACGTACCACCACACCACCAACTGTATCTCAAAGAGACACGTGGAATCTGAAAGCCAGAACCCTACACGTCAGAAGCCCTTAAGGCTGAAAAAATATTCTCTGGGTGGCACGAGGTGATTTGGTGCCAAGTAGTTTAAAAGCCTTCCCAAACATATGTGTTTACTTTGCTCTGAGGCACCGAGTCCACTTCGATCACCACAGAAATCAGAGCTATAAAGGCAATTGGTTCTGGGGGATGGAAACAGTTTTCTTTTTTTTTACCTGTCTTTGAAACGGCTAGTTGTCATCTGGCAGATTATTTTGGTATCATGGAAGCTTGGGGGGCTCCTGAGAAAGACAATGGAGCAGAAATACTTTAGAGCAGGAAGCTGCTGGTAGTGGAGAAATTGGACAATGGCAGAGATGCTGCTGTGGTCATTTCTTCCCAAATTGTCCCACTTACATATATTGGTTGGTGCTGTTTCATGCGATTAGAGCTGTGGAAAAGCAAGTTCTTAATCTAAAGCAGATTTTTGCAAACAGAATGTGTTTGTCATAATGCATTTTCAGCATTTATATGGAAAAAAAAGATAACATAGAAGGTATCACTCTTGAGCTATATCACCAGTTGCAGATAAGGTGAATGCCTGCTAGTGGATTCCTGGTTACCTTGGTGAGATTCTGTTTTTATTGATACCAAAGCAGACTTCTGTCTGTCAAAAGCATCAGTCTTTGTAGTACCAGCTAGACCTCTCAAGCCCTTGTGGAATTTAGCACTCATACCTTGTCATCCTACCAGGGTGATTTTGGGGGCACAGGAAAATCAGTCATGTTTTTGGGAGGTAGGATGAGGAGAGGCAGAGAGTGTGGAGGACTGTCAGGGCCTTTCCTCCAGCCATGGGTGAGGATTTATGAGCCTGGGCTGGAGGAGGAATGGAGAAGAGGCGGAGGAGTGGTCCACTGGGTCATGTAGCATGGTGCAGTTCCTTGAACATCCCCCGGGAGCAGAAGTGGCCAGCGACTGCCTTACAGGCTTTTTGGGAAATGCACACAGCTTTACCGCATGAGTCCAAGCCCTGCTTGGCACCTCATGACTGCCCTTCAGAACCATCGCACGCCCCTGTGTCACCATGCAGCTATGTGTTGGGCACTGCTCCCCCGCTGCCCTGCCATCACTCCCACCTCTGGCCCTCCACAGCTCCCTGAGCATCTCTTGGCTCACATCAGTGCTGGGATCCAGCAGGGAACAGTGCCCTGGAGCTTCTGGCCAAGAGTCCCAGGGAGCAGGTTTGCACCTTTCGGCAAGTGTGGAGGTCCTTCTCTGGTTACCCATTTTGATTCTGTAGAAAAGCTCTTTAATGCTCTAGATCTCTCAGTGACTAAGCCTGCTCCTCGTCCCTCACCCACTCGTTATACATTTGGCATCGTTAGTTACACTGGTGCTAACCATACTGAGGATCTGGAGGCGCTGGACAGCTGTGAGCGCTTGCATAATACATGATATGCCTCCAGCAGCGCCTTTCTCCTTTCCTTTCTCACAGCAATAGAAAGGATGTCTGGGTTTAATTTTTTCCCCTCCTTTCCCTCTCTTCACCTGGTCTTATTAGCCTCTCTGGGGGTCACCATTACTAGGTATGACTCCCTTAAAGCACACACACCCACACACCTCACCCGTTGTTATTTGTCTGTACTGCCAGTGCCCGAGGCCATCCTGAGGATTATTTCTCTGACAGAGTGTCTAATGCAATTCTATGTATTCCATTCTCATTTAGAAAAAGAAACCCTGCTGTCTACTTCCTTTTTCCAGGTGTACCATGACCTCTTTCTGCTATTGTCATGTTAAACTGACCCTTTTAAGAGTCTGGCTTTTAAGCAAGAACTTTAATAAAGAATGTTTTAATATTTTTTTTTTTTTAGCACCAGTGGTACTACCACTGCCTGTGGCCACCTCTGGGCCTGGCTCTTTCCAAGCTTGGGACCTGAGGCAGCTTGCTGCCATGGTCAGTGCAGCTATCTTTAGCTTTCTAAAAGACTACTGTTGCTGCTGTGGCAGTGGCAGTGACAGTTTTCTCGGTTGTTACAACTGTTCAGCCTTTCAAAGGTTATTTTTAGGATGATAACCTTCGAAATGAACCTTCCCACTTAATCTCACCAGGTCCCCCATGTACATAAATGACTGTTGGGAATAATCAGGTCTATGAAATTTTAAAGTGAACCATCTTCATCTCTCAACTTCATTTCTCTTCCACATATGCATATACACATGAAATGCATGTCTGTGCATACACTTCCATAGATGGGAAGGCGTTGATGGGGCAAGAAATATGTTCCGGAACATCTGAGAGTCTATTACTTTATTATATTAAAGCAACCACATACAAGCAGTCGCCTTAAGTTCTGTTAAGCCAAGGAAAATTACTGAAAGCAAATAAGCAAAATGAGAAAATAAGGGTTAAAATGGGTTAACAACAAAACTCAAGCTGGTCTCACACTGGGATAACTCTGCTGGCTTCAGATACTCTCAAATTTATATTACTATGAATTTAAAACAGATGAAAAACAGAATTAAATTATTAATCAAAATTTATTCCATCTTGTGCCATTGGGAGATATTTTAAAACTTCCTTTGTTGTTCAAAGAGGCAGGCTCTGGTTCTCATTGGTACAGCGGAAGACTTTATTGTGCTATCTGACACTATCTTTACATTCAAGAAGGGTGTAGCATTCCAAACCAGGTACCTCACAATATTTTTTTCAGCACAAATGGATCTCTGAATGCCACTGAAAGTTTGAAGCACTCAACAAATATTGTGCAAGTTCTGCAAGGTGACTTTGCGCATCCAGTTTTGAAAGAATGACTCCAAATGTCAATAATAAAGTAATCTATTGTTATTTACTATATTTTTATTGTCATAGGTGTCCATTTCTTGTTGTAGTACTTCCATGTAAATCCCTGTGATACCCAGCATTAAGCACACTTTTGACCTTCTACCTTAGCAGATTTGTGCAATGTTAGTTGAGGTATCCTTAAAAATTACAAGAATGTCCATAGAGAATTCTTTTTTAAATTTAATTTTGTTTTAGAATTGTGTTCCCATGCTTATTTTTATTTGTTCTTGTAGCCTGCAGCTGATGTAAAACTTCATCCCTGGTTTTGCTACTAACTACTTACATTAGTCATTTCACATTTCTGCAGAGCATGTTTGTGTAACGTAAACAGTAAGGCCAATGTGAAAAAAATAAGGAGAATGGAGACACAAATTAACACAAATAAATAAAATGGTATTCATTCTGCTCTGTCATAATACTGTTAATTCACAAATATTTAGGCATTCACCTTTTTTTATGAAAATGTTTGTAAAACAAAAAAAAAATCAGAAATCTAATATAAAATGCTTTTGTCAATATTGTATATTAGTTACCTCCCTCTTTATAAGCTTTTTTGTTCAATCTGAAAACAGAACTAGTATTCAGTAATGTATTCAGTATTCAGCCAATGAGTTATCAATTGGGGTGAAAGAAAATCAATCAAATCCAGCATAGCGTTAAGAATCCAAATGTGGAAATGTCTCTGTGTTGCTGCAGCCTATAACTGCTGATGAAAAATTAGTTCTGAAATAAAGTGTGGTTTCAGTTTGAGACTATATTGCCACTGAAGGGGTTGTGCCTTCCCGTGTCTTCCCTTTTATCCACGAGCAATCACAAATTTGCTCAATGTATCAGGTCCAATGGTAGACCCGTGAGACAATGGCTCATTTTTTTGTAGGACTGGTTGTGAGCAGGATCAAGGAACTGAGCGGAACTGATTGACACCTGACAGCATGATGTGGTGCAGGTATGATCAAGTATGGGAATGGAGGAAAGCAGGATCCCCCTTTCAGTAGCAGCATTCGCTTCAGTAGTTTTGCATAAGCTAACCATAAAACCTCACCCTGAATTAAAAGAAAACAGGCCCATATTACAATCTGAGCATAACTCTAAATAATTTCTAATCAATCATTTGGGCATCAAGTGAGGTTAAAATGTTGATTGCACTCTCTTGGATTTTTCCCCCAAGTCAGAAGTCTACCCGCATCTCTTCTCACAGAGAGTTTACCATATGTTTACCATACCATAGTTTACCACTATGCCCATTACATAGTTTGCAAGGCTATCTCTGTCACCCAGCTTTGCCCCTGCTCTTTCATGTGACAGCAAAACTGGACATGATTCCATTTAGTATCACTGATTCTTTACAAATTCCTTTCATCCTTCCTTTAAAACCTTTTGTCTCGTTTAGATATTCCAGTTCAAGGATCATGCAGCTATTTTATCAAAACTCATTATTTGTCTGGTGTGTTTTGTTGACAGGAAGTTTAAGCTTCACCATCTCCTCTTACAAAGATTTTGCTAAGCTTTGAAATTGTTATTCAGTGAAGTGAAGTGGTAAATCTGTCCTCATCCATGGTGTCCAGACTACTGACTGGAACATTTTTGACTGACATTATTAAAAAGAAATATAACCCCAATCTCTTTTATTTTCAGTTTTCTTTGTCTTCAGTGATGTATGAAATTTCTTTTAGGTTATTACAAATCTTCATCAATTTTTTTTGTTTCACTTGTCATAGTAATGCAGACCTCTTTTATTGCTACTTTCACTAGTGAAGGAGCATGACTTGAAGTTCAAATGGGCAGAAATCTTTGACTGGACTTGAAAGCAACATATGTTATGTGCAGTGCGACTTCACCTCCTTGGTCACACCAAAGTCAACGGGGTGGGTTACAATGGGGATTTAGCTTCTGAGGTCTTTGAGATGACATGCCAGCTACTGTAGTCTGATTTCTATGGAACTATGTTTGCCAGAAGTTTTTCCATGTTTTCTGAACACATGGTCTCTATTCTTGTTTAGGATGACAAAGTAGTACACTAGCCTGAGAAAAATCCTAAAACAGCTGTTCTCAGCTGGGCAAGAGGAATGACTTCCTTGCTCTAACTCAAGGAGAGGTCTTCTGACAAATGGGAAAAATGGAATAAGGGTCTGTAACTACTTTTGGGAAAGGAAACAGAGGCTTGATATGAGCACTACTGAGAAGCATTGCTTTAAGCACACATTCCTCTTTTTCCTTGTTACTCAGCCACTTCTACCAGGCTCACATGACTGACATTGGCCCATGGGACATGTGCTTGTGAAACTCTAGCAAAGTTTCTTCTAAGTTCAAACATTGCACGTGGCGTGGCAGCTAACTAGAGGTCCAGAAGATTACCAAATCCAGTGACTACCTAATGATTATGCTGGTGTGAAAGGCAAATGTGTTTCATTGCATAAATCTAAGGAAAGTGAGGATGTAGTCCAAGGGTGCTTTTCTTTCTCAGAAGACAATGTACGAATGAATACTATTATCTATGATTGAATTATTTGAATACTCTTTGGTGGAGTATTTAACAAGTCATTTTTCTTTCTTTTTTCTTTTCAGTAGATAAATGTACATTTAATTGACTACTGCTGAAGGTCACTTTACAATTTAACCACGTTCTTTTCCTCCTCCATTCACTCCATTATTTCATGCCTGTCAAGATTTTTATAAACTTCCTAATTTTTCCTAAGTTTCACTCTCATGTAAACTGAAAGATTTAATGAGGACAAAATATGTATGACCAAGGTACCATTTTCAAGCAGAACGTTGCACACTAGGTTCAGCAGATGCTATGAAAAGAGACCACAATACCTGTCAGGGGGTCTAGAGCACTTAACATGATGGGAATAAAAGGCATTACAGCTACATCTCCCAGGAGGAACAGTGACAGCGAATGCAGCTGCACTCTGACCTGCACAAAAAAAAACTCAAAAAATCAAAACTGTATACAGTTCAGTAGACTGAAAGTGTTTAAAGGAACCTTGTGATCATTTTTTATGAATGTTTTTTTTATATTCTGTATTATCCTATATGGTCTATTTCATAAAGATGTTTATGTTCTAATTCAGAACAAGAAAAGATGTTAAAACGTCATTATTTCCCAGACATAGATATTTCAGATGTCATTCAGCTTTGCCCTCCATAATTCTGGTCCTTGTGGCTGTACCTAAGACCATTCTGCCATTTTAAGCATGGTTTATGGCACTAGCTTGACATATACAAGACGTCCTTTGAGATACTGGGAACATTGTGGCTTCTCCCAGACCTACTGGAGAAGGGAGTTTGATTCAGTTGCTTACACTGAAGTATCCACTGCCATTTGTGATACCCTAGGGTGTCTGGAAGACATCCACCACAACACAGGACCCATGAGGGACTGATGATCATCTGGAACAGTTGCTAGAGCCAAGTGGGGATAGCTGGAGGAATCTCAAAAGAACCAGATGTATGGCATTGACATAAAGTTACCTCTGGGCAACAGAACTGAGTTCATGGGATTTGTACCACCTAGCTTTAGACACCCATCAGAGATGCCTATGGTAAGAGACTAGTCTCATTAGACACCCTAGGGCAGTATTAGATTGCCTAAACATAAGTTTCTAATGACTTTTCAGATATCGTGTGCAAACTGAGTCATCTTCCTGGGACTTGCAGACCTGACAAAGGCCCTGTGAGACACCCATGTTCCTCCATGGGAACTAGAGGCTAGGCAGGTTGCTTTAGGGCAGATAAAATGGTAAAAGCAGCTACGTTAGGTAGCTGAATCCCACCTCTTGTGCAGTAGATGAAAGAAGACATGGCTTGATTCTAGACATGGAAGTTGAGAAACCATTTGAGATGTCTAGAATATTCCACATATTCCACTGACGTGTGGCAGAGAAGGAAAAATGACTGGCTAGTCCTTCAATTTGTATTCAGGACTTTCTCTGATGATGACAGGTTATGGATCAGACACTTAAATAAAATGAAGACAAAATAAAACATGAGAAGTAATGAATTTAAAAAAGGAGCAAGGAGGTGGGGCATAATTAAGGTTTAAACTCCAGTATTTATGGAACAAGCCGTATAATAAAATTTAAGTCTTTTACATTTTGCAAATCTATTTGTTCCCTAACTGGATGTTTCTGATGGTCACTGAAAACTTAAAGCTGTTTAAATTGGACACAAAATGTCTCCAAGTGAGAATTCATGATGTACTTAGCCTCAGTGACATGCGTGACACTCAGTTTATACAGATTCAAATGTGACTGCCAAATTGGAAGTCTAGAAGTCCTGAAGCCTTCTTGCAACCTATTCATCTTGCAACCCATGCCTGGAAAACTTCAATATGTACCTTTGATGTCTGGAGAAGTGTCGTTATGACATACAGTCTGCATGACATATCAGCCCATTTTGATTGCTGCCTAAATACTATACAAGCTGTAAAATAGTGTAAGATCAAGCTTTCCATGTCTATGGCCCTGGCACATTCAAATTAACCTAGAGACACTGCAGTAAAATGAAAAAACTGCATAGAACCTCATATTTCACTATCCTAACTGCCAGGAGTGTGCCCTGAAACATCCTCTATTTCCTGACTAATAAATGCCCTCAGGAAATATTATTTATTTATGTGGTTTTGCAAAGAAAAACATTCTGAAAGTTTATGTGGGATAATTCTAAATATAAGGAAATGCATCAATAAACTTCTAATTAGGGCACTGACATTTTCCCCTTGGGCTGATAGAAATCTATCCACCAATATTTCAAAACTCATAATTGTGTCATTAGGATCCCATATAAAATAGGAAAATAGGTAATTAAATGGATGAGAAAACAGAAGCTAGAAAACCTTTTTTTTTTTTCCTAGTGGTAAAATGCCCTTTTGCAGCATGGGGCTCCAGAAAAAAAAAAAAAAAATGGGTGGAGAGGCAGATCTGATCCAGGAAATTCTTCCTGTTATTGGCATACCAGCACACAAGAGATCATGATGATATATTTCTACCACTGTATCTTGCCTTGAAAGTAAACAGTCTACAATATATGGAGCATGATAATAATGTAAAGTACAACAGACAATACAAGAATATTATGAGCAAAAACTCTTTGGAGAACACTTAGGTAGCAAATGAGTATTTAGGCAAAAAGCATTTGGAGGCTACCTATAAGCATAGTCAAGGGAAGTTTTAAAAATGTTGCTAAGGATGTCCCAAATTCTAAAAGTTTCTTGTTTCTGATAAGCTATCATCTTGCAGTCGGAAGATGCATATAGTAGGAAACACTTCCACAAGTTTTTCAAAAGTGGAGTATGTGAAAATGGTCATGAATGGGCTAAATAAGGACAAAAGGGAAAACAATGGGTTTGACTAGTGCAACCCTCAGCTTAAAGTAAATTGCACTGAAATAATTTCCATGTCAGAAATTATTTCTTTCCACCATCCACACTCAACGTATTAAAAGGATCAGAAACTAAGACAAAATGATGCCAAATATTTTCCTGTTACTTAATATACCTTCATTTTAACATTAGGGTGAATACTTTGGGGTGATATTACGGCACTTCATGATTATGATGTAGGTAGTGACCTCGTCACTTTTTCAATAAAATGCTCCTTTGTTCTCAGAATGCTCATGGGACAAAAGAGAAAGTTGTCTCCATGAGTATAGTGCAAGCTTCAGAAGGTCTCCTCTTTCTTTTGTCCACTTGGCTTTCTCCAAGTATCAGAAGGGGTATTCTTCCGGCTTGCCATTTTTTAAAATAGACCTGTAGCTGTAATTCACTACTTGAACTTTATTTTTCCATTCATTTTCAAGCCAATAAGCCTGAAGGCCCACATCACACTGTCCTTCATCCCCACAAAATGCTTCTCAAGAATTAAAGATTAGCATAAATATTCATGACAGTTTAATAGTTTCTCATCCCTGCTTGAAGATATACAAAATATTGCATCTTTTTCAGAGTGGAGAGGCAGAGCTAATTACTGTTCTCTGCTTTCTCTTTCAGTCATTACTTCTGTTGTTGACAGACAGCTTCTTCTGGAGTGACTTATGACTTAGTTGTTGCTGCAACTCCTTCAGGATAAAGAGTCCTGACCTTTTGAGTCCTGACCGTATTGTGTCCCACTCAAGTAGCATTTTGAAACAAATGCTTCATCTCAGTCACTGAATAGAGTCAGGATCTTTCCCCTGTCTCTGAGTTTCATTACCCCCCAATACTTCCTTGACAGTTTTTGCAGCCTTCACTGCACCACTTTGAACATGCCTGTGCTTCCCAAAGCTCAAAACAATGCTCGTGCCAATCATTTCCTTCCTTCATGAGTCAGTGGAGCCTCAAGAGTTATTCAGCTGCCCAAATGCAGGTTTCTAGTCAATGGTGTCAAGACTCTATTGAATGTAGCAACTAGATTTTCATTCACTATAATGGGAGCTTAGGTGGCTTACATGTAGACGCTTACGTTTCACTGAATCTGGAGCTAAACACCATTCATTGTACAATGCCTCTGAATGCATAAGCCAAAATCACACAGGCCAATTGCTGCCATATTGTACAGCAAGGCAATATCTCATTTGCTATATGAACAAGTGATGGGAAAGAACTCAGCTGGATGTGATTCAGTTGCCTAAACACAGGCATGAAGTATGTCTTTCAGTACTGCAGTGTATCTTGCCTGTCCTCTGGCTGTCAGGCCAGCATGGCGTGTCTTTTCTGTAAGACCACTGTCAAGTGGATACCTTGGATATGCTAGGGCATGTTGCATGGCAGTAGGTACCTATTCATGGCAACTGTCCTTCTGAACACACTACTGTTCTTATCTTTCCGAAGGTCCTGAGGAAGAGTAACATTCACCTTACCTTGCTTCAGTGGTGTAATTAGTATTCAAAGCTTGATTCAGCTCTAACAGAAAAAGTAGAGGTGACCAGTGCCATTTGAGATGTTGTAGGGTAAACCTGAGATATCACTATAACACTTGAAGATACAATCTAACACCTACATGTGCCCTTCTCTACAGCATCTAGAAACCAGGAGGGATTCTTTGAAGCATCTCAAATAGCCCTAAGCAACTACATCCCATCCTTCACTTCATCTGTCTACCAGTGCTTCCATGAAGTAACACAGAAACCACTGGGAGATTCAGAATCACAGAATCACAGAATGCTTGAGGTTGGAAGGCACCTCTGGAGGTCACCTGGTCCAAACCCCCTGCTCAAGCAGGGCCACCCAGAACTGTGTCCAGATGACTTTTGAATATCTCCAAGGATGGAGACTCCACAAGCTCCTTGAGCAACCTGTGCTAGTGCTCAGTCACGCTCACAGTGAAAAAGTGTCTCCAACATTCAGAGGGAACCTCCTGTGTTTCAGTTTGTGCCTGTTGCCTCTGGTCCTGTCACTGGACACCACTGAAGAAAGCCTGGCTCTGCCCTCTTTGCACCCTTCCTTCAGCTATTTATATACATTAATAAGATCCTCCCTGAGGCTTCTCATCTCCAGGCTGAACAGTCGCAGCTATCTCAGACTTTCCTCATGTAGAACAGAACAGAACAGAACAGAGTAGAGTAGAGTAGAATAGAATAGAATAGAATAGAATAGAATAGAATAGAACAGAACAGAACAGAACAGAGCAGTTGGAAGGGACTTAGAATGATCATCTAGTCCAACTGCCTGACCACTTCAGAGCTGACCAAAAGTTAAGCATGTTATTAAGGGCATTGTCCAAATGCCTCTTAAACACTGACAGGCTTGGGGCATCGACCACCTCTCTGGGAAGCCTTTTCCAGTGTTAGACCACCCTCTCAGTAATGTTTCCTAATGTCAAGTCTGAACCTTCCCTGATGCAGCTTTGAACTATTGCCATGCATCCTATCAGTGGATACCAGGGAGAAGAGATCAGCACCTCCCTCTCTGCTTCCCCTCCTCAGGAAGCTGTAGAGAGCAATGAGGTCACCCCTCAGACTCCTTTTCTCCAAACTAGACAAACCCAGTGTCCCTGGCCATTCCTCATAGGACATGCCTTCCAGCCCTTTCACTAGCTTTGTTGCCCTCCTCTGGACAATGTGACATGCTCCAATCCCTTAATAATCTTTGTGGCCTTTTCAGTATGTCCATGTCCTTCTTGTACTGGGTAGCTTAGCACTGCAGTGCTAGCTCACCACATCAGTGCTGAGTAGAGGAGAAGGATCAGCTCCCTTGACCTGCTGGCATTACTTTGCCTAATGCAGCCCAGGATAACATTCACTTTCTTTACTGCAAGGGCACATTGCTGGCTCATGTTCAACCTGGTGTCCACCAGAACCCCCAGGCCCTTTTCTGAAAAGGTGCTTTCCAGCTGGGTGGCCCCCAGTGTATACTGCTGCCTCAGGTGCAGAACTTTGCAATTCTCCTTGCTGAACTTCGTGATGTTCCTGTCAACTCATTTCTCCATCCTGTCAAGGTCCCTCTGGATGGCAGCATGACCCTCTGGAGCATCAGCCACTCCTCCTGGTTTTGTGTCATCAGCAAACTTCCTGAGGGTACACTCTGCCCCATGTCACTAATGAAGATGTTAAACAGGACTGGGCCCAGTATTGACCCCTGGGGTGCACCGCTAGTTACTGGCCTCCAACTAGATTTTCTGCTGTTGATCATCCCACTTAGATAACCAATTTAGGATGAGATGAAATGTCTCCTGAAGTGGCCAGTCTCTATCCACAGAGCATGGAAGGAGGGTAGAGTGACAGAAAAAAAAAACCTTAGAGTAAATAGCTACAACATGGCTCAGGACAGATGAGCAACTCCCATGTTTTTGTGTCCACAAGTATGTTGCCATGTGAGTGTACATGTCTTCAAGACCCTCAGTGACTGACTGAATACACTGGTTTAGTACAATGAAGAACACATTATTGGAGGCCAGCTAATAAATAGATAATGGTAAGTCATTCCTAACCTGATTTTACCACTATTATTTCCCAGTTTTCTCTCAGATTGAAATCTCTGTCTTAGGCATTTTTCCCCATTTTTCTGAAGTGGATCCTATGTTACTATATTCTACTTTTGTTCTGAACTCCTCAAGAAATTATTTTTTCCACTCACGCAAGTGTGTTGAAGTTCTTAGAAAGTATCATCTGTTAGTTTCATTAGTGTTGTTTATTTTCTCTTCCAGCTCTTACCTCACCAAATAATTAGCCCTCAAGATACTGTGCTCCTTAACGTTCCTTTTTCAAATAGTGTTTAGTTAGCTTTCTTTCTACATGATAGCACAATCACATGGATTGTGAGTCCTGAGAGTATGAATACATTTTAAAGAATAAAGTTTAATGAAATGCAGTAGGAAGCGTGCATGACTCAGATCCACATATCTACTGCTTTTCCCTACTTAGATTTTTCAGTTTGTCCAAAAAAACAAGCCTGCCTGGTAAATGTGCTTATAAACTCATGCTCTGCACTGTAGCATGCAGTGCTGGTTTTGGCTGGGACAGAGTTAATTTTCTTCATAGTTGCTAGTATGGGGCTATGTTTTGGATTTGTGCTGAAAACAATGTTGATAACATGGGGATGTTTTAGTTACTGCTGAGCAGTGCTTACACAGAGCCAAGGCCTTTTCTGCTTCTCACACCACCAGTGAGGAGGCTGGGGGTGTGCAAGAACTTGGGAGGGGACACAGCTGGGACAGCTGACCCCAACTGACCAAAGGGATATTCCACACCATATGACGTCATGCTCAGCATATAAAGCTGGGGGAAGAAGAAGGAAGGGGGAATGTTCAGAGTTATGCCATTTTGTCTTCCCAATTAAGTGTTACGTGTGATGGAGCCCTGCCTTCCTGGAGATGGCTGAACACCTGCCTGCTGATGGGAAGTAGCGAATGAATTCCTTGTTTTACTTTGCTTGTGCGCACGGCTTTTGCTTTACCTATTAAATTGTCTTTATCTCAACCCACAAGTTTTCTCACTTTTACCCTTCTGATTCTCTCTCCTATCCCGCTGTGGGGTGAGTAAGTGAGTGGCTGTGTGGTGCTTAGTTGCTGGCTGGGGTTAAACCACGACACATGCTTTGAGGGCCTCATTCACCTCCACCTTAGTGCACATCAGCTGACTCAAGCAACATAATGAAAAATCAGGCCTGCTAGTCCTCATTTAGTTTCAGTAATTTGTTAGGCATTGTTTCTATTTCAAAATATCAATTTGACATTTGGGAGAATGAGAATCCGGCACTCCAACATCAGGCAATAGTTCTGAAGACTGCAGATATCCTGCAGTATCCTTGGCTGGTGTAAATTGGTCTTGCCCCAGGAGAGCCTATGAAGCTCAAGCGATTTGTTTCAGATGAAGTTTGGCCTATGAAATACATTTCTGATCTGATAATGAACAGTCACGGTACCCAAGAGCACACATTAGGCCTCTTTCTCCTGCAGGTATATCAGGTATGCAATAAGCAGTTCTAAGAAAAACACATTGCTTGCCGCATGTTGATTTACAGTCCCTATCAACAGGATTATTGTCATGAAGACAGCAAACTGGATTTGTCCCTGTGGGTATCTACTAGTAATTCTGTCTTGAACACCCTTAGCTACCTTTATGACTGCCACACATAAACTGTGCTCAGCTTTTCTGCTCCTGATTTTCTGCAAATGTTGCATGTGAGATGCTAAAATCTATTTTATTCTTAGTTCTGTTTGACTTGTCTGGATTTTTTTGAGATGGGACAGGAGATGTAATCAGTTCCTTCAAAGGGGAGTGTCCTGGTTTCAGCTAGGATAGAGTTAATTTTCTTCCTGGTAGCCGGTATGGGGCTGTTATTTGGGTTTAGATTGAGAACAATGTCGATGCTAAGTACCGCTAAATAGTCGCTAAGTAGCGCTTACATTGGTCAAGGACTTTTCAGCTTCCCGTGCTCTGCCCGGTGCACGGGGGGCTGGGAGGGAGCACAGCCAGGACAGCTGACCCAGACTGGCCAAAGGGCTGTTCCATACCATATGATGTCATGCTCAGTATATAAGCTGGGGGAAGAAGAAGGAAGGGGGGGGGACATCTGGCGTGATGGCGTTTGTCTTCCCAAGTAACCGTTACGCGTGATGGAGCCCTGCTTTCCTGGGGATGGCCGAACACCCGCCTGCCCATGGGAAGTAGCGAATTAATTCCTTGCTTTGCTTTGTTTGCGTGCACAGCTTTTGTTTTACCTATTTAACTGTTCTATTTTATTTTACTTCAATTATTAAACTGTTCTTACCTCAACCCACGAGTTCTCTCCCTTTTACCCTTCCGATTCTCTCCCCCATCCCACCGGGGGGGGAGTGAGCGAGCGGCTGCATGGTGCTTAGTTGCTAGCTGGGGTTAAACCACGACAGTCCTTTTTGGCGCCCAGCGTGGGGCTTGAAGGGTTCGAGATAACGACAGATTTAATTGGAATGTGCTAGATAGAATTTATAGCTGTTATTGCTGTTTAGTTGTTAATCGGCAGGCTTCTGTGTTTGCCACGGGGCTTGCTTGCCTTACTGTATATTAGAGCCTAGTGCTCGTTAGTGGCTGTTTTTTGCTTTTCTGCTTGCTGTACTGCTCATCACCACCTTATTGTGCTGTGCCTGGGACAATTTGATAACAGCAATGGCCATGCGCCTGGGCTGGCAGATGGCCAGGGCATCTCTGCTGTTTTTCTGTACTGCTGTACTGGACAGGCTGGAACTCCACTGTGAACTCGAGTCGAAGGGACTGTGACCTGTGGATGAATCCCTGCGGGAGCACGACACCCCAAAGCATCTGTGAACGTGGATAATCTCATGCCAGAGCAGTCCATGGAAGTTAAGTGTGGAGCAGAGATCTACCTGCAGCCCATGGAGGACCCCATGCTGGAACAGGTGGATGCCCGAAGGAGGCTGTGACCCTGTGGGAAGCCCGCGCTGGAGCAGGCTGCTGGCAGGACCTGCGGACCCGTGGAGAGAGGAGCCCACGCTGGAGCAGGTTTGCTGGCAGGACTTGTGACCCCACAGGGGACCCACGCTGGAGCAGTTTGTGAAGAACTGCGGCCCATGGGAAGGACTCATGTTAGAGAAGTTAATGGAGGACTGTCTGCCATGGGAGGAACCCCACGCCAGAGCAGGGGCAAGGGGAGGAGTCCATTGCAGTGTTAAATCCTATAACCTGGCCCAAAGGGGCCAGGGGTGGAGATTGTAATGGATATACCTTTAAATTGTTGTGACCCGGAATTTGAGTCGCATGCTGTGGGAATTACTATAGCAGGAACCCCTTGTTGCTAGCCAGGCTAGCAGCAAGGGGAGGAGTTCATTGCGATGTTAAACCCTATAACCTGGCCAAAAGGAGCCAGGGGTGGAGATTGTAATGGAAATACCTTTAAATTGTTGTAACCCATGATCTGAGTTGCATGTTATAGGAATTACCATAGCAGGAACTACCTGAACCAATGGAGGAGAAGCCTTACAAGAAGCAGTGCAAGTGCAGCAGTGACCTGACCTGAGCCGGCTTTGGTGCCCAATAAATCCGCACAACACGCTGCCTCTCCTGTCCTGAGTGACCACCGTCACCGATGGAGCCCAAAGTCATGGACTAAATGAACTACAAACAT
The DNA here is from genome assembly GCA_020745775.1 of Theristicus caerulescens. Taxonomy (NCBI): domain Eukaryota; kingdom Metazoa; phylum Chordata; class Aves; order Pelecaniformes; family Threskiornithidae; genus Theristicus; species Theristicus caerulescens. The sequence continues at coordinate 107,397,844 of CM036559.1, forward strand.
TTCCCAGGGGTGGTCCATAGACTAAGGGAATGATACCTGTGTATTGTATCAAAGGATGGGAAGAGGGGTGGTGGTTAAAGAGGATGTATTGGATAATGTGAGACCTGTGCATGACATAAATGGTATGGAATAAGGGGTGGATACTGTCCTGGTTTCAGCTAGGATAGAGTTAATTTTCTTCCTGGTAGCCGGTATGGGGCTGTTATTTGGGTTTAGATTGAGAACAATGTCGATGCTAAGTACCGCTAAATAGTCGCTAAGTAGCGCTTACATTGGTCAAGGACTTTTCAGCTTCCCGTGCTCTGCCCGGTGCACGGGGGGCTGGGAGGGAGCACAGCCAGGACAGCTGACCCAGACTGGCCAAAGGGCTGTTCCATACCATATGATGTCATGCTCAGTATATAAGCTGGGGGAAGAAGAAGGAAGGGGGGGGACATCTGGCGTGATGGCGTTTGTCTTCCCAAGTAACCGTTACGCGTGATGGAGCCCTGCTTTCCTGGGGATGGCCGAACACCCGCCTGCCCATGGGAAGTAGCGAATTAATTCCTTGCTTTGCTTTGTTTGCGTGCACAGCTTTTGTTTTACCTATTTAACTGTTCTATTTTATTTTACTTCAATTATTAAACTGTTCTTACCTCAACCCACGAGTTCTCTCCCTTTTACCCTTCCGATTCTCTCCCCCATCCCACCGGGGGGGGAGTGAGCGAGCGGCTGCGTGGTGCTTAGTTGCTAGCTGGGGTTAAACCACGACAGGGAGAGACATTTTAGCTGGTGAAAACATTCAACTCTTCCCTTCATCTTCTCCAAAATGCAATTTAAAGTATTCATGTGATTTCAAAGCATTATTTCAATGACTTTTATTATGACCTTCAATTCTTTATTCCATTTGTGTGCTAAGTGGGGACATATGTAAATACTCTTGTGGGAAAACAATTTTAACAGATGGGAAGTCTGTTTGAAAATTAGGAGGCCAGAGGGCTGGATGCAGCCGCAATATGTGGCATAGGAAGGGGGAGGATCTCTCTTCAACTTTTTCTGGAATGTACCTTAGGTCAGGATGAAGCAAGGCAATGGATACCTTAGGTCAGGATGAAGGAAGGCAATAGGCGCTAACTGAGAAGGGAGAGGGGTACAGTACAACCCCAGACATCCACACATGGACATGTATTTACAGCAGAACACACATTCACTGTAAATTCACAGTATTAAGCTTGCTCCCTTCTGCCTCATGAAAAAATGCCATCCATCAATCACATGCAAACCATTATTCCTTAATACTTCCAGGTATTACAGTTTCTCTGCATGGTACAGTCCTGCCCTGATAAAGGGAGGGGAAAATGTCGCTGCCAGGGATGTTTTTAGCATGAGCTGCTGGTGATCTCACACCAAAACAGGGAAAGACTTCTAAAGGCCATCAGCTCAATGACACTGGTTGGCTCCCTTCATCCTCTTTTTCACTGTGATTGTGGACCGATCTTCTCCTTGGATGGAATATGTTCCCGATCAGGACAAGGAACCTTCACTTTTAACATCATGTTTTAAAGTGCAGCTCTATTCTGAAAAGTAACTGCAAAAATATCACCTTCTAACTCATCAGATTTGTCAGTTTAATGTGTTCAGAAGCAGATCTGTTCACTTTAATAACAAAAGTAAGTTTTTACTGCTTTTTGTCTGTGTTAACTCTGTGAAGCCAATACAGCTAAAACATTGCACTAGATTTTATTTCTTCTCAGCTGTGCAAGAACTATTTATTAACATTCAGTCATGAAGCCAATTGCAAATTTTATTTTGCAAATTCTAATTACAATCTCAGATCCACAAAGCCACCAGAGGTAGTAGATGAGCAAATTTCAGGGCAGGTTTTATTTACAGACAATGACATTCTCAATGAAGTCATGATTTGAACAGTGTAAGTTACGAGGAAGTGGTAAAAAGGAGACTAGTTTTCCAGAATTAGGTTGGATTTACACGGCTGATAACTACCATAAATTCTTTATCAGTAGAACATTGGGAAGACCTTAAGATATAGGATGGAGCACTATCATAGCACTTCACACTTCCAATGATTTTCTTTTCAGAAGAATTGAAACAGCCTTGTATTTTAAGTGACACACTGAAAAGTCCATGTGAACAGGGAACGTGAACTGGTGCTTTCCTCTGGGGACTAGAGTTGGGACGAAGTTTCAGATTTCAAAATCAGGTTGAGTCTTCCCTTTTCTGTGCAACATGACATCTTTTTTTTGAAGGTCTTTCCAAATCTCTCTTTCTTCCCTGCTCCTTTCAGTGAGCTCGCAAAGATACACACACAGTCATGGAACAGCTGGAAATCAGTGACATCTCTGGCACTGTTTTTGCTGCTCTGCCCGTTGTCCTAGCAACTCTCCTTCAATTAATGCATTAGGAAAATCTGAGGGGATCAAGTTTGAGGGACACAAGTTTGCAAGACATAAATACAGGGAAGAATTCCTTTAATGAAGTAGGAAGACTGAAAACTAAGAGGAGATTGCAAGGAATAACAGGTGAGAGAGGGCTGGCTGAACACAATGAACCCCAGACTCACACAGCCTAATCTCCCTTAAATCTCTGTGCCTTTTGCCTAGTACCCACTGGCCAGCTTTGGGCTTTAAGACACCTTTGGATTTTGAAACAAACCCCGAAAATTACCACATTTCTACTATTTCCTTTTAATGCCTGTGAACATTCATAATAAAAGGTACTACAAACATTTCACAGTGTTGAGATACTTCTGTCCTTTCCATAAAGATATAAAAAAAACTCTTTGGGAAGATCAGGAGTAGTAAACAGATGCTCTAGTTGACAACTTTTGGCCCACTAATACTTTCCTAATGCTGGCATGGTTGTATTTTGTTGTAAAACAGAAGTCTGGGCAAAACTGTATTTACACTGGGAAGGAATCTTTCCTCTTACATGCAATATGGCTTTCCTTTCTCCATTCAACATTTTTGCTGGCACTAATCTGTGATCACCCTTTGAATCATATCAGCAGATAAAGATATGAACATTGCAAAGTAGCTCAATGTTATTATAAAAAAATCTAGAGTCCAAAAGTCCCATTTATTTTCATCTTACATTTTTATATCCAATATTATTTTAATGCCACTTTTATTAAAGTGTCAACCAAGTGATGCTGTAATCAAGTGATTTTCACATCCTTTTTTATGATGCTTTCTGTATGTCATTTTAGCAGTAAGAAAGTTATTCTCTACAAAAAAGTCAGCATGTGGGAAGGTCTTCATTTTGTAGAGGGAGTTCTTTTCCCCTGCTTAGAAAAGGGACTCTGTTCTGAGGTTTTGGAGCTCTAAGCAACCCCAAAGGTGTCACAATTACAAGGATCTTCTGTACTTGTGGAATATGAAAGTGATTTGATTCATAATCCCTTTCACTTTGATGAAACCACTGGGAAGTGCTGTTCAGTGTGAATCGTAACTCGGGTAGTTAAAGAAAAAGGCAGAGAATGTGGGAGACTGGACTAACACAAAGAAAAGAAGAGAGGGCATAAAAGTCTTATACTGAATGAGAAAGGGCCCTTTGCTGAATTTGAATCTTGCCATGACTTGGGGTTAAGCATCTGCTTTGTCTTGCAGTGGGATGGCTTGAAGCAGAGCCCAGTAGACCATGGGTATCTTTCCATTTAATTCTGCAGGTGATGGATTACATTCTTATTGAGCACAGGGTATGATTTATGAGGGGCTACAGAATTTTTACAACCCCAGGTTTGTACATTCATTACTTGAACTACATGAGCAAGGAAAATAATGCTGCTCTGTTTACAGCTATTACAAAGTAGAAATGGGCAAACCTTGAAAAACTGTCTCATATCTCCCTCCCTGTCCACATCAAGCAAGTTTCTTCTAGGTTCCTAGACAGTGCATTCCTTTTGGTGTATTATAGCTGACTTGGAAGACTTTCCAGGACATGCAAATGAAACTGTTCATTCCTAAAATGTTTTTGCTAATTATGTGATTTTAGTGTTAATGTTTTCTCTCAGCTAAAATGTAGCAATAATTCCAAACCAATCTGAGAAAAATTTTTATTTGAAAAAAGACATATATCATGCAGTTGTTCACAAATGTTGAGAATGTCAGTAATCATGGAAGTCAGGGTCTTTTCTTTTGCTCTCTGAGCACACTCATGACCAGGCTATAAAATGAATTTTCACTTGTCTTTTCTTCTGGCCCAGAGCTCTTGCACTTGTGACTGAAAATGGCCCAGCCTTACCAGTGAAGAGGGCTGGTGCCTCACTCTGTGCTGTCCTGGAAACTGTGGATTTCTCTGAGGTGCCTAACTTTCATGAGTTGTGAGGGCTACGTATGAGCTGTCTTGGTTACTTTTCTAGAATTCTCCCAAAGTCTATGACTTTGCAACACAGACATTCAAAATGGCCAAAAGGGACAATGAGCAACAGTAGCAAAAAAGAAGTGTTCAAACTCTTGCACTATTTCTAGTCCCTGTCCCCTTGGCAGCACAGTCATTTCATGCAGGATTTTTGACACTGGTATAAAGACTGTGAGACTGTTTACAGAGACACAAGGGAGCCAGTCTTCAAAACTACTCAACAAAAGTCCAATTAAGTTTCTTGACAGCTGTTAAACCAGCTCAGAACAATTTTGAATGCACTTCTCATTCATTTGGGAATCAACTGATGAAATGATCAAGAAAATGTAACAATGCATTTGTTTTCCAAGCCATGTTTTTAACAGCAAATGACAAAGCCAGGCAACAGTGTTCCTGTTGCATGAATTGATGAGAGTTAGGTGTTTATGGCAGGTGACAAAGCAGAAAGAGTACAAGCTTCATTTCCCACAGACTTCACTGGGCCTGCAAGGCTAAATATCAAATTGTTTTCATTCAATCAACATCCAGCAGCAGTCAGAAATTGAATTCTACAAAAGATTTCTTCGGGGTCCTTAAGCTTTAGGCACCCTCAAGTGCCACATTTAGAAGGTAACCACAGGAAGAAAGTCTGCCAAAAAAAGAGAACAATAAGGCAAGTCATCTCCTTAGGCTGGAGATATTTATATTTATTGGTTTAATTGGATACATCCTTATTACAGTAATGAATGTAAAATCATTAAGAATTTCTATAATTTCTAATGGTTTCTTTGCACCTTCAAAGAAAAAACCAAACCCATGTTTACATATGTAATACTACATGTCCCCCTTTGGCTACATGTCGCCAGATTTTGCTTAAGTACTTCTCTACTACCTCCTCTGCCAACTATCTCTTTATTAGCATCAGACCATATAAACAACTTTTATGATCACAACCAAAAGGCCGTAGGGTGACAAGTGGATTGGGTAGGTAAGTGTATCATTTTCATGGAGACGAGAAGACCAAAAGAAACATTTCTATTTCTGGCATGGACCACATCAGGAAATGTTTGGCTGCATCATTCATTCTAATGCCCCAACAACTGTTCTACTTCTTCATTTAGAAGAAAAGGAAGAAATCTATCCTTATAACTTTCTCTGCCATAAGGCTTTCTTGTCCTTCTCATAACCTCCTCTGCCAGTTGCTCTACCTGAGGCTGGGAGGCCAGCTGGGACTTCATCCGGGGATAGGGTGTGCAAAGATCTGGCTTCCCTTCCTATTGCTAATCCAGGAGGCAGGTATATCCCTGCAGTTTCAGATACAGAAAGGCTGCCAAAGCCTGAAATTAATCCAATAACCAGGCCTCTGCTCAATGACCACCTTCTGAAACACCCTCCTTATGCAAAGCAGCAGCTAGCTGATGGGGGAAGCTGTGAGCATTAGTGGGACTCTGGAGGTCCCACCTTCTGTGACTGCAGGGAGGTGAATTAAGGGGTGGGGATGCAGTTCACTCTAATTTTGCTTTGGAAAATCTCATGCAAGGAAATAGTTTGAGAATAACCCTAGACAAAGCAGATGTTGTGATGAAGCGAACTTTAGAAAGGCAGTTTGATTGAAAGGTAAACTTTATGTGGCCTTTTTTCAACATGAATTTTTGGAGAACAGTAAAATTTAAAGGATTGGAAACTGTATTTCTCTTGGTGGATTATAAGTATGTGTATATATATGTGTGTGTGTGTATATATATGTAAAAGTATAAATATAAATACAGGCCACGAGTATTTTCCAGTGATGCCTCCATCTTATTCTAGCACTCCATTTCTGTCTCTGAGAAAGCTCTTCAGGAGTCATGCATGTTTGAATATTTGCCTCTCTACCGTGGTTCTCAATAAAGATACAAATTAGTGTCAATAGTGATGATGTTTTTTCATAGTATAGATACCTGTCCACTAGAAACTGGACTGAAACCAGCAGATAGTAGTCATGATTTCCAACCACTTCAGTGCTGGGCAGTATTCAAGTCAGTGACACAAAATGAAAAGCTCAGTCACCCATTACCAATCACCCAAAACGTACAGTCTCCCTGAATATATTTAATTCTTCAACACTGATTAAAATAGCTTCATTAAAAAATGTATTCAAGGGCCCTGGAGTTTTAGCCTGTGATGCTTTTTATGTAGGCCAAAGAGTACTTGTTCTACAGGATTGAAGGAGGATTAATCAGCAAATTGGCTGCAACTTCCTTCAGAAACAGAATGCTGATTTTTAACTACTGTATTTTAATGGTATCTCTGAGCCTGAGACTTGATTTTGTGGCGTTCAGCATGTGACTCATGTTCTTTTATAACTTTGAATTATGCATTTTATCTTTTCTTCTGATTTTAGTTTTTACCCACACAGAGCTCAGTGACTCCCAAATAAAACCAACCAGCATGTTTCTAAGGCTCTTTTGGTTGGTTTCATTTCTTATTATTCATCAGGACTCAGAGACCCAGAGTCCAGCCCCGAACTGAGTACTTATGCCTGCCTGAGCACCTCTCATAGCCTCATCAACTGCCCTGCCAAGTCAACTGTTTCAGAGTCTCTCACTTTCTCTCTCCAGTTTTTACTTCACTTTTGAGACTTCAGAAGCCTTGCTTTTCTCTTGGAGTGGAACAGCAGTACTTTTTGAATGCTTATCCACCAGGAATGTATCTGCTGATCTGCTATGCTGCCTCTTTGTGCTGCCACACTGGTGCATAAAAAGCAATTCTGACCAGATTAGGAAAGACCCTTCTGCATGCGAATCTCTGGCAGACAAACTGCTCCAATATTTTAGTTGCCTGACTTATTCCCCTTTCTTGCTATTTATCGGACTACAGAATAGCTCAGTTTGCAAGAAACTTCATATTTCTAGCGCAACCTCCTGCCCCTAGCAGGGTCAGATTTGAGCTCAGTGTCCTCCCACCACACACCACTTTGAAGAGTCTGGCTCCATCTTCAGTGTAGGTGCTGGGGGATGCTGTTGGGTGCCCCCAAAGCTGTGTCCTCTCCAGGCTGAATGGTCCAGGTCCCTCAGTTTCTCCTCATAGGGCGAGTGCTCTTCCCACTCCCATTGTAGTGGCCTCTACTGAACTCTCTCTAGTTTATCAATGTCTGTCTTGAACTGGGGAGCCCAAAATTGCATCCAATAGCCTAGAGGTAGTATAACAAGTGCTGAGCAGAGGGAGTAATCACTTCCTTTGCTCTGCTGGCTCTGCTTCTATTCATACAGCCCAGGATACTGTTGCCCCTCATTGCTGCCAGGCCCACTGCTGGCTCATGCCCAGCTCACTGTCCACCAAACCCAAAGAGCACCTACGGCAGAGCTGCCCTACAACAGAGCTAGTCCATCTCCAGCCTGTGTTGCTGCCATTGGTTCTCCCTGCCTAGGGGCAGGACTCTGCATTTTTCCTTATTGAATTTCATGAAGTTGCTGCTGGCTGTTCCTCCAGGCTGCCTAAGTCCCTCTCAAGGCAGCCCTGCCCTTGAGCATGTTGACTGCACCCACACTTGGGTGTCAGTTTCTCTAGGCAGTCTCTTCTTCCTTCTTTTCACCACCTCCTTTTTCCTAGATCCCATTTGTTTTTATCTAACTGCTTACTAAGCAAAAGGTAAATAGCACTCTGCTGTTAGAGCTGTCAAGCAGAAGTCTCCCTGTTTTAATCCAGATCACACGCCTTCATACACAATCCTTTCTCATTCATAACATCCAACCACATGGACCTGGAGAATGTAAATTTCCTCACTGCTGCAACAAGGCGTTTTTCTAACAGCAGTGTAAAACCTTAATCAAAGCTTTCAGAAGCAGGGAATGCAACAGTGTACTTTCGCAATGCATCAGTAAAATCAAATGCCAGCTCTTTCAGTGCCAGCTGATTAGTCTAATCTCAGGCAAACCAGCTAGTAAACTGTGCTATGAGAGTATTTCCAAACTGGATTCCTTTCTCTGGTGTGCAAATAGTTCTTAAAAACTTCCAAAATGTTATTTTTATTTTAATTAGTAGATTTTTTTAGTCACAAGCAGGCTTTTGTAATCTTCATTAATACGTATTTTAAACATTGATAGTTCTCAGATCAGTGTGGTTCACAGGTTTTGACAATTTTAAAGGAAGAGTTGGTTATCCTGTGTTTGCTTTAGTTTTCTGGTTTATCATACTAATTAAAGGATCATTAATTTTAAACACATTAATATATGCAAAGCTCCCTGTAAATACAAAACTCAAAGCTCAATTACTGTTCCACATTTTGCTGTTCCCCTGTGGAAAAAATAGGGCAGGGGTCACTTTTTGTTCTAAAAATACACAGAGAGTATATTTTGCAGCTCAAATATATGTCAGCAAGTATTTATGAATCAAAATAGGATAACACCAAATAGATGATACTAAAAATGTCAATGAAAACATTAGAATGGAAATACACCTCCTGTTTGTTTGTCAGCCAAATACTAAACCTGGACTAATGCTTTTCCTTTGCCAACCCTGTCTGTTTTTTCAAGCCTGTGATTAGCATTAAAGAGGAAATCATGTGTTCTATGTGCCTGTAAATATTCACATATCCCATTTCCCTCAGCTGCTCTTTTGTCCCCTGACTGAGATATATGGATGTTCACCTGAAAAGCAAATGCCTGACTGTCATTACTCATGTCTGAATGCCAGCTCCAGAGCAAGGAGAAGCCAAGGCTCTTGAAACAAGCAACAGTCAGGGAAAGTTTCAACAAGCATCCAAAAATTGTATCTCTGACAGTGGCCTCTTGATGACAAGGCTGTTCCCTTCCAGCAGGCACCAACTGAAGAGGGAGATCAGTGTCAGGCTCAGGATCTGTCTGTGTCCTTTCTCCACACACCACTTATTAGTTGTATGGCAATGTCCAAAATAAAACTAAAAAGATAACCATTTCAACCAGAGGATACTAAGGATAGCAGTGAAAGCATTATATAGGAATACAATTCCTATGTATTTGTCAGCCCCATCCAGAACCAGGTCTACTGCCTCCTTTTTCCAAGCATCACTCAGCATCATACATGTTTGGAGATCCTTGGGGCAATCAAATTGTTGGATGCTCTCTCCCTGTGTTCTCCAGGGAATAAGGAATTGCAGGCTGACAATTTTTTAGCTGAGTACATCTTATTTGAGCATGTTTAGCTTCTCAAGCGTTCATTCTCTACCTCAGATTGGAATAAATTAGTATTATTGGCCCTAGGTGTTTATAGGACACCCAGGCAGTTCCACCAGCTAGAGACAGGTTGAGAAATGGAATGGAGGTGGCCATCATCTTTCTCTTTGAACTTTGCCTTCACCATAGTTATGCAGTACTGCATGTTGGCTGTGCCACTTACTTACCTAGCAGATGTCTTTGATGGTAATAATCCTCCATGATTAACTTTTTTTTCAGAACAAATGTTGAAATCTATCAAACAGCTTTATTTCAATATGCAAGGGTATCTCTCATTTGTGCATTGCTAAAGCACATATCTAGAGTGGTAAAAACACAGTTTGCACTGAAAGCAAACACACCTAAATTAAGGTGAAGGTCCTCAAATGCTGTCCTGATTGATATTACAGCAGTACATGTACAAATATTTAAGCTAGGTTTTGTACCGAAACAACCCTACGGGAAGAAAGAAGAGATCTCAAGCTCCTAGCAGCTCAGAACAGAACTATCTCATATGCTAACCGGATTTGCTCTTGCTGTGAGTAGTTAGTTCACTATAGAGCAAAACAGTGTGATCAGCATGAGAAAACTTATTTTGGATGGTGTAAGAACTACCTGTAAGATCTCAGACAGTCCCATCAAGTACAGATATAATGCACCCAAGGACCCTGTTTTTCAGCTCCCTGGGTTTTTCAAATAGAAAATGCACCACACTTATCAGATCCTTTTCCATTTGCAGCATGAATTGCTCCCCTCAGCTTATAGTCTTCTGTAGATCTTTAATTTTTCAAAAGCAATTCACTGCAAACTCTCTGTTTCAAGAGAAAAACAAAGAGAAGATGGAGAGAAAAGGACAGGCTGAGGATGCCGCACTGCTCTTTGCACTAGGACATTCTTCCACCACGCTGGTCAGAACAAGCAATCTAACCAGTAATAGCTTTTGTAATCAGGATGCCCCGCGTTGCATTGTAGTCTGGCCTCTCTCTAACAAAGTCATTTAATGCCCTGTGAGTTAGTTAACCTTTGTGTAAAATCAGCCCAAAGATATAAATTTTTCATAGAATCATAGAATTGTTAAGGTTGGAAAAGACCCTTAAGATCATCAGGTCCAACCATTAACCTACCACCGCCAAGTCCGCCACTAAACCATGTCCTCAAGCACTGCATCTACCCGTCTTTTAAATACCTCCAGGGATGGGGACTCAACCACTTCCCTGGGCAGCCTGGTCCAGTGCCTGACTACTCTTTCAGTAAAGAAGTTTTTCCTAATATCTAACCTAAACTTCCCCTGGCGCAGCTTGAGGCCATTTCCTCTCATCCTATCGCTTGTTACTGGGGTGAAGAGACCGACCCCCACCTCACTACAACCTCCTTTCAGGTAGTTGTAGAGAGCAATAAGGTCTCCCCTCAGCCTCCTCTTCTCCAAACTAAACAACCCCAGCTCCCTCAGCCGCTCCTCATAAGACTTGTGCTCTAGACCCTTCACCAACCTAGTTGCCCTTCTCTGGACACGCTCCAGCACCTCGATGTCCTTCTTGAAGTGAGGGGCCCAAAACTGGACACAGTATTCAAGGTGCGGCCCGTACCTCACAGAAAAGCTGTTAGGTGTAATTCATGTTTGCCAGGCTTTTTAAGACATTTACAAGAACATACTTGAGAAATTATTGTCATTAAATTATCAAAATCATGTTTTCAGTGTAAGGCCATATGAGATGTGAAAACACTTTCAATTATGTAATTTACAATGACAATTTTTAGGATCTTTTAGGATCTTCTCTCTCCAGTACCAAAGAAACCTGATCACCAACAATATTTACTGCAGTTAACCATAAAAATGGTTCTGTGAGGTAGAGAAAGTATTTTATCTCAGTTTTATAAATGGGAGTCTGTCTTGCAGACAAACAGACATAAATCTTGTTGTGGCACACTGGGGAGAAGGCGGCAGAACACAGAACAGAAATCTAGGGTGGAAGTCATCTCAGCACTTCAAACATTAAATATTCCATCTAAAATCATCTCTGAAAGAGCAAGAGAGACATCTCCCGAGCACAGTACATGACACCCTAAGATAGACAGCTGGGGCACACTGCCCTCTGAAGATGTCTCTCCCCACTGGTCCTGACAGGAGCTCAGCCAGCCCGATTAGTCAGCCTTCTGACAGCTGAAGCCTGAAGTCTTACCTTTAGTACTGCTGCTTCCAAGATGACCATGGGACTACCTACCCATTGGGCTGCCTTGCTTGTGCAACCTAGGTCATTTCTCCAGGCAGTTTATTTTCAAAAAAAGGAAGCAGTAACCAAGTCACAACTGGCCATTGTGTTCCATTTTTAAATCAAAACTATTTTGGCAATCAGGATACAATGTACCATTTCACAGGAGAAGCAAATGTTCTTGAACATAACCAAAATAAAATGTCTTGCCCTGGCAGGAAAGCTAGCAGGTTAGACCATTCTGCTCCGTAGTCTCCTCTGGGGAGACTTACAGCGTTCACTCAGCATTTATTTTTAGGAGACAGGCTGTGCTAGCCACAAGAGAAGACCAGCACTGAAATTGCAAACCACATACATCACAGATCTCTGTTCCCACACAGAGAGGACTCTTCAGTAAAGTCAAAATATTGTTGGTTCAGTTGCATCAGCCTTTCTCTAGCTCATGCCGTAAGTCCTGAAGGGAGACAAGGAGTCATGCTGTTCTGCTTACTCATGCAAAGGAAACTAAAATCTGTTATGAAATAATAAATGCAGTATGAAAAACCTAATGCCAGTCTAACTACTCTGCAAATCTTGATCTTAAGTGGCAAATATGCCTGTGCTGCTCAGTGACAAAACTCAACACTGAAGCCAAGTGGGGATGAGAAAAAGAAACGCTTTAATACGCCTTGTTTTCCCTTCCATTCCAAAGTCTTGGTTCCAAAAACTGATTCATGTCAGCATTAGTAAGAAGTGACGTGGAATAGGAGTGAATCTGCAGAGTGAAACAGCTGGTGCTAAGGATCTGCAGGTCACACTATCCCTATTTCAGGGAGAAGTACTTCAGGCAGCTCTAGTCTCATCCCATGGACTGAATGCCCACAACTGGCTGGAACACACTAAAGGCCCTCCTGAAGTCCATCATTTTGTTTAGTTCAACAAAGAGCCGTCTATCTTGCATGCTCAGAGACTGTTCCATGACCTAGAGCAAGGTACGTGGGGACAAATGGGAAATTTTCTTCAAAACATATCCTCAGTCTGCACTAAAGCACTGATCCAGATTCACTAGGCATTGTTTTCAAGGACGTGCTGGCAAACAAAAACTGCATGGCTGGGAGGTTGACTTTCTGTGCTTTAGTCTATACTACCGAAATTAAATTGTCAAAGCCACCTAACAAACATGCAGCTCATACCCAAAAAAGAAACTATTCTACAGGCAGCATTACACCATATTTCTAAACACCATCCTTTATATTGGCATCTTTTACCAGAATAAACTGCCTATGAGATTGCATTTTCCTCACTCCATGCTAATATAGCTACTTGAGCAAGAATTTTTCACTTAGACATTTCATGAACCCTGTGAAGTCTACACCATTCTGAACCAAGAAAAAAAATCCAGGAAGGAATCAAAGTACCTAAACCTTACCCTGGTGGACCAGAACACTTTTCATAAGCACATATGATTCCAGCAAAACAAATCTGACCTCACACACTGAATGCCTGCTCCATGCCAGTCTTAGCTGCACTAATCAGATATTTGTGTGAGCCAGAATCTGCTTCGAGTAATGCTTAAATAATCATGGAAAGAATGTGGCCCAACTGTGAGAAAACTTTAATCCCCCCCCCACAATGCAGGTACACACGGTAACACTATGCAAAACTTTAAACACATCTTTCCTTTGACCTTTTGTGCTCTTCAGCTCCTTTTGGTATATAACCAATTCCCTTTGTCACATTATACATGAATTAACTTCATGTTCTTCATAGCATTAGGTTACCAGAGAAGCAAGTAAGTAGTCTGTTTTGATATCTGAGGTCTGGATCCAATAAAAGATGTGGGTATTTGAAAATAAAGCTCTGTGAGGCCTCTGCCAGGGCTCCTGGCTCTTGGGGTGAAACCTGGAGCCAAGATTTGGGTTCAAAAGGGCAGTTATAAAAGAGCCATGATACCTTCAGTAGTAGTCATCTAAGTTTTGTCATTAGGAAACACTAAGCACAATGGAAGATCTTAAACCTTGACCCTCAACGGAGTTTAACTGAGGCAAGACTGAAGGAATATACCTTCATATATATTTTCATATACATACCTGCATACACACACACATATATATATGTATGCATACAGTCTGTATCCACAGCACAGTGTCCTACTCCTGGACAGAAAGCTACAGTCAGTCTTTGCAAGGATGGAGACAGTCCTTCTTCGCAGTAAGCAGAGTTCAAGGTGCCAAGCTGGCGATGTAGAAAGTAGGAAACCAAGGCCACCTTCCTTCTTCAGCTTGTGTTGTTGCAAACAACACCTTCTAGTAGCTTTTTCTAAGTCTACAAACAAGAAACCTAATCTGGATGTGGTTAGCGTCCATGCCTCTTCTTGACTTGATCACACTACACAGCAAAGCTCTTCAGAGAGCATGCGCATTTCAGAAAGTGTGGTAGTCAGGGCACTTACCTGCAAAACAGAAGACTCAGGCTCTGATATTAATATCCAGGATCCCTTCTGGGGTTTTATCCAAATGAATTTTGAGGTTTTCCTATGCAGGGACAGGAGTTGGACTTGATGATCCTTGTGGGTCCCTTCCAACTCAGGACATTCTATGATTCTATGATTCTATAACTGGTACCACACCTGCCCTGCCCTCCAGAAGGAAGGCAATGCATTCATTACAGAGGAAGTCATTACAGAGGAAGACTGATCCCTGTACTTGTCCTTCAGGCTCATGAAGCTTGCTTTTTTGTCCCTGTAGGTCCCAGCACAACATCCTTGCCCACCACCTGCAGAGCCACACAGAGCTCTGCTGGAGTTAAGGTAGAGCCAAACTTACTGAATGGGAGCACTGGTGGCCCTGGTCTCCTGAGAGACTGCGCCAGCCATCACTGTGCAGTGGAAGACCTCCTTCGTCAGCTGTATGTTTGAAAGTGAATTGTCAAATTTTCTGGGAGAACTAAACAGCTGGATGCTCAGTTCAGACTAAGTGGTAACATTTCCAGCCTTGCACTGGAGCATAACTTCGGGCTCTTGAGAACATTTTGTCACTAAAACTCAGGTCTTTCAGCTGCTTCAGCAAGCTAGGCACCATGGGAAGGGAAAGGAGAAGTGCTCTCCTGTACCAAATTACATGCAGCCTGCATCTGAAGTTTTTAAATACTGTTTTGTTCCCAAAGTCCTTGAAAGTGAAACTAGGCAAAGAGCAGCAGCATGAGACTTTTGCAATCACCATTCAGGAACTTCTCAACTCTGCCTTGATCTTGTTTTGCATGATGATGTCCTGTTCCAGACAGCCTAAATTCTGATGAGACAAATCCCCAGCAAGAAGGCCAGGAAAAAATTGATCCCAGGCTGTGATCGTCAGCCATCAGCTTCTGGAATATATGGATGCAGCTCACACAGGTTCCAGGTGTTTCTGATCTAGTGACACATGAGCACATCTGGATATGGGGACAACAACTCTCTAGTTACAGCATGAAATCTGGCTGGCTGGTTACTTGGACAGAATAAAAGTGTGATGTTGGTAATGCAATAAAATGCTTTAAATCTGGACCTGTGTGTAGAGCTATAGAGAGGATTCTTTGCTTCCTGCCCTACCTTCACCACAATTTCATTTTCTCCAGATGGCTCTAATTTTGGCCCTGAGTCCAGTTCCTCTTCTGGCTGTCACTGCAACAGTTGAACTACACTCAGAAGGTCAGGCTAGACTGCCAGACAGTCTGGCAGTGATGCTCCTTGGAGAACTGTATCTGGCCCTTTCTCTGTTGGAGGGACTACGATGCTCTTCAAAATGCTGTAGTACTGCATTTTCAGAGAGGGAATCCCCATGTGGCTTCTGAACAGTTCCACTTAATGATGCACCATAGGGCAACTCGATGACAAGTTTAATAAATTGCTCCAGGGCCAAAAGTCCAGTGGTACTGAGCACATACAGAAGTTTATTCAAAATCTTGGATCTTTGTACAATGCAGATGGCAAACACATGGGCAGTTACCCAAATTTGTCACCCCATTGATCTCAGAGCTAAACTCGAGTCTGGCAGAGATATCAGCTGGAATGGCTCCACTTAGGGTTTCTACAGTAGTCTGTTACTGAGTGACCAGCTTGGAGAACTGGATTTCATATCTGGAAGGGTCAAGGCCTGAACTGGCAGAACACACTTGACTTCAGCTCCAGGCACTGTTTGAAGCTAATCAAATTCCTACCTGTTTTATGGGAAAAAAGTCGACCTTGCATTTTGTTCCAGTCCTTTTAAAAGGGAAGAAGAAAAAAGGGGGTGCTTCAGAGCATGCCACTGTCCTTTTTCTTCCCTTAAAACCAAGGGCTGGTTGAAGCATGGTAGAATCACCACTCATTCTGCAGGAACACATGCATCATTTCTGGGGCATCTGTGATAACTGGGCAGCAGAGGCCAGTTACACATGGCAGTTTCCATAGTCCCCCACAAGCAAGGAACAAGACTATTACAGCTGTCTTCTGAAAAGCCTTTTGTAAAAACCGTGGAAGAGAGACAGATTAATATGAAGATATCCTTAAACAACCCTCTGATATGACCAGTGGGAGACAGCCTGGTCTGTGTAACTCACATAGACACACTGTTAAAAAAGGTGAGTGAAATGCATTTAAGCAGATAGCTGGAATAAAGCAGTTTTAAAATACCTGATATTGTTCATTCTACTAATTTCATATGCAAAGTAAAATGATTTTAAATGAGGTTCTAATGAAAGAATAAAGTTATAAATAAAGCTTAGAACCAAATGCTGAATTATAATGATCTACTCAATGAAGAAATCTGCTCAGTACAGTTTATTAATCAAGCAGTTGGAGAAAAACCATTTACCTTGGGTCTGTGAAAGTAAAGTGGTCTTCACCAGAGTATTAAAGTTCCTGAAGCAGTTTGTACTGAGAGAGCAAACAGACAGAAGAGGCACAAATAAAACCTGCTTTCTCTCTCCATGTCTTCCCTTTTCCTGGAGAGGATAACAAGTTACCCAGGCTTCCCTAAATGTGACATTGGTCGTTAACATACCTAGAAACTTTTAACTGAAAATAACAGCACCTTTTTTTGTATGACTTTTCTCAGAAACACACCTGTCCATCTTGGACAGAGAAAGCATTTGCATTACCAGAGGACAGGAACTGCACTCGAATATCCTTCTGAGTCTCTGGGAAGACTAACTGATCTCTCCTAACTTTAGATATCCAAGTGATAGACACCAGCATCTGACCTAGCTGAGAGCTCCTTTGGTAAGGAGGGAAGTAGATACTTTTAGAGCATGACTTGGTAGCTACTTCAGGGTAAGATGAAGAGCACCTTAGAAGCTCTTGTTTCTTTCCATTGACCATAAAGAAACTCTAGATGGTAAACTCAGATATAGATGTCCACCCTGTAGATGTCCACAGCTAGTCACCAAAGTCTGCAGTAGGGGAATTGTGGCATGCATTCCTGGGTGAAGCTGAAAAAAAAATTGTTACTCTTTACACTCTTATGAGCCCAGAAATGGATAAACAATAGAGTTATTAGGCCTCTCCTTCTGCTATTTCCTGCTTTGTACTTCAAGGCCCATACCTTGTGAACATTAGCACAGGTGGCTGGCTGTCATACTTTGAGTAATCCACTGATTTCAAAGGTAAAAGTGCATATGTGCACATTTTAGCATGATTAAGGCCTACCCTTAAGTTATTTCAATATTCCCATGACAGTTTAATTACGGAAAATGGCCACTGAATCTGCAGTTTCTGTTGAAAGGCTAAAGTAAGGGCTGGGAAACAAGAAAGAATTTACATACTCTACAAGGCTTTTCTCTAGTCTCTATTTACCTTCTCTCATGTAATTTCTATCATCTTTCTCAGTAAAGTTAATCTAAATAGCTGTAAAACCAGATTAAACCTCTTATATGGACACTTATTCAGAAAGAAACAGGGCTAAATTCAATTTCATTTACGTCACTTCTAAAGTCCAAAGGGAAGTAAATTATAGTGACTGAAAGTAAGTTTCATTTTGCATCATAGTTTCCACTGGCATGGGGGATTAATGTAACTTCAATAATCAATCTCAAGATCACTATGTTTAATTCAGATGATTTTCCCTCAGCATCAAAACGTAGACAGGCTCTAAATGGTAGTTATTTGCTATAGTGCATAAGCCCTTAAGAATGGATTAAGAATACTCTTTAAAAAATAAACAAGAGTCAACTTCAGTTGCCAGAGAACCACAAGATGAAATGTAGCAGTTTTCAATCAGCTATTAATGACAGCCAGCATCATTAGGCACACTGTGCTTCACCAGCAGTCTGCTGACACAACGCACTGCTGTGCGATAATGGAGTGGTGGAAAACATCATTTTTAAAGCAGCATGATCACACTGAATTTGGATGACCTGATTCTGTAGGGCTTAAAAAGGCCAGTTTGCTGAGCTCCACTCCAAACACGTCCTGTCTCATAGGTCAGAGATTAGACTTTGATACAAGCTTAGGTTTTAGAACAGCTTTCACATTCCAAAAATGTTGTCACAGACATGGGATTGAACTGTTAATTTGGCAGGATATCCTTCTTTTCACTAGCACGGTGACATATGGGGGTGGAGGAGGAGGAGAGATGGAAGGAAAGGTGGTCGTTTTGCATCCCTACTCAGCTCTCTCTCTCTCTTTTTTAACACAGTCATCCATTGCAGTCCCTCATCGAATAAACTTGGCAATCACAGGGGCCAGACGTCAAAGCCTGACTTTGACTGTAACTCTCCAACACTGGCATTTGGCTGTGACATTGGCTTATTCATGGGCAGTCCATTACTTATTTTAAAATGGTGAAGCTGTTGAGTTAGCTTCATTGTCTCTCTGCATTCAATTCCATTACTTGCAAAATAGACATTTTCTAGTCACAGAAAATTCCAAGATGTGGCAAGAATCTGTAACTCCATCCTTTTTTTTTATACTAGGATGGATCAAATATTATATGGTTAATTAGCTACTTCCTTAGTAATCTAAGATCACTAGTCCTGTTATTGAACCCAAATACCTCAATCCGTAAGAAATTCGGAAATTCGGAGAGCTCACCCTAGCCTGCTTTTGTGTTTGCAAATCTATTGGGGATGCCTGTAAACAGTAAAGGAAAGTCACAGTAACTTGTGCATTAATAGGGTCAGGCTCAGAGATGGCTATATATCAAAGCTAATTAGAAAAAAAAATCTTGGAGGGTGTGAAAGCATTTTTCTGAAGTGCTGCTCTATTTGACAGCTGCAGACGTGTACCAGAGATTGCCACCTTCTGCGGGGAGTCTCAGTTTTCTTATACAAACTCTTCAGCATGAACAGGGACAGCTGAGCTGGGCCCATAATAAAAGGGTTTGAAGTCAGATTCCTTTTGTGGAAAGAGCAATCTGCTACCCAATACATTTGAGATGTATCTATGGAGCTATATATTGCTGCCCAGTGATGGAGGAGGGATGTGGGAGATGTGTCATCATTTCAGCTCTTATAAAAGAAAAATGAAAGATATTAGTTGGAGAAAAAATGCCATTATTACCAAGAAGAATGAAGATTGCAAGGAAAAAAAAAAGCAATTGAAAGAAAATGCATTACAGTATTGTTTTTAAATATTCATTTCTATGAACTAAAGCTACTGTTCATTTTTATTGACTAAAGGTGCTTCACATTAATATTGGAAACCTCTATACGGAATCTACTACATTTTAATTATTTCTTGCCCTGCCTGGGATATTAATGTTGTGATTACCCTAGAAAGAGTATTACCCTTGGTGATTTATGCAAAACTCAGCCAGTTCTATGACTCTATCTTTTTGAATTAAAACAAGCAATGGAGGAAGTATGCTATCATGTAAGCTGTAGATCATCATTATTTTCAGTAGTTGGTGTGGTCAGTGTACTTAAAGCATTACCTTCAGTCAGTGTTCTGGAACCCTTCCTTTCCTCAAGCAGCAAATCACTAAGGAAGAAAAAACTTTGAGACTTGGCTCCACAGTCCTAGATTTAGGACTATAATAATCCCATAATGTGTTTCGTCTGCTGCACTTTGTTTAGATTCAGCATTTCAAGCCAATGTTTTTGTAGTTTAACTGTTAATGGCTGAGCTGGCCAGAAAGTGTGTTTAATAGATACAATTTTCTGATTGTGTTAAGCTCTATATGATCCATCTCCTGGCACTCTGTGCTGCTGGATTTAATCATAAAGTATTTGTACCCACTGAAACTGAGTTACTGCAGATTCTCAATAGACTCATTTATCTCAATGACTTAAGATATGTGGAGGTCAGAGGGTGTCGTGGTGAATCCCAAGGATCTTGTTTCTCTAATTACTAATTTGGCTATGGTCATTTTAAATCTCCTCTAAAGTTGGCAGGTCTTTCCTAAACCTATTCCAGACTCTATCAGAGCTTGCTTTCCTGGTCAACAAGGGGCCATTCTGCTTTCCTGGACAAGAGGCCAGACCATGACGCCTGATCTTACTGGCAGCTTTGCTTTAGTCTATCCAAAATAACAGCTACTTCACTGTCTTAAACAGGGATGACTGAATCTTTGCTCAGATCTAAGCAACTTGTCAGGGAGCCTATGGCTATGACACAATATTTGCCATTTGTTCCCCAGAACTGGAACATTTCTGGGAGAGAGGCATAGGCTGTGGAGGCAGCAGCTGCTAAAAAGTGAAGCTTTCACATGGCAGATCTGTTGACAGCATTAAGCAGATGTTTGTCATTGGTTAAAAGAACATTTCTCTGTTCTCCTGGCTGTCGTCAGACCCACTGGAAGCCACATGAAAGTTGTGGTATAAAGACAACATCAGAGCAGTGATGCCAAGGGACAAAGTGAGGAAGTTTATTTTATTCTGTTTTTTCTTACTGTCCCAGTGTAAATAAATGAGAGAGATACTGAAATACCCCACAGCAAATCTCACTCTAGGTTTCCTCCAGAGGAAATGTAAGAAAAAGATAGTATGAGGCCACATTTGTCATCAGTGATGACCGACCCCCCAGGAGATGTGCCTCCCCCTCAATCCTGTTTTTACTCCACATTATAGCTACTGAGGCATCCAGGTGTGAAAATGCTGATCACGAATATGAGTTAAAAATCCAGGTTCCTGTATGATATCTAGGAGAACTAATCAGCTTAAAAAAGGAGTCACAGAAGACAGCACACTATGTGAAGGACATCTAGTTCAACCAGAAGGAAATGTAAAAACGGAGTGCCTGAAATCTTGTCCTTCTCTTGTCTTTAAGGTACATACTTGCAATTTTAACTTACTCACTTGGTTGAGAACTGGTTTTACAGTCTAAAATAATTTTGAAAACCATGCTTTCTCTTAAAATATGACTGCTGAGTCATATTAGCCATATGACTGCCTTGTCATATAAGACAAGGCAGCATTGTTCATTTCTTGTACAGAAATGAATGAAATAGAGACTCTGTTCAGCAAGGGAATGGCCTAGGTCCCCTGCAGCCTGGGAAGGTTCAAACTCACCATCCCAGGAAAGAACCCAAACCCCGGGATAGCACCACTTTCCGCATCACTTTCTGAAACCAGGGAAATAACAAGGAGGAATACAAGGTTCGTTTGTCCAGCCTTCTGCAGCCTCTATCAGGGTGAAGACCCTCCATTGTGAGATGTGATAAAACAGAGTTCCCTCAAGGCAAAGAACAACTTGGGCCCAGGTTTCTGGCTCCATGGGTGGGTACCAGCATCTAAACTGTTGTATAAAAGGCATTGGTTTGTACATCTGTTATCCGCTTGAATGAGTTTTGGTTCTTCAGAAGAATACTTACAATAACATGTTCAGGAATATGTTTTGCAGCCAGAGCAAATAAAGGTGCTTCCCTGCAACCCTCACTTCAGTTTCTGGTGTCTGGAGACAGACAAGAGTTTCAACTCAGCCCTTCCTAGCGTTCTTGTTGGATAGCTTGAGACAGTGTCCTGCTCAGTGTGAGGTTTTGAGTCCCCAGACACCATTGGGGTTATGCACAGGGTATGCTACATATACCTTTCAGCTTCCACTCTGGGACCAAAGCATCCACTCCATGCCTCTTGTCTCCTACACCTTCTCTTTTCACTAGAGAAAAAGTCAAATGCTTTCTTATATTACACATGGTTTACAAAAGCACTTCCTCATTTCCTGTACTGACAGGGAAATTTATGAGGTAACCTAGAAAAAACTATCTGAAGACACAGTACAAAAAAGATAGTGCATGAGAAAAATATGTAAAGAGCACACAGAATGCTACTAGTTTAATCACTATTATCATTATTCAATATGGTGTTGGTGAAACACTGAAGAGGCCATCACAATTATCTGGAGTTAGAATTACAGAGTCTTTCATGAAAACCCCCACATGTGTGTGCACCGGTGTGTAAACTCAGGAACACATCTGCTGATGGCTACTGAAGAGAAGTTTTAGCTGTCTTTCTTTGAAAGTACCTGGATGTGTGCTTGCTGTGCTCCATTCAAACAAGTATGTGAAGTCATCTAAAACATTCTGCTTCTCTGCTTGATCATCATTACAGAGTTTTTTATGACACGGTTTCCTTGAAAGAGCTGTAAGTTATAATCCTCCTCTGCGTACAACACTTACTGCAGGCTGGAACCACCAGGAGCAACTTATCACCTCGTCATTAGGCAGATTATTGCTATATGGAGACAACTTCACGGGCACTGTGACCAGACCCAGAGAGTGTGCTCACACCACCTGGGAGTGTGTAGGTTGGCACCCTCTCCTCATCACTGGAAAGAAATGCCAAACATCTTTTTCTGTCTGCACTGTAGGTGATAGTATGTACCTCCTGCTGGCTGAGATCACACGGCATTTGCCATAACAAGTTGGATAATGGTTTCAGCACCAACTATTTAATGAAGGAACATACGTACTTTTGAGTGGCTGTCATCAAGATAGGTACCCTCAGTGCTGACACTGAGAGCATCCCAAGTGCTGTCAGAATAGCTGCGCTTTGAATCACAGCTCCTGGAAACTTTTTTTGGCACAGCAAGAGAGGAGCTTCCTCTGGATCATTCTCCAGCCTAACACCACCATGGGCAATAGGCACACTTACAGAGTGAGAGAATGTTCTCAACGCAGCATGTGGTTTACTGCATAAAGGCAAGCTGCAATACTCTCTGAAAGGCAAGTGGCAAGTCCTTGAATCCTTCCCCATTGTATTGGCTCTGGCTTAGCTCCACACAGCTCACGGCTGGGCTAGTGACCTCTACCAACTTGGCCCAGCTGGGTGACCATGCCAGGCTACTGCTGTGGGCCATGAGTACAGTTGACCTGTTCTGGCCCTCATGAAAAAAGGGCAAGGAGAGAGAGCATGTACAGAAGTTGAACAGCTTCCACAGGTTACTAGAATGCATTCTGTTTCTGTGAAGCTTTTTATTTATAATGAAAAAGACCTTTAAAAAAAAGAAAGCAATAAACAGCAAAATGTTATGTGTGAGGTTTCAATCCAATCCCCTCCAAAACAGCGACCCAGAGCACCTACTGATTCCTCTCCTCGCACAACTCATACCATGGGTTTTACACTTGATGTGAACCAGTAGCTAATGGTGTCCTCCTGGACCTGGACCAGAAGTTAGGGTTATTGCTGCTAAAGCCACTTTGTGTACACTACATGTTCTCTAGGGCTCTCTGGACTTTAGCCTGGCCACTTACTGCTTTTGGTCCAGAACTGGGGGAAGTCTGAAAGCAGAGGCCATTGATGGCTCTTCATCAGAAACAACTTTTAAGAGTGTACAGTTAAGGGTACAATGTGTATGTGGGAAGAGGATGAGCGGTGTAAGGGCTGGAGAGATCGCAAGGGTACCTTTGGAGATCTCTGTGTGGTCAGGGAGTACTGGGTTGAAACCATACACACACTTCAGATCAGCTCATACTGATGAGCAGTAAGTAAGTGTGCTCCAGATGACAACTTTCAAGCATGCAACAGCTTGCAAGCAGATGAAGATTGGGAAAGAAATCCAGTTGTGCCCCAATGGGACAACATACATGTACCTTCAGAGACTTGTACTTTAAATTTCAAGCTTAAAAAAGAAGAAATAATTTTAAGTAATTTTCTGTTTAAAAGCCAGAGGGGCAGAATTAAAGTTCCTGCCAAAGGAAGGGGAGTGACAAAAGTCTTCTTGGGCCATATGAACTTAAAAACTCATGAAAGAAGTTTAAATATGAATGAATACTCATTGATATACAAACTATTATTTAACCAGTTGTCAAACTGATTCCTGAAATATGTCTTTGAGGTCTAATCATGTATAAAGCATATTGTGCATTTGTGTGTGTGGATGTATATATATATATACACACAAATAAAATATTTAGGAATTTTATATACGTTCATGTATAATACATGAATTAAGAATAATTTATTTTCCCATTCCGTTTCCCATTTCCCATTATTTTAAGTTCCAGATTATCATATTATTGCTTAAAAACATGTAAGACCACCTTTCAAATACAGAACACATTTTTTCTTGGTTTGAATGATGTGCCATTCAAAAACCTTAAATCCAGTTTTAATTTAATCTACCCTATTACATGGGTTAAAACATACAACCTTAGGGATGAAACGCATCTTCCAACTTCTGACATTTTTGTATTACAGACGTGTGGTTGACAATCTGGTTTCACTGCAATATGAACATGAAAAATGTGAATGGGGATATCAGTAAAAATACAGTAGTTCCTTTGCACACAGTGGAGGAAAATTCAATTGATTCTAACTTGAGGTCAGAAGAAGGATCACCGGTTAAGAAAACTGAAATTGCATTTCAAACTACCTTTTCTCTTTTAAACTTGCATGGTAAAGAGAAGAGTATTGTTCTCATTTTAAGGCTCTACTTTCAGCACTTTACAATAAGCATTTTAAAACATTTTGCACTTCATCTTTTTCTTAAGAAAAAAAACAAAGGCTGTTGATGGAATGAGTAACAATGGGATTCATTAACATTCCTAAGAGATTCTTGAAGAATCACAAGACATCCAATGCTTTCAATTTGTGTGCAGTACCTCTTTACATGATAGCTTACTACAATTATGTCAACATGTCAGTGAGAAACAGAGGCTATTGCAGACAGTGTGATTGAAGAATAATCCAAGAAGATGGAAATTATTCCAGGAGGAAAAAGCCCCCTGAGGAGCTTGCTAAAACCCTCAATGAGCATGCTCTTCACTGAGGGTATGTTTTCCAAATGGCAGTGTAGGAGGAAGCCTTTAAGTCTAATCAGCTTCATCATAAGACACTGGGACTGGAGCAGTACCAGACCTTCTTTTTACAGCCTGTCAGCAGAGGCACAGCATCCATTTCTTTACTATAATGCCCTAAGGAATTTAATGCATTTACACATCACCTCAAGATTAAAGTCATATAAATACTATTGCTCTTCTTTTACATGGGCCTACGAGTTTCTCAGAAACGCTTGTGCAGCTAGTAGGCTTCTGAGGCAACAGTGCTTTACTGTACTACACTACCACTTTAACAACTTCCTTTCAGTCAGGTCTGATCTTAGTTCAGATCAATTTGGGAATCAGGAAGGCTCTTTACCCAAAAATGTCATGTGTCCAAGAGCCACCTAATAAGAAAAGTCATACATATATGAAATAACCAGTAAGGTAGCAGGGATATTATCACAGTCCATAGATATTTAAGAGGCAGAGTGAACAAGACTGAGGCTGAATGAGGCTAATTAAGTTTGCTGTCTATGGACCTTGATGACTAAGAACAAAATAGCCAGAATAAAGTGAATGGAACCTCTTGGCTGACTCAGCAAATTCTTCTTTCCTGTTGTACTGCACGTCCGGCTGATCTCTTCCCCACAAATCCCTTTTCTGGGATGTATGCATCTTAGTGTCCCTATTCACATCTCCTGAGGACCCTTTACATTTCATAGAGACTTAGCACTCCAGTCAAATTGCTGAGACAAACCTTTGCTGGCAGGTGCATGCATAAGCAAGAAGTCAAACAGAATGCATTTTGATCCATCGTTTTACCAGAGAATGCTTTCCAAGAGTCACCCCATGTTAGAATCCTTGTTCAGCTACAACCTTCAAAAACTAAGTGGTCTGCTTGCCTAATTGGACTTCCTAGACTGGATCCCTTGAGAAGAAGTACAGTAACCTTCCACACAATTGACTAAAACCACAAAAAATCTAGGAGTACATGCCTAGCTCTTCAGCTGAATGTGAGGAGGGAAGCTCAACTATTCCCATTCACAGATACTTTCCCATTTTCCCCACATTTTTGCTAGCTTAATATCTTCTAAAGGTGTCATTCTATCAGTCCCCTTCCCTAGGTTCTATCTTTTAGAAAGATACTCCCCCCACAACCATCACCAGGTCACCTAAACCAGATAGAAGCCTAAACCCATTTACCAACTTGGATATAAGTAACAAAGAACACCATGGGGATAATAGCTAAAGGCAATCCACTCCATGACAGAGCAAGTCAGACCTTGGAGAGATTCTAGGAATCTCTTTCCAACAACTGAAATGTAAAATGCCCCAAACTCTCTTGCCAGGGCACTTCGTCATTTTTCAAAATTAGCTGCACTTTGACAGCTTTGATGAACCTGTAACTCAAAGATCATTAACCTACTTCCTCTGCCTTTCTGCAGGAAATTAATAGAAAGGTGTCTTCCAATATCTTATACATGTATGGCTTTTCAACGGCTTAAAAGGATTTCCTCTACAGCACCTACTAAAATAAGGTTTCACTCCTCTTCTTGCCAAATGATAGCTCAGAATGGCATATTTTTTATTGTTCAATATGTACGCACCTCTGAAAACTATGAGTTTAGTGCCAACAATAGATTGACTTTTAATGAGAATAGCATTTACCAACGTCCCAGTAATTCACTTATCACATACTACCATTAATGTACCAGTAATTGTAAATTGCTGCTGCCTACAGAAGCTCTGCTCATAGGGTCCTGTGAAGTCAGCATCTTTGCCTTTATGTAGACTATAGCATCTTGCTTGGCTAGTGAATCTAATGTGTCATTTATTTTTACTGCCTCATTTGTACATTGTTCCCGTTTCTTTCAGAGGCTATATTCTGCTTTCCGTGACCAAGCTATCCATCTTTATAAAGGGATAAGAATCCTTTTAAAGAGGATGAGTGCCAAATGCTGTACTTTATTGAGGTTGAAATACAGGCTGCCACACTGTATTCTAAAAAGCAAACAAAAGAACAAATTGAAGAGCCATAAGATTTCAAAAGAGCTGTTCGGCAGATAAAACATCTCTCTGTATCAGAACCATTGGGATTATTAAAGGTGAATGTATATGGCTTCATTCCCCCATGCACAATTAGAAACTCCTTTTCTGAACTGTATACAGAGTACAATGCGCACGAGCTCCCCAAAGTCTCAGAACAGTACTTAGGTGCTATAATAATTAATCAAAAACAGAAAGAGGAAGAATTATCACTACATAGTTCATGAGAAAGACTGTGCAAATACAATTTCATTGTTTAAAGTATGTCAGGAAAAAGAAGAATGTAAAGTCTTCTGAACAGTCACAGATAAATGTGCTTGCCATGTCTTTGTATTTCATCAACCAGGAATGAAGCCAGATTTTTTTTAGAACTGAGGCTCAAAGACAAAGCTCTGGGAAGAGGAGGAAAATACAGTATTCTGCAGTTTCGACTGATCTTTCTCTGCCCGTTACGGATTTTTTTCAGAGATTCTTTGCAAAATTAACTTCATTAACTAACTAGCAACAATAGTAATACAGAGATGACCAATCACAAGATAAAAATTCTATAAATGTGCCAGTGATAATTGCATAAAGCTCTCAGCAAACAACTAGTTACCTCTATCCTTTCTCCTCAAAGAGGAATAATACAAAATTTAAATAATCACAGTGTGTTTTCGATACCATATTTGCTCATAGAAGAGTTGCATGCACAGCCTGGAAGCAAACAGTAGGTAGAGTTAAATTACCATTTATTTTAGAATAGCCTTACTTGGCCTCAATCTAGGTTTGGAGGGCAAAAACTGGAGGGGAAAACACAACCATTACAGAGGAATTATAGTAATTTGCAAACAGAAAAGTGGGTCAAATCTGCTGCATAAATTATTCATAATGAATTGTTCGTTCAGATTTATAGTGGATAGATTTGAAAACATGCTGAAATTGATATCAGAATTGCTGTAAAAGTAAAATTACTTTAGTGTATTACCAAGAACAGCTATAGTATTTTACATTATAAAATATCGAGTTGACATTTATTTATTCATTAGTGTTACCTGCATTACAGAACAATCCATCCATTGAGGAAACTCTAAGCACAAAATGCCACAAAGAGAATGTGCATTGCATTAATGGCTAGCATTTAAGGAGAGTGAACATGACAGAAAACTTGACTAAAAATATCCACTAGTACTAGAAAATCACACTACAGGCTTGAGCCTCCCCGGTAATAGGTTGCAGGGCAGTTTGGCAGGCACAGAAGCTGAATGCAAGATGCATCTGTCTTTAGGACTGATTCATCCCTTCTGCTGGCACAGTCTGTTTTCCCCAGCGTGCAAACATTTAATCCAGCCCCCCGGGGATGTTTATGCTGATAAATAAAACAGGCTTTGTTTCGATCTCGCTAACTAGCTGTCTCCCATTCACATCCACTCTAAGTGGTACTAGCCATAGGAATGGTGGGCACAAGCCTGCTGGGGCTATCAGGCCCAGATGTGTGCTCCTGCTTTATTTAGAGTATAGCTGTGGAAAAGGTAGGGAGGTCTCCACCGGTTCCCCCCTGCACTTGCCTGTCCCCACCCCACAATGCAAACCTGTCGGGGAGGAGACCCAGGCCAAGCTTTTTGGGTACCTGATTCCGCAGTCTCCGCAGCCCAACCACTCGGGCAAAGGCTGGGTACAAGAGCCCTGCAGTAGCGCCCTGCCATAGGAATTCATCCTCCAACAATGTCATTCTGGATCCCAGCAGGGAAGCACGGATTTGGATAAGATGTACTTTTTCTGCGAGAGCTGTTTTATTTTTCCTAATTTATTTTTGGCAACTTCTTTGGTTTAACAGGCACTTCGTGGGAAATTCTCCTTCTCTTGAGATAAATTTGTCCTTGACAGAACTTCACTGATTGGAACAGTTACCTCAGGGATGAATCTGGCCAATTATCTTTTCAATTTGGGTAAACATCACTTAGCTGCTTTAGCATCATTTGCTCAGATAATCAATACACACAGCAGACATACGGAAATGAAGGCAAATCCATTGCATAGCTCCACTGGACACAGCTGAGGATATGTGCTATAACACTTGGGCAAGATTACAGAAGTGCTACAACTTGAAAATGTATAGTATGTCTCTCTCAACAAAGAACTGTTCCTGGCTTTGATCACGTATATGCCCAACAGAATACTTTCTAAATGCTCATGACTTCTACTCTTGTTTTTTCAGTACAATTGGTACAAAAGAGAAGTACCTTTGGTACTTAATAGTGTGCAGGATTACACAGCATTAGAAAGATGACCTTTTTATTCTTCTCCGCAAGTTACATAAAGTGCTTGTAAAACATGCTGAGCATTGCTCTCTGGGCTGCGGAGTGGCAGAGAAATTATAGCAGCTGAAAGGAAAAGGTACAGGTTAGATAACTATTTTGAGAGAACTTTTTTCAGCCTTTTCTAGCAGCAGCCGGCATTTTATTTATTGTACATTTGGAAAAAGCGGTACGTTGAATCTTCCTCACTTCATGCATCAGTTGATGGAAGAGAGAGATTCTGCTTGAGAAACATGCTCTGTTTTGTAAATGTTAAAAACTTGCATAAGATTTTTGCATATCCTCACTCAGTACTACAGCTACCATCCAGGCTGAACTCTTCTTTAGAAATGCTACCTGCCCTTATTGGGCACATTGCTCGGGTCAGAATGGTCACATATTGCTCAGGTCAGAATGGTCACCCTCCCTGGTCTCAGATGATATCTGGGCCTCTCCTAAAGGACAGCACCCCTATGCCCAGCTGTCCCAGGATCAGTGCTGAACACCTTCCTCTCTCCCCTCTCTCTCTTGCTGCAGTAACCAAGCTCATCTTTTTAAAAAAAAAACCTGCTCTGTTATGGCTAACACCTGCAGAAACACATGAGGGTAGATGCAAATTATTCACTGATGTGTCTGGAAAGTACAAACCCATGTAAGAGACAGGCAAAGCTATGGCTAAAAGGATTGAAAACAGCACAAAGAAGTCCTACCTATGATCCCTGTCAAAAAGAGATCTTGCCCTCTAGCAGCTTCCAGGACCTTCTCATGAAGGTCCAGGATGTAGGTTCTTGAGGTCTCCATCCGGAGACGAGTGGCTTTGTTATTTCTCCCCTACCACTTTAACTGGAGTTCAACCCATAGAAAAGCAGTTTCTTGGCTGATATGGTGACACCATTTCCCAAGTTATCACCAAGAACAAGTCACTGGTTGCTAACAGCTCTTCTTTGCTTAGCCATATGCGGCTCCGTTGAAACTTTGGCCCAGTGTGGCAGTAAAAAAAAAAGCAGAGAAGTCACAGTGCAGACTTACAAACAACTAAATGGTCTTTTACTCATGGGAACAGTCAGGGAAACAGCAAGTTGTTTGATGTGGATGTGGGCAGACATGCACTGAATAGTCACAACTAGGTTACCCTCTCAGCAGAAAGAAAATAGCACTATTAGCATCTTACCTTCCTCAGGTCCTCATCCTGCAAAATACTTCTGGCCTCTCACTTCTGCCTGCTAAAGCTGCTCTGGCCGTGCGACCCCCCCAGGCATTTGGATTGAAGTCCAGCATTGTCATCAAAAAGGATGCAAGTGTTGCGTTGAACCTGGATCTCTTCTCACATCACAGAGAGTCCCCATCCTTGTGGATAAGGAATAGGTGAGAGGGAAGGTAGCAATACTTCCTCCTAGGATTTTTGCCTCCCCTCCCTTCCTGCTTAAAATCTCACATGAATTGTTCCAAGATAACTGCATTTCTCAAGGAATAGAGCCCTTGAAAAAATCAGCTCCTCTTGTTAGAGTCATCCTGGACTGAAATAATGAGCTGCCTTCTTGGCAGAAAATGAAGATTCTCACACTCTGACCCTAGAGCAACCTTCAGGAATACCCTCTTCTCCCTGTCTTCTCAATGCCTTTTCACTATTTGTTCTCTGTTATGAATTTCTTCTTCTAGAGAGCTGCTTCTCCAGCATCCCAGAGAAGCCAGTATACCAGCAATTTTGACAGAAAAGGTGAAAGGGAAAAGGGATCAGAGACAGGGCTTCCTGGAGAGTCAGGGGTGACAGACTGCTGTAGCAAGGTGGTCCATGCTATAACGTGAGTATTGCGTCAGCTTGTGAAGAGCATCCTTTGGGCACACATGAGTGGGGCAGTAGGTCATGAGACTGGTGTTGGATAAAGCTTTCCACAATCCCTCCTACTCTAGTGCTAGCACTGCAATCACACAGGATGTGTGTTTGTACTGTGTTTCATATTGTGTTTCATACTGTGTTTCATATTCTTACTTAAATTTAGAAAGGTTGTTCCAATTGTCAGCACTCTCATGACCCAGTGTCTCAATTACCATGACTTTCAAAGTGTGTACTTCAGTCTTAATTTAGTGCACGGTTCACAGCCTTCCCTGTTACCACAAGAAAATGTTAGAAACCACAAACAGATACATACTCTTGTTCAGCTGTTGCAAGTTTGCTGCAGTACACTTGCATCACCACAGTACAGAAGCAGCAGCAGGGGAGGCTGCTGTCTGCACCAGCCCTATCCAGCCCAGGACCTTGTGAGGGAATGGCTTTTTATTCCATTACTAAATAGGATGAGTAAAATGGAAAAAAAAAAATCCCTGTTGGCCTTTGAAAGGCATCACAAAATTGACTAAGGAAGCTATTTTATTCTTGTCAAATTTAGTTGGCACCATAATTTTATTTGCATTTGATTCACAGACACAATAAAGGGGAAGATATAACACTAGACAGCGGCAAGTGTTATGTGACAGGAGTATTAATCTCACAAAACAATCACCTGCACCAAGTGACTGGGGTAAGAAATAACAGTCTCTTAGTAGCACGTTGGTGTGTCACACACTTATTACAAACTACAGCACATCATTCCATAAAGAGCTGTTGAAATATTTATTTGAACTATAAATCTTTTTTTTCCCTCAATATAAATACCATCTAAGTTGATGTCAAAGGTTATTTCTTAATATTTCTCTTTCTGTATTGGATCCAGTATTATCAACATAACAATCTCTCTCTCAGTCAGATACAGTATTTCATGTGTTAATAATTTTAATTATTACCACTGAATGTGCATTAATTATCTATGAGCTGTATTTGAAACTCAGATGTTGTTCTTATCCAAACTGCAATCTGGTGGTCACAAGAATGTGTGCGAATGTTGTCTGATTTGATTTACTAACCAAAGAAGAACTCATAATTTCATTAAGAAAAAGCTGAGGAAGGGAAGCTTTCTTCATTAATAAAAACAATTAATGAGTTGCCCAGCTGTGTTACAAAGCAGCCTGCTACTTCTAGGCTGGCACCCTGGCAGACTAATAATCCAGTGCTAATTGGGATATACTAGACGGGACGTTCAGCTTTTGGCTCTTATTTATACTGATCTCCATTCACAAGCAGACTTATTTCAAATTTTTACTTAAAAATAAAATAAAAGCTTGATTTATCCTGAAGCTGGTCAAACCCTTGTGATATGAATGTTTCTGAGGACTCTGAGGAAGGTTTGCCAAGGAAGATCACAGCCTCATGCTGCCAGTGGGGCTGTCTCAAAAAGCATGTACCAGCAGGGGAAGGGGGCTATAATTCCCGTTCCTCCATCCTTGCTCTCTAAACAAACATGGCAAGAAAATAAAAGCATTGCTTAGAGCAAGGAACAGTAAGTTGGGCTCAGGGATCTGATCCTGCAGTAGCTGTGGAGCGAGACTGCTTGCAGGATCTTCAGGGAAACATTAGGGCTTGCTAAACACCTGTGCCTTTTTCCTCCCACCTTGATGGTGCACTACCTACAAACAAGAAAGGTATTGATGCTGAGTGCTTTCCCACAGGGTAAAACCCCCTCTCAGTAGCTGCTTCTTATATTCCCTAAGTGAGAAGAAAAGAAAAGAAAAGAAAGAAAAGAAAAGAAAAGAAAAGAAAAGAAAAGAAAAGAAAAGAAAAGAAAAGAAAAGAAAAGAAAAGAAAAGAAAAGAAAAGAAAAGAAAAGAAAAGAAAAGAAAAGAAAAGAAAAGAAAAGAAAAGAAAAGAAAAGAAAAGAAAAGAAAAGAAAAGAAAAGAAAAGAAAAGAAAAGAAAAGAAAAGGAAAGAAAAGAAAAGGAAAGAAAAGAAAAGGAAAGAAAAGAAAAGGAAAGAAAAGAAAAGGAAAGAAAAGAAAAGGAAAGAAAAGAAAAGGAAAGAAAAGAAAAGGAAAAGGAAAGGAAAGGAAAGGAAAGGAAAGGAAAGGAAAGGAAAGGAAAGGAAAGGAAAGGAAAGGAAAGGAAAGGAAAGGAAAGGAAAGGAAAGGAAAGGAAAGGAAAGGAAAGGAAAGGAAAGGAAAGGAAAGGAAAGGAAAGGAAAGGAAAGGAAAGGAAAGGAAAGGAAAGGAAAGGAAAGGAAAGGAAAGGAAAGGAAAGGAAAGGAAAGGAAAGGAAAGGAAAGGAAAGGAAAGGAAAGGAAAGGAAAGGAAAGGAAAGGAAAGGAAAGGAAAGGAAAGGAAAGGAAAGGAAAGGAAAGGAAAGGAAAGGAAAGGAAAGGAAAGGAAAGGAAAGGAAAGGAAAGGAAAGGAAAGGAAAGGAAAGGAAAGGAAAGGAAAGGAAAGGAAAGGAAAGGAAAGGAAAGAAAAGAAAAGAAAGAAAAGAAAAGAAAAGAAAAGAAAAGAAAAGAAAAGAAAAGAAAAGAAAAGAAAAGAAAAGAAAAGAAAAGAAAAGAAAAGAAAAGAAAAGAAAAGAAAAGAAAAGAAAAGAAAAGAAAAGAAAAGAAAAGAAAAGAAGAGAGAAGAAAAGAGAAGAAAAGGAAAAGAGAAGAGAAGAGAAGAGGAGAGGAGAGAAGAGAAGAGAAGAGAAGAGAAGAGAAGAGAAGAGAAGAGAAGAGAAGAGAAGAGAAGACAAGACAAGACAAGACAAGAGAAGAGAAGAGAAGAGAAGAGAAGAGAAGAGAAGAGAAGAGAAGAGAAGAGAAGAGAAAACCCCAAGAGCAAATCAAAAGCAAAACAGGAAAACAAAAAGTGAACCACAGACACATACCCAAAATCCAAAGTCCCAGGTTATACACTTAGTCCTACTTAAGAGTTACTGTGGCTCCCTAGCCATGTATGTAGCACAGCTCCTTCTTTGCACACCCAAAAGCTCCTCCACACAGACCATTTGAATTTGAGTCAGCTGCTACTGTGAGGCAATCGGATTCCCTAGTATCCTATCTGCAAACACAGTGCCCAGGTTGGTTTGGTACCTTCTGCCTAACTCCAGCTACTTGCTCCAATCTGCATCCTCAGAGCATGCCCAACAGACACCAGCAAAACCTGGGTCATCCCAAAATGCCACCACTTGGCTTGAAACTATTACATTACCTAACTTGCCACCATCTTATTTATTTGCTTGACTCTAGCTTTCAACTGTAGGTGATTAACTAAGCCCTTCATTCATCTTTGGGAAATGAAGTATGGAGCTTTATATTCCTAGCAGTTCTTAGGTGGTTGATGGAACAGATGATTTCTAGTGGGGGGTTCAGAAATACGTCCTTTCCTGACTTACCTCCTACATATAGAGGCATCTGTGTCCTTCTCTGGTGCTCCATCCCAACAAACAAGATCACACAGCAAGTCAGGAAAGAGGTGCTACAGGTCAGGGTGTTCCCTCGCAGTGGTGCAGACATAGTACAACTTACTCTAAGTCAATTAACTCAAACTGGGTGTAAGAGAGTAAAAAGAAGCCATTGTGTCAACTTGGGCATAATTTTCCACTTCTGACTTGTAAATTATTGGCCGTACTCCGTCAGACAGCTCCCGTCCTTTCATGTGAGGCATTCTTTCGATTGGCAAATGAACCAGCCTGGGGCAAACAAACAAAATTACTCCTTGCTTAGTGAAATCATATTTGCCAAGCCACACAACTGAGTAAACATCCTGAAGGAAAACCGTTTGTCATAACCAAATGTATCACAATGTAAATATTATATAAAGAATGTAAATATCCCTTGAAGGTGCCCCATAAATAAAATGATAGCAAAATTAGTTTATTTGCCCAGGTACTGCATCTATAGTATGGTAGTCATCAATCTGTACAGGTAAAATTCAAGCAAAAAGCAATGTAATCGATCAAATCTGAAGCTTTCCTGCAAATGGAGGGAAAATTGCCTTTTAGATGATATACAGTACAGCATAACTGCATGACCATTGACTTTTAATCAGCTGGGACACAGGCAAAGCCCACCAATCATGAAGAATTTCCCTGTTACTGGTGGGAATTTTTTAAAGATTTATTATTTTGCATATGTCTGACCACAGTGTTTCAGTGCATGGTTTCTTTTTGACATTTTTTTTGCTTAACAGCTATAGTTTTACACAATCTGCCCATGCAGCTGTGTAACTGTGCTCAGCACTTGTGAATTACTTCCAAGGTCACTCTTAACTGGCAAAAATATTTCATTTATTGTCTTTTTTTATAGAATAAAGCATGTTATACCACAGCTGGTGAAATACATAGATTAAAATGGAAACTCTAAAGGGCTATCTCTGACCTTCATAGATTTAGGTCAAACCTAGCTATGAAAGTCAGCAACTTCATCTCCAAGAAAAAAATTTAGATCTATCAAAGACTGAACTGAAGGTATCAAGGCTTCATATTTCACATCCATCATATAGCAAATTGGATTACAATCGCAGAAATACACCTTCAAATGACAAACATGGTAGGGAAAAACTAATGTGATCTGGCACGATGAAGAAGCCCTTATGAGATAGTTCCATTATAATACAGTTTCCTCAACGTAATTACTCAAGCACAAAATCTGCATATAATGAAAGACAGTACTTTTCCTATTTGTCCTTGTTATAGATGCCACAAACTATTACTGATCTGCCCAAACAGCCCTGCTGGGTACATGATGAATTGTTTTGTACTAGAAGGCATGGTGACTTGCTTTTGGGGCTACATTTGAGAAAGCCTAATTCCTCCTCCCACTCAAAGGGCAGGTATGAAGGAGGCACCTGGGACAATGTCCTCTCTGCTCTTTGAGCTCTGTTCCCTTGTCCAGGGACATAACTCCTTTGCTCCCACAAATTCCTGGCCTTTGTCATTACTCACTACACAGGCCAAATAGTACCATTTGACAGTCCCTTTTGTCTTCACTCTACTGTACCAGGGCCATGGACAATGCATCTGGCTGTGCCAGGCAAAGCCTCTCAGAAGGGCTGTTATAGCATCGGGATGTGAAACTCTCCTTACTGCCTAACAGAGGAAGCCTTATCCCATGCTGACAGCAGCAAGTGGTCTTACCTGGTGGCTCTGGGCACACCATGCTGTAAGAGTCGGTCCTAAGAAGACAATATTGTCTCAACATTGCCAACGGAGACCTGGAGATGGAGCGTGGTCCCCATGGAAACCAAGACGCAAGTACCCTGGAAAGGAGAACTGCATGGTACGAGGAGTGCTATGCCGCTCCTTGCTACCTGGGACTGAATGGAACAACCTAGATAAGGCTGCATAACTGCTGTCCAGAAGATGGATCACCACCACTGTCATGGCAACGAACCGGGGGAGCTTGAACCTCGGGTGAACTTTCTTCATTGTAATACCATTATAATACAAAAACACACCTCCTGGTCTGAAGCTACCCGCCTCTAAGGTAAACCACACCACCGGCACTCCTCTTTTGGCATGTGTGGTAACCTTGCGCGAGAAGGCGGAGACTGGTAACACGCCATGGACCAGAGGAGGAGCAAGGTGTGTTGCTTGGCATAAAAGATGATTCCTTAGCAACTGAATTTTGAAGATCTTCCCCACCAAGGATCACGACGATCGGAAGGACCGGCGGGACGCTGCCTGGACCTGGGGCCACAGGGACGCCTTGGACCCGCGGTGGTAGCTATAATCCTCTTTCTTTACTTTACCTTTTCTCCCTTTTCTGTCACTCTCATCTATCACATGCCGCTTTACGGGCAAACAATAAAATTGTGCTGTTGATCAAAGCATAACCCCTTGGCGTGGTCGCCTTTGATTTTTGCGCTTCGAGATCATGGTAAACGAACCATCACGAGTCCACTGAGTGGACCGTGACACATGCCATCTCCTGGTGCCCAGGGCTGTGCTAAAAGAGACCCAGTCTCATTTGGGGGAATTCACTGTTAGAACAACAGCCAAACCTCGAGTCATCTGTAAATCTCACCTGCCTGAAATACAGCAGGTGCAGCAGTGCAGCTCACAATGCATCCCCTACCCTGTATTCCATGTCCTTCTTCTCTGTGACAGCTCAGTGGGCTCAGCACAGGGAAGGGGGATGAAGTCTCCCTGTGCTCTCACAGTGACAGGATGCTGGGAGCTGGGTGAGGGAGCAGCTCACCTTCAGCCTGGAGCTGCTAGTGACTCCTCCCAGGGCTAGCTGATAGTGGAGGTATACCACACCCCTGAAATGCTGTATTTTCTGCCCACTCTGCCCAGTCATTAGGTAAAGACTGTCTTTTACAGCATGGCTATTCATTGCCACATACATTGCCATATACATCAATGGAGTCTTGATCTAAGCTAAGGGCTCCAAACTCAACCACAGTTCAAATATAATAAATGACTCAACTACAGGCTTTGTGTGTTTCTGACAGCTTCTTCTTTGGAAAACAAGCCAGGGTAATACCTACGCAACTCAGAGAGTGACTGGGAGGTTGTATTTCTCTTAGTAAGCGGAAGAAAAGCAAACCCTGTTACACTATTTCATCGTCTCTGGAATGTGTAAAGAGCTAGCACACAGGATAGCATAATAACATGCCAGTAAAATTAAAGCACAGATCACAGCTGGAAAAAGCAGGCATTCTGGAGGCACTTTCTATAGTGCCACAAAGATGACAGTTTTATGGTCTTTAAGTAATAGGTTAACAAATGTACTTTACCTTGTATTTCAAATAAGTTTAATAGTAAAAGAGGAAAATCATGAGTTTCTCCCTATTTTGTAGCTGAAGGGCATCAATCATATATAATTTTGAAACTTTTTTTTCAAATGAATTGGAGCTTAAACCACTGCAATAAGAGTTGGCATCTTTTCACTGAGGTACTGTTATAATTTTGTTATATAGCAATGTGAGTTACAAAATGAAATGTTAAAATTACACAGAACAGTAGATAAAGCATTTACCGAAAATCTATCTGGCAAAGAGGGCATGATTTGTTTAAAAGACTGCCTGAACAGATGCAACAAACACAAAATGATGTATCTTCAGCCCACCTTCAATGCTCTGCTTCAGTTTAATTAATTTTCTTCACCTCTTTATGTAAAATCTAGTGTCCGTGAAAATACTGGCAGCCTTAGAGAATGAAATTGTCTACCTGCTGTGGTACAGTGGATTGAAGAGATCACATCTTCGTCTTCTCTATGTTGCCCTACCACTGTGATTCAGAAAACAGCAGAGTCTCATTCACAGTACCTTAGTTGGGAGCAGGGTGTCCCAAGAATAAACAGCATAGCATAGCATAGCACAGCATAGCACAGCACAGCATAGATAGCATAGTGTAGCATAGACACATAGCATAGAATAGGACAGGTCAGGAAGCAGAAGGCAAAGGTGACAGTCATTTTTCTGCCACGCTGTGTAAACCAGGGCAACCACAGACCTGTCCTTTCTATAAATATCACTTTTACTAGTACAGCTGATACTAGCCCAGGCTTGCAGGCATCCACACTCAATACTGAGTTATACTGTCAAAACTGAAGACACTAAGTCTTGGGTTAAGTTCCCTAACAGCCTCAGCACTGGTACCAGTATATTTCCTGGGCTGATGTCTAGGTGGACACCCCACAACCAGGGCAAGTCCACCCCCACAGATGACTGACTTACAAAAAACAGGATCTTTCTGCACTTTGTCCCTGCTTGAATAATTTGAATAATCTGGTGCTTGACAGGCACAAGCAGCAATGCCTGCTGAAGCAGGAGCTGTATGCTGACTGCTGATTTCCCTTTTATTTCCTTTGTCCTGGCATAGCAGTTCTGGGTCCAGCACTGCACAAGTCTTTCTGTGGAGGGTTTGGGACAAAATGAGACCTATGCTACAAGGAGCTACCTTAAGCCTTCTTAGGACAGCTGGCATCCTTACAAGAGGTAGACCAAGCCAGGTTCACCACCATTTGTAACAATGATGTCCATTAGCAGTACTCTTACCACTTTTACAATGATACTACATGACCTACTCTCTCCCTTCCCCAGACTCTCAATTTTTACAAGTAAGCCTTGCCCGTATGCAGCAGATGGGAAAATACAGCAGCTCTCTGCAAGAAGAGCCACAGATCACAGTCTGAATGACTTCATATTTTTATGAAGATCTTCATTGGAAAAGTGCACAGCATTTATCTTACTTATCTTTGAGGTCTGCCAACCGCTTCACTGCCACATGCTGCTGGATTTATCAGGGCCATGGCAGGATGCAACTGAGATGCACTGCCCCCACACATGCTAACAGCCTGACTTTCACGGGGAAGAAGAAGAAATAGATAAGGAAGGACACTTGATTTTCTTGAGAGTTCAAATCCAGATCTGCAAAAGAAAGAAGTCTGGGAACACATGCTAGATAACAAGCAGAAGGTCTGACAGGTGCACAGCTTCTGAGATGGCAAACATAGGCAGTACAAACCTATGGAGGAAAATATCTATTAATTTAGGAACTTGCACCAGCTCACATGAAAGGTACATGGAAGACATATGCTTTTAAAATTTCCCCCAGCCAAAGAACACCTCAGTCTGCCCACAGAGTTGTGGTTTGCTCAGCATAGGCACACTCTTCTTTCTTTCCCCCACCCCACACTATAATATTTTTCTTCTTTTCTTTACAGCTGTTATGTAGAGCGAGATCAGCCCCTGGCTTAAGCAAGCCCTTGTGTGACACATCTCTGAAGAAGTATCCTGCACGCTTGCCCTGCTTTTACACTCCCTTCTGGACAGATGCTATTACCTACTTCTGGACACAAGATGCTGGGCTACACAAACATTTCATGAGCTATCCTGACCTCATGATGAATATCAGCTCATTGCAGTGCAGTGTAGCCATAAGATTTCCATGATGCCACTCAGTCTCCCTATTAGTAGTCCTCCTCTAAACCTCTCTTTGCAGATGTACAGCATCAGCTACTCAAGCGATATCCACTGACATGTGACAGACACTGCTGCCGGGGCCAGCCCGTGCCCCTGGGATCTGCTTTCAGCTGAGGCCCAGCTGTGGGACCCAGTCAGAGCTGCAACCCCTGCCACCTCACAGTCCTGCCTGTGCCAGCCAAGGGGCCCCGGATCAGGGCCTTTCCTTAATCCTGTTGAGACTTTGCTGAAGCATGATCAAAAGGAGCTACTTCATTATTATTTATTGCCCTCTTTCCTCCTTCCATATTAAGATAAAAGCGATGGCAGTGTAAGTATAAACTACTGTCTCACATCACTTTGGTATACCTCAAGGTACTAATCCCTAGCAAAGGAGGAGAATTTAGTACCTTCCAGGAATTTAACTGCTATGATGTACAGTCGACAGTCATGTAAAAAGCCCAAGTGTCCCTCTTTCACACATGTTTAGGAAAGAGTTTCCCAGAGGACAGGAGAACATTTTCCTCTAAATCTCCATCTTCATAAACATTTTCCTCCCTCTGTTGATAGTTGTTTGTAAAAAATTGTTTTCCATGTTTCTATTAGCAATAAATGTCTGGCAAATGTATAGAGCTACACCGTGTAAGAACTTGTCATTCTTTCTGTTTCTTTCTTAAAAATACAAAGCAAATCCAATTTCAAATGTTGTTCAGAAATTACAGGAACATAAACACGCTGGGCACATTTGTCTCGTGGATAAGGTCTCATACACACCGGGTGAGGTTCTGGTTCAAGGCGCAACATATCAGGAGTATTAAAGTGGCTGCACATAAACACTTTTTTTGATCATAAACTTTATACAACATTAGGGATTCAGCTTACATTTTCTGTAACTTAATTAAGAATGAGCCACAGATGTGTTTTCAGATATGAATTTCTCTGAGATAGGAATGCTGAAATCTAGTATGCAAGGTATGGTCGTCTGTCTAACCAAAACATGCTCAGACAAAATTAGTCTTATTAAAAAAATCTAACACTCTAGATCTAGATATAGCTTTATTGTTACTCATTATTCTGCAATTTAATTCTGCTAATTGTTAGGCCTGTATTTAGTAACACAACTGTGCAATGGCATGCAAATTTTGTCCATGCACTTTTGCCTTTTTGTTCTGCAAATATATCATTTGCAGGAGTTATCACCTAGAAAGAGAAGGGAACTGCATTCCTATGTGCTACCTAGTGCTTGTTGGCTCCGTAACCCAAACCACAAATTTTTGAAACCTTGCTTGTCTGCAGAGATGTACAAGCCACTGGGCTACAGGTTGCCTGAAATATGACTGATACCATTTATGTTTCCAGGGTCAGATAAAGAGATTTTTTTTGTAAATAGCAGAAACAGATAGATACACATGTCCAGCGTGCAGCTACGCAGGTTTTTTGAGGGGTACAACTTAAGTCACAGTTCAGTCCTCATTATTTCCAATTCATTTGGTGACCTGCAGCTGGCAGCAAGATCTGCATCACCAGTGAAACCCAGCCAGGGCCATTTCTGAACAGTGGTACATGTACCAAACACATCTTGACACTCCTTTGAGGAGCAAGTGGGAAAACACCACTTTGAAAAACTGGAGAAAACTTTCCATTGACATTAAACTGCCAAGGATTTGAGAAGACATATTTTTCCTTGGGTTCCTGGGCAGTCTTGTCTCACAGAGCTCTCCTGGAAGGACTTGCTGGAATTAAGGATTTGCAACCCTGTCTCCTCTGGACTAGACTGGAAAATACCATGAGAGCAAAACCAAAAAGAAAAATAAAAAAAAGAGATTAAAGGAAAAAAGTGTATGTGGTAGGCAGAAAAAAACAAGGTTAATTTATTTACAATGGACACGCCACACAAAGCACAGCTGTATTATTGGTATGCAGAAAATACTATTTCCCTAAAAGAGTGTGAGAAAACCCTTAAAGACCAAATAGCAGCAAACTGGAAACCCAAGACTTGCCTGTAAACAGGAGACAAACATCTCACAATTAAAGAGAGTCCTATATCAGTACAGTAGCATTCAAAACAGAAGGGTTTCCGTTGACTTTGGTGGGCTTTGCCTCAAATCTTGTTATTTTGAGTCAGTTCATCATTGGAAATAAAAAGATCTCTATTGTTCAGAAACAACTGAAGAAACTCTGCTGTTGGTATGCTCCACTGAGGCAATCATCAGGAGAAAAACGTGCCGTCCTTTCCTTCCCTCTGG
Organism: Theristicus caerulescens; assembly: GCA_020745775.1. NCBI lineage: Eukaryota > Metazoa > Chordata > Aves > Pelecaniformes > Threskiornithidae > Theristicus > Theristicus caerulescens. Next base: position 107,439,997 of record CM036559.1, read on the forward strand.
CAATCCCTGGAGAAAACAATGACTGTTTCCAGCCATCAGTCCCAACATATTTACAATTTACTTTCCTTATATATACATGAATTAGACCTTTGTGTCAATATCTCATATTTTTAGTTTACCTAATGTTATTACTGTACCTATTTATGTCCTAAAAAATCCCTAATTAATCAAATTATCCATCTAGTCTGATTACTAGTGGTAACTGACCCTAGAGGTTGATTAATACCTTCTCAAATTATTCAGGAAGGCTCTTGAAAGAGCCTACAAAATTTACCCTTTTTGCAACCACAAAGTGCTTTACGAGGCCCACAGCTGCCTGAGGGTTGAATATAATCAATAATCCATAAAGATAATTGTTCCCACATGATTGGTGAACAACCTCAAGCTGAGTGCATAAGGGCTAACACAGTAATTGATGTTTTTGTTGGGTTTCTACACTTAATGCAATTTGTCTTGAACAAGCCAACTCATCCCTTCTGTTGGACAGTAAATATAGATATAAGCTTTCCTCCAGGGTATTTCACCTAAAGGGAAAACATACTTTATGCTCTGTTGTTAGTTAAAAGCCTGAGTTTAGAATAATTTACATTTTAATTGACCAAGATATCGTAACTAATAACACTAATACTTTACAGGCATATAGTAACTCCCATCTCATATGTTCTTCCGAGTGATTAACTTTCCAGCATTGCTTTGAGGCAGTTAATTATATTTATCCCAATTTTACAGATGAGAAAATCATTACAGACAATGTCATGTGTTCAAAAGCATTGAGTCAGGATTACAAATCAGGCAATTGTCTTAGAAATGCTAAGACACTAATTTTTAAAATGTTGGGGGTTTTTTTTTGTAAGATTTTCGTGTTTTCAGCTTCTAGTGGGCTCAGCAGTCTTAACATTAGGGCTTTCTCCAAAACGTTAAGAGGTAAAAACTCCAAGGAAACTTGAACACCTTTCTGATATCACACAATTTGAAACTTTAAGGGAAGGAAAAAATATGATGGGGCTCACTGTGAAACAGTGAGAGGAAAGTCAAAGTTTGCTAGAGTAAACCAGAACTCAGATCTCTCAGCAATTGTGTCTTTTTTTATTCTTAAATTCATCAAACATGCCACAGGAGTACAGCTTATTCTCTGTTTTGGTCCCTTGGACTTTCCCATCCTGTAGAGGAATTTCAGCAACAACATTTCTGGGTTTAGATTTAACTCTGCAAGATTAGCATGCATGAAACACAAGCAGCACCATCACTGAGTGACTCAAACCCAAGTGTCCTCTCCATGTTCATGCGCTGGCTGGCTCCAGCCCTCACATAGGCTTCATGGGGTGGCCTCTCTGCATCTCCAGGGCTGCCCCGAGCAGGCTGCACTGCAAGCACTGGGGCTGCTGCCAAGGACACCGTTGCAGGGTTTCTTGGCTTGCCAAGCCACCAAGAACCACTGGCAGGTGGGCACATCAGCAAGGGAAATAAGCACAGTTATTTAGAACAGTGAATATATGGCCATTCAAGCTCTCATTAATCTTATTAGAGTGCAATACTTCCAATTACCTTAGCTAAAATGGTACTTCCCTATATCACTGCTGACTGCACTACATGGAGATAATTCCTGAAGCTATTTTTCTTCAGAGAGATCCTCAGAGACTTAGAGAGATGGAGAGGGACAGTGAAACTAAGCTGTGGATGTTTTCTCTTTCTGGAAGGAACAAGGCTCATAAGCAAGCACAGAAAAAGCTATTAACCCAAGATTCAATTATTACCAATAAACAGGAAGTGTTACCAAACTATTATAAATGTACCAAAACCTTTAATTACATATATATGTTCAAAATCTAAAAAGAAGAAAATAACTTCACAAGAAGCCAGCGAATTACTGAAGGTTGGTTGTGTCTTTTGGAAGAATACAAGTCTGATGCTTCCTCTTGTTCCTCTTGCGTCTTTCTCATCCTACACTTTTGCCTCTTCATTTCCCTTCCTGAGATCTGCAGACATTAATATTTTTCCCTGACAATGTCTCATCACGTTTGGTAGAGGAGAAAAAGGTTTCTGCTTGACTTTACAAATCTTAGGTGATACCACAATCCCAGAGTTTTTCAATAATTTTGGGGTTTTGGTTTTTTTTTTCTCCCTCTTTAATCTTCCCCACAGGTCTGTAAGACTTTCCTCTCGAGAGTACTTTGTTGCTGCACCTTCTGTACTTTGCAATGCTCACAGTCAGATTTATTAAAACAGCAGCACTCAGGTTGTTCCCTTCTTGCTCCAGGTCTTTGCAGGTCTCCACATTGGCTTATCAAAAAGAAGATGAACCTACTAGCCAGTTCAATAATACTTCATTACCAAAAATGCTTTACATCATTGACTAGTGATGACGGTACCAGCCAGAGAAACAGCATTGTCCTTCAGGTCCTTGAAATATTCAAGTGTCCTTAACAACCAAAGGTGAAGGATTACATCAGCCTCCATCAGCAGCGGTAGAGCTGTGCCCATCTTTGAACTGCAAATCACTGATCTAACAAGGGAAAAAAAAAATCTATTTGTCTGCTCCTGCAGTTACAAATCAAACATCAGGAGAAGACTGTAGCCCTTTTGACTAAGCTGGCACCTCGCTGTGGTCACACAGTGCTTTCCTGTGATCACAAACTCTGAACTCACACACTCTTTTGTTACCATCTCAACTTCCCCTTTTATTATTAGCCTTTTAGCTGTCCTGAAGAAGTCTGTGTCTTTTTATTTATTCCATAGTATGCAGAGCAAACACTTGATGATGTAAACGAATAAATTTTGTTAATTTGTAGATGCCTTTTGTGGCAAGAAAAACGAAATACTTGATGAGACATTTTAGCAGTGATGGCAACAATTTTCCTAGTTTTGGGATCCTTGCTGTTACCTATCTTTATGTTGCCTTCTAGATATGGCAGAGATTTTAACCTCTGTAATTACATGGCGGGGGGGGGGGGGGGGGAGGGAATCCACAGAAGCAGATATAAGGTTTAAACTAATTAAGGCCAAAAATATGACTTGCAATGTTCCCCAGCACTGCCACCTTTCTGTTTTTCAGCACATAAGCCCATTTAATTGCATATCAAATACTAGGGAAGCCTCCTGACTATTGTGCTCCACATATCTACTGTAACCTCTCTGATAATTTAATCACAGATTCTTTTTTCACATACTAGTAGCTTTGACAACCTGAACCAGTGGAAATGTTTCTTACCCACCATAAAAAATTCCAGCACTGTCCTTAGCGAAAACTGTAATAATACAAAGTTCACGGACGTAAAAGGTATACACCTTAAGTAAACATGAATGATGAAAAAAATTATTTTGCTTGTTTGAGAAAATTAGTACTTTTAAAGTAGGTTGAGTATATTAAGGTGGCCTACCAATTCTCTACCAGATTATGGACCAAATTTTACTTATTTCATCAACATAGGTAGACCTACTGAAGTCCTGGGATCTTCAGATTTCATTTTATTTTGTTATTGCAGAAGAGAAGCATTTAGTTTTGCCAAATATACCAGCGTATAATGTTATTTCCTTTCCCAAAGTAAAAGATATTTGGAGGAATATAGAAGTCGTGCTCTTTGGAGATTCTGTTCCTTGCTTCTGACCTTGCTATGTGTATTTTAGGCAAAACAGACATGCCCAGGTTGATATTTATTGGTGTACCTTAGCAGAAACAGAGTACCATGAATTAAAGGTCTCTTTAATCCAGTGAAGGAAAGGAGAATGAAAAACTTCCTAGAAGATGAAGACAGTAAAATTCAGAGAGAACTATGGGATATCATTCCACTGCTTAAAAGTAGCTTGAAAAACAGGAGTCTTCACATCAGCCCTGTATTTAACATTCCTCTGCAAATCACAAATCAGTCCTGTCTGCCCTTGCACTCCAACAGATCTAACTCCTTCTGTCCCACCCTCACCTCAGCTTTTAAATAATTTATTTCCTCCCTCATCCCACCGGTGGGGGTGAGCGAGCGGCTGCGTGGTGCTTAGCTGCTGGCTGGGGTTAAACCACGACACTCCCCAACAACCTTACCTTTCCCCCGCTCCCCTGTTTCTTGCTCTCTCCCAGTGTTCCCTTCAAAGATCTGTATTGCCCTATTTCCTGCACTGCTGCGTCAGCACACCCTTGGCACGGTACCACCTCTGCTGGGACATTGTCCTGTTTCCCCTTCCTTGATGTGCTCTAATTGAGACTAGGTGCCTTTATGGAAGATACGTTTTAACTGATAGAAGTGTACTAAACAGTGGTAACAGGGTCTTTGTCATAAAGTGATGCCTTCATCTAATATAGTCCCAGCCTCCATCTATTTTCACCTCAGGAGCTTCCTGAGCTGGATGTGGTACGTATTTAGGAATTGTCAATGTATTTCTCTTCCATGGACTGGTCCGGTCTCCCCTTTAAGCCTGTGGCTTTAGCATCCACAACGGACATAGGCACTTTGTTCACAGGCTGACTACCCACTGAGTGAAATACATCTCTTTTTTTTTTTATTTTTAACCTGCCTCATACAATCTCTGTTAAAAGCCTCTATGACTCGTATTGGAAGAAGCGATGAATATATCAGCCCCTATCCTCCTCTTCACACTGCTCATGATTTTTTGTCCCTCTGTCTTATCCCCTCCTGTATGGGCTTCTTTCCCAGTACCGAAGAGTGCTGGTTTACTTAGTTGGTGCTCACATGGAAGTTATTCAATACCCATAATAATTTTTGCTGCCCTTCACAGAACCTTTTTCAGCTCCTTTTGAAAATGAGGGGACCTGTGCTTTACGCAATACTTACTTATGATGTGGGCAAAACATGAGTTCATACAATGGCATTATGACATTTTCTGGCTTGTTCTCTATTTTCTTCTAATGATCCTTAACATTTGCATTTGCTTCTTTGACCACTACTGAGCACTGAGACTGATGTTTTCATGGGAATATTTATTATAACCTCAAGATCTTACTCTTGAGAGGTAATGGTCAGCTAAAAGGCCATCATTTCATACGCAAAGTTAGGTTTTTTTTCCACTGTGCATCACTTTCATTTATCAACACTGAATTTCACCTTCCATTTTATTCTCCAGTCTCATAAGACCTTTCTGCCAGTCTTCACATTCAGCCCTTGCCCTTGTTCTTAGTCCTGCTATGAATAATTTTGCAAGACCAGCAACCTTTGTCATGACATTGTTCATCCTTTCCTCCAGATTGTTTATGAATATGTTGGACAGCCCAAGTGCCCATTCAGACCTCGACAGGAATCCACCAGTGACTTCCTTCCACTGTGCTCACTCCCTCCAAAAATTTACTCAAACTTTCAGTTTAAAACAATCAGCAATATAAGGACTGTCTTTTTTATTCCATGACACAGTTTCCTTAAACATTTTTTGCAAGAATCTGTTGAAAACCTTTCAGGACTCCAAATGGGGTCTCTCAGCCAGACCATCACATCCACATTCCCATTGTCTCCCCTAAGGAACTTCAGCAGGTATCTATAAGGCAAAACCTCTCCTTACTGAGGCCACATCAATGCTTCTGAAGTAGATGGGACTTATCCAGAATGTTCGCTAATGCTGATCCTTATGTATTTTGCATTAATTTCCCCTGTTCAGAGGTTGGGCATCAGCCCTATTGTTCCCTGGCACTCTTTTTAAAAACTGGGGGTCAGTGAGATCCTGGTGGCTAAGTTAGGTATAACTCAGTGATCCTCCATTCCTCCATCCTAATGTTTTATGAATCTGTACATCAAATGCCAGATTTTGACAAAAGGAACCCCCCCCAACCACCTGCTCTGTTCTTTTCTACTATATAAAGATCAATTGTATATTGGAAATTATTAATTCTTAGATCATTGCTTTTGGACTATGATTTGGAAGTACACATATATCTTAAATATCCCTACTGCTGAATCCAAGAACAGATTGGGGGTTTTCGTCTGAAAGGCTGAACATTGGTACATTGCTGTTAGCCAAGCTCAAAGCCCTCATCTATTAAAAAAAAACAATTTCATTGTGAAATTGGGATATTTTAAACAAAACTTCTCATTATTCTCCATACAACTGCTCTATCACATGCTCAATATTTACTAGCAGATGTGACAAAAACTTTTTGAGCAGGTTTTACAACTTGTTAAAAACAATAGCTAGGGGAGAAGTGTTAGTGTACCAAGCAGCTGTCTACTGAAATTGGTCTTAATTTAAGTAATCAACAAGGCATTTATTGTTATAGCATGCACCTGTGTTTGTATAGTTCTGTTCACCTATGCATACTTTATCCTTAAAGACAAAACTGCTAGTTAGTAGGAAACAGGCATACAAATGCATGGACTACAGCTAGCTAGGAGCGCCACCCAAGAAGGTGTAAGTTAGATAACGTAAGTGTTAGGGCTGGTGGACAACAAAGACTTATTCACACGCAATTCTGTCAACTAGACTTTTTTAAAGTCTTCCTTAAAACTAAAGGATCATCAGAATCTCAGAGAAAATTAAGACTTCTGGGGAAAGAAAAAATCAATTTGGGATTTCCAAAAAGCTCTGAGACACTCAAAATGCTGTCTTTCAATTGTGCTGTTCAGATTTTTTTTAATGTCAATATTTGAATAATAGTGAAATAAGTATATATGAAATTATATATAGATATACACAATGTAATATAAGCATAATATTGCCACAAAAAGAAATAACAAAAAAAAAATCTTGGAAGTAAAACGTTCAACTTTTTCCCCGTAAAAGGTTTGCAAAAATCAGCACTTTCTTATAAAACATTCTTATGTTAGCAGAATGGATTTTTTTTCTAGGAAGACCATTCTATTAAAAAAACCCCTGGATTTATTATCTGATCACTTTACTTGACTATACTCACCTCTGTATCTGAGCAGCTCACAAACATTTCTTTTCTGTGTTCTTTTTTCCTACCCATGACAAGCACTTTCCTTCCTGGACTTTAATTACTGTCATTTTCCATGGGGAAGGATATCTGTATGGGGAATACTTGATCTCCCAAAAAGGCAGACCATAAACTTACTGCAGGACTCTAGATGCAGAAAAATTCAGCTAGAAAGACAAAGAAGGAGGATTAATACAATCCAACTTAGTCGTGTAGAGTCATTCTTTGGGGAATAGTGAAAGACAGACATTTAGGAGCCAGTTTACATCCCATATAACAATGCAGATTGGAGCCTTCCCATCTCCCCTGATTAGAGGAGGAGCCTACACATTTATCCCAGGTGGTGTGCTGTGATGTTAAATACCGAAGAGCTGTAAAGAGAGAGGATGAATTCCAGATGTACTGGCAAGCACCAATAACCCCATTAATTTACAGAAGAGCTGCAACTTATAGCACAACTGAATGTAGAGCCTAGTGCTGTCCCTCCACTCCAATAAAGTGCCTGCGTACCACTGGTGAAGAAGGGCTCAGTATTGATGTTGCTCTTGAATTAGAAGGCAGCTAATCCATGCAAAGCACTGAACCAAACCTAGTCTCGCAAATTAACCTTTAGGGAAGGAATTACTTCTGTTGCACAGAAGAAAAGCTCTCTGCAAAACGGGGAAGAAACTGAACTGTGAAACTCTAAATCTCCAACTAACATGATGACCTTTGGGTTCTAATAATTTTAGCAGATTTTAATATGACATGTGGCATTTTTTAACCTTTGAGGTTTTCTACTAATCAAATTCTTGCAGTATGTTAAAGATGCAGGATTTTACAGGTTAAATGACTTTGCCAGAAAAGAACATATTCCAGATTTAGTGTTCTTTGAGCACCACAGTACAGAATACAGAATTACTTTGTAATGGTTCAACCACATAAATTTCTACGTCTGGTTTATGTGATTTATTTTTAAGGCTGGAGTTTATGATTACCATGCCATTCTTCACACCTTTATAGTCAAAGCTCTATCAGTGGTTTTACTTTAAATTGTGTTCTTCAAGGCTATATTATTTTATATGTTGGTACTGCTACATCTCAACACACAACCAGGAAGCTCAGTGACTCAAGACTGTGTAGCGTGCGTGTAAACTTCAGAAGAGTGGACAAGGAGTCCCTCTGGGCTTCCCTCTGTGACTTTTAAGTCACGGGAGACATCCCAGGAGGTGACTGTTCCTGCTGACCACCTAGCTGGCCCCAAACATTGCTTTCATGAGCCAGTTCTCATAATGTCATTGAGTGATCTCTAACTCTTCGGAATTAAGGGAGCAATTTTTATACCCAAATCAGGAGAAGCAACTCTCCCACCAGTGTGTTCTGTAGCCGTGAAAGTCTGGAGTCGGGGACAGCTTCGGGCTTTCCAGAACATGCTGTTATGCAGGATGTCAGAGCCCTGGCTTTTCAAAATGTCACAGCTCCTTAAGGAAGCTATTAATTTTTTCAGCACCACAACTGAAAGAGTTTCTACCTCCCTGCCAATAACGTATTCACTGGAAACCAGGGGGGAGGGACTGTTCCTGGAAGGGTTTCCAAATTATGTAGCTTAATACATTTTTTTTACAGCTGTCACTTAATAGTTTGCTTAATGGAAAGGTATTTTTTTTCCTGTACAACCATGCGAGGTATTCCTGAGAGAGCACAGGACTGATCTTCAGGAGACTTGAAATGACATTGTTAATAAATCCAGCCATAAGACAGGCACACCGTGTGTTTTAGTAATCCGCTAATGACTGCTCTCCTGGGAGTGGTGAGGCGCTGGGCCTGCTGTGTCCCACAGCAAGTCGACTGAGAAAAACAGGAGTGGATGCCTTGGTCTGCTTGCTGCTTGTCCTCTCTCTATTCTCCCGCCCTCCCCAGGGAAAAGTACGTAACTGGGAAAGCGCAGAGCCTTGCTTAGCTCACTTCTGTCTCTTCCCTGTCCTGGGGCAGGCCTGAGAGCACCTGGCAGAGATGCTAAATGATGCTGACTCCACTGATGCTGCCGGGGAAGACAGCCTGAAGCACACACAATAAAGCCACCTCCAGAGCACCTTGTGAGTGGGGGAATGATGGGGGCCAAGTCATTACCCCCCCCAATAAAATATCATTTGAAGCCAATGTTCTAACATGCAGTCACCTGTGTTTAATTAGGGAAATAATCAAATAGGTACTTTACCTAAGATTAGCTCTAGGATATTCTTGCACAGGCAGAAATTTAGAAGTAAAATGGTTGCATGCAATTAGTACAACTTGTTCTGACCTAGCTGTCTGAACCAGTCAGTCACAATGCATCTGAGCTGCCAAGGAGCAGTGGAAATAGAAACACCAATTGATCAACAGATGAATTTATAAGCATTGAGAGTGAGATTTTCACAGGAAAAATATATTTGGGGCTTAGCGCATCAGCTGGGCATCAGGTCTCATTTCAAACCTTTCCTTGCCTGTGGCTTTGAGTCTGGTGGAAGGATGGATTTCCAGATCGTTATGTCCTGTGCAGAAGGACACTGTTGAGAAAGGTGGTGTCGGCAGAAGTGTTGAGCATGCCTTGCAGGCTCCAGCCATCCAGAGACACACAATGTCAGGGGAAAGGGGGCAGGCTGGCATCTTTCACAGCCCTTGGCAAACACTCTTGAACTCTGGTAATAAGGACAGAGCTTTTGCTCTTATTTTGCCAGTTCCACCTCCCCATGTACAGAAATGCCTGCACACCCAGCAAATGCAGACACTGGTACCATAAATACTTCACCATACATACTTCACTTTGTGTGTTCAAAATCTCTTCTCATTTTTGTTTGTATGTATGTTTCGTCTTGATTGAAGGAAATCTTAAACAATACTGAACAGAAAAAAATAAGAACATTCAGTTGATTTGCAAAATAGCATGTCATTCAGTAACTGTACACAGCCTGCACCATAGCATCTGAAACTAGATAGTTGGGTGTATTCCTATTTGCAGAGAATACTTTTATTAGCTATATAATGCTGATACACAGATGACAGACAGGAATGTGAAAAGCAAGGACTGAAGATTCAGAAAGAATAAAGAGAAGATTAAACCTCATATTGGGCTCCACTGAAAATGAAAAAAATCAGAAGATAAAAAAGGAGAAAAACTTTTAAGGAGGGTGTCTGCTCCTGTGACTACCTGTTGCATGCTCTTGAGGACCAGGAAGCTAAGATGGAGGGAAGAATCACAGCCATGTGAAAAGGAGAAGATTTGGAATGGCTGAAGAGCATCATAAAGAGGAAGTACCCTCTTCTACTTGAAAAGAAGAAAATGTAACAATATGTCATAGAAATAAAGCGACAATAATGATCTGCATCTGCATTCAGCCGTCCTTGTTGCACATAGAGCGCGGGTGCTACAGCTGTCACCCTTCGGCACAGTGCGTAGCTCCAGGAGGCTCCCAGGGCACCCAGGATGCCCCACTTTGTCTTATCTGTCAGCTCATGGAGGCAGCTTAGATGTTAATGAAAGTTTTTGCACTGGTAAACAGAGAAGGCAAAAGACTCTCTGGAGACATTTCTATGTTAGAAAATATGTAGGATCATCTAGAAATAAGATGCTGAAAATTCAGGCAGTATGGGAAGCAGCCTTCTGACATGAGTGTCTAGTGCTCCCTCACCAAGTTTGCTGATGACACCAAACTGAGTGGTGAGGTGAACACATCAGAAGAGAGAGACATCTTACAGAGCAACCTGGACAGGCTGAAAGAGTGGGCTAGCAAGAACTGTATGAAGTTTAACAAAGACAAGTGCAAAAAGTCCTGCACCTGGGACAAAATAACCAAAGAGCTCAGTACAGGCTAGGATCTATGTGGCTGGGGAGAACCTTGCTGAAAGGGACCTGGGGGTCCTGGTGGACAACAAGCTGAACATGAGTCAGCAGTGCACCGCTGCAGCAATGAAGGCAAATTGGCTCCTGGGCTGCATCTGCAGGGGCATTACTAGCAGAGATAGAGATGTGATCGTCCCACTCTACTCAGTGCTTGTCAGGCTGTACCTGGAGTACTATGTCCAGGGCTGGTCCCCACAATTCAAGAAGGATGAGAAGGATGAAGGTCCAAAGCTGGGGGGGGGGGGGGGGGAGGGGGGAGGATGATCAAAGGGCTAGAGAAGCTACCCTATAGAGGAAAGACTGAAAGAGTCAGGTCTTTTCTCTGTAGAGAAGAGAAGGGTCAGGGGGGATCTCATTGCAGTATTCCAGTACTTAAAGGGTGGCTACAAAGAGGATGGAGGTTCTCTGTTTACAAGGAGTCACATGGAGAAGACAAGGTGTAATGGGTATGGTTTGCACCAGGAGAGGTTTCATCTCAACATAAGAAAGAATTTTTTTACAGTGAGAACAATCAATCCCTGGAACAACCCTCCCAGGGATGTGGTAGAGTCCCCATCACTGGAGATTTTCAAGATGCAACTGGACAGGGTGCTAGATAATCTCATCTAGGCTCCCTTTCCCGTGAGAAGTTGAACCAGATGATCTTTGGAGGTCCTGTTCAACCTGGGCTGTTCTATGACTCTGTTGCATTCTGTAATGCTGGAAATAGCAAAGCAACAATCCCAAACAGTGCTATAGTACCAGGGGTAGGATGAGGGAAATGGGGGAAGGAGTTTCCAGCCTTTTTCAACTCCAGTAAACAACAATAAACCACCAAAAGTGAGTAAATGCTTCACAGCAGAACCCTCCAGCATGGGAAGGGAAAAGAAGAAAAGCAGGGGAAATTGGAGGGACTGTGAGGTTCTTTCTCCAACAATACCCAGAAACAGCCGCCCATGTAAGTTTACTGTTCTGGGGCTGCCCAACTTTGTAAATGTGATAGAACATTTCTACCAATAAAAGTTATGCAGGTATGAATATTCTGCAACTGGCATTACTGTATATAAAACACCTGGAATAAATTATGAAAGCCAATTGTCCTGAGGCATCAATCATTTTTAATTCAGTTATCTGAGCAGCTAACTGCACCTATAAGTTATTTCAAATACTAGAAGTCTTCTCAAAAACAATGGCTGTTTGTTTTGTAAGTGTTTATGTTTGGTACCCCACAGAAACACAATATTTTAAAATCCACATTGTAAAGTTGATGAAAACCTTGAAGAATCAGTAATGAAAGAACAGAAAGCAGCAAAGTAATTTTATTTTATTACAGTCATTTATAGACCTCAGCTGAAATCAGATGCCATTATACTAGCTACTACCCCAGTGGGCAGGAAGCACTACTTCCCTCATGAAGAATTTACTATCTAAAATAATAAAATAAACAAAAGATGAGATTGATCTAATGTAACTTCAGCCATGTAAAAATGAGGATTGAGATCTAAGATAGGTGTCCAGGCTTCTCCAAAGCACAATGGGAAGAGAGAAACTCTTCCAGAGACAAGTAATTTACTTTACCCACCTCAGACATGTCTCTTCAGATTAAGCATACTATCCTGAGCAGCTTCCCATCCCTTCCTTCTCTTCCCGTCTCTCTCCATTGACTACAGAGAGATCTCTCTCTCAAATTAGATACCCAACTCATGGATGGCCAAGTTAAGTGAGATCCAGAATGACTTGCCGCATGTTTATGAAGTGGGCTAGCAGCAGCAGGGTGATGTGAATGCCCACATCCCCTGCGTGTGGGTAGGGAAGCCTGGGCACAGAGCATGTAGTTGGTGAACAGGTGAAGCTCATGCCAGAAGGAGGACACGGTGAAATTGAGAGCAGAATTTGGGAGTCTGTGCAGGACCAGATGGCTACAGTTACTGTTACTGGTTGGCAACATTGGTGTCAAAGAACCTTCATCTGATTTCCTAAAGTTACTGTGCTCTTGGGCCAAATGTATCCTGATATGTGTTCATATATTTTTCTGACACATTTGAGCTGTTACATTTTGGCTTGGATCTTTCAGTGCTCCTAGAATAAATAGCACAATATACAATGATAATGCTAAGATTCAATACCCCTGAACAGAAGTTGAAAAATGAAAAGAAGCATCAGGAGGGAAATATGTAAAAAAAGTTCTAAATTTTTGAAGTATATGCAAATCCAGAAAGCCTCACGCAAAAAAACTCTTTAAAATTATTGGAAATCAAAGAAGGACATCAAACAAGCTGAAAGTATGAGTTAGGTTCTCTACTACCTCAGTATAGGCATCACTTGAGATTTGTGTATCATCACATCCAAGACCAAACTGATAGTGAGTAAGAGGTATTTTCCATGTACTTTTCCAGATCTTACAGTCTGGGGAACAAGGAATAGGAGAAGAAACAAAACTCTGTCTGACTATAACTGAGGAATTTTTATTTTTTCATTATTATATTCATATCTATTTTCCATTTTCTTCATAGAATCATAGAATCATTTAGGTTGAAAAAGACCTTTAAGATCATCGAGTCCAACCATTAACCTAGCATTGTCAAGTTCACCACTAAACCATGTCCCCAAGCACTACATCTACACATCTTTTAAATACCCCCAGGGATGATGACTCAACCACTTCCCTGGGCAGCCTGTTCCAGTGCTTGACAGCCCTTTTGGTGAAGAAATTTTTCCTCATATCCAATATAAACCTCCCCTGGCACAACTTGAGGCCATTTCCTCTTGTCCTATTGCTTGTTACTTGGGAGAAGAGACTAACCCCCACCTCGCTACAACCTCCTTTCAGGTAGTTGTAAAGAGCGATAAGGTCTCCCCTGAGCCTCCTCTTCTCCAAACAAAACAACCCCAGTTCCCTCAGCCGCTCCTCATAAGACTTGTTCTCTAGACCCTTCACCAGCTTCGTTGCTCTTATTTGGGCACGCTCCAGCACCTCAATGTCCTTCTTGTGTAGGAGTTGCCCAAAACTGAACACAGTATTCAAGGTGCAGCCTCACCAGTGCTGAGCACAAAGGGTTTACAAGCCATTAGTGCAAGAGGCAGAAAAAAATATTGACAATTTTACCAGAGTTTCACTTTTACCTGGCCCTGCCTTCCACAATCCACTACTACTGTTTCATTCTGGGATGAGGTGCATGCAAAATGTCTAAAATAAAACCAGCAGAAAATAATTTTAAAAATCGATACAGAAATAGCAGAACTGACAAATCACAAGCTTAATGGCTGCTACCCGCAGTTTCACTGTACACCATTTGGGACAATGTTTCCCCGCATCACCTTATTGCTTTTTTTAAGGCCTGTCCTTGCAATTTACAATCCACAAGACTGCTGAGCTCTGTGGAGACATTAATTTGCACGCTCTTCAAGGCACAGACTTTGTCTTTATTTCTGTGAGGCACACAGGACACTATCAGCACTATACAAATATTAACTGAGATAACGTAACAACAACTCCTCCACAAGAGGTGCATTAAGGTGGATTTAAGGTTCTCCAAATGTCTTCCATTACAATGGACAAACAAGTAACACATTAAGCAGCCAGTTCTCATCCCACACAGGACCAGCCTTAAGGGATTACCCAGTACCATCACATTTCTCACTGACACCAAACACTACCAACATCTCCAGCATGCACGCACTTTCAATTCAACAGTTATCATCACCCTCAGTGCACACATCAAATAGCTGAAAAGGCCCTGCAAGTCATCAATACATAAATGTGCTTTGCAACATCGGCTAGGGTAATGGAGCGCCTAATTCTGGCACTGCTTCCAAGGTGATAAAAATCTAAGTAGTGGAAGAGATGTATTGAGTAAAATAAAGCTCACAGTTAAGAAACGTCAAGGTTCTTTATGGAATTTGTTGAATTAAATTAATCCTATTGAATTACAAAAAGCAAGGAGCTCACGTAGTTCCATCCATGCCTGGGGCCAAGTAGGAGAAACTCAGACTGAGACCAAATCAATTTATTTTCAACCAGGTCTAAATTTTTGAGAGACACCTGGGCCACAGTTGCTGTTCTGGGTGTACAGTTACTATCCCTATAATGAACACTATTAATCCAAAGGCTTAATGCAGTACAAAATTGAAGGAAAATGCCTTTCCCCAAAAAATATGGCTCTCCCAAAAGACCCAAGTGCTTGTCTTTTACTCCCATTTTAAGGCATTTTTATGGTGTCTTGGTGTAAAATAGGTGAAGGAAAATTGGCGAGTCACTCTCTAAATTAGGCAAACACCAGGCAAGGAGAGGTGAGGGTCCCCTTCCTCCTCCCACTCCCCCCAGCCCAGGGGAGCCCAGCTGCCAGGGCAGGGCACAGCTCAGGAGCACACTGGGAGCTTGTGCCTAGGGATCCCGCTGGGGTATTGGGGCACAGGCATCTCTCGGGGTACAGACACACAGGGATGCAGCAACACCCCCCCTCTCCCCATGCACCCATCCACAGCCAGAGTTGCACAGAGGCATCCTTTCCTTCTCTTTGTGCTCTGCCCTGCACAGCCATGTAAATCTGGATTAACTCCATTACATCAGTGAAAGGGCAGCAGCATAAAACTGAGCGTGAATGAGGTCAGACTGGTACAGCTCTCAGCTAATGTATAAAATGCACACTTGGTTTCATATCATTGATTTGATCCACCATTCTGCAATTACCAATCAAACATTTTTTTAGGAGCCTGATATCCAGAACCAATATTTTAAATCAGGAAATAAAATACCATCCAATCACATTAAGGAAAAGGAGAACATGAACTGAAACTTAACGTCTAATTACATTATTAATATACCCAGTATACATTCAGATTATAAAAACCTTGAACGACTAAAATACAGTTTACAAGAAAAGAATCCTGGCTTCTGCTTACTCACAGGCTGAGGAACAAGGGTCTTCATGCAGAAAAAAGGGTGTCACACAGTGTTTGTACTCAAACAATGAACTTGGATTCTGCAAAAAATTCAGGATGGGCACTCCAATGGTCCAGACAGGGTAAAATAGATGGAGTTAAAAGAAAAAAGATAAAACAATGGGCAAGATCCAGCCCATCCTCTTCTGGTACCCAAACTGTGGACTGCAATACTAAAATTGGGAACCTGACTCCCAGCAGGGGCATCCAGATTACAACTCCCTTTGCAGGCAGTGGAGGTGATAAAATTGAACCAGAGAGCATACCTCTGCATGAGCCCTGTCCTAGAGGCAGTCAATAGGAAATGGCCATAAAAAGCCTCCCATCCTTTTGGGGAGCTTGGGGCCAGTCAGACCAACACCAAATACCTCTGCTCAGAGTGCAGATGTCACGGCTAGGGAGAGACATTCCTATGCACAGGGCTCACTTATTTTAAAAGACAGCCACCAAAAGAGCAAAGGGAGGCATCAGCACTTCACATGGTGACCCTGGCAGGCAGAGCATGCACCTGCCGGCGGGGGCAGGGGGGAATGAGATCTTGACCCCACGCTGTCCTGCCTTGTGGGTTTGTAAAGGAGTGCACAAAAGCACCAGACATTTGGGCCGTTTCGATGGCGGGGAGGGAGAGGGGAGAGATTTCTGCTGCAGCAGCTGCTCTTCTGGGCAGCCAAAGAGGAATCTTCATAAGCCAGAAAGACCTGGAGTAAAGGACTGTGGCCCCAGCCTCGAAGTTAGGGCACTCAGGTGGGAGAAGGGAGTTCTGGTTCCTGGCTGTGGCTTTTATCCAATAAAGATCTAATGTAACATGCGTAAGCAGTCCAGGGACTTTTGTTGATCATTGTCTTAATTGACTAAAGTGCAAGGATACTGTTCAAAGTATTGATTTTCTAATCAAATTAGTGCCTGATATTTACCCTCCATATGTTTATGCCTCTGTTGTGCAAGGCCCTCTAATGTCCCACAGGGTTAGTATCTCACTTACTTATATGTTTATTTTCCTGTGCCTTCTCTGCATATGCACAGAATGCATCAGGCTCTCACTGTCTCATAACCATTTTTTTAATCAACGAAGCTGCTGATAGAGAATTAGCCTTGCATTTAGGGGAATCAGTTCCATTATTGATTGCACTGCTTCAGATTTCCTCCCTGACCACATGGATAGCTAAGTCTCGCCCTGCCTCGGTTTCCCACTAAAAAAACTGAGTGTGATGAAGACGTCAGAAGTTTTAGGCTGGAGACAGCAGCAGCGAGACCATTGAAGTCTCTCTCCCATGCAGAGCAGGCTGTCCTGATAAGCTGGGTTCTGCCCTCCCCAACTCTGACGGCTTCTCCACCAGGTACTCCATTTACTCGACCTGAGAAGTGAGTCTTGGATTTGGTCCTAATGAACTGGAGGAAGAAAACATTATATACATTTCAGAAGTATCTCATAATGGAAAAGGGAAAAATCTTGTTACAGTGCACTCCAAACAGCCTATTCAAGGTAATCACATTTATATTTATTAAATGAGACAGCATTCACAAAATGTCAGCATTGCAGCCAAGACATAAACAACGTTACCCAAGACATAGTCCAGAAGCAACAAAATGGTTTATGACACTTCCTGTTCTCAGAGTCCTCCTTTCTCATTCTTAATGATCTCTAATAAGAGAATGTACCAATGTCCATTCATGGCAATCTCCAGGCTAGCTGCTTCATATAAATGCCGTTTTCAATAAAGGAAACACCATGCAAGGTGACATATTAAAGACCAATGCCAAACTTCTTTCCCTATAATTTAGTTAATTATACTCTGAAACAGCATCTCCAGTAGGTTTTTAAATGTTTGTTTTTCTGATGAGGATAACTTTTGTAAAATAGATATAAATTTACTTCCTTTGCTTATCCAATGATTTATTTAGTTAATCAATAATAAAAGAAAGCAAGTATAAAATAACATGGACCTGAGTCAGTTAGAGGTTTTGAAGAAATAGCTGCAGGAGTTTCCTTTGTGCAGAAGTGGTAGTGAGCTTTCAGAATAGAGAACAACCTAAACTGAGGGAGCAGTGCAAGGGTTCAAGAGCACTGCTGGTTCAAGGGACAAGACAGCTGGAGAAAATAATTTGGCTTATTTTCCTTTGAAAAACAGCAAAATATGGTGCCTGAAAATACACCCTTCATTTCATAATTACAACCCCTAGTATTCCGGGATCACGAAACACAAGTATAAGTCAACACATGATTTTAACCACGAAAACAGACACATCTCAGCAAAGCACTTAAGCCAGGTTTATATGCCTTGTTTAATAAGGATGTGATTCTGAACTTCGTTTTGCAAAATGCTTTGGGGCAAAGTTTTGAAAATGCATCTGAAAATGCCAGTATACCAGCATCATGCTTTAATGAATTTGTACAGAGATAAGTGAAGAACAATTGATTCAGGATTTTCAGACACATCACTGCTGAGGCCAGAAACTACTAAATTTTAAACAAACAATGTATTTGAAAAAGGCTGGAGTGGCAAAAAAAGGATGATTATATCAGAACCTGGAACTTGTCTTGTGTGTTTAACAAAGCCTCTTATAATCAAAACTGAAACAACAAAGTCAGCATTGCCTCCATACAGCAACAATGATGAGTGCACAAGAAGGCTGAAAGTCACCAAGGAAGCAGCGTGACGTCATTGAAATTAAACTTACAAGCCACAAATAAATACCCACCCCCCCAAAAAAACCCAAATGTAATTGTAAGACTCTTAAAATTATACAGAAATGTCTAGAGTGATAGATATTTTGGTCAAGATGCCTATTTTCTATAGTATTTTACAGATCAAAATACTTGCCTTTCTAGGTTTCAAGCACTAATTTGTCTTCTCTTATTTTGATGTGGCTTCCAAGAAAGACAAGGCATTGTAGTCAGAGTGCAGTATCAGGTCTGTAATATGCTCTGATGGGCAAAGCATTTCTGCTGTCTTGGTCTTGGAGACATTTATTAATGGATGGGCTGATAATGCTTATTATGTGCCTGAGATAACCTCAAAAGAGCCAACAAATACAACTAGAGGTGAACAATGTCTGTTCTTGTGAGGGTTTCTTAGCAATAAATTGGATTTTCAATGCAAAATATATCACATTTTTGAAGAAAAAGCAATCAGACCTTTGAGAGTCTACTAGCTGTATAAAGTGCTTGGGAAATAAGCAAAGACACATTGCATGTCTTCAAAATCATTTAGTTCATCAAAGGGCAAAGAAATCAGCATCCCATTGAAACACAGCCTTCTGTATCTTTTAGTTCTGATTCACACGAAGGTAGGGAATATGAGTTTTCTAGTATTACATTCTCTGGTAAGCAGGATTGACAAAAATACAGTCACATCATTGAGACAATAAAGATGAAGTGATCTTTTATTTCCCTCATTAGTATTTAATCATGCACTTCAAAAGAATTTCTGAAAACACAGATTTTCCTAGTACCATTGCACTTTAAGATCCACAGCTACAGTTCATGTTGAAGTGTGTTTATTTGTATCAGAATGTATGCTTTTAAATTAAATTAGTCTTTGAGGCTTACTCCTCTGCCAACTGCTATTTGTCCTGCAGGAAAACAACTCCCTGAAGAAATGCAAATAATTCATGGTTCTTGAGGGCTTTGGGACAATTACTATGCCATCTGAGTTCTCAAAATTGCAGTAAGTAGGTTATATAGCCTTGGCATCATCATTCCATATGGCTGCATCCAAAATAAGATGCTTAGGTGGGTTGTAAAGTGACATAGTTTGAATACATATAATTGTATCGTAAGCTCAGCTACAAGCCCTAGGCCACCACCAGTTCAATAAGGGATCAGACACAGGTCAATTAAATTCTGTGAACATTTTATTATCTGGGAGCTGAAAGTCTTTAGCTGAGATTAAACAAATACGGATCTTCACAGATTATAAACACTGCAGTGATGCACTGTTACTGAGTTATGCAATGACTATCATCTCACATCACAGATAAAAATAAAAGGAAAATAATGTAAACAGGTAATTTCAGGAGACACTCTAAAAACCCAGCATTGATTCTGTGATTTTTACGCATGGAAGCCGTTATACAGGGCTACCTTCGTAAAAGCTACATGAGCAATTAAGCAAGAAGAAAACAAATATAAAACCAGTAGATATTCTAGACATGAAAGTGTAAAACATTTCTGTGTTGTCAGACTGTATTTTTCACTGGAAAAGGTTTTCCCCAAAAACTCCTGGCCAGCTCTTGTTAACTGTTCCCACTCTACTCAAGATCATCAAAGTGACAGAATTTATGTAAGACAAAGGACATGTTTTTTCTCTGTGTTATTGCAATCTTGTCTTAAACTAGACTGACTTACTCAGTTCTTTAAGAAACCTCACCACGCTGTTTGTAAGAAGGCACAGTGGGGGCCAGCAGTTACACTAAATTTTTCTGCTATTCTTCCCATCACCACATTTCATCTTTTGAATGCTTTGTGTTAACCACATGGGATGGACTGCAATGTAGAGTATGAAGTCCCAGATCACAGAATATTTGGGGCTTTTCTGCTTTCACACTTTCCTCTCCTTTCATTTCCTAATCAGCTCATAATTCTTAAAGTAATTATTAATTTACTCTTATTTTAAAATATACTTAATTTGATTATTCTCATTATTCTTGCAATTCCTATGATTTTCCTTCCCCCTTTTAAGTATTTTTAGAAAGGATTTTCAATGCAAAACAACTATGCAAATGGAAATTTTAATGAAAATTAATGCAAATGAAGAATTAATATTCAAAAATAGATTAGGAGTTTATTCATTTTTAACAAACAAGTGTCCTATCTACTTCACAAAAACAGCTCCTGTATCCTGGACTCTGTTCTGAGCCACTTGCAATTCAATCTTGACTTAAGATACAAGAACCATTGTCGTGGTTTAACCCCAGCTAGCAACTAAGCACCACGCAGCCGCTCACTCACTCCCCCCCGGTGGGATGGGGGAGAGAATCGGAAGGGTAAAAGGGAGAGAACTCGTGGGTTGAGGTAAGAACAGTTTAATAATTGAAGTAAAATAAAATAGAACAGTTAAAGAGGTAAAGCAAAGGCTGCACAAGCAAACAAGGCAAAGCAAGGCATTAATTCGCTACTTCCCATGGGCAGGCGGGTGTTCGGCCATCCCAGGAAAGCAGGGCTCCATCACGCGTAACGGTTACTTGGGAAGACAAACGCCATTGCGCCGAATGTCCCCCCCTTCCTTCTTCTTCCCCCAGCTTATATACTGAGCATGACGTCATGTGGTATGGAATAACTCTTTGGCCAGTCTGGGTCAGCGCCCCTGGCTGTGCTCCCTCCCAGCCCCCCGTGCACCGGGCAGAGCACGGGAAGCTGAAAAGTCCTTGACCAATGCAAGCGCTACTTAGCGACTATTTAGCGGTACTTAGCATCGACATTGTTCTCGTCCTAAACCCAAAACACAGCCCCATACCGGCTACCAAGAAGAAAATTAACTCTATCCCAGCTGAAACCAGGACAACCATAAACCAGCTAAGGAGGGGGGGGAAACACTACTGTTCCCACAAGCAACAGCAACTTGACTGTGTAGTACCAGTGACGGCATTGTTTATGCTGAATACATAAATAGATCGCCTTTATTAACAAACACAATTCAGAACTGAAAATTAACTGCATTTTCTGGAGCACACAATATCTGGTATTTTGCATTGTGGTATCTTATCACTCACAGAGCCTTAACAGATATTTCTTCCCAGTTTCCAAAAGCACAGTACTTTCTTTAATCTAAGCTGCAAGCGCAACCACGCTGAATGACAGAGGACAATATGTAAGGTATTTCTAAAATAAAATAAAAGCAGATTTTTTTAAAAGATAAACTCATTTAAGTCATTAAGAAGATCTAAGGAAAGAATGTCCTTGAGAGTAGGTTAAGGTTTCTGTCAGGTCAATCACAGATACACCTCAGTCCAACACTGCATTGCATTTTAACAGCTACTGTCTCATTTTCTATGGATTTTTTTAGAAAATTTACTATAAAGGCATTGGGGAATGTGCATATAGCAATAATAGTGGGGTTTATTGTTTCAGTGAAAAAAATAAGGTCTGAGATGATTCAAAAGCCAAACCACTTTGGGTAAGTCTGTATTCCAATTTGTAATGTCAAAGCTAGACATTCAGCTTCATGTGGGAGCATACAATCTAGAGTGGCCTGGTTTCCAGTAGCACCAAACATCCCAAATAACACAGGACTGGCATGTGTCCATATCTAAGTAAACAGGACTTCATGCTTTGCCCTGAGGCTACAGATCTGCTTTGGGTAGCCACTTTGGGAGATCTTTCTTAGTTCAAGGTAGTTCACAAAATTAATACAAAACACCAAATGACCAAATAGGTTTTCTGGGCTCACATCTGGTTATTTAATTTTCTAAAAATACTGCAGGTAATGGAAAGATTTTTATTGGGAAGTCACTAAAAAAAAAAATAAATCACTGTTCATGATTTCTAATACAATAATGCCTAGAAGTCAGATAATTCTTTTTGCTGGACATCTGTGTGCACAGAACAGACAGATATTTTCTGCCAAAATTGTTTTGCAGCCTAAAACCCAAACAGCTTTTTCTTTGATTAAAAAGGGAAATGGAAAAAGTCTACAGACCAACAAATGGTATGAAGAGTATAGACTATGTGCACTGCTTTATCTACTCTCATTCACAAGAGGCAAAGAATGTTCAATGCAATCAACAGGTATCCAGCTGCTACGTGGATACGCACTTCTGGTGAAACATAATTGACTTTGGAATTCACTGCTGCAAGGTGTCACTGAGAATCTCTACACTGCTAAGGAAAAAAAGAGGACCAGGGAGTCTGCTTATACACTGGACCTCCGGGCATTCCCATTGCTTAAACATTATCTTATTTCTTTGCTCTCTTCTCAGCAGCTCCAACTTGCTTTCTTGCAAAGCAATATTTGGGAGTAGTTCCCTTTGGGCAATACAGCTGTTCTTGTATGGATAACAATGCACCAGTTTGTCTCTTTCTGCCCTCCAACAATATCCTCGAAGGATCAGATATTCCCAGATGCACTCCAGGCCATGAAATATATGTTCTCAGTTTCATGTTGTTAAAATGCCACTCTAACAGATTCTGACATATTGCTGACATTATTTCAGATACTTTAAGCAGAAGAAAAAAAAAAAACCACACACACAGAAAAAATTATTCTTATGTCCTAGGACCACCATTTGGGTCCTAAGGAAATACTGGGCCAAGCCATCATATTGTAGACACACTCCACTGCAGAGTGGCAGTGTGAATGCAAGCCAGTTGGTGCTATCAGTCCTGGGGATGGAAATCATTTCCTGGCCTTCCCGCAACATGAGATGTGCCACATCACTTACCCTCAGGCAGACAATGGGTCTGGATCTGTTTTATTTACTAGCACAGATGTAATCAGTGAGACTAATAACTTAGGAGGACCAAAAAAGTATCTGCTGGTTGCCGAGAGATCACGAGAACCTACACATTTAAATTAAATACAAAATAAACATTACCTTAGCTGTGAATCCTCTTGTTTCAGGACACCAGTTAGTAAAATTCTGTGATTAGACAGAAACTACCACCCTAGACAAGTTTATACGGTATATAATTGCCTGCAACAGTTTCCCATCTTCTGTAGTACAAATCTTCACACACCACTGGTTTGCTTCAGTCTGGCAACTTCTGTGATCCTAATATTGGCATCCAGTCATGTCACTGTTCAGCTAGTATCATAGAATCACAGAATGGTTTGGGTTGGAAGGGACCTTAAAGATCATTTAGTTCCAGATCCCCTGCCATGGGCAGGGACACCTTCCACTACACCAGGTTGCTCAAAGCCCCATCCAACCTGGCCTTCAACACTTCCAGGGATGGGCAATCCACAACTTCTCTGGGCAACCTGTTCCAGTGCCTCACCACCCTCACTGTAAAAAATTTCTTTCTTATATCTAGTCTAAATCAACCCTCTTTCAGTTTAAAGCCATTACCCTTGTCCTGTCACTACATGCCCTTGTAAAAAGTCCATCTCCAGCTTTTTTGTAGGCCCCCTTCAGGTACTGGAAGGCTGCTATAGGGTCTCCCCTGAGCCTTCTCTTCTCCAGGCTGAACAACCCCAACTCTCTCAGCCTTTCCTCATAGCAGAGGTGTTCCATCCCCCTGATAATTTTTTGTGGCCCTCCTCTGGACCTGCTCCAATAGATCCATGTCTTTTTTGTGCTGAGGACTCCAGAGCTGGACGCAGTACTCCAGGTGGGGTCTCAGAAG
This sequence comes from Theristicus caerulescens, assembly GCA_020745775.1. Classification (NCBI taxonomy): domain Eukaryota; kingdom Metazoa; phylum Chordata; class Aves; order Pelecaniformes; family Threskiornithidae; genus Theristicus; species Theristicus caerulescens. Next base: position 107,463,928 of record CM036559.1, read on the forward strand.
GGCAGAGAGGGAGAACCACCTCCCTCAACCTGCTGGCCACGCCTCTTCTGATGCAGCCCAGGATACAGTTGGCTTTCTGGGCTGCAAGCGCACATTGCTGGGTCACGTTGAGCTTCTCATCAACCAACACCACCATGTCCTTCTCTTCAGGGCTGCTCTCAAATATATCCCTCAACACATAATGGTCAAAAATTCCTTTGCCATTACCGGTCTTTTTGAAGTTTACGAATTTAAAGCATTAACCTATTTCCAGCATGAGGTTCTATATTATTACACTAAACTATGTAAATTGTTTACAAGAGCTTCCTACAGAGCATGCATTTGCTGATAACAAGCGCTTCCTGAATGGAATGAGTGTTCTTAACTCCCCTTAGTGAGAGCAGGAGATGCTTAGCATTTCAGGATTAGACTTGAGCCCCTCAATCCTTGCCTGATTCCTGGCAAAATCTGTCATCTGGCCTACATACCACAAGTTCAGCTTGCCAACCACCACATGATCCTCCTGCAAGTAAAATGCATTGGCAGAGATTTGTTGGATCAAAGGTAGACATCTAAGAGTATGATTTAATGTGACCTAGTTGTCTATGTTCCCTTCATAGCCTATGAAGGGAATAGGAAGCTCTACAGAGCAATTAATTTAAATCTAATGGTTAGAACTGATTTTCCATCAATTCTAAAGGACATCAGAGATTTATCTCAGACATAAACAACCATACTAGATGTCTACCATTAAGTGAGATGAATCCCACCACCACGTACATGCTTCAATAGCTTCATCAATTGGACTAGACTGGAGTGCAGGTAGGTGCTGCATGGTCCTCACCATGCACAGAGCTTTGCAATTTGATGCTTTTTTTTCAGGGATGCCTGTGCACACAAAAGCATTCCACATTTTCCCAACCCTGCTAGCTGATTTGGTAAAAAATATTAGTTCTGCAAACAAAACTCACTTTGCCATTTTTCTTAGACCACCACCAGACATCAAAACTACCATTAATCCCCCATTCTGTCAGTCTGAGCTTTTCTTTATGCAGGAATTGGTCAGCAGCACAAAGGCCAAGCAACAGCAGTATTGGACTACAGTTGAGATACATAACCAAGAACATGGGCCTTCCTCCACCTATACCCCAGATCCGGATGACTGTCTCAGACTGTGATGTTACTGTGGGACCCAGTGCCCAGGGCTCAGTACTTGCTACAATCTTGACCTGATGCTACATCAGAGTAAGATCCAGGTGCATACACCCTCACACACACACACATCAGCTGTGAAATGGGAGACCTGGAGTCGCTTCTTTCCTTTGCCTCCTTCTCCCAAGATAATTTCCTGCACTACACCTGCTGATGGCAGAGACGGAGGAGGAGGGATCACATCCTGCAGGAGCTCCTCCTCACTGCAGGTGGGAATGAGGCCAGCATGAGAAGGAACTTGGTGAAGTTTCCCTTCAGGAAAGGAAAAGGAAGGGAATAGGAAGCAGAAAAGACAGGACTCCAGTTCCTATTCCCCGGTCCTCAGACACAATGCACAAACTCATTTGGGAACACAATTTTTTCTCATCATCATTTGCCTCTGTTTGCTTGGGTAATCTTCTAGGACACAGAACATAAAGGTGTTAAACTACTGATGTTGAGGAAGGAACCAGATCTTCTACCACATAGGGACCTCCTGGTATTTAACCTAGTATGTTTAAGCGCTAAGCCTTTAGCTGTGTGTTAAAGGAAAGTAACCACAACTGCATTTGGTGAGGAATCAAATCTTTGCAGCATGCACTGTATGTTATTGGAGAATGCTGATTGAATTTAGAACCTAAGGGCTTGCAGGCAAAAGGATTCTTATTTTCTGGGCTGTCATCGGGTTAAGGCATAGACTGGGTATAAACTGCTCAGACTGGAGAAAGTTTTGGCATAAAGGGGAACTTTCAAAGGACAGCTCAGTTACCCCCAGAGTTTAGTGGTATCTAGATAGGTGTTTTTAGATTGAAGCTTTGGACTTTGGAGAATTTCAGGCACCTAATTTTTCCCCTAGTGCCAGATCCCTTTGTGCAGTTTTCATACTGTTTGAAATGGGAACCATCCTGCAATTGACACAAGATAACTTTTAAAATTAAAATAGGGAACAATGTGCTAGAAGGACATAAAAGCTGAATAAGGACAGAGTGGGAGAAGAAAGGGAGCAAAAAGGGTGCAAGAAGAGAAAGGCAGAATTAGGATGGAGTGGGAGAAAATGAGAACAATCAGAATTAAAAATAAACCCCAGCGACTTTTCATTTTGAAAGCTCACAGCTAGTAAGCTGATTGGCATCTTACAGCTCTGCCAGAGTATTACAGAATGAGCACTTGAAGTTACCATCATGCGTTTTATGTGTTTATAATCACATTTGTTAATTGGAAGATGCATGATTTCATATGTACTGAGGTCTAGTACTTTACCGCTAGAGTCTAATTAGTAAATCTTGGAAAGAAAGGAATGCAAGCTGATGCTTTGCTCAACAAGCTTGTATGTACAGTGGAAGACTATCATCAGGATTAAATACCAGATAAAACCATGGCTTTATTAATTTTCACTTGACTCTGATACAAATATATGAACCATGCAATTATTTCAAAATCCTGACGGCATTAAACTCTCCCCATCTCATACTTCCTCATCTCACTTTCATCCGCAGCAGCAGAGAGCACTTTCTCCTGCTAACCTGCAATAAACTGCCTTCGAATAAACTGCCTTACAGCTGCCTTCAAAGGAGATCTGCCAAAACTTAAAAATAAATGAGACAAGACTAAGATTAATAAAATAGGCAAGGATAATTGTTCATTTTGTTATGACCCAAATTCGGTCCATTAAGGGAAGAGTATAAGACTCCCTTCTAGTTAAATTGACTGAAACATTCTGCAACAATGGAGAATAATAAAGCACAATTAAAAGTGAAAGTGACCTGGGGCTTTAAATACCCAAGAACCATGCTAATGGAACAAGAAGGCCTTTTAAAGGTCAGCAGCTTATAAACAATATCCTCAGAGCAATTTCTCAAGAGGAAAATCATTTCAGATGGACCTACCATGTAGATTGTAAAAGAGAAGGCTTCTCCTGCCCTGAAGGAAGCCAAGCAAAATTAAATGCCTAATATGAGGCTCTGGCAGCCATTGTTTCATGTCTCAGGTTCAAGAGGAGCTATTCTTATTCTAGCTGGCATTCAGTTGGATCATCTGGCAAGGTAAATTGCAGAATACCATGCTTATAGTCATGCGTTTTCCAAAACATTTGTTTCTTTGGACATGATATCTGGGCTGCAGTCCATGAGTTCTGCCTGCACAGCAGGTAGGGTTTACCTGAGCACCTCCACTGCTGCACAGCAAGAGGCAAAAGAAAACACTGAAGCTTCCTGTTCTCTCTGGGCAATGGTGGGAAGCAGTGTCCACCTACCCCTTCTGTCCCCTGCCTGGCTCTGCTTCCCTGGCAGAGTTTCCGTGGCCTCTCACAAGCACACACCTCCCAGCACATCCTGGGGACCAGTGCCTGCTGCCAACTTGCACAAGCAGCAAGTGTCCTGGCACCGCTATGGGAGTCTTCAGTCCTTCCCTGCTGTGATCAGTTGTCCTGGATGCACTGGTCTATGCCTTTGGAAATTTGTCCCCATGAGTGACAATACAGAAACCATTATAAAAACCTAGTATTGTTCCTCATATTTACAGAGATCCTGCAAGCTCAAAAGGAAAAAAATATCGTTCTCCACTTAGGGTCCTTTTTTTCTTCATTTTTCAGACTTAGAGTTAGTACCCCATTCCAGCAGGGTCTGTACCACAGAGCTGGAAATACTGATTATGCCAAAAAAAACTTTAATTGACTGCAGGAAAATAAGGCAATTCATGTGAACATCCATCAGAAATGTGTCAAAAAATATATGGCTAGAAAATTATTTTTCATCCAAGCAGGCATATTGAATACAGTGGTCCAACAAAAACTGTATTGTGTCAGCACCCACAGCAAAAACTCCTAGGAAGGATTTGCAGGATCCAGCAAGTTATTCTGCATCATTTACATCTGTATCTGGGGGGAAAAAGTGATCTTACACATTTATTTAGTCTGTGTTATATCTCAGTCATCATGGAACACCTCATAACCCAATGTCCAGGGGAAAAAACAATAGGATAGTTGGCATGAGGTATTATCATGTGCAAGGCATGTTTTATGTTTCATGCAGCTGCATCAAAGACTGACATAAAACAGTCGTTTCAAAAGTCATCTAATGACAGAGAAGAATTATATTCAGGCTTTTGGTGAATTCTTTGCAGATGTGTCTTAATTCAAGAGTTAGGCTAATAGTAATGCTGCCTTACACAACGCAGGTTTCACAGGCTATTTATGGGCATTTAATATTTCATTAGTTCCCTTTCTGAATGCCTTTCTTCTGCTGTGCTCATTCTGTACTTGTTTCTCCATCTGCCCTCTTTCTTCCTTTTGCACACTGCAAGTTCATTGAATATTTTACTCCCCATTCCTTTCATGCTTTCTTTTATCCAAGGAACACATCAATCCAGTGACTTGAAGTTTGGTCCCTCTGTGTTCAGGTTAGTCAAAAAATTAGCCAAAAGAACTCAACCACTTTGCTGTGGATGTGTGTTGCCTGTAAAGTACCATGTTTTGTTTTAAATATGACATTGCATAGTGTTATTGATATTTCAAGAAAAAGAGTCTCCTCTACATTTTCTGCCAGTACAGTTCATTTACGGCAGGCTGACCATGCACTCACTATGCACAGACAGTGCATGCAGAGTCACAGCAACAGCTGATCAAACACAACCAAGCTAAATTCAACTCAGTACATTTTCCACTGCCTGTAAAAGAAATTTGGTTTTTATAGATTTTGTCTGGGTATCGCTTCTGAACTATAGGTATAAAAATAAGACAGGAAGCTGGACAGATTTTCTTCCCTCAAGAACGTAAAATCGCTCAATAAACCTCCTTCTATAATAAAACCCTTAAAATGATGGTTGAAATCCTGGCTCCACTGGAGTCAATAGTAAAACTCCCATTCACATCAGAAGCGACTGACTTCTGTGCTAATGAAAGCCCTTTAACTACACCAGGTATGCTACATAATGACTCAATATAATAACTTGTTATAAACTACATGCTTTTCTCCAGATAGGATCTCACAATTTTTTACTAATATTACATTCTAAAAAATACTGATTTCTTCCATCAATAAAAGACAGTCAATATACCAATGCCTGTTAATACTAAGCAGCAATTTAAAAAAGCAGTCCTGAAGACAGCATGGAAATGAAACTGCAGGGGGAATGTTATATAGGCCGAATGAAATGGTCAAGACTGTTTTATGTCTCTGCTGGAAGCCGCTATCTCTAGGACCAAAGTAAATGTTGAAAGCATTATTGGTTAAGATGGACTCACACTGACATCTGGTAAATTCATACAAAACTAGGAGGGATTTGTAGTTTTCATCTGTGCCTAATACTTTGGTTTAGACTGACAAAAGTGTACACGGTAAACACCCAGACAGAAAAAACAAATTCCAGTTTATCACCTGGAAAACACCAGCAAAAATGGATTTTGGAGAGAGAAATTCACATTGTCAGCTGTCTGTTCACAGTGCAGATAAATCCCGGTGTGTAATTGCAGCACTAGTCATGCTGGCTAACAAAGGCCCTGCAGTGCGGGTAGGGGACCGACGGCAGAGAGCAGAGAGGTCATCATCTGCCCAAGCCACCAGCTTTTCTTGCCAGCCTCCAGCACCAGCTCAGGAAGCATGATGGGGAGCCCAGGCTGGAGCTGTGCTCGCTGCCGCTCTCTCTGCATTCCACCATTGGCTGGTCCGGGGGGCAGCTGCCACCCCTTCTCCCCTCGCGGGCAGCTGTGGATGCTCTCAGGTCCTTCTGCACCACTTGTCCAGCACAGAGGGGACAGAAGTGGGCCTTTGCATTGAAGCTGCAGCTGTGTCAATGTTCCCTTGGTTTTGGAGCAGGATGGAAGAGGAGCAAAGAGGATAAAGCTTTTCCAAACCAGCCTCAGGTCTGAGATGGGCTGCTTCTGAATTCAAGCTTTGGGTTAACAAATGCGTACCACTATGGGTGTGAAATGACAGCCCCTTCTCCACCCACAGAAAACTCTTTTGAAGATACGGCTCTACCTTTTTTTTTTTTTTCAGGAAGTCAGTAACTAAGCAAGGACTTGAATCCAGAAATATAGTCCTCATGTAATGTTTTCATCAGTTCGTAAATAGTAGCAAGAGAAGAATATTTCTGATAATGATATCTCTTACATTGTCACTGTTTGCAGCTATGGATGATCAGAGTTCTAAATACAGAACTATGGGAATAATATATCAAGCAATGTGTTAGATTTGCCATCACTTGAAGTCATTAAATCAAGTGTGGACATCTTTGAAAAACATACTGTAGCTCAATCAAAAGACAAGAGTCTGTGTCATGGGCCTGCATTGTACAGGTGGAGGATATGATGACAATAGCTTTTGCAGGTATTAAAAGTTATGAATCTTTGAATCTGCTTTGCCATACTGGTTTGGATTTCTTTTAATTCCAAGACTTTGGGTTATTTCAGCATTCATATTTGTCAGCTTGAAGAGAAACATCAAAAACAAAGATACAAAGCCCAGCATATAATGATATAAATAAACAGTTCATAAAGGGAAAGGTACCTGAAAGACCCTGGCTGATTCTGTGAGCTTCCAGAAGGCTGCCGTTAGACAAAGCCTTCCCCAAAACCCACTGTTAAGGGCATTTGAGGTGGAAGAAAATATTGGCCACAAGACAGGCACTCAAAGCACACTTCCTTAGGGGGTAAAAATTTCAGAAGTGTTTTATAAGGAGCTAAAAGCATCTGAGGAGAACAGCTGTTTTAAAATATAGCATAAAGGCAGGAGGACTGAGGAGGCTGTTTCTTTTAAAGTTTGGAGGGTGCTGATACTGATCAAGAGTGTTTCAGCGTGGCTAAGCTGGAGCACCCGGCATTGCATGAAACATAACAAACCTTCACCGTTGCTCTAGTGTCCTCCTCCCGCTGAGTGTTTCCTGTGCCGAGGAGGAGCTGTGCCAATTTATCCACCTCAACTGTAAATGCCAGCCACTGACTGGAAGCAAGGATTTTTTTCTATCTAGTCACTGAGATCATATTGTTATAAACAGTAAGAGATTCTCCAGAGCTACAAATAAACCGTCTGCCTTAACACCTCCTGATCCTGCGCAGAGGTAGACATCATGGGTCTCTCCGCTGGCACACATCATGCAGGAATAGGACCATAAAACTAGGGGATCTTAATCTTGCAATGAAGCATGCAAGGGATTCAAACTGAAGCCATATGAATCCTGCAAACTGTAACACCACTCCCAAACAGGGACTTTTTTTTTCCTTTGATACCTAGCACAGTAATGCCCCCGAGACAGAGGGGCATTGTCACAGCAGAATTCAGTAGAGCACAGTAAGTAATACGAGGTAATTTGCATGATTAATCAATAACATTTTGTCCTGAATTGTTAAGCTTTTTGTCAGCCTTCTGGTTCTACCAACGTGTTAATTAACAGCTGGTCTCTCAAATCATCCCCAAGCCATGCTGGCAAGATACTGGACCTTCGCTGGCTGCGGACAGGGAGGAGGATTTTGGGAAGGTCATTAGTGAAATGTGTGACATGTATGAAGAGCAGCCTCATATTTCAGACTTGTTTACTCATTTCATACACCTTTGGTGTCTCAAAGGGCACACAAAACCTGAAGTTTCTGGGATGACAAAGAAGAGCAGCAGTCAGGAGAGAAGAAGAAAGACGGGGCTGAGAAAGCCATTTTCCATGGAAATGTGGAGTGGTCAGGAAGAGTGGGAAGAGAAGGCCTGTGCTCCAAAGGAGTTAGAGGAAAAGAGGTTCAAATACCGTGAAGCAGGAGACACCATGGGGCCTCCCATGTTTTGGGGCTGAGAAGCAAAGCAGCAGGTAAAAAGTAAGAGGACATGAACCCAAGAGGAAAGTAGCATCTGTGAAAGAAAGAGTAGGGGAAACTGGGGAAGAGGATGTGGGGACAAATAAGAAGGAAATGGTATTTTTTCTTAGCAATCAGTGAATCCTTCTTCTGTGCTTACAGAACAAATTGCCTTTCCTTGGAGAAAGAACCTGGCACGTTCTCTGGAGGCTGATAGCATTTTGGCAATGAGATGCCCTGTGTACAAGAGCAGTTTTGTATGCAAACAAGCAATGGTTTTGTTTACATGGTTCTCTAATCCACTAACAAAAAAAGAGGACAGGGCTGCAGCAAAACTGCTCCCCGGCACACCCTTACGTGACAGAGGATCTTCATGGTAACCTGATGATGGTCTACATAGTGGTCAGCTCTGCAGCGCAGGCCAGCAAGTTGGGAGGGGAACCACACCTCAGCCACCCATCGATTTGTGAGAGACCCGGGACCATGCTAGTCAGGAGTACCGACTTCTGTACATACAGATACAGCATTTGCTTGGGATATATTTGACATTTGAATACATAGGATTGAAGTTGCTCATAGTCTCTCTGGAGAGAGTTCTGCATTTGTCCACCCCCTTAACATAACCTTCAGGCCCCTACAATTCCCCATCATCTCGACTAAAACATCTTGTTTCCTCCTCCGAAGAATACAGCAATATAATTAATAGTAAGTAAGAGCTAACCCACAACTGTACGCATTCTCTCATGTTCTCAGCCAAGCAAATCTTTCATTTTGTCGGGTAATTTCTTTTTAATGTGGTGGTTGCTATTATTTCTTGATAGTGATAAAAGACCTGAAGCAAAACTCTTTTCAGAGAATTCGAGAGGAAAAAAAAAATCTTTGTTGGCTGAAAGGAGCATATTTAATGCATGCAGGAGGTGTTAATTAAAAATCCTTAAAGCTGACATTATAGCCCTAAAAATCAGGAATATTTTGAGTCTTAAATGTCTCAGTTATCATCACAGAACGTGTCTGCCATGGCACCCATTTCTTCGCCCTACGGCATTACTACAAAATTAAAAATGGGCATTTGGAGCTAGTAAGCTTTGATCTAATTGAATTTGTGGTAGGATCAAATCATAATATGCCCATGATTTGCTGATCTCATTCCTCCCTTCTGGCAAGGGTTTGTCAAGTGATACTAATGGACACTTATAACCTACTACAAGATTTGCTACAAAGTAAGCTGCTTTTTCAGTGTGTAACTTATTGTTGTGTGAAGGATCAACAAAAAAAACCCAACCAACCAAACAAACAAAAACCCCACACCTGAAATTTGCGTATGCACTAAATGACAGAGGAAGCTTCCAAGCTGCTATAATTCAGTAGGTATGACATTTACCTCTATGTGTTTTTCTTCAGCTGGCTTAGTGCACACTGCACTGTGCAAAGTTGAAAATCAATTAATTTTGGAAACAATTTCTTTTATACACTCTCTTCTGTGGATCCAATTTCTCATCTCTTCAGAGAATTCTTTTGGCATGAGCAGAGGTAAAACTGATGAATATTAAATCTCTGCAATCTAATAAAGAGTAGTCCCTACCTGAGTTTCAATGAAATACAGATGTGTATATACATATACCTAGATATATATTTTTGTATACCTATGAAGACATGATCGATGCATAGGTTTTATTGATTTATAGGTAGAGGTTCTAAATAAAAAGTAATAATTTTTTTTATCCTTTAAGAGCTCAGCTAGAAAAAAAGACTTTTGCAAATGAGAAGTCATCAGTGAAAGGAGTGTATGGAATCTGAAATAGCAAAGCAATTGAACATGAAAAGTTTGGCATAGAAAAGAAGGGTGAGTAATTTAAACCCACTCAGGAACAGGTGTGACTTGTTCATAAACCAGTTATGAAAAAAATTTGTCCAATTACTCCTCTCTGGTAAATAACAAATTACCATAGCAACTCCATTTTCAAACAACATATGCATATATTTTGTTTCAGAAAAGCCTGAGTCAAAAACTGCATTTTACTACCACGCCATGCCTTCTTTCCTAACTTGAAGATCCAAATTCTATGAACTTCCAGCTCCTTATTTACATACGCTGTCTTGGCCATGACCTGAAACCACCACCTTAAGGCTGACTGTATTGCTCAATCCACGCTTAAAAAATGTTCTGTCTGTTCGTTGAGACTGTTACATTGAGCAAATCCAGCCAGTAGCTTTTGTGATAGGGAGAGTAAATAGCTGTCATTCTGGGCGTGGATTCCACATGATTTGTTAAAATCAGATGGTTTTTATCAGCAATTACAAATAACCTGAGGCATATGCGTGTATGCAAGTGTGTATTTAAATTTATAATTATATATGTTTGTGGTAGTGGTTAGGAATTTGTAAGCATTTCGATTTTCAAGAAGTAGGGAATTATTCAAAGGGGATCTGATCAAAGTTTGAATATAAACACATATTGGAAGGCTGTTGAATTTAACTGAGTGACCATACAGAATCCAAAGCCTTGGGTAGAGCTGCACAGCCCATGCGGAGCAGAAGGAGGCCCAAACCCCACTGCTCCTCAGGCTTTGTTGTACAGTAGCATACACTCACTCACATCCAAATCCTGGCCCAGACTTTATAGAAGAAATGTTTGTCAGCAACAATCGATTTGCAGCATGTAACACTAGCATGATTTATGATGAAACTTTCTTCAGAAGCAACTTAAAGGCAGACAGTGTCAGTGTCTCCAGAGATGGATCTGTGTACAAATATGTAAGGGTTATAGAGGCTCAGTTAGTTAGGTAACATCATTTTAATACCTTGAATCTTTAAAATATATATGATCTGGACCTTACACCTTGAAGGGTGACTATTTTTATGCAGATTCATGTACTGAGGGGTGTCTCACCTGTTCAAATTAACCTGTCCAGGTTTAAAATAGTCTCCAAGTGGTCTTCAGACTTGGAGAGGTGATCAGAATCTGCTGTTGTTGACAGGTTTCCATTTTGCAGTCAGCAACAAATGGGAGTTTACTCAATGTTCCCATAACCATCTGTTGCCTCCACAATGGTAATTTCAGTCTGGATCCTTCTATCCTATCTATGTTTACATGATTCAGATGGCAAAAAATATCAAAATGGACAGCAGGCATAACGAACACTGACTGCTTCGATTTGAAAAGTATCTCAGATCCATTTCTGATTTTATAAAACTATGCCAGAAGATTGGCCCGGTAAAGGTAAACCATGTATGCAATTGTAAGCTCTGGTACCCCATCCTCATTTTTCTAACAATAAGGGAAGAAGGTAAAATAGAAAATATAGGCCCTTATTCCTTAGCCAGTCTCATCTCATAGTTCATTGGGCATCATTTTTGCTTGAAGAGGTTCTCTGAATCAAACCACTCATATGCAGTGAAACAAATCTCTTCTCATTCCATTGGAAATACGCAAACAGTAATACATCTCTTGCCTGAAGAAGAATTCCCTGTTCATACCACAGTAATTTATCTCACAGAATTATCTTGCTTTAGTTATTCATTCTAGAAGCTTTTAAAGGAAAAAAAAAAAAAAACAAAAAAACCACAAAACACTCATCAACAGAGCAAACACAATTAGTTGATCAAGTTCACCTGTATCCAGTTATTCAAATCAATTGAATTGCAAATCTTTTTTCAGGTCATGCTACATGGGCTACATCTATAGTAGCAGTTTAGTTTGTGGAAGGTGTGCAGTTTTGGAAGAAGTCTCCCAGTTGTCCCCGCTTCCAGTGTCTCTGTTGACATCATGGAGGGGAGTCACTATACACAAGCTGGGTTCCTCCCAGTGGAGCTAAACTGGCAGATGCATTTCAAGGGAGCACCTAAGGCACTCCAGCCACTCATGGGTGTTCAGTCCAAACAGGAGGGTTAGAACTAAGCCAGAGTAAGACTTCCTGAAATGCAGATAGACACCAGGTCCACAGCCTCAACTGCTTTGCTTTGCAGATCCATTCCTCTTGGGTTGCACTACTTAGTAATATAGATTCTGCCACAGAGCTTTGCTTCAGAAGACTTTCTTGCATGGAGTGATTATGTCAGTGGGATTTTATTGATATCTTTGGTTGCATTACCTCCTGCCACCTCTTCATCTTTGTATTCAGGTAAGAAATGCAATTCTACACAGGTATAAAGTTATCATATCCATGCCATAAACTGAGAGACACGATAACTTATCTTGTCAGATAGTTTCACAGTGCTATGCATCAGCTGAAAGGCTGAGAATGAAGCAAATATTCAAAGTTTTTTTATATCTCCCCTCAAGCCACAAGGAGATGTAAGTACTGATATGAAACGACACTACATTTTGTTCAGTAAAATTTTGCAGAGTTGCTTTAGCCCAAGATGGCAGCTATTATGTAAGTAGCAACAACATCTTCTCTTTCAAATTCTTCATTTTCTCTTTTCTCATGCAGACCAAATGTACTTTGAGCTCAGTTAGCTTTCCTTTTAGATAATCAGAACAGAGCAAAGTGCTTAAATCAGCACATGAAACTTTCTGAGTAAGAGACATAGGGGCTTGAATTAACACAGCCCCTCCCAACATTATACAGATGCCTGAAGCATGCAAAGGTAGAGTAAAAATACATTACTAACAGCTGGAGATGGGACAAAGATGAAGGTTCTTTCTTGCAGCATCTTTTTATAGTTTTGAATTTTCAACTTTGTAATTCTTGGCCCTTGCTGCAATGACTGTCACACAACCATAGAGCATCCCCTCTGTCCAGGAGGGTCAACCCTTGGGCCCTGACTTCCTGCGTCTCCCATGGTCTGAGCAGTAGCAATGCAGGACTACATCCTTCCTTGGCCTCAGGGGAACATCTAGTCAGCATGGGTATCCCAACACAGCTGTTACAAGAAGTTTTCAAGAGTATCACTAGCCATGTTAGTCACTGCAAGAGACATGCAGATCTAAGTGAAAATAGTACCAGAGCTGGTTGCTGTTCCTTGCCTGTTTTCTGATCATTCTTGAATGCTCCTTGGTCACTGCTGTGTAGGGCAATTCCTCAGTTTTATTTTAGCCAGTGCTTCACTGCAATCCATGAAGAAATTTCTTCATGATTTCTTGTAGTAGGTAGCTGCTGAATTATATTGGTTAGGAAAGAGAGAAGGCAAAAGACATTTCAAGCTTCATAATTTTCTCTTAAAAACTGAACAATGAGACACACCAAGAAGTGCTGCTTTAGATATTATTCATCAACTTTTTTAAGCAGAGTCACACGTCTTTGTGAAACATCACTTGATTGCTTTTCATTAACAGCCAAATAAAAGTTAACCTAAGCTTTGAGTAGTTATTTATTCATTTTATTTTTCCACATTGTGCTTCTTATTTGCATGTTTAGGAATTTGTGTATTTGGGGAATTTTTTTTGATGCAGTTGTTCTGTGGACCATGTTCTGATGTCTCATGGACCTCTTGCATCCTGGAGACAAAGGGTTGTTAAATACTTCAGAGTGCAGCTACAATATCCCGTTGGAGCCTGGTTTTTATTTCACTCAGAGACTATAATCAGTCAGGCTGTTGCAGGCTTTGTTTTGTGCTCACAACAGCTTTCTTTAACCTTAGCTGGTCCTATGGCCAAGAGGAATCTCCAGTACCTCCAAAAAAACTACACTCTCATTCTTCTCTTTTATTGCAAATGTTAGCTGCATTTTTAAACACTTTTGTTATGGTAGATGGTAGCCTCCTTGTTAAAGCTTCTGGGGGGGTCCCGCAAGGTCAACTTTGTCAGTTTGGCTTTCCTGAGTTGGTTTATCCTAGTTCAGCTATGGTCAGAGGCTGGCTTTCGCAGTCACAATGATATCCTGCAGAAAGTGAAGATTTTCCACTGAGCAAAACTACAAACCACCTGTGCTCTGGGAAAGGAATTTGGGAGGGAGCTAAAAGATATATTTGTTTAATTAATGAATTGTGGAAAACTAACAGCTATACCCTTGAAGAAGAGATAACAAACTGATAAAAGGGAACATCTTGGCGCCAAAGACTGGATGGTGGCCAGAAAAACATGAAGTCTGATAAAACTGCAGTAACTGGGTGAACGGTAAATGCGGCGAGGGGAGATCGCGACCACCGACTCAATTCAGGGCCAAAAAGACTTGCCCCCCCCACCTGAAATGAGCATGTGTGCTAATTTGCACAGCGAGCAAGGCTAATTTAAATACAGTAAGCCAATAGTGTATGAAATATTAATCACTAACCAATAAGTGTAAATTTCGACAGGTTTATACTAATGATGTAGCAGGATAAATATGCTGTAGTTTTGTAGGAAGGTGTGCTAGATTTGTGGAACTTCCACCTGGCACCCATCTTTGCGCAAATATGAAGGGAATAAAATACCTCAGCCCTGTGTGTTAATTAAACACTGGGCTAACGACCCCACATTTGGGATAACAACAACTTATTTTGTTCTGCAGCTTCTTACAGAGTGTGAAATTTCACCTAAAGGATCTCATGGCTGGGTCTCTGCAGTTGAAGCACTCTCCAAAAAGTAACAGGAATTCCAAGACTACACATGGATTCTCCCAGTTATCATACCAACCCGATATTAATTAAAGTTAAAATTGAAATTGTTTCTCTTGCCCCAAGAGCTGTAGAGCAGCATAACCTTCCTCATCCTCATCTTCCCCAGCCACAGCAGCAGAGTCACTGGTCCTCTCTCCGAAGTCAGCTGTAGGGTTGAATTTCTTTCCATAATTTCAAAGCACAGAGACTGTCAGAAACTAAAGTGTCTGCAAGGAAGATCTAATAAACTGTCAGAGGCCTTGCATGTCTGTTAGCAGAATTTGCTTGTATAAGAAAGGCACTGAGCCTTGCTGGGCATTGAAGGATCAGCAGTCTGCATTTACCCCTATGCCCCACAGAAAGGGCACAGTCTTTCCTTCCCACCTACAGCTCTGGAGGTGAACCAAGGAGGGTATATGCATGGCATGGTCACTGAGTTAAAGCGTGCTGAGAAAATAATGGGTCCTCTAAAGATTATTTTTAAAATCTCTTGACATTTTGGAGTTACAATGATGGAGGATTTGTGTCCCAAAATAGGGTATCTTGGAACCTCTGTCATTACATGACAAATCAGGACACTGCTGACATTTCCTTGCTCCATAGCAGACCTGAACTCTGAGGCTATCTTACAAGGAAAACTGTGCGAGTACCATCACTTGAGAATTCAAAACTAGGCTGAACAATTCACCAGAGATTATGCGGTAAGAAATAATCATCCTCTGACAAGTGACCTAGACTAGAAGGCCAAGCAGGACTTTTCCAGCTTTTATTTTTATTATTCCTTGCTGTGTGATTATTTGGAAAAGCATAAAAGTTCCTATCAATTTAGAGAGTATGTTTTTATATGCAAAACTCACAGTACAAATCTCAGTACAAGGAACTGCACTTTGCAAATAACACTTTCAAGAGCATTTCTGGAATTCCACTTCTGCCAGGCTCCCTTACAAATATCCAGCCAAACTAAATAACAGCTATCCAGATTTCTTTAAAATTCTGACTTTGCTTCATCGATTCTATTTTGATACTATAATGAAATGGCACTGTGTAATTTTATTCTTTTCTTCATTCATAATTGCCCTTTTGATTTTGAAAATAATGCTTCTCGCTAACTGCAATGTGAGCTGCATTAGTTTGTTATGTTATCTAAATTCGAGCAAATATTATAAAGCTCGCATAGTTCCACCGAGGGACAGAATGTTCTCATGTCTTCAATTACTCACATTAGAATATAATGTTCACAAAGCCATTTGCACTTCTTCTTTCTTATAATTGGAAACCTTAAGATTAACACTGTTGTTTAAAATAAGATACATTTGAGTCAACAAGCCTTTCTAAACTTAATTTTCAGCACTGCGGGTTACTCATTTTTTTCTGTTCTACCTTTTATTCAGAAGCAAACATATTTATCACACAAATGTATATTTTTAAATGTTCTTGCTGATTTAGGCCCAGTTTGTCACAGAGATCCTGGCATAATTATGCCTGCTCAAACACTGCAACTATTGAAAGCATCCTTCAAAGGGACATGTCTTTTACTAAATTCAGTAGAAATCTCCCCACTGCATGCAGGGTCACTGGGCTGAGTCTCAGGTACCACTTAAGCATAACCGTCCAGCATCCAAGGCTGATGCTTGCAGCTTCGACCCCATGTCTGCACCATGGCTGACTATGCTAGAGCTGGGCATGAGGAAGGACGCATCTTTTCATGGAGCGATGTGGTGTGTCAACAAAGTGCAGAGCTCTTGGAATATATCTGGGCCTTTATCTCCTTGAAACAAAAGAAGAGTATCTCCTTGTACAAAAGGACAACCATAATAAGCATGTTTGCATAGAGCTGAATGGGATCTCCTGGGTCGTGGAGTCTGGTCAGCTGGTATTACAAGCAATCATGTCGTATTAGCAGTCCAAGCGACGCGCAGAGCTGGATTGCTCACTGTCTCGCACCTCATGCAGTTATCCTAGCCTGTACTCGCTAAGCGAGGCCCTTAGCCCCACAGCATCTGCTTTCTGCTCGTCTGTTGGTGGAAAGCAGCCGGCATCCTGGATTAATCAGGCTTACCATGTGTCGGCACAGGAGGTCTTGCTGGACTGAGGATGGCACGACAGGGCTCCAGTGCCAGCCTGTGTGGGTTTCCAGATACTACCATGATTTCACTAGCCAGTAACCTTCACACATCAAAATACAGCAAGGCTCATTTTTACCAATATTTTAAACTTACCTTTTAGCCCTTGAATTTGGAAAATAGAAACCCTTGGTTTGGAGTGGAAATGGTGATGCTTCCCACCTCCAGCAGGACACTGCTGACCAAACCCAGCGCTGGCTGGAGAAATTGGACAGCACACAGCACCATCCCCCCAGGCTCACAGTGCCATCCCCCCCAGGCACACAAGGGACAGAGGCACACCTTCTCCAGGGGTACGGCCCCACCATCTGTTTTACACTGCTTTGGAAGAACCACAGCTCCTCTCTTTGAGTCCTCTTTTCTTTTTTACTGTTCCCCCAGAACCATGCATGTGCTTTTATAATAGAGATTAATTACAGAAATGTGGTGGGTTTTGACAGCAGAAGGTAACTGCTGTCTGGAAATAGCATGAATTGTAGAATATTTTCATGAGCACACAATATGAAGAAGGACACTGTGAAATTAATGGCTAGAAACAAAGAAATACAGACATTTTATTTAAACAGTGTGGTATTTAATGTCACAGACTGAAGGGAAATCCAACTGCAGAATAAATAAGACATAGCAAGTAGATTAAGGACATAAGTTTATGCACATAGCACACACTTATAAGCAGGAACAACATGTATCTATGTACATTTGAATCTAGATGTATGCATAAACAGATTTTTTTTTCACTCAAGGGTATGTCTCAGCAATGTGCTTAATGAATCATTTATAGTAAAATGGTGATAAGAAACATCATACTTGAGGTCCACCCTCAAGTAAAGAGTGGTTGTCTCAGGACTTGAAATACTGGTGAGCAGCCATGCCTGGCCTGAACGAGGGCACCAGTTTCTTTCTGTTTAATGAACTGGGCTGCCCTGCTCTTTATGCATGGGAAGTGCAGCCAGTTTGAGACACATTTAAATAAAACCGTTCTGGCAGTTATTTGCCTCAGATGAAAGAAAGTAACGCCAGCCTTCAACATCCTAGTGAGGTTTGTGGCTGCATATCCTTTTTCAGTTCCCCAAAAGTTATGTTCTCGTTAAAATGTCACCTTACAATAATTCTGTAATGTACTGGCTTCTGCCTTCATTAGCTGTTGAACCAAAGCTAGTAATGGAAAAACAGATTACCTTGAATTTACGATGGGCTAATTCCACTCCTTTTAGCCACAATGATAAATCACCCTTTGTTTACAATTGAAATACCAGTAATTTTGACCAGAATGAAGAATGGATGGAAAAATATCGTTTTAACTATTGGCACAGATTGTTATGGGGCCCTGAAGCAACAACACAGTCAACAAGTAAAATGCATAAACAAGCTCTGGTAAAGCCCAGTGAACAATGCTTTCAAATTGCACGTATTTTAGTCAGGTGAATACCCCACCATTTGCCTATTACAATGGGATTTGACATGTGGGGAATTCTCTGTCACAGACATTCTATTTTTAAAGAAGAGGTGGAACCCAAGACATCTGCACAAAGACTTCATTTCTGGAAGGTCACCACCTAAAACTTTTCTGGACTGAAAGAAAATCAGGGGACTGAAACTTTTCAGAATGTAATTAGGGGACTGAAAGTAAAATTGGGGCTGAAACTAGACACTCATTTTTGTAGCCTGGACCTTGTGGGTGGTTAGAGGATGAGTGTCCTTCCACCTCCAACTGCCTTTAGAGCCTCTTTTGATGCTTCTCTGAGACAGCATCAGCGCCAGCACACATTCTGCAAAATACTGAAGCATGTATAAACCCCCACACTCACTCTGACCAGGCAGCAGAGGCACCTACAAATTACCCTTGTGTTTCTCTGGCTCAGGGGTCCCCCAAAAGCTATGCAGATTTATTTTGGCTTGTGCTACCTCTGCAGGTGCCCCACTGGAGTGCTGCTGCACAGACTCCTGGTGTCAACAAGAATTAATCTGTATTGGGAAAATCCTTTGGGAGATATTTCTCTGGCTATTTCTCTGACTGCATGGAGTAGTTCAGTGTTAATATACTGAAATGGACCCAAAATTCTTTAATTCTTTAATGGAAACAGCTGAGGAAACAAACAAAAAAAATACTTAAACGAGGTAGTAGTAAAAATCATGACAAAGTCAGTAGTACCTAAAAGATACGGGATCTTATTCACAAAGAAAACTTCCACAGAGCATCTTTGGTGCAGATACCAATTCTCTTTTTTTTTATTATTAGTTTATTTTTTTTTAATCCTCCTTTAAAAGCAGAGATGATAGAAGAAGGCAATGAATAAGAATGTCATACAGTGTCATTTACTGGCTTAGTACAGTGCAGGAAAAGCTCTCACCTAGGCATGGGAAGGGAGTGGAGATTCATTATCATGTGTTAGAGAGATGATGGTGAATCCAAATTTATGACACTAAGCATCTACATTGTATGTGAAAAAATAAAAAATCTGAGGAAACATTTAGAAGCTTTTCCTAAAAGCTTTTTTGTACCTGTCAAAATATACTGTAATTCTGCAGAAAGTAGATGATACATATGAAAATTTGTGTTAAAATCAGATTCTAAAGTAACAGATATTCATTTCTTTTGCAAATTAGTTTCTATATGTACACATATCTCATTATCTACCTGTACCTTTCTTTTTATTTTTCGTTTCCAGCAACCATGATTTATATGTACTATTTTTACCAAGTTGTAAAAGTCTAGAATACCAAGTCAAAAAAAAGTAAAATAAAAAAATAAAAAGGATGCTGCTGGGACAGAAGTTCCCTAAGGGACAAAATGAAATGAAACATTTTAGCTCATCAGGCAAATACCATGTCAGCCTCCAATAAAGGGCAGTATTTTCATTTGACTGGTTCAAAGAAAGCGACCCTCAGAACCTGCTCATCTTCTTTTTGCTTCCCAACTGAAGGAAGGTTGTAGTTAGGGTATAGATTTAACTGTTGAGGTGGGAAAACTTCTCTTCATTCTGTCTGCTTAAAAAATGAATAACCCAAAGGGGTTATGAAGTGTACTTCTATATTCTTACATAGGATTTATTGCCATGTCTCAGACATCAGAAGAGCAAGTGAATACACTGATAAAAGGTGTACCTAATGTAAGATGCAATCTTATTTAGACCACCCACAGAAATTAGTTGATTTAAAAAAAAAATCTTGCAATCATCTTACTCTTAACTTCAATAACCCAAGAATCCCTTTCTTACTCTGGAGCTGATGGCCAATGTATTCCTACTTACTACATTCAGAAAGGGATTTATTTTGTCCAGAGAGCAAAGTTTATCAGAGCAAGAGATATTTGGTTTATGTATGAACTGAAATCTGCTGCAAACTCTCTTCCTCCAAACTGCAAAACAACTGATTTCTGTGTTTTATTTTATAAAGTCTCCCCGGGTGAGTCTGTCAGGAATCTACAGCTGAGACACTATGAGAATATATTCTTTTCTTCAACCATTTGGTTGCTTCACTTATTTAAACCCTAACTCCTTCAGGGTATTTTGCTCTTCAAATGTACAATGAATGAGATCTTTCATTGTACATGGTTTAAGGAGATATCACTGTTGTCAGCTGTGCCATTTTTATTTGACTCATTGATATTTGGTGTTTTTCCTAAAGTTCCTAAACTCCTTGGCTGAAGCAATTAAATAAGAGTCTGGGGGAGGTGAGTTCTTAGCACTTGGGGTTAGAGGAAGAAACTTTTAAAAACTTGAACATTAAAGCAAATACAGAGAACCCAATATTTCTGAAATAGTAAGATTTTGAATCCTTTCATGACTTTCTAGTACTCAGCATTAACAAAAATTCTGCAATAACACATTATATATAATAATAATAATGTTTGCTAAAAATGATCCTTCATTAGCAAGCAACAGAGCTTCTGATTCAACAGTGAAATTTAATCAAAAACTAATAACCCATGTGCCCATGCAAGTACATGTTATTTCTATGGCTGCAATTTTCCTCCCAGTATTATGAGTAAAACACTTGGCTCTCTTTGCCTTCCTTGTCTTTATGCTGACAGTTGTGAAGGTCTGACTTTATAAATGATTACAGCAGCCCCTTTCCATCAGTCACCATACTATTTTCATTTAACAGTGCTGGTTTATCTTAATATGTATTAAATATGCCCTGAAGGTGTTTTCCCATCTCCTCCCCCAACAAATTTGCAAAAAATCTTTCAAGTGTTTTCTGACTTTGTCCTGGTTTCAGCTGGGATAGAGTTAATTTTTTTCTTAGTAGCTGGTATAGTGCTGTGTTTTGGATTTAGGATGAGAATAACGTTGATAGCACACTGATGTTTTGGTTCTTGCTGAGTAGAGTTTACACTGGTCAAGAACTTTTCAGCTTCCCATGCTCTGCCAGGTGCATAAGAAGCTGGGAGGGGGCACAGCCAAGACAGCTGACCCAAACTGGTCAAAGGACTATTCCACACCATATGACGTCATGCTCAGTATCTAAAGTTAGGGGAAGAAGAAGGAAGGCGGGGACATTTGGTGTGATGGCGTTTGTCTTCCCAAGTAACCGTTACACGTGATGGAGCCCTGCTTTCCTGGAGATGGCTGAACACCTGCCTGCTGATGGGAAGTAGTGAATGAATTCCTTGCTCTGTTTTGCTTGTGCACGTGGCTTTTGCTTTACCTATTAAACTGTCTTTATCTCAACCGATGAGTTTTCCCACTTTTACCCTTCTGATTCTCTCCCCCATCCCACCGGGGAGGGGAGTGAGTGAGCAGCTGTGTGGTGCTTAGTTGCCAGCTGGGGTTAAACCACAACAGACTTACAGGTCTATTTCAAGGTCTGCCCCTTATGTTTCTTTCTTTTCCTCAGTGTTTCCACCCCTTCAAAATTTCTGTATAGATCACTCATTAGAAAAATCATTTTGATAAGCCAGTTCTGAAGAGAAGAGGTTGCTCTCCTGCCAAGTGATCAGTGTTTGTTACACCTAATTGCAGCTGTTGGTTGGTCTCTCTGAGTGTTGTGTGCCTAAGTGAATCCAAAACTCCCTTCTTCAGCCCTCTCACAGAGGCTTTCTTAGTGATTTTGAAGCTTTAATTTCTGCTAGCCTATAATGGCTCTAAAGGGGTCTTTAGAAGCACCTAAAATTGCCAGGCTGGAACGAGTACATGTCTGATTCCTAATAGTTTTATTTCACTGGCAGATCCTCTCCTCCCTCCATTCTGAGGAATCTTCACCTGCTTGATTAGGGCAACTTTAAGCCAGACTTGTGCTTGCCAAGCAGTGAGAAACACGTCTGTCATCTGCCAGGATCTAGCCCTGTACCCTGAACACCTCTTCCAGTGACAACACTCAGATTTTTGTGAAGAATTCAGCTTATGCTCCATCGCTATGTTGCAAGTCTGTATGTCAAACCTGCTTCTTACCTAAAGCTTTCACTATAGGTCATTGCAGGAATTCCTAAAGAAAAAAGACAAATAACTAAAACCAGTCCCCAAATAGTGAGTGATACAGCACACACAATGGAAGAAGAAAGCAGGGACAGGAGCATTCAATAAGATCATGACAACAGGGAAAATTAGAATGAAGACTTAGAAAATGCTAACCAACATTAAAAAAAAAAACTGTAAATTTTACAAAATACTTAGTGGTTTTGAACTTGGTATTTAAGGAAAGTATTACTGATCCTCTCTTGAGTCCATTTGTTCCAGCATCCTTATCCTGGTACAAGGGATTCTGCAAGAAAGACAAAAAAACAACTTCAAAGCATAAAGCAGGTATTTAATGGCAAACAGAGAGAAGCAGGTAGGTAGTATTTACCCAGCTATGAGGCTAAGCATAGGTGTGCTCCCCACCCCTATTGAAGGACCCTGAGAGTTTTTGCTGGCCAGGCAGGCACGAGTGGGAGTAGCAGGGCTGGCCTCTGCAGCTCCTTGGAGCAGGTCCTCAGTGTCATGGGGTTATCCTTGTCCATCCACTCCTGATGGCACTGACGATTTGACCTGATGAGTTGATGCTTCGCAACTAGCCCCCGACAAGCCTGACCAGCCTCCCTAATGTTTTTTCTTTACTTTTTCACACCTTTCCACACTGATGTTTTTCCTCTTGAATACTCCAGCTCCTTCTGATCCTATCTCAACAACCCTACTTCTGCCTGTAATTTTACCTTCCTTATCTCCGTGCAGCCTTTCTCACAGCTTTTTCTGAGCAGTCCGGGTGGAGGTTATGCAGCTGCGCCACATCAGAGCTGAGTCGTGAGTCCAAGTACATGGTCAGAGAAACCTTGAGTGGCAGGGGAAAGCTTACAGCACCGGCTACAGACAGTGAGGGTTACAAACAAATGTAATAAATTCCTAAATACATCAGCATAAATTTACTGTTTCTATCAACATAATGTATCCATAAAAAAAAAGTTCCCTGTGAGTTATAAATAGTTTACTCCTACAAGCTAGCTAGTTACAAAGGATTTTACATGGCAAGAAACTTATGCCTAGGACAAGCCACCCAATTTTTCACACTAATGCAGTATATCAAATTCTCGGCCTGGCATCCCTAGGCACCCATAATTCCTAACCTACTGAGAGCTTTAGAGACACAACATCTGTAAGACTGGACCTAAAATGACAGAAAAGTATTGAAGGTCATGCAGAATAATTTACCTCAGCTTTGGGTATTTGATAGATGAGAAGGCTCTTACTCGTTGGAAATGTTAGGAAGCATTAAGAGAACAAGCGAGAAACAGAAATTTATAGATTCAAAAATTTTAATGCCAGAAGAATCATCTAATCTGACCTGCATACCATAGGCCACGAAATTCCACCAAGTAATTGCCACATAGAGCTCATTAATTTGGGGCTAAAGTAGTGCTTATCTCCCCATAGTAACAATTACCAGATAGCATCAGGAATTTATTTTTTAAGAGCAAGAGAAAAAAAAATTTGCTAGCGCTACTCTCTGCACCCCCTTTTTCTGTACATGCTTGGTGGAAGTTTTCAGAAAGCTGTACCGCAGTAAGATTACAGAGAATAAATGAGAAGTACCTATGCAGTTTGCAAATGACATTGCACTTCTTGAGTATCTAGCAGCTACAGAGAAGAGGATGATAAATTATCTTCATGCAGCAAGCAAGAAACAGGGAGTTAAAATAAACACAAAGAAAACTAAAGGTGACATAAAGCATTTACACCCAAGAAAAACTACTCTTGGTAAATGGAAAGTAATAAAAAAGCTGCAGCATACATTTACCTTCAACAGCTTTTCACTTTAGAAAATGATGATCATGAGAAAGAAATTATAAAAAGAATCTAGGATAGATGGAGAGCATCTGAAAGGATGAATGCAGTTCTGGAAAACAACAAAAGCGTGTCCTTTGCAGAGAAGATTATTGGCTGGGCAGGTAGTTAGCTCTCTGTGGCCTATGCCAGAGCAGGAAAAGGGAAAGCAAGTTAGTACATGAACAGTGGAGGTACGGAAGTCTTGTTTCACATGGATTTGTCTTGCATGTCCCACCTCAAGAACAAGAGCTTCTCCATATACCTACAATCACTCCCATTATATTACACATAGCTCTCTCCAGTGTCTTAGTTGCCCCATACTACTCCCAGTACTGCTTTGTTCCCCAGGCTCCCACACCACAATACCCCCACCTGCCCATATATCTCTTCCCCATCTACCTCTGGGAGCTTACTGGCTGGGCAAGAGGCAACGCAAGCAAGAGAAAGGGCTACAGACACACTGACTGCCTGCGCTGGCTGTCCAGGTGGCTGCCGTTAACCAGAACAAAGTCATGATCAAATCTTCAGATGGAGCATTCATAAAGTCAGTCTCCTCTACTCAGTCCCTGATTATTACAAAATTTGTAAGACTTCATAATCTTTGAGGCCTCTGCCTAAATTGGCTAAAAACAGAGAAAGGGGGAGAAGAGGAAGTGCAGGACAGTGAGATAATACAATCTTATTAACCTTCTTTCTCATGAAACAAGGCTAAAAAAAAAAAATGTGTAATTTATTCAGTAGGGGAATACAGAGAAAAAAGCATGCCACCTTCACAGGACTAAATCCTGACATGGAGGCTTAATATTTTTGCAAACAAAATGCAAAAGCGCCTTTTAACTGAGTCATCAGGATACCAACTGCCTAATCAGAATAATTAGGGGATCTCAATATTATTCATTACTTTTTGTTTTAATCACATGTGGGAGGTGGAAAATTGAATCTAAACATTTTGGTCACAAATAAGGCCTCTATGGCTCTCTCATGAAGGAGGAACACACTTCTAGGTGTTTCATGAGGAGAGTGATGTACAGTTATCAGTACAAAGGATGATACAAAATGTACCCATCTAGCCAGCGAAAGAATATCTAAAGTAAGGCTTGAAAGTAATAAATGTATATATAGATTAATTAAATAAATGCAATGGCAAAAGCAACTTCTATCAGAACTAAATGATTATGAAACAAATATGCATGTCATTTTTATTTAAAGTTCCTTATTTCCTTTAACTATAAATACTACAGAATCTCTTAGCATATAAACTTACATGAATAAGTGTTTAAGTAGATAACTCTTCTATAAATATAACAAATGTTTCTATAAATGCAACTGAATCCTGATGAAGAATAATTATTTTTCTATTTTCTCAAGTCTCCCAGTAATAGATACTTGAATAAATGTGAGACAGCATCATTCTAATAAATAACTGTAGGAAATGCAACCAGGGGGATGGAAAGGAGACAGATCATGAATTCATCATATCATTGCAACTGCTACAGCTTTTTGCAAAAAAATAATGCTTGAGTGCCACCTGGGACATGGGACAGAGCTGTCCCCCTAATTTGGTGAAGTTTGATGCTACTGATAGAAGGGCTGGAGATAGAAGGGCTGGAATCTATTTCAGTGATGGTGGTAAAACACTGGTGAGCCTTCCAGTGATCTCACATCTGGGTGTAAAAGATCCAACCTGTTTATGGTGCTGCTTTCAGAGCAGAATTTTATACCTTAAGTTTTTCTTCTAGAACCAGTTGTTTGCCAACTGCTGCTTTCTTCCCAAGAGAATGGTCAATAGGGAACTTCTCCCTCTTCCTATTCTCCCTCTTTTTCAGTGTCTCATCAGGAGTGAAACCTCCACCTACCTAATGCCAAGGCTTTAGCTTTCCTATCTTGCACTGGAGCTGGTCACTCTCAGCTTCTGCTACAGTCAATGGAGAGAAGTACTTTTAGTGGTTGGCTGACCTATTTTAGGCATCAACTTCAAGTTTGAAACATTAAGTTTAAAATAAAACATGTCTTCAGAGTTTATTTTTGGGTTTGTTTGGGTTTTTTTCCCCTTAGAGGGGTAGGGGTTGTACTTTTAGCACTTGATTCTCTAATTTGTTTTCAGCATTGACTTTAAGGTTTGAAATCCGTCTGGCCTAAACAGTACCGATATGCTCTGATCTTAGGTATATAAACTTTTGATTACGCTCAGAGATGTCTGGAAGGAAAAGGCACATTTTATAGATTTATTTATTGCAGTCAGCTAAACGTGAAAGCTGTCCCGATTCAGGCAGGAGGAAGAGGCGATCCAAGGACACCCAACACAGTGGTGGCTGGAGGTGTGGTATGCATGGTTCCAATTACACCTGACACTGAAGTTGATGCCTTGATGAAATAATTACTGAAGCTTGCAGGAAGCTGCAAAGATTCATACATATGCATCAGGAACCCTATTGAAATATGGGAGAGCAGCAGCTGACTTCAATCCAAGTCATTGGGGGACAATGACAATTTTTTTCTGTCTTCCAATGTATAACAACTGATTTTTCTTGTTCGCTAATTATTATCTTAAAAATTAATAACCTATACTGTTCTTGTTTTGTATACCATGCTTCTAAAACTCCTTTGCATTATACATGTGTAGACCTATAAGTCTTCTACTGAATTTCTGCTGAGATTCCCACCAGCTAAAAAGCATTAGGGTTATCACTGACAAAGGGAAAGCAGGCTGCAACGGGGACAGAGGCAGCTTGGAAGAACTGGAAGATCTTCCCACCGTCTTGGGAAGAGATGTGAATCACCTGGAGAAGCAGCTCAGCTGTGAGCTGAAGGGAATACAGCTCGAAGCCAAAACAGCATGCAAGGCAGCTGTAAAGTCTGCTATTATTTCCCCTCCCTGTACTTGTCCTAAATATAGTAAATGATTTCTTAGCTTTGCATTTCAGACAGATAAACTTGTTTTCCTGGGAGGCAGAAGTTTGCCGAGCAGACCAGCAATTTCAAAGGACCTGGTAAGGTGCAGGTGGAGTCCCAGTTCTCTCCCATGAGGGAGCATCCAGCCTCCGTGCAGGAGTCCCAGCAAGGCGCCGAGGCTCTGCTTCCCTGTGCGGCAAGGCCAGATCGCAATTCGGCAAGGAGGGGAGAGCGGCCCGTGGGCAGGGTGGCAGGACTTCCCTCGGCAGACAGCAGGGAGTGTGGGGACAGCTGAGGGCTGAGGCCATCACACTTAACTCCCTACCTCCACTAAGTACAACCCTCAGGAGAGGAGCAGCACTCACTTATGTACATGACCTAGTATTTTCTTGCAGTTAATAGACAAGATCCGCATTCCAACCTAAATGATTCTATAATTCTATGATTCTATTTTGTTAGCTATCACATATTTATGAATGCAAAGATGGCCATGGCTGGAAGATCTTAAATCATATACTTACATCAAGCAAAGACGTGAATTCTGAGGTCAAGAGGAATACGTTTCCCTGACTGATCATTTCTATTTGTGGCTCTGGTTTTTTGCTTACTTTCCATGTCAGGAGCAGTGTGTGGGTGTAGCAGAGTGACGGATAATGTGTGTGTTTGCAGTTGGGGGAGCAAGTGGCTGCCAGACAACAATTCTCTGATTTCTTACTTCTATTCCCCAGCCTCATCCCTCCCACAGACTATTTCTGCAAACACGTCCTTTATTTCTTTTTTACCACTAGATGGTAGTAGCAGGTAAAGGCTTGCTTTTTTTTTTTTCCCTCTCACACTCCCCTTTCTTTGTTTACTGTCTGTGAATAGTTTTAGGACACTGGTTCCAGTAAAAGGTTTATTGTTTTCTCTGAATGACCAAATGATTATACAGATATTATAGATTTAAAATTCACTGTTTGCAAAATAACCACTTCCTTCCTTGTCTAATCCTCACACCCCCTCTCCCCACACATCCGTGCTGAATCCAGTGGGGGTGTGGATCACAGGCAGCAACCATTATGGGAAGAAACAAGCCTCACTTGCCCACGAAATCCCACTGAAGATTTTCTTACGTACTGCGAATTACACTCAGCATTTTCAGCAATTGCTTCTTTATGGGTATTAAGGTGCTTGGGCAGCTGTTCTGCGGCCTCCAAACCAACCCTGCGCTCTCCTTCGGTCTGCTGCGCCTTTCTTTCCCCACTTGCTGGGCTTGGGTGGGAAGCAGCATCCCCAGCCCTGGCAGCTCTGCAGAAGGACGCCCGCCACCAGCCCGGGGCAAGGGCACAGCCGGGCAAGGGGGCAGCTGCAGCTCCTGACATTGTCGGCCTCGGAAAATTGCTGGGGGAGGAGGAATGGGGCAAGTGGTACTGTAACTTCCCCATGACTCCAAAGGTAGGCTCGTCTGTTCTTGTTTTTACATGGGACAGATTTTTGCTCTGTAGATGCAGCCAACAATCAATAAAACATTGTTTTAAATTAGTGAAAGGTACCCCAAACCCTCACTAACATTTCATCAACATGCTCTATATCAAAGCTGTTTTGCACGATGTTTATCCTTTAGAAAGGAGGGAAAATATAGTCAAGTACAGCTGTCATTTGATAATATCAAATATTATCCTTTGCTACTGATAAAGTATCACAAAAGCATCATTTAGCAAGTCCTTGATGACCAAAAAATGGATATTAAGACTGCATTTTCTCTATAGATATTTATTATAAATGGACCAGAACAAATGAAGTACTACATGTAATAAGTGCTATATACACTCTCCCAGTCCCTCGGGTACATGCTCATATTCAGTTTACTTCATTTATGTGACCCCAAGGAGGGTCCATATGTTAAAGTGCAGGTCAATTTACTTAGAGCTGTATTTACTTTTTAAATGGATGGCACCAACCTACAATAATAACTGAAGGAAGAGCCATCCTTTCCTTTAGTGAGAAATAAGCTTTTTGTAATTTTCTCAGTATGCCTATCTCACAATCATGTATTTCTACACTGATTAAAATGCCTGTTTAGCAGACTGTTCAAGACCAAATTCTGATGGGTATTTTCATCCATTTTACATAACTACAGACACAAACCAAAATAACACCCAAGCAAAACAAAAACATATATTCCTACATCTATTTGGGTTAGTCTGGATTAAAGCTTCCATTTTCCCTATGGCCACCTTTGCTTTTGTAAGGTATTGAAGACATACATTTTTCCTCTTTCATACTTACTTCTTTCTGCCTCTTCTCCTTTTCTGCCACAGCAGAGAAACACTTAAAAAAAATAAAGTTAAAACTGAGGGGCAGATCCTCAGGTGCTGAAAATCAATATTGTACCAATGAACTCAATTTATGCAAATTTTTATTAGTTGTAAAATTGGGCCCACTGGATTTTAATTGCACTTCAACATCTGATGTACCTTTTGATAACAAAAGCAGAAGGCAGGCCGTTCTAAACAATCCTTTAATTTTCACTAAAGGAAGAAGGTTTAAGGTTTAATGAAACATTTTTCAGCTAGAATTTCTGCTTTCAATTCATAAGTACATACACACTCCGTTGAGTAACTTCAATACTTCATATTCATTTCCAGGTACCTGGTTCAATTATAAAGTGTTCAGAGAAATGACTTCATTAATAAGGCAAATCTCTATCAGAGGAGAAATATGTTCTTACAGTGAAATCATTTGTGCTGGCATCAGGCGTTTTGGATTGCCTTGCTGCTCTCCCACAGGTTTTCTGTGTGCTCTTGAACAAGCCACCTACAAAATGGCTCCTCCAGCCTGACCTTGGGCATTTAGTGAAAGCCCCAAATTGGGAACTTCAGAGCCCTGCACTCCACTGTGGTCCGTGCTCACATGAGACGTCTGCTTCTCGTTGTGGAAGGCAGAGTTGGGCTCCAGCAACGACAGTTTTGGTCTGCCTGACCCTGCATATGTATTTTCTCCCAAACCGTGCCCAGGCACAGTGCTAGATGATGCTAGATGGAAACTAGCGTGAGCCTGTTCACTTCATTAGTGTAGACAGAGCACTGTAAGAGGGAGCAAAATATCTGCTAATGGTGCATCAGTGCTGGGTCCATGATATGGAGACAGGAACACCTGACTTGTCTAAAAATACGCTGTCTTGTCTGGTTAGGTTTGTACA
The DNA here is from genome assembly GCA_020745775.1 of Theristicus caerulescens. Taxonomy (NCBI): domain Eukaryota; kingdom Metazoa; phylum Chordata; class Aves; order Pelecaniformes; family Threskiornithidae; genus Theristicus; species Theristicus caerulescens. The sequence goes on from CM036559.1 coordinate 107,493,829, forward strand.
GGCTCCAACACCATCAGGCCACCGTTGGACAAAAAGTAAAACAGCCACCTGGCTGCTTTGGGTCAGAATTACTTTGTCATGGGAAAAAAAATCCCCCAAATTTTCTATGGGAAAAATTGGCTCTGGGGCTTTTCTTTGAGCCAAGATATTTTGTTTTAACTCAGTTCAGTAGGAACCTGGTTTCTGTAACAACACTGTATTGTATAATTGGGTTTGTAGTTTTAGTCTCCTCTCTCTCCTGTGATTCACTCACGGATTAGACTTTATCTATATGGGTACAATACACTCACTCCTCTCGCTGTTATCCCTACGGCTACGATGTGGTGCTGGAGACACAGCCTGAGCCCGCGGTCTTACCCACCAAGGACAGAATGACACAATAGGCAATTCAAACTCCAAACCCCATCAGGCAGCGTAACACTGCAGAAATATGCAGCCTTTGTGCTCAGCTGGGAAAAGATGAAATGTTCAATTGTTTCTGAATCCATGTTTTTCGGAACATTCTGTTCCACAGTGCGTGTTGATATTTTGACTCCTTGTCCCAAAGTGGATGGAAATTCCAACTTTTCTTCAGCCCTTGCTGCAGCCTCTAGCTCCTGCTATAATAAAAGCAAACCAATTACAATAAAAGAAAAATAGCCTTTAACAAACAGTTACACCATTTCAATGATGCCTCGTACCACAGTTGCAATATTTTAAAATTAAGCTGTATTCTTTACAGAATACAAAAGATTTCAAGATCTTCATCACAGAAAATGGATAGTTCCTATTAGTTGTGTTACATTTTGTGTGTGCTATATATTTCTTCTTTGCCTGACTCATGACAAGACTTCCAATGTGAAACATATGGTACATTCTGCTCTCAGTTACTCTGGTGCAACCGCATTGATTTCAAGGGCTCTGCTGAGCTTTGAATTCTGTTCCCACAACTGCATGTTCACACGCTCTGCAGTCAAACTTGCTCTCTGTTGCGCTCCTTTGGGACACAATTTCAAGAATGAGTCAAGATGCCTAAAAAGTGCAGTTGTGGTTGTTGTTCAATATAGTTTGCTCCTGACAATAGTTATAATTAATCAGGGCTTTTCACTCTCACTGACATTGTGGTTACTTCTGAGGTTTTTTCTTTTTTGTTTTGCAAGACAGTAAACTATGGAAAGCAACGATCATTTTTAAAAATAAATTCCAGGAAAGGTTATTATACCATGTTGTGTTATTGCTTGGAGTGCTTTAAAATTGGCAGCTAGGTTATATTTTGGGATCAGATGGCTGCGCTGCTTGTTTGCACAGGGGTAATGATTTTGCAATATAGAAAGCACTGCCTAAAGGATAATGAAGATAATGAATGAATGTGTTCTTCAGAGCAAAACTCTTTCTTTCACATGGCATATGAGAAGGTGTACCTCGTAAGAGGCTAGGCTGACTATAGCTTTGTCATTCACAGAATTGTTCCAGATATAAACAGCTGTCTATATGCTACATGGTATCATAATGAGATATTTCTAAAAATTCAGCTTTGACTTTTTGTTGCTGCAGTTGACATATGAGTTGGTTAGCATACTGTTATACTAGACTATGATGCCCAAAATCACCATTTTTCAGAAACACCATTCTTTTAATGCCTAGGATTTCAAGTATCCCACCCCCTGAGGCACTCAGGGTGGCTGTTTGAAAGTCAGTGACATTAAAGAGCAGGAGAAATCGTAAGATAGCACTGGAGTACCTCTTGAGTATGGGCAGGATTTGCCCATAAAAGTGTCAGAGGCAAAAGATACTTCGCCTTGGGTCTGCAAGGCATGTGGTCTTAATTGCAGTTTCATTAACACCCACGTGGGAAGCAGAGGCAAGATGCGTAACGCCAGGGTATTGAGAAAGCCTGGCATTTATAGACTGGGACAAATAGGAACTCATTTTCCTCTTAACATTGTTGTTATCAATGAGGTGTTAGTGCCAACAATTATTCTGGAGGACTGACTTTGGCTTTATATGCCTTGGAAAAAGAAGTTTAGGTTAAATACAAATCAGTTTCTGTAATACAGTGGAGAGCACATTTAGCAGGTTAAATGGAGTACACATTTACATAGCAGACATTAACTAAAAGAGCATTTGGATATCACTGTGACAAATATCATCCAGACTGCAGCACTCTGCACTACAACTGCAGGGGTAAATTTGAGCACTTTTATACAGAAAGAATCTAGGGGGACTCTCAGTTTTTGAACTGGTCGACACACCCAGAAAACTATAACCCTCAATACTGAGCCAGGCTCAGAGCTAGCACAGGGGAGGTCACATCTTCCTCCAATATCTTGGCAGTGCGATAATGGGGCAAACTGCTCAGAAAAGCATGTGATACTTTATTGATTAAATGGAATGGGAGTCGTAATACATTCATTTAAAAGAAAAAAGTTATTCCATATGTTCTGTTATATAACATTGTATTGGTGGGTTATTTTGTAAACACTTTCTAAAGATATCTGTACGGCATGAATGATAAGAATCCACAAGGAAAGAGCTATTATCTCAGGATGGGTAGGGAAGGCTGCTGTTAGTATTTGAGGATTAAAATATGGTGTCTGAATTTCAAGTCTGCTTCCTTTTATCTAGATTTTTAGATGTAGAGGGGACTGTCATAATCAATTTCATTTAACATCTGTGCCTGAGAGTTGTATGAGGCATCCCATGGGCAGTCTAGATGATTTGTATGTTTTGCAACTTAGTAAAAAACATTCTTATACTTTCCATCATATTTATTTATTTGACGGTAGCTTCAAAACCACTATTATGTAGAGAAACACACATAATAGAGTGTGGAGGAGCCCTGTAAGTGAGGAAATATAGGGACCTAAAATACATCCATATGCCAGTAATGGCCATTATACTCTCTATCCTATTTGTTACTGCTTGTGAAAAATTATAGTGGAGAAAGGAAAGGACTTTTTATTTTAAGATATTCAGATGAATCTGTTTGCACTGAGCGCAATGGAGTGACTAGAGTTGTTGATAAAGGCAATATTTCAAGAATTACCTTCTGTGATTCGGAAAAAAAGAGACTAGTCCTAAACTAATAATGGGGTGATTGATAGTGGCAGAATGTCCCTTCCATACTCCACCCTTCTCCAGGCTCCCCTGCTTTTCTGCTAGCATGAGCTTCCCTTAGAAGATGCACAATGACTGATGCCTCATTTTCTCTTTCAGTTCTTCACTGTTACCAGCTTATTTAAATCAGAGCATTTTAAGACTAATACTAGCTGAGCAAGAAATACCAGCCCTCTGGAACCCCTCCCAGGGAGCAGTCAAAATCAGGAGAAGAGGCTACAGCTACTGCCTGAAAATTTTGGCACTTATCACCATTGCACATTATACTGGCCAATATGCTCTGGTCAGTGCTTTTATAGCAAAGGCATAAAACCCAGCAATGACTGATGTAACCACTCACTGAAATCAATTATATAAAAACCCTACTCAAGCTATGAAAATAACTCCATAATCATGGTAAAAAATGCAAAAGCCTGCTTATGAAACAGTCAGGGTTGTATGTTGGGTTTTTTCCCCCCTCTCTCCCTACCATTTTGAACATATGAGATCAGAAGGGATGTAGCTGGAAGTAGGAGACAGAAAATTAGTTATGAAAAGTCACTTTATATTCTCTGCTCTTAACTGAAACTGAGCACAGTCCAGAAGTAAACTGTTTCCTGTAGCAGTAAATGTATTGGCCAAAACCCAGGAAATCCCTCCCAAATACATTTACATTTATACTATATGTACTTACAGGTAGTAATAAATAGGATAGATGGCCTTAATGGATTGTGGATGTGTTTCAAGTCCATGCATTCCCCTGCCTGGGTCCTAGTGGCATTCCCAGATCTGTCCCTACATAAGTCTTCCATTTCTTTAAAGTCATCTTCCCTAGTTGTCTGAGTCTCATTGGTTGCAGTTGATCCATGTTAGCTCTACTCAGAATGCAGGATTCTCCTTGAGATCATCATCTTGCCTATATTAAACTACCCACTTGAAAAGTCGAGTATGGGGAGAAAAAGGCTGTGTGCTGTGGGTGCTGAGCAGGGCATGTTTGTACTCCCTGTTGCAAAAACACAAACTGGGAATCATTGTAAGCTTATGCTAGGGTATTTATATTCCACATGCTTGATCTACATACAAGTGCTGAACTCTAATTCTTGTGTACTTTCCCAGATAAATTCTTCACATGCCAGGAGGTTATCTTTAACCTGCCATAGCAAGGATTAGCTGTGTCTAGTTTGTGGTTCAAATGGTGAACAGTTTTCTCAGAGACAGAAACCTTCCTGAAATCAGAGAACTGAAAAAACCCAATGGATAGAACATAAAAGGAACAGAATATAAATTCAGGCAGTCTCAGAAATAGCAGTGGTGACCTGTTTGCACTCAGGTCCAGGTACATGCTAAAGCCATGAAGAAGAACAACTTGCTGATGATCTTTAGTAATAACATCTGGCTAAGACAGCTGATTGTGGATGCACCTAGTTGCAATTACGTCCAGAAATAGGATGAGGGGAAGGGCATCTTTATGAACCTGAACATAGAGATAGCTCATTTTGCTGTCATACAAAAACACTCATCCAGAAACAATGCTCAATGATTATATAGCACTGCTACTGATGGGCCCAATCTTGCTTGCAAAGATACCCTCACTAGCTCCAATTATCATTAAATCTGACCTACTGGATTATCAGTGAACCTTTTTATTTCTTGCATTAAGCTGGTAATAGAAAGTTTAATGACCATCAAGATTATTTGCAATGCAAGAAAGATACAAATATTATCAGGTAAAAGGAGCACAACTGAGATTATCAGGGAAACAGAATAAAATAGCAATTGATGTGGTTAAGCTCTTAAAAGTTCCTATTTTGTTTAGCTAACAAATTATTTGCAAAAAAAAATGTCAACAAGAGGAGCTACAGGTAAAAGCTGAAACCTAAGAAGTTGAAAAATTAAGAAATGGGTATTTCTAATGTAATATAGCCATGGTAGCCAAGGAAAATACAACGTTGTGATGTAGGAAATGTCCACAGCACAAGAAAAGATCACAGAAGACTGTGTAAGAGAAGTCTCAGTGGAGGGAAGAGTAGAGAGGCCACAGTGGAGGGAGGTCAGGCCTGTGTACATGAAAGCTCGTAGATGGTAATTCAGTATAATGGCTCGTGTTTGATAAACTGAGACATGAAGAGAAGCAAGGAGAAGCAGTAAGGTCAAAGATGCATGAGATCTTGGGGCATGTCTGGTACTACCTTTCATTGTCTTTTGATACAAGAAGACAGTGGATTATGATAGCCTTTAGGAAGGAGGGAGGTTGAGAACTAGGAAGCAAAGAGAACAGACTTAGGAAAACAGGCAAGGTTTTAACTTCCTCACTAGCAGCCCCAGAAGGAGGTAATCATATGACACAAAAAGTGTTTTAATTTGATAATGTCACGCCTGTAGGACTAAAACCTAGATCTCTTAATGCTAAGAGAATATCTTAACCACAAAACCATTCATCTTCTGCTATGTTCTACGGTTTCATCACCACAAACTACCATGAATAATTCAGGAAGCACTTGACATCTGTCTCATTAATAAGATATATAATCAAGGACATGTTTAAATAATGATGTAGAAAAGGCAGAAGAACTCAATAAATATCTAATTTCATAAGAAGACAAAGAAGTACTTCCCAGCCCATCCCTAGTAAAGAAGAAGGATGTTAAACTGAATGCCTCTGAGGTGTGGACATTAGAGAACAAATGGGTTGGGTTAATTTTTAATAAATCTCAGATTACTAAGGAAATTCGAGAAGAAAAAAACAGTGCTAATGTTATGTCAATGTTCAAAAAAGGTTAGTGCATTGGCTGACAGGTCTTTTAGCATGGAGTCAGCCTGGGCCCAATAACAGAAAAACTGGTAAAAGATTGAATCTAGGGCAAGAGGTAGGAATAGAATTTCAAGACGTTAAATCAGTCTGGTCAAACCAATCTCATTTTTTGTACTACAAATTTGTTTGATAAAGGATGTGTGGCAGAGGTTTGTAAGGTATTTGCCATAGTATCACATGACAATCTGATTAAACAAGTAGTTCTGAGAGCTAACAAAACCTGGCTTTCTAGGGAATTGTGTCTCTCTTGGTTAATTGACTGTTCAACAGTATTACGCTTAGATTTTCTGTTTACTCTGCATATATCAACACGGGGCTATTATTTCTTGCTGCAGGGTATTTCAAAATGACAAACATGCTGTCAACTTTAACTATAGAAACTACCCAGTGAATTTAGAAATTATTGAGGGTGATATTTGAACTCTAGTAGTATTTTCCTAAAACTATCTACTTTTATGAAATATATTTATCTTTAGGATATTTATCTCTCTGCAAATGTGCTTGAAAATGACAGACAGCCTCAAAATATATTGGGGGAGTGAGGGCAAAAACAGGCGCCTTGCTTCCACGGGAATAAGAGTACCATGAGCACTGTAAAATCCTAACAAACAACAGTTCTTACATGGGTTGGAAACTCTCTATCTGACAGATCTCAGAAAGCAGAAATCAGTAAGAAATCACAAACAAATAACAGTATTTCTAAAGAAACCACTCAGATGTTAGTATTAGAAAAAAGCAGATTATTCTACGTGGTGAAAAAATAATAAGCATAGGGAAGTCATGGGAGACATCTAAAAGGCGGACCATTAAAAATACATTTTAAAAAAGCCAAGTTCAAGCTCCAACAGCTAGGAACAAGGAAGCAAGCAGTAGCACAGAACTGAGGGATGTGCCCTGGAAAGAATTAACTTCAAGAAGGGTTAGGAGATCGCAGTGAAGAAGTGACTCAGTATGAGGTAACTGTGTGGTGGTGTGGGGAAGGGGGTTTATTCTATCTGGGATGTAATACTAGAAGAAAAGTATTTTACGTCTATACAAGCAAGGAAGGACCAACAGGCTTTTAAACCAGACATAGCCAACAGGCTACACCACATGGCTACGAGTAGGTATGTTTATACTGGGCTACCTAAGTGCTTGCCTTAGGAAGGAGGAAACTTCAGAAGTCAGCAAAGGCCCTGAAATCCAAGATTTTGAACTTTCGGATAGCTACATGATGCCAGGATCTGTTCTTTGACTCAGAGACAAACTGGCATCCTCTAGCCATGGCCATACTATTTGGCTCTCTTTAACTCCAAGGCAGGATAGCCACATCCAGCCTGCCTCTTGGGCAACGTCTCTGACCCAGGAGTTAGCTAAATCCTGAATGCCAAAACAGCACCAGGAGTTGCTCCAGCAGTTTAACTGAGGGCATCTGGGGCCATGTCTTGGCATTGTGCTTTCTGCAGGTGTCAGCTCAGTGACTCAGAAGTCATCACAATGCAGTACAGAGAGCTCTGTGAGGTAATTTACCCTCCTAGAAATGCTGTACCCACACTGCAAACAGGCATTGCAATTTTTTCCATGAAAACCCAGCCCGGCCACCATGGAGCAGGGTTCTCCTACACACCTAACCCTTTGACGATGTGTTTTCTGGTGCGCCCTGCAGTCCCTGGTTCCCAAGCTGACCGTACCAAGTCAATCACTGAAGCACCTGCACCATCCTCACCACTCCCATCTTTCTCCATGCCCATGTGGGTGGCTTTCTGCAATGAAAGCCAGAGTGGGGTGAGCCTCTCCTTGTAGGAGGACACAGGAGGTGGAAGGTTTAGCCGAGAGAAGCAATGTTTACCTCAAAGCGTCCTAATTTCTGAGTGCTTTACTGCAAAATGTGGGATTTTTGCCATTTTTGCTATCTACTAAGTCAAAGAAAAAAGAAAAAAAGGTCACATGTTGCTATTTCATAGATAGTCACAGAATTAATGCACCATGCTACATATTCATCACCATGGCAGAAACCTCTGGATATTTCCGTATCATGCAAGAAGAAGTATTTTCTGGGGCCCAGACTTCTTTCATACGCCCTTTCACAGATCTTATTTGCAATCCTCAAATAAGTATTACATTCCATCCACCTTTCTGTGCTTGCATCTTCATAGCTAATGGAATCCTGTGACATCATCTAATCAATATTCACTTATTTAATATATTCACAGAAGTAAAGTGCCACAAAAAATGGAAGATTTTTGCTTTTATCCATTTAATATAATTTACTATCTGTGTATAAAGTATGTTATTAAAGCACTATAATCTTAAATCTGATTTTTCAGCACACCAATGAAAGGCATCTACATTCCAGAACTACATCTCTGACAAATTTCAATATTTCAGCAGTTTTCATTGCAATATGAGCACTGTTCGGATGAAGATTGAATAAAAGGGCTTTCTCACCTTCTCACACACTTACTTCCATCTAGAAAATAATTTAACAAGTTTTTCCTTAAGAATTGTATCTCATATTTGAGAATAAGTATATCAGATTTCAGCTGAAAAAGTAAAACTTTGAAAAATATGTTCGTAAACAACTGAACATCATCCTTTACATGGCTAAATAAATAATTTTAGCATAGCATTTTAGCAAATGTTAGCATATGTGTCACCTTTAATTCATCCTACTAACATATCACCAATCACAGTATCAGCTAACTGTATGGCCCACTAATCTTTTAATGTAATGATAGTATCAGTTATTAGGAACCTGGTAATATGAATGGATTTATGGGAATAACTGGTCAAATATCTGTTAGAATTGATAGTAATGGGTAAAATTTTCTGCCTTTCTGATGTGCCACAACTTCTTTGAAATCAAAAAGATAAAATCCTTTATGTCATTTTAGGACCCAGAATTTGCTACTATTCTGTTTATCATACATAGTACTATCGTTGTGACTTTCCAAAACCCTGACAATCACTAAAATCACTAGAACACTAGATCACTAACATATTCTAGACGAATGGGGTTTATTGAAAACAAAATATTATTATATAACAAACATCAGATTTCCTCTTGTTATTGAAAATATGACATGAGAAACTCTTACTATCTTATTTACTTGATAGGCAAGGTTTCATAGTTGTCTACTAGCTGTTTCCTTCACCTCTTGAATTAACAGAGGTTGGAAAATTCACTAGTAACTTTAGTTTCTTTGCTCATTACAGAGGCTTTTGGATAAAACTTAACACAAACACATTAACTGGAACACAATGGCACATCCGTTGTTATTTGTTACATAATACCTTAAATGACATAAATGTTAACATGCCAAAACAGCATGATACATCCATGCATAGCCCCAGTTTGTGACATATGTCAAGATATGTTGTGTGAGCCATTTGATTCCCAAGCTCAGCATATCCAGTTACTTTATTTGATTCCTTTTAGCTTCTAGCATCAACAGTGATAAGAAGTAGGCTCTGTTGTACTACTGCTTACACTTTGTAAGTGTACTACACATTTGTAGTAGTGGTTTATATGACATTCTGAGCAAAAAATGAGAATGGCCTTTGAGTTCAGTTCTCAAGCAATAAAAAAATTCTTGCAACCATCTTTCCCAAATTCCTGATGTCTTCCTTCTCTTTCTCCAGTAAAAACAAGTCCCAGATCAGTAAAAACTGTCAGGAAAATATATTCTACTCCTTTATAATTTTTTCAGTCACTGCTGTAAGATGCAAATACACCACTGAAAAGAGTTTTTCCAGCCATCCAAGTTGCATACTTGAACTGCTTTTTAATTGTGTTCCAGGTTACAAATATATTAATAATTTATTCTCTTAATATCCAATTTATGGTAAATTGGGTGCCTTGTAGAATAAGGGCAGAAGTGCACAGCCAGAGGAAGTAAAGGGTCAGCATAATCAGTGGCTAGACAGTGTTCAGAAGGAAAGATGAAAGACTGCATGTCAGTAGAGAAATGACAGGATCCTTTGCTTAATTTCGTATTCTAATGCTGTAGGACTTTCCCCTCCCAGAACCTTTAAGGTCAAATAATGTATACAAAGGAAATCTAAAGTATTTGCAAGGTATGTGATGACACATCCTTAAAAGATTTTTTTTTTCAAATAACTTTTTACCAGATTGTTTTAGTCGTGAATTCCTGGGTTGGACAGCTGTGTACAGCAGACTTCTGGGTGACGTGAAGCCATGGTTCCACTGAATTTAATGAGCTCTGCTCATGTACCCAGAGGATTTGCCCTCATGTTTTAAGTGGGGTTGGCGTATAAATGAGCAGCCACTTCTTGAAGACCTGGGGAGGATCAGCTTTTGCAAATCTGCAAGCAAGCTCTGGTACTGACAGAGAAGTTTATTTACTGGTGGGGAGATGAAAAAAGAGCACAGTGGAGGGCAGCAGTGTAAGAGTAAAAAATTGTCAGCCTTTAAAACAAAGATTTAAGACTTTAAAAGGACCAGGCCAGATCCAGAAGGAGATAACTCATGTTCTTAGCTAACTTAGTTGGACTGAGACACCTTTGGAGGCTCTCTGAGGTGCAGTTGACTAGAAAAAGAACTGGGATGCTTAGAAGGCCCAAATTGCCACTCTTCAGTGTTAGTTACAGTGGACTGGTGATGACAAACACTGGTTCCCCCTGACCCCTCCCAAGAGCAAGATCAGTATAATTTTTTTATTGCTTACAAACACCAGATCAAGAACAAAAGTCCAGTTCCACTGAAATCTGGCACGTAAGTCTGTTCCTTTTATGTGGGTAAGCCTTCTCTATCTGTGTAAACAAAACCACTGCCAAGAGTAAATGCTGATGACTCCTCAAAGAGCAGAAATCAAAGAAAAAAAAAAGTTCTGGCAAAAACAACAAACAGAATGAGTGAAAAGAATGAAAGAAAAAGAGAAAAAGAGGAAAGGAAGGAAGGAAGGGAAGGAGGGAGGAAAAAAACACAGACAGAAACCCCACTTCAGATGAGTGAGGACTACTCATCTAAGCAAGGATTTGCAGAATCAGCATGATCAGGAACTGAGTTTTATCCCTAACTTCTTCAAATACAGATGGATCACCTGAACTTGCTAAATCAGAAAATCCTCACATGAATGTGTTTATAGCACTGGGACCTTAACTGGCTATCTCTTGGGGTTTTTTTGCATGATATCAAATAATTAATTGAACAAATGCTGAAATTAAAAGATAATCTGTCTTTAGTACGTTTGTTTAGTTCTGTAAGGAAGACCAGGATTTGAGCATTTCATACAGAACCTATATTTGTTAGGACAGTTTATTTTTTTTTCATTCAGATACTGTGTTTGCTCTGCTTTTTCTTTCAGTTAGTTTTGAAGGTTTTTGATGCAAATAGGCTGCCTCAGGAGACAGTCTTCCAGAATATTTATTTTTACTTTTATTTCTAAAAAATATTTTTCCTCATGCATTCATGCATGGGTATAATTAACTCTATGTACTTCTGCTGGCCTGCAAGTGCCTGCAAGCCCTAAAAAAGGGCTTAAAAGAAGTAAAAAAGAAGGACCCATGTTGTGCCAGGTGCTGTACAAATACAAACCAAAATGATGGACTTTGCCTGGTGGGTTTTACGCATTAAGTAGCAAGAAGACTCACACATATTGCTTTTCTTCCGTGGATGCTGAAGCACCTAACAGGAAGGCAAAACGCATTATCTCTATTTGGAAAGCAACAAAAGGTAAGTAGAAATGCAATGACTCAGAGCAATTTCATGCAGCAAGCCAGTGGTGAAATGGCGACTAGAGGCCAGAGCTGACCCCTTCCTTTTAGCTCATGAAATGTGTCAGGTCTGAGGGCTAAGCTTTTTGTCTTGTGCCAGTATTCCTCATGCCCCGGATCCTTTTCTTTTATACCCACCTCGGTGACCTGCATCCTTCTTTAGATTGTTCAAAAAACGTTGGAGAACTCTACTAGATTTTTCTTCCTCTTTTGAAATACACGATCAGAGTTACAGAAACTCTTTGCCATCGCATATTGAACCTGAGTAAAAGTCCGCGTTTCTATTTATAAGTGTTACCTGAGGCGGGGGAACACTGGAAGGGGCTGGGAGGGATCTGGCATCCCCAGGCATGGCCGCAGGTGGGCTGCTCACCTCAGGGCCTCACGCCCCTGCTCGGCCAGCCCGAGGGCTGAGACCAGCTCCAGCTTGGGATAGGGGACCCTGGTGGGGTTTTCTCCCTCCCATTCACTTATGGAGATGGAGGGACGGGCAGCGTAGCCACGGAGAGGAGCCGTGCTCTGGGAGGCAGGGAGGGAGCGCGGGCACCGCCTGGGCCGGGGCGGGGAGCTCCCGTGGGCCGGGCGGTGGCGGGGCGAGGGGCCGCACTGCCGCCGGAGGAAGAAGGTGTCGGGGCAAGTGCTGGAGGGACGCGCGGGGCCGGGCCGGGCCGGGCCGGGGCCGGGGGGAGGCGGGAAGGGAGAGGGGTGTGCGGTGAGGGCGGCGGAGGGGCCGGGGGCCGGCAGCAGCTCGGCGTCCCGCCTGCCGTGCCCCGGGAAGGGGAGTCCCGCCTGGAGCCGGGCTGGGCGGCGGCTCCCGCCCGCGGGGAGGGTCGGACCCCGCTGGCGTCTCCCCAGGCTCGGTCCCGCCTCCCCCCGTAGCGCCGTGACTCCCTGAGCCTCCCCAGGGCCTATAGCCCGTCTCCTGCATCCCAGCGTAAACGGGAGCTCAAAGTTTATTTCCTCGGTGTGGAACCGACCGCGGGGGGCGAGGCCGCGCAGGGCGGTCCGGAGGCGCAGGGCCGTGGGGGCCCGCCCCTCGGGGAGGGCTGGCTCCCTCATGGGGCCGCCGGGTCGAGGCCCCTCGGGGTGCCTCGGGCGCAGGTTTCTAAGGCCGGCGGCCGGGCGGCCCGGCGCTGCCCTGCCTGTGCCTCCATTTCCTCGGTCTTCTCAAGGGTACGGGCTGCAGCTGCGGTTTCTTATGCTAGTCCGGCACCAAGCTGCCTTCCCTGCACGGGATCTTAATACCACCTGCCTGCCTTCGGCTGTCAGCGTGGCAGCTGTGAGAATCCCCCCTCCTAGTATTTTGCTTATTTAAATAAAATCTTTCTCTGGCACATTATTTCCAGCTGGAGAAGCTGCTTACTGCACAACTTTGATGGATGCTTCACTGTGTGAAAGGAGGAGCAAATCCCTGACCTCACGAAGGGTAAAGCCCTGAGCTAAAGCGGTGAGAGTTGGAGAGGTGTGTGAGGGTTGTGTCTCTGCCCCCGTGAGCACCTTTACAGTTGCTTCAGCCTTCTTTCCAGGGGAGTTTGGCTGGGAAGCCTGCATGCTTGCAGATTCATCAGCATACCTCTGCTCCCAAGTTCACATCCCTCCTTTCCCAGACTCTCCCAAGCTCTCTGCTGTGCGATTTGGGGGAACAGACCTTCTGCTCCTTGTACTGCAATATGGTCAGGAGTTTCTGTAGCATGATCAACACTGGGGAGTTTTGTATTTGCCTGTGCACTTTCTTTCTTCCTGTAAACATACTTATTTTACTTTCTTGTATCCCTTTATTTGTATTCCCCACTAATTCTTCTTCCAGAAGGAAATCTGTTTAGAATATGAGCTGTCAGATGTCATTACATACTATCAGGAAACTATGTTGCTATGTTTTAAGAACATGCATATTTCCGGGCACACTGATCCATAATGTTTGCATATTTAATACATATTTGCATTTATGAATCACCATGCCTTTTGGAGCATTGCCAGTCGTGGAACTGCCTGACTGTGGAGAGAAAGTAGGCAGCCAGAAGGAAAGTGGTTCAGTGCCTGACCACCTATCCCATTTGGTACAATAAAGCTCATTGTTAGCTGCATTTCTAAAACCATGATGTTGACACAAGCAAAGCCAGAGCTCATCTGCCACTGTGTTTGAAGTAGTTTATGTTCCCTACCTATCAAGTGGTATTTAGTTGAACTTAACAATAAAATAATAGTAATAAGCACTATGCCGTGATGCAATGATATTGTTAACATCTGTTGGTAAACCAAAATTATTTGAATTTCACATTTAAAAAAAAAGGCATCTCAAAACACATTTGGAAGTCAGCAGTGTAAAACATGGAATGGTTCTTTAACAGTTGTGCCAAGGTGTAAAAACCAGTTAACAATTTTGCTACTAAGAATGAAGTCTAACTATGTGTGATGCTATATAACATTCTTTTGTGCACATTCTGCTTGTTAATTTTCTCTGTTGCTCCTATAATTTAGTAGAGCTTATAAAATTAGTTGTTATTTTGGTTTTGACCACACAAATCAATTTTTCACAGTGTTAGACACATTTCTTTATGAAACATAAATCTATATGTGTGCATTCACACATGAAAGAGAGGTGCATATGCAAAGAAAGGTAGCCTTGTACTTAAGGTACAGGACTTCAGAGTCAGGAGATCTCTCCGTCTATACTGCTTTATGTATTTTGGTTTTGACCTTAGGAATAAAAGTTAATGTGGTTCAGTTTCTTTCCTTATCTGTAAAATAGTGAACTAAATATGCACCTATCTTGCAGAAACATTGTTTACGGTAGGTTGTCTCCTCTGGCAGTAAACTGCCTGACACATACTGATTGATAGTTATTTTGTGTATTACCCCTTAGAGAACACTATCAATATGAAATCTAGTCTGTTAAGAGTGTTCTTTCACAACAGGGATTAACTGACCTCCATTTGCACTGTGTGTGATGCCCTTGAAAGGGGTAATTTCACTCCTTCACTAGGGTTTATGTGGCTTGTTGCATGATCAGCCAGGTCTGGAAACTGATCTGACTGAAAACTAGCCTGGCAAAATTCAAAAACAGAAAAATGCTTTTGACTAGAGAGGTTTCCCAGTCTTGCTTTAATGCTGGCAGAAGGGAGTGGACAGCAGCTTGCAGAGTGGGGCAGAAGGGAAGGCAAGAACGCTCGTGTTTTTGCAATAGTACATGGATTTAGTTTGTCTTAAGCTGACCATGAAACTTTACCTTAAGGCAAGTATGTTATGGCAGTTTATATACTGCAACTATCTATCTATTGAAGACCCCCTGATCGCTTTTCATGGGCTTGCAGTTACATTGCTGATGTGTGCTACCTCCTTTCCCTCTCTGTGTTGCTATCTAAAAGACACATGAAGGCACTACCAGTGCAAATGATTGGACAAAAGAATGGCCGTCTGCAGCGGAGTCAGTTGTATTCAGAAGTATAAAATGCATGTTGCATTTCATGTTGGCTGTGAGAGAGTGGAAAAAAAGATCATTTTGCATTTCATGTCCACTTTAAACAGATGGTGACAATTTAAATACAACAGTAAATCATGATTTACAGCTGGGTTAAGAAAGCATATGATAGATTTTTTAAGAAATAGGATACTGTGTTAGCATGTCTGGTCTATAACAAGCATGTTTATTTAGTGTTTATGTCACAGTCTTACAGAAAAGCTTACCAGGCCCCCTGTGGGATATATAATAAATATCCCCAAAGGGTTTACAGGCTCTTGAGTGTGTAGCAAGGCTACACAGGCTCAAGAGTGTGCAGCAAAACAGGCAAACAAGCAGTCAAGGGCTGTTGAAAATGTGTGCAAGGTAACAAGGACAGTCACACGTGCGCAACTCCTGTCCAGTCAGAAACAGTAAAAAAATGACATGCACACATACAGTGCCTTCTTTCCAAATGAACTGCACAGTGATTCAGCTTTGGTCACATCTGGCAAACTTCACCGGATGTATGAGCACCAGGTGGCCAGTGTGGAGGTTTTGATGGAGTTTAGTGTGGCATCATGCCTGGAAGCGCTGTCACTGGGCTGGGGCGGTCGACCTCAATTTACACAAATCCCCTGTATTGTTGAAAGTACTCTTAAAGCGTAGGTGGAAGAAAGTGGAAAGCTGCCAACATCTGTGTGTTCTGGTTTGGGTTTCTTTTGTTAAGATCTTGAGGATTATATGTTTCATTTGGTTTCTGGTTTATTTGTATTTAAACATTATGTTATACTGCAATAAGAATACATAGTAAGCTTCAACCTGGTACTGTGTTTTGCATACCATAATCCATAGTTCCAGCTTGCATGAAATGTCCTTCCAGAGCCATGGAAGTTGCTGTTCCCAGGACAGAGTCAAAACTAAGGTGAAAAAAATGGTCCTCCTGTGATTCCTAACCCCAGCTCTGTGAGGCTTCTCATACCAGTCTTTGTTGTATTGCTGTTTTCAAAGGCTGAACCCCAACAATTTTAACAAATTGTTCCACTCTGCAGATAGGGTTGCTATGGAAATGAATAGGGCTAACGTCTCTGAGAACCCTACTAAAGAGCACCATGCAAGGGGGCGGGGGGGGGAATTTAAGAAAGTACACCATGCACGGGATGAACATCTTTCTTTGGATTCCTGCACAGTTCCTGTGGGCTTCAGAATCTGGCCCACTGGATAGAGACTGGGGTGGGTTTTTTTCAGTCCATTCTACAGAAATTTAATGCAAATTGAATTAAACAAGATGCAAGCAAATGATTTTTAAAGTGGTCTCTAGGAGTAAGCTTGTATAGACATAAACATCTGTATTGAATTATTTTTTGTTAATGATGTCTAGCAGAAAGATGTGATTATAATGGAACTGAAGAGGGTATTGAAGCATAACGCTTTACGTGGTTTTTTGGGATAGTTACAGTTTGCCCAAAACCTAAAGCAACTGTGGTGTTCAGAGCATTTGGATGGAAAAATATTGCTATGGCAACAAATTACTTTTATATTCGCATAAAGCAAAAATAGATCTCTCTCTCCCTTTGTGGGAAGCACATATTTTAAAGTGCATGAAAGATTAAAGGTGATAGGCAGAAACAGCTGCATGAATATATTTTCATTTTTCTTCATTTGGTTTATACATATTTCTGTATAAATCTGAAATGCAGAAATAATTTACAGCTAGAAGCATTTTGCAGTGAGAAAGTAGAAACAGCTTAGGAAAGAGAAAAAAGTATAATATAGTCAGAACTTCTTATTCTGATTGCAGTGTACTGGCATCAGACTTTAATTGATTAAAACAAAATATTCCCTGTGTCATTCAAAAAGGAGGGAGAGAACCCTCTCTCTTCTGTGTGTACCCGGCAAAACTGAAATCGCTTTGTGTCCGTAATTTAAGAAAGAGACAGTATTTTTTATTTGTGATCAGTCAGGCACCTTGTCGAACTCAAGAAATAGACCTAGTGGCAAGATTATTGATTGCTTCATTTTAGCTGTGTGGTGGTGGGGTTTTTTTATTTAGAAGGCATGCAGCTTTTACTTCCATGGGGTGAAGAGCTTCTGGTACATCTATATGCTGTGGTGTGCGCCATCTGCAAAGAAAGTATAATATGTCTACATTGATATGTAAGGTCTATCCTGAGGTTCCCGCTCAATTATTCTGAACCACGTGAGCTGTCTTACACCATCTGTATCTCTCTTCATAATGTGCAGCAGAGCAGCCCACATTTTGTGCTTCTTAACTGCAAAATAGAGGCCTCCTCGGAAATGGTGTGTGAATTTCTTGGCTCTTTTTCCAGCTGATCTCTTCATATGGACAGCAGAGAGAGGCACTGGAGAATTGGGGGTCAGAAGTGAGGAATATGAGGGAGTTCGTGGGACAGTCAGTTACTGACCTTCCATTCTCAAACCTTCAGCCTAAGCTGAACAAACTGAAGGAAGAGGCAGTCAAGGAGTGAATTGGGTGAGTTGGAAGCATAGTAGTTTCAGACTGGAGTGCTTTAGGGCAAATGTAGAGGTTTATGGTATAGATAGACCTGCAGACCTGGATTTGAGGGCCACTTTAAAATTGACCCAAAGTACCAGACAGTTCAAGGGGCATCACATCCTTTCTACACGAGGGTCTGTAAAGGATTTGAAGGGACCACTAAACTGAAGTTCATAATTGTCCATGTTCTGGAAGTTGTAGAGAGGACATTTTAGGGTGAGGAAGGGAAGGCTCTAGATGTAATGGATGTAGAACGGGGAATGGAAGAATCAGTGGGTTATTCTGCATCTCTGCAATACCTCATAAGCTGTTTCTGTACTGATGAATAGGAGGGTGCTACAGAGCAATTTGAGGCAGGCTGGCTCACATCCATATTACTCAGGGCGAGCTCTTTATCTAGTACACTGACTTCTTCCAAGCTATGTGGCACTTGGCTGTGGGTCTCCCTGTGCCTCAAGTAGTGTTTTTTGAGGCCCAAAGACATAAATATTATTTTCAGCTTGAATTTCCTGAAATAATGTGATACCCGTGTTGCAGCTCTCTGCAGTCTTGTTTGTGCAGTGTGAAACAAGGTGCGTGGCATGCCCTGTGATGCGCCAGGAGGATATATGGAAGAGTCTGAGGGTCTGAAGCTGGGACTGTTGTAAGCCACCCCTGGTGCAGTTATACGTCTACTGCCTGTTGCAGATAGTCTGTGGAGTGAGCTCTCCCCCAAGCTGTCCTTGGGTGTCTTGGAGAAGCCCAGAGTACCTCAAAACATGCTCTAAGAGTTAAGCAATGTGGATGAGTAGAGATCCAGTCCTTTAGCTTGGTCTCTGGCTCACTTCAACACTGTGCTGGCACCATTTTAACTGTGCTTGTACTCATACACAAATCCTGGCCATGGATCAGGAGTAGGCACAGGCCAGGGACTCTCTCAGTGGGTAGTACGGGTGCAGCCATCCAGTACGGAGGGGTGAGAGGTTTTTGTGTGGCTGTTC
Organism: Theristicus caerulescens; assembly: GCA_020745775.1. Taxonomy (NCBI): domain Eukaryota; kingdom Metazoa; phylum Chordata; class Aves; order Pelecaniformes; family Threskiornithidae; genus Theristicus; species Theristicus caerulescens. The sequence continues at coordinate 107,512,365 of CM036559.1, forward strand.
TGTCTCAAGTTGGCTTTTGTGTCCCAATTGCCTCAGTGCCAGCATAGTCCCAAGCACAGTCCCAAGCATGTTTAATTTACTGCTGTTGGCTGCAATACTAATGCCACTAGACGTGGTGTCACAGTACTATGGTCAGAATAACCCAAATAGAGAGTCGCATCCTAATTTTTTTTAAATCTCTGGCTAGTTTATCCTGGGTTTGGAAAGAAAATGGAGTTGAATGGCTTCTATAATGGGATCCAGTCTGGACAAAATTTCAGTAGTTTATATTTTCTGGCAGCTTTGTCAGAAAACATGTGTTGGACTCCGTCCACAGCTACACTGCTTTGAGTACATGAACTAGATATTTTAAAAGTTGAGTATATCCACACAATCCAAAATTATGCCTTTGAATGCCGTGTTGACATACCCTCAGTTACACTGATGCAAACTTATTTGCATCAAAGGAACCGAAGTGGGCTAGAGATATTTTTATACATGCAACCCAGAAAGGAATGGGAGATACATGTCATGTTACCCTTCCTTAATGCAGTCCTCAGAACTGTAGGACTCTTGGCTTCTGCATATTCTCCCTATTTTTTTTAGTGTGTGCAGCTGCGTTTTTGCCCTGTGTGCCCTGGGTTTTGTTGTGCTCATAGATGTCAAATGCAAATTTAGTCATGTTACCAATTTAGAATAAATGGTAAAGGTCTTGCATACCTCATTATGACCTGTGGCCTTTTTCTGAGAAAGAGGGGAGTAGCATACGTTTCTTTCCCATTTTTGTGTCTTTTTTCCCTCTAAGAAGAAAGAAGACTGAGGAAAGTGTCCAGCATGACAGAGATTGCACACATACAACTTCAAACATGTCTGAAGCAATTCACCCCATTTTGTAAAGAGAAGTAGGTCAGAATGAGGTATAAATCTATCCTAATCTAATCTTAGTTGTTTACTCACTTGGTTCTGTCCTCTCACTCTCCACCCTTATTGTGTAGTTTTCTGGAGTCTTTCAGGTTCTGCTTGGCACTGTTTTTTTTAATTACTTAAGAATGAATAGAGTTGGATGTGGCTGTTTTACCTCTTCTCTCCACGTGCACTCCAAATGAAGATGAGACTAGAGTATTTTAGTAGCAAGTAGAGCATTGTCTCCCAGTGATTTTCCCACTGGTGGGATCTCTGCTAATGAGAAGTCAAACACAGAAGGTATTCACAGGTAGTGATTTTTCTTATTTTGTCAGCCAAAGTCCAGTGACTGTTTTATTATTGCAGACCTTGCCGTATATTCCCTCTAACATAACATTAATAATACACCTGTGCATGATAAGTCTTCTTCTGCATTAGGCATAAATCAGTGTGGTGGAAAACAAGGAATTTTGGAGAGAGACTGCTATAGACTGTGACTAGCATATTCATTTATTCCTCTGTTGTTGGTGTAATCTAACAGAATTGCTGCACAAGTGTTTTTTGTTTAGTTTAGTTTAAGCAAGTTCTTGCAGAACAATGAACAAAGGGATTGGAGGATTTATACATTCCATTATAAATACAGTGGCATTTCCACAACCCTGTTTAGAAGAGTAAAGCTGCTATTTGTCTCCTGCTGATTCTGTCAACGTTCACACAGTAAGTTCAGTAGAAATCCCTCAGGTATTCCAGTGTCAGACCACAAAGTCATTTCTGCCTTTTAAAGAAAATACTGTGTTTCAAGGAACAGGGACTTTGGGGAATATTTCTCTGAAGTGGAGACTTGATGCAGCAATGCAGATGTAAAGAACTGAAAGGCTGGGCACAGAAGTGAAAAACAAGCAAAATAAAAAGACAAAATGTATATTTATATAACTTCCGAGTTTAGTTACCTTGGTGAAAATCTGCAGCAACTCCACAACATCTACAGAATTTCCTGGAATAGCTCAGATTAAAATATATGCCTGCCTGAAGATAAAATGAACCGCAGTAAACAACAAGTGGAGAAATACTAACTTGTGCTGGCAGCAGATAGTTGGGGAGGAAAAATAAATGAGATTGTGAGTTTTTCCTTCTTTCTGTTCACAAATATTAATCCTTTGGATTAATTCAGACCCACTAAGACACAGTCAATTATCACAGAATCCAATTATTTATTTTGTTTCCTGGTTTTCAAAAGATACACAACTCATGCAACCGTGTTGCCTTGTAGGCTGGTCACTCCTTTCCCCAGTAATTTCTTAAAATGCTTGCTGATTTTACCCAAAAGGACAGACAGGTACCAGGCTCATAGGTACCATGTTCCAACCTGCATGTGAAACTCAGCGTATGGGTAGAGGAAAGAAATCCAGCCCCACCAAGGGACAGGTGGTTATCGTTGAGCCTTTTACCATTTTGACAGACACTGACAATTGGCTCTTTCACATGTGTTTGCAGCCCACCAGGGCATGGATATAGGTGTGTGTGATGCAGTGGGACACGTAGAGCACTGAAACGATGAGGTTCATATGAAAGAGAAAGTGGAAAGCTGGTTGTTACACACACAGATAATAGCTGAAGCATAAAAGGGGGGCATGAGGTAAGCACAGCGCAGTACAGGTGCCTGTGGTACAGTTCAGGCACAGCTTACTGCCTGTTGAACTGATCTCGGGGCTTTGTAGGTGTAATGGCACAAAGTAATGGCAGAAAGGGTCTGAAGGATGGAAATCCCACCTACTTATATCATAGAACTGAATTTTATTCTGTTGCCTAAAAGTGGTGCTGAATTGCGGAAACAGCAGAGGAGAGGACCGTGATGGAGTAAACTGCGTCTCCCTCTTGCTGGGCTCTAGTAGTTTTGCAGTATATTACAGCCTGAAAACTGCTGAAACCTGCCCTGCGACCCTAATGGGAATTTTTCTCAGCCTGGGATTGGCAAAACACAGCACATTCCAGCTGTGTTCCTTCCCCAGTTTGGTAGATGGCAGTTCCCCACTATAAGGGCTTTTGGTCTTTGTAAAGCACTAACGAAGATAATCTCCGACAAGCTGGATTGTTTCTCAAATTAGAATCTGGATTCGGATTTGGTTGTGTGGGATAAATTCTCATCATTGCATAATGAGCACAGGGCTGGTATTGATTCTGTATAATTTTCTTTTCATATTACCTGTACAACTTGAAGTAGCAACTCTAACACTCTTGGATTTTCATTCATGTAATTGAGAAGACAGGAACTTTCAAAATACTTTTTTTAAGATTTTTCCAATCCTCAGCCTTTTGAAAAGGTATATATACTGAATATTTTTCTCTAATTGACTTAACTTTTGGGAGCCAATATTAATTGAAATTTCACACTCTTCAGTGATTCTTTTTGTGGCTTTGCAAAGGTGGCACAAAATTTTAAAGCTCCATGTGAAAAAGCCTATGATATGATATCATCTGGAGATGAAAGCAGTTGAAGTCCAGATTTCAAATCCCATTGCAGCAGAATATTTACTTGTCAGTTCTTGCTTGTTGTCGATGTTGAAATGCATGTAATTTTCTGCAAGGGAGGGTTTTGGAATGTGAGTAATGAAGGAAATTTGTACGGTGGTTGAGCTGATAGTGGGAGTGTGAGAACTCTGCATTGTAAAGTCAACACAATGCCAGCATTAGTATTCAGATGAAATTTAGGCTTCCGTGAAGAGGCTGTCATGCAGTCAGTTTGTCGAGATAAAACCTCACTGTGTTCATGCACCCCGCGATCAGCTCTGCGGTATTTCAGAGGTGAAGTGCAAGTACTTTTTGGAGCATCAGCGCTGTTCATCCTTGGCATGGGGTGCTGTCTTCTCTAACAGGAGAGTTTTTGGTTGCTGGTCCCTGTCTACACAGACTCCTGCCTGTGTGTTCCAAAGATAACTGAGCACTGTTTTAACTGTTTCTGATTGAATGGTGTGATTTTAGTTTTTTAAAATCCTGTTTAAAAAGGACAAAGCAGAACACTGTATAAAATCAGAGCTTAAAATGGATGATACTTTGCCTGCTAGCATTAGTAGTTGTTGCATAGTTACAGAAGCACTTTTGGGGTGCTTAGGGTGCCGGGCCATGGACTGGGTCCCTGTTGTGCAAGGCAGTGGTAAGCCATGAACAAAAGAGCTTACAGTTCACCTCCGTAGTCTTTTGCATGCGAATGAATGGCCATGCTCCAGGAACTGGGTTTTTCCTTCGCATGGTGCTGTGCCCAAAGAAGGAAAACTGTGGTAGCTCAGCTAATGCAGTTATTCAATTCCAGTACAATTGTATTACCATTGTATAACTGCATCAGAACGAATATTTTATAATGAACATGAGCAGAGAGCAGTGTGCTCATGTCTACCACAAAGGTGGCCTGGGCTGTGATTCAAGAAACAGCACAGGGTTGCTGGCAGGCAGGGGAGTAAAGGAAACAGGGAGACAATTCTGGGTCAGCAGCAGTCTCGGACAGTGGCCTAAACACTGCCTAGTATTTTGTGGTGTCCAGATGGATCCTGTACTCATTTCCCAACCTTCACTTGGCATGCTGCATGTCAGGGAGACAGGGATAAGGCTGGGAAGTCACTTGATACTCTGCAATCCCCTGCTGCCTCCTTTTGATTCAGTGTCTTTGTATATCAGCCTGCTCATGCAGACGGGCCCAAGGCAAGCTTCAAAGGGAGCAGGAGGTGGAAAAAGATGGGCTTATGTCTGCTTGGAAAGAATTCCTTCACAGTAATGGCCACATGGTTTCTTAAGAATTCTTCTAAAATAGGAAAATGGGAAATTTCCCCCAAACAAAAAAAGATGCAGGGTTGCAGTGATTTTAACCAAGTATCTCAGCTGGAGCCCAGGGAGTTCTCATTTGGCCTTCACTGTATGGAGGTATTCTACTAAGTGTAGGGAGCCAGTGAAAAATAACAATCTCTGATCAACAGGTAACCTCGTCGTGATGTATGCTCTCAGGTCCTCCTGCACCATCACCACCTGGAATCCCCAGCATATGCTTTCAGTCTGGGGAAAGCACAGCTCACAAAAACTTTGCTGAGTAGTGGGGGATGGTAAAATGAAAATTAGAATACAGCCAGCTGCTAAAAATCATGTTTCTCTAACGTATTAGTGTTCTTTGAAAGGACCTTCAAGCTAGTGTGGAAAGAAGAACAAATGGACATAGTTCTATCCTTTTGAAAAGGTTTGATAAAAGTTTTTTACAGGAGTTCATGAGTAGACTTAGAAACCAGAGTGTGATAGATGAAGTCGTCATGGATCAATGGGCCAAGGCCAATTGTATGAGGTTCAACAAGGCTAAGTGCCGGGTCCTGCACTTGGGTCACAACAACCCCATGCAACGCTACAGGCTTGGGGAAGAGTGGCTGGAAAGCTGCCTGGCAGAAAAGGACCTGGGGGTGTTGGTCAACAGCCAGCTGAATATGAGCCAGCAGTGTGCCCAGGTGGCCAAGAAGGCCAATAGCATCCTGGCTTGTATCAGGAATCATGTGGCTAGCAGCACTAGGGAAGTGCTCGTCCCCCTGTACTCGGCACTGGTGAGGCTGCACCTTGAATACTGTGTTCAGTTTTGGGCCCCTCACTACAAGAAAGACATTGAGGTGCTGGAACGTGTCCAAAGAAGGGCAACAAAACTGGTGAAGGGTCTAGAGAACAAGTCTTATGAAGAGCGTCTGAGGGACCTGGGGTTGTTTAGCCTGGAAAAAAAGAGCCTCAGGGGAGACCTTACCGCTCTCTACAACTACCTGAAAGGAGGTTGTAGTGAGGTGGGGGTCGGTCTCTTCTCCCAAGTAACAAGCAATAGGACAAGAGGAAATGGCCTCAAGTTGTGCCAGGGGAGGTTTAGGTTGGATATTAGGAAAAATTTCTTCCCCGAAAGGGCTGTCAAGCATTGGACCAGGCTGCCCAGGGAAGTGGTTGAGTCCCCATCCCTGGAGGTGTTTAAAACACGTGTAGATGTGGCTCTTAGGGACGTGGTTTAGTGGTGGACTTGGCAGTGCTAGGTTAACAGTTGGACTTGATGATCTTAAAGGTCTTTTCCAACCTAAACGATTCTATGATTCTATGATTAAAAACAGACTAAGACATAGAAAAAAAATGGGTGCAGTAATAAACTGTCCATTCTAGGCAGGCAGATGAGCTCGTTGTCCTGTGAGCTGAAACAATGGTAAATGTATTCATAGGTTAAATAGCCAGTAGGCAAATATGCTAATGACATATATAGAAGTAAATGTCAGATAAGTAATTGGGTGACAAGGCAGACTAAGCATTTCCATTAAAATTTTAACCGATTTTTTTAAATAGTTGAGCAGTTTGGAGAATTGCCTCTTCTCTAGTTTATATTTGTACATAAGTCAAATCCTGAGAAAGCCGGACACTTATGGGTAAAGGGGCCGGTGGGTTTTTGGCCACTGAGACTGAGTCAGCGTGTGCCCAGTCTTCCTATAACCTGTCAAAACAGCAGGATTTATCTGGTTGGTTTGTTTTGCAAGGGTTTGGATCTGACCACACATAGGCAACCTGTTTTAGCCCTCTTCAGAATCACACAAGTGCTTGTGATGGGAAGCAGCAAACTGCAGGAGCACAGGGCAGGAGATGGGAGTGGGGGGAAAATAAGTTATCTGGCAAATGGTTAGAATTCTTTCTGTATCAATATTCTAAATTTAACAGCTGGGCAATAGCTTTCTCCTTATTGACATGACAAGCCTATTGCCTGGCCAACATTGATTAATTTAGAGGACAATTATTTTCCCATTGGCATCAATGAGATCAGACTAGGGCTCCAAGTACTTCCATGTAGGATTGGTGTCACAGCAGATTTAATAAAGCTGGCATTTATATTCCAGGGAAGAATAGAACAGCAAGATACAGAGAATGCAACACAGTCAAAAGTCACATAGAGCAGCTAGAAATAAGATAAGAACAGAAAGTATTTCATAAAATAGAACTCGAGTAGCCCATTTTTGTAGAAAGGTGGCAAATATTTTTGAAACAAAGGAACAACCATGTAGTATGAAAAAAATGTAAAAGGCTAATTTAAAATTAGTAACATTTTTAAACAAATAAAACTTTTTTCTTATTTAAAAGCATATATAGTACATACATGCTAATATTCATGTGACATTTAATAGGTGGCTGCCTTTTGTAGTTGTTTGTGGTTTCATTCAAACTGGGGGGAAGGAGAGGGAGCAATCCCAAATTTATTCTAAGTAGGACGATGATAGAGATTATCACTCCCAGGAATTCAGGAGACCAGAGACGTTCTTCCCCTCCCTGTGGGAGACAGACAGAAGGCACCTTTGGCCTCTGCCAGTGCAGCACTTGCTTTGTTTCTGGGATAAAACTTGGGCCTGCAGAAATGTTTATGAGCCGTTACTGACATAATGTGATCTAAATTAATCTTGTTTTATCTGTTCCAGTTAATGATACTTTAAAATTCAGTAGTCAGTAGAGAATAACTATGCTTTTAAGACTTTTCAATTTTCCAAATGCATAACTTAGAGTTTGTAATTAAAAGAAAGGCACCTCTGCTTTCTATGAAATAATTTTTTGGGCCTCCCAAGATATGAATTATAGTGAAAGACTGAACATCTTATAATTAACACTAATTTACATGCATACTAGTGCTCTGTGCTAGTGGAATCAGATCCATTCATCCGTGTGTCTCAGAATCTTTACTGCTAAGAGATAATTGAAGTTTTTCTATAATATAGATAGAAAGAGGGGTGAAAAAGGTATCTTTGTTCCATCTTTTTTGACTTACGGTCCTGCGAGTTGGTCAGTCTCTGTCATGAGTTGGTTCTGTAGCTGCTTCATTCGGTGTTGTCTGTGGCCCCATATACAACCTTGCCCCCCCAAGGTCATTCTTGCCATGGAAGATCACTTGTGCAGTGAGAGAAATAAAGACGTAGGTATGTTACATTTCCCCAAGCCAACCAGGTGGGACCAAACTGCTTACAGGAGTCCCTTACATAAAAAGGCCAAGCTCTGTTCTCCCCAGAGTCCTTTCAACAGAAACAAGAACCCTTTGGATGACTTAAAGATCTGAAACCTCCATATTCTATTATTACAAAAATATTTTTTTTGTGTCTTGCTGTACTTCACCAGGAGTTTCATCTCCTGAGTGGACTCTGAAAGTTTTGCTGACTTATCAAGCTCTTATAGGTCATGATATCAAACGTATCCATCTTTTATAAACATTTTCAATTGTCCTGGTTTCATCTAAGAGCTGCTGTAAGAGACAATTCTTCTGAAGAGCACGAATGACTGTTCTAATAGGGGACATATATTTCAGATTCCAGAAAGGTTTAATATCTGTCTAAGCAGCAAGGGTTTTCCCTTCCCTTAAAAGCTTGGATTGATGTCATCCTGTATGGAGCAGATGCTTTGACATGGAACTTCTCTGATTATTTTGCCATATGAGAAGCTATAGGCTGCTTTATTCACCAGCTGGTCATTATTCTATTGTCTTTCTTATTCCAATGAAGAGAAAAATGTGGAGAAAAATGATGAGAGATTTTCTTTTGCCAATTTTTCCTTTAATTTCAGAATATAATGTTACTGAATTTTTGGCACCCTACATCCTATCTCATTCCTTAGGCCAAGGACACTGAGTAGGACAGATTGCACAGGCAGGAGAATTACTGTTCTTTGTCATCAGTTATAGTCCTGTTGGGGACATTGAAATTTTCCTTTGGCTTCAAAAGAACCTTCTTTCCTTTGACTTTTAAACCCATATTTATTCCAGAATGCATTTCCTACAGCAGACTGTAATATTTTTTTAATCTCTTTATATTGTTTTATATCAAGCGACTGGGCAATTGGTAGCAAGTTCACTCATGAGAAATAAATTACTAATAACTCCTATTAATTTTATTCTCTTTCCTGTTGTGAAGCTTGTTTTGTTTAGTGATTCGTATATCAAAACTCTTTCAGAACATTCATTTGACTTTAAAACTTAATGCTCAGAATGCTGTAGTGCAATATGACTCATAACTTTTTTTATCTTCATACATCAACAAATATTTTTTTTACAGATCACATCACATTTGTCTGTTTATGAGGACTACTTTGTGAATTTTCTAATAAATAAATGACCTTCTTTGTCTTTTAGACTAATTTTTGCCAACATCACTGAATTGGATAGAAAGGAAGAGAGACCACTTTCTAGGTTTTATGTCAATGTAAAATTACTTCATATCTCTGCTAATGTGGCTGAGAGATTTTGGCCCTTTTCTGTGACAGAAACACATCGTCCCATCATAACGAGAAGACTCAGCACATAGGTCTGAACGTGTCTTTGTGCATTAGTGGATGCACACACATGCAAAGACGGTGTCTTCTGGCCAGAGGAGTGTTGTGCCGCAGCCACTGCTGGAAGTGGGTATCATCGGCCATCCAACCCTGTTCCATCTCACTTTCAGCTGAAGTTGGTTGGGACAGCAGAGGTAAAAAGTCTTCCAGAGTCAGCAGGTGTCGGGTGAAACAATGTTAGAAAAAAATTAAGATGTTAGAAGGAAAGTAGAATGTGAAATCAGATTATGGGATTAACTACAGTAGCAAGCAAGGAAGCAAGCAGGTGACATAGGGACCATGAGAACAATCCAGCTACCACCAAAGTGAGTCCACCTTATGGAATGAGTGACCATGGCTGGCTGAACTTGACCAAACTGGACCAGATACAGAGAGTGAAGAGTTAACAGATGGTGACATGGAACTTATCCATTTGAATGTTTTTTGGGGAAAAAATGATGAGATTAAATGAGATGAAGACATTGAGCATTCTTCAGGCAGTATCGGGAGAGTCTGACTCTTTCTGGGCTGCCTAGAGATTTTTGAAAGCTGACTTACTACTGGGAGGCCAGGTCCTTTATACAGCTTTAAAAAATGCAAACAATGGATTTATTTCTTCCAACTGTGGTGCAGAAAACAGAGCTCTGACTTCCCACAGTTCCCTCCCCTCCGTTTTATCCTGCACTTCATCCTCCTTGATATCTCATTTCGCTTCCACCCCCCATCACTTCTCCACAACAGCAGCTGGGGCCGGCGCTCCTTTACCACAGAGCAAATTTATAAATTTTGCATGGCTTCCAAATCTCTTGCACATCAAGGCTTTCATTGACTGGAATTCAATCAGCTTCTTGGCTGAGGGACACAGACCCTCACTCTCATCAGAAGGGAAGGGCCCCCTGAGTCAAGCCCAGACTTCTGCTACATGAGATGCAGAAAAATCCCATAAACTCACTGAGCAAAACGTGGTCTTTGCCTTAAGCTAGCTTCAGTCACATGCTGGAGGACAGGATTCTGATGGGATATTTGCAGTCCCAAGTCTGAGTCTTTGGTGACCTTGCATTTAATTTTGACCGCTCTCATTATGTTGTTTAGCACTTTGGCAAGGAGATGAGAACACTGTACAGATCCATCTTGTCCTAACTGAGGTACACAACACACAGAAGGTCAGATGCACAGCTCATGTCAGTCAGTAACTGGTACAAAGTCCCATCAGTTTTAAATTTGGCCCATAGCATTTTGGCTGATATCTTTTACTATATCCATATCCTGGAAATAACTACAGCTCACTGAACAGTTTTAAAACATCTATAAACCTGAGGAGTGTAGCAACTGCAGTGATGGCTTCAATAAAAATATGTTCAGTGCCAGATTATGAATCCAGTTATGCTGTTATAAAGCCAGAGTAATTCTGTTGATGTCATTGGAGTTACTTTGGCATTACATTATCATGACACAGATCAAACCTTAGTTCACAAGTGGCTCCATATTGCTTTGAAATTTTTATGGATTCCCTTTTGTCTCACTTGTTCTCTTTGTATCATGTTTGTTTGGTTTGGCTTAAGAAAATAATTCAGGATTTACCCACAGTCCTTCCTCATTTTTTTTTGGTCTGAAGTCAGTTGTAGAGGGTTTTGTTTTGTTCTGAAGACAAGAAGAAATAGCAAACAAGCTGCCATTCTTTTCTTTGTATTTTATGAGCTAGCAGCCAAGAGCTCCCATTCTTTGGGTTTCTGAAGGGTTTTTAAAGTTTTATCCTTTTTAAGCTGAAAGCTGTTGCAAAGTGAACATCGTTTTGTCTCTTTTCATCCCAGCATGAAGAACCTTGGGGCTGTGCAAGCTACTATTTGCAGACAGGTTAAATTCTGGAGGCCTGCAAAACTGGAGCCTTGCAACTCCTGTAGCTGTCAGAAGTCATTCTGGCCAGAGACATCGCAGCTTTGTATTCAGCATAATTGAAGCAACCACTTGGAATTGTTTGTATGTAAGGAACAAAACAGTAGGCATTGAGACTTTATTATTGAAAGCAGCTGCAGGAGAGGAAGTCCTGCAGCCAGGGGTTAGTTAGTAAATCCTGCTCGGGACATTTTAGTACTGCAATTCAAATTCTCATGATCCTTTCTGTGAGGCTGGAAGCTATTTTGCACTGTCTTCTACCTTTTCTGTCCCATTCTTTTCTCAAGTATTAATTCTGTGAAACCAAATTTAGAAATATTGGAGGCCCCACTGTGATCCCACAGCTATCTGTGAGAATATAACAGGTTGTATATACCGCCCCTGTAACTTTGTTGAGCTGAGCATTGTAAAACCAGATAGGGGAGGCTATAGCTGGAATTAATTGTGGAAACTCTTGCCAACTTCAGTGGGGTTGGATGTACATATTTCAGTGGGCTGCGGTTGCTTACGATGAAATCCTTCCTGCTTAGCTGAGGCACTGCTACACCAACCAGACTCTCATGTTGCTTGCTCAAGGGTGGGGAGAGCAGGGGGGAAGGGGGAGTGGGTCAGGCAACTCAACAGAACTGCAAATTCAGAGCATCAGTGGGGAAAAGTGGATTCCCCTAGAGACCTTCATGTGGAGATACATGGCATTTAACTTCAGTGCCTTTGTCTTTCCACTGACTGTACAGTCTGTGGACTCCTCCCATGTTAATACTGCGTTGGTTGATATGCTTCTCCAATGGCCACTTCCATTCTGCTTAAATCCAGTATTTGGCTGTCTGCATGGAAAGGATGAGGAGCCAGAAGGAAACGTGAGGTGTCTCCATCTCCCTGGGATCTATACTGCAGAACTTCCTTCTGAGGAGACTTCAGGGCAACGTGAAATGTCAGTTCCCAGCTTCAGCAGAGCAATTACAGCACTTCTCAGAGAACTTCATCAAAGAGTTGATGGCTCTACTCAGCCCTTCTGCCCTAGAGTGTCTCCTAATGACAAGGTGATAGGGTGTCCTGGGTGAAAACACCATGCCTTTTGAAGTTTTGGCTGTGTCTGTACTGCTAAATAAAAGGTGAGGGACTGATCCCTGGCCCTGAGACCAACACTGACTGTTTTGTACCCCCACTGTTATGGGCCACCTCTTTATAGCAGGTAAGACTTAGAGAAAATAGAGCACTGAGCCCCAGAGCTAGGGAGTGAGCCAACGGCTACACGGCATCAATGTACCTGAAGGTTATGTGCCTAGTGCTAAAGAGAAGTGATCAAGGGAGTACTCCCTGACCCATAGGCCAAGTGGCACAGTCTGGCTTGTGTCCATGCTGCTTAGGGCTAGCTTCTTTTGGAGCAGGTTAGCCACATCCACATGACACAGCACATGCCTTTAGCTGTTTTCTGACTCCTGGGCGATGTTTCTATGACCATACACTGTGATGATACTTCCGTGTGTTTTTTCAGTTCAGAGGGAGATCTTGTTAATGTATAGAAATACATGATGGGAGGGTGTAAAGAAGACAGAGCCAGTCTCTTCTCAAAAATTCTGCTTGAGCATAAGAAACATCTTTTTACTGTAAGAGTGATTGAAGACTGGAAGAGGTTGCCCAGAGAGGTTGTGGAGTCGCCATCTTTGGAGATGTTCAAAACCTGACTTGCCACCGTCCTGGGCAACCAGCTCTGGCTGATGCTGCTCTGAGCAGGGGGCTGGACTAGACGATCTCGAGAGGTGCCACCCAACCTCAACGATGCTGTGATTCTGTGGCTGTAAGAGTCAGCATCCATCATCGTCTCAAGAGAGAGACTTCTGGGCATCCATGGGTGACTGAGGTTCAGAATTCGGGGTAGGTTCCAAGTGAACAGTGATGCGCCTAATGTTTATGTTCAAAGCATTAAGCAGGGCAGGAAAGGAGGCAGGGGTCTGTTTACTGGGACTTACACGGGGTTTATCTGCCTATACCCCAGTTCAGATGGGTCCTCTCCTTAAGTTAGGCCAGATTATTCCACTACACTTTCTGCTTAGCTGTATTTGGGCTATGTTTAGGTTAGAGTACTAACAAATTTGAGCAAACGTGTAGCTAGTGGGGCTGTGGCCTGCTCGCTAGCCCTGCCTGCTGTGGCAGGTACCTGTACATGCCATGGCTGTGCTGCTGCACAGCTCTCCCCACACTGCCTCCACTCTCGCACCCGTATCTTCTTCAGAATTTCTATGGCATCAGAATTTTAGCAGCAATTTGAGGCAGCCCTAATCTGTTGGACAACTTTCTTTTTTCTGCCCTTATAGAGATTAGATTACACACCTGCCCCCAAACTTTGTCTGTGGATGTTGTTATTGTATTTATTCACACAGTTTTCCTTTCTCTCGCTCTCTCACCTGCTTCCAGGTAGCCATTCTGCCATTTCTTTTTTTTGGCTGCCTTTTCTGAACTGGATTCTCAGCATACATCATGTAAGCATGCGCGGTAGCGCAGAAGAAGTAGGGGTGGGGAGAGATGCTTCTGGCAGTTTAGAACGGCTCTTCCAAGCTGAGCAGCTGTGTCTTTTCTAAATGGATGTGATGGTTTAATGATGGTCTAAACTAATGTGAAATCAGGTTATTGACTTCTGTTTCAGGACCTGATGATGCTTCCATACCTGCATTGATGCTTCATTTTCTCTGTGTTTTTTTCAGGCTCTGCAGTTAAAAGAATGTAGTAATAGAGGTGGGGAGAAGGGAAGCTTGTTAAAATGATCTTAAATCAAAAGCTAAGAAATTAACTACTACAATGCCAAAACCGCAGCTGTCACTAACAAAATTAAATACACCATTCCATTTGGCTAAAATTGTGCAACTTAATCCATTTTATTATTCAGATGCCTTGTTTACAATGCTGAAGTTTTAATGAAAACAGATTTATTTTAGTTCCGTCTCTTCTGCTCTTTTGTCCTCAGGAGGGAATATGAGGCAAGGAGCTCCCATTTCCCCTCTGTGGCAAATGTCCCACGGGCCAAACAGGGGAGTTACGAAGCGGGAGCTTCCCCCCCAGCTGAACTGGCAGGGCTCAGCATAATCATTTAAGCATGAACCAGACTGGTTTTCTCTCCACTTATGTAAATCCGTAATACTTAAATCCGTAGTCCTTCACTGTTGAATTACTGCCAGTGGTTTCCAAATACAAACTCTTTATTAAATAAAGAGGGATCAGATGACATGCGTTACAATGCAGATGACCAGTGCTACTATAGATTGCTTCTATCTGAAAAACACAGATTTGTAAGGGGATGCTGGACGCATGCAAGAAAGGCTTACCAGGCACAGATGGCAGTGCTCATTTATAGCAGTAGAGCAAGGATGTAATAGTATTAACAAGTGAAGGGTCTCATTTTGTATATGAGGAAAGTGAAACCCATCACATGGAGATGCAGGAGAGAAAGTCACTGATACGAGCAACTGGCAATATTTTCTTGCCTAGTTCATTGTCAGCTACATTAGTGAAGAATAGCTTGAGCTATTCCCATGTGAGCTAGCATTTTAACCCATCTTTTGTTCCTGCCTTGAGCCCAAGCTGGGGAGAAGAAGGAATAAAAGAGTGTAACATCATGTTGGTAGGGAATCTCACAAGTCCATCTGCATTGCCCACACTCTACCATCATCTTGTGTGCCAGGGTCTACATGAGGGCCAATGTGTTTCACAGAGATTCTAAGAGCTAGACGGGCTGCCAGTCCCACTCTTCCACAGCATCATCTCCTTTACTCCAAAGCAACAGGTGAAAGTATTGAGATGTGATACTTCAGTGGTGCCTTGGAAAAAAATTCCCCATGGGAGATGTACCCATGTTGGATACTCTATTAAATAAAACCTAAGCAAGCCTATTTATACCCTCTTCAGACCCTTTTATAAAATCTCTCTCTACTCAGGATGCGTACTGTAACTGTAGAGTCCATGAGGATGGCAGAGAACAGAGTAAGAACTTTCCATGTCTGTTAACCCAAACTGGGAAGTATGGGGATTAAGGTAGTACAGACACATGTATTTCCAAGAACATAATTGGCCACTTTGAAGAGACTATCAGACTTTTCAGATTTACAACGTTTAAGCAATTTATTCTGACTTGCTTATATCAAGATGGTACGCCTGATGCTCTGCTACAGAAAAATACCTGGTGACTGGTTAATTCCAGTGCAAGTGTTACAGCTGCATGTTCACATGGTTTCATCTCTTTTGTTTGCATTCTGTGAATCATAAAGCCTGGTACTGATTTGCACTCAGGAAATTATTTGAGTTTTTGCAAAAAGAAGTGTTGAAACCACATTTTTCTCTGAAAATGCCATATATAATTGAATTTTTTTTTTAGGAATTCTCATTGCAACAGTCAGATCACTGAGCTGTGGTCAGTGTGTGTGTTCTTGACTATCTGGTTATTTCCCTTTGTTCATAGTTTGCTTTTTTGTTTGTTTCTTTGTTATTAAACAGAAAGTTATATATTGAAAATTATTTCACATGATGTCTCTGTTCTCATCAGTCCCTGAACTGTAAAATGGTGTCATGTAATGTTTTGTTCAGCTGACTAACTGCATCTACATCTATAAAATGATTCAGTCTTCAGTGGCCAGAGGCTCATCTTATTATTTTCTTCCCCTTAAATAACTCTTTAAATAAAACATTGAAAATGAAAATGCGGTTCATTGGTTATTGACTTTTTTTAAATAAACTGTTATCTTTCTGAATATAATTCACTTCTTCAAGGCTGAAATTCTGAGTGTAAATATTAGCTCGATTAATGGAAATTGTATGCATAAAACCTTAAGCACGATGCTGGAAATCTTTCCTCCTCTGTGTTCCCAGGTACAGTCCCTTCTGAGTACCTCAGGCTTGTGGGGGAGGATTTGGCCATAATGCAACTTACAGAAATATATATTTTTTCAAGGTCTCTGGAGGAGGGAGAGGGAAGTACTAAATTCACAAGAACTTCAGTTTAATACTTTCGATTTTATGCTTTCCATTTGTATAATCATGTCAATTCTATAATGGCATAAAGTAGCACTAAAACATTCAATCCAGCGTAATCCAATTACTATTTCACTCTCTCAGGCATGTCTTATTCTTAGGAGAAAATCACCAAGTGTGATTATTTTATGGATTCGCATGTACACTTGGTACTGTAAGTAAGCTATGTCGTGATATTTGCCTTTGTTTTCCCATGTAGCTTTTATTGAGAGCCTGTCACAGTGCTGTGACGTGGAAGGAGAGAACAGTTTTAAAAGGTTATTTCATAAACTATGAAAGGGATGCACTTGTTACAAGCAAGTTTGCCAGTGTCTCAAAACAGAGTTTGCAGGGTCGGTTTTCTTTTTGGGGGGCATTTTCTTCTGCCCCCACTTAGGGTGATACCCCCTGAGCAGCATCAGCATTCTCAGGGATGCGCAGATGGGTCTCCAAGGGAAGTTTTATTACTTAAGCCCCCCTTCCAGTGACAGCTCCACATCAGGAAGAGCGAGCTGTGATGGTGATGTAAGCTTGGTTTATTACTCGTAGCTGTTGCCAACATGTTTGTAAAAATTCTCCTCAGATGCCAGATGAATTGGGCAAGACATGAATTTTGTGTCACAACAGCAGCTGAGGAGAGTAAGCTGTAACCAGCACAGCAGCACAGCTTCTAGAGGTGACATCTCCACTCCACCAGTAGTTTTTCAAATGCTGTGAAATTCATTTTCTTTCCACATTAGGACTGGGGGAAGAAGGCTGCTTTTGTTACTTTTCGGGCTCTAAATTTGGCTCTTTCCTCCTTTGCTGTGAGACAGCCGTTGTTCCTTCCATGTATTGTGTTTACTTAAGAGACTTGCAAGGGGTTCCTAGGAAAAGATGTGTTGTAGTGCTACACCTCCAAAGAGCTGGGATCAGCGGACTGTATCGTTGTGATCTGAGCTAGGGAGCAGGGGGAGATCTTCTGTCCATCTGTGAAGGCAACAAGAACAGGTAAAGGGAAATCTTATGAGAAGTTATGGCTGAGTAGGTCAGGGTAGTGCAGCCACCATGGAAACAAAACAGAAGTCCAAGAATGTAGCATCACTACTTAAGGCAAAGGGGGTTAATAGTTATTTTAACACTCAGGTATCTAGTGTACCAAATTCCCTAAACAGGTTTTGCTTCCGTTACAAAAGTACTGGTAAAATTATTTTTTATATCAGGACCAAAGTTCAAATCTTGAAGGTCATGAAGGGTGTCAGTGTGTAGCTCAGGTCTGCGAGGTTCGCCACCTTCTCTAGTCTGAAGGGCCACAAAGTTTTCCCGTTGCATCTGACCCTGCTGCGGGGTTGCACTCCAGACTCCAGGACCATGGATCAGGCTCCACACTCCAGCTTTCTATGAGGACACCCAGAAGGCACCACCATCTCCTCTCCGGAGTTAGCTTTACCCTCATTTTCCTTCAAAATATGCTGGGCCTTTTCAAGCAGGCTTCTCTCCCTGCCTGCTCCTGCAGCTCTGGGAGCAGTATTGGTTATTGGCATTAGTGAGGCTGCCCTTCAGGGTTAATTTCCTGGATTAGATGAACATGTCCCATTGTCAGGTTTTCCAAAAGTTGTGGCTTTTTCTGAGTGAGCACTGGCTCAGTCTCACCAATCCCATCCTTCCCTTCTAGTTTTTCTTTCCTGCTTCTCTTCTGCACGTAACCATCTGCCCAGCAGCACCTGCAATACGGACGGAATTCAGATAGGCACGTACCGACCTTACGCTGCGCCTGCCGGTGGCTTTAGGAAGGTGGAAGAGATGCAGCTCTGCTGCCTCTCATCCCTGTAAAAGGGTGAGGATAAGGCCAGTAGGATGTGCTGCAGGAACTGGGATGCTGTGGGAAGGTTTCACTGCGCTATGGTAATATTAATAAAGCATTATGAGGAATCCCCAAATGACTGATTAACTGTCAAATTGTGATGCTGTGCCCGTGCATGATGGTACCTGGGAAAAAATGCAGTGAGGCAAACTAATTACAATACTAACCTAGAGTTCCTCTATATGTCTTTGTGGTTTTATCCTCTCTTCTTTTTCTGTTTTTTTTCTCCTCCTTTTCATTTCCTTCTTTGCCCTTCATTTTCCCTCTTTATTATTTATAAAATTCCCTTTTATTGTTTTCTTCCCATCTAGTTTCTTTTGTTTCTCCTTTTCTCCTAGCCTCTCTGTGCCCCATATTGCATTTGCCTTCTGTTAATCAGTCCTTTCCCAGATCCTGATACCTCATGGGAACTGCCGTTCAAGGGCTTTAAGGCTGATTTTACAGTTTTTCCTTTCTTGTTCTTTTCTTATCTGCTTCGCAGGGGTAGGGGCTGTTAGACTGACTGACAGAGCGTTCCTGTTGTGGTGGCTGCTGCTGGTGGAAGAACAAACTTGCTGAAGGTCCCCGAAGGAACCTTACCAAGGTCCAGCTGAATATCTGCAGTGTTTCACACATAGATTAGGCACTTCACAGAAAAGCTATTTCAGTGCAGTCACAGTGTAATGTTTGTGTATAAGGTGGGAATGATGATGGTGCAGGGGGTGCAGAGAGGGAGAAGAATTAAGCAGACTTTCCAAATGTAGCATTACAAAAATACTCATTTAACTGAGGGGAGGAAAGGACCACCATCTTTTTCATAGGTATTGGAAATGGTGTGTTCCTGGAGTTGTTGGTTTCAATTTTCAGCTACGACAGGCCAGCTGTTATGTCATTTGCTGGCACTAATTACTGCAGGACTTAAGCTAATCTTGTTTCTGAAGAAGCCCAGCTGAGGTGGGCAGCTCCAGGTTTGTCTCTCCAGCTGGCGGCAGGGAGGGCTCGGTGGTGCCGGGACGCGTCTCTGAGCCAGCCCCGTTTCTCCTGTGCTCCCGCCAGCTCTTCCATGGGATGGCCCACGTGCGCGGGGCTCCGGAGGGGCCGGAGGGGCCTCGGCAGAGCTGCTCTCGGCTCCCCAGGATAGCGAGAGCCACTGCGCAGCCCTGGGCAGCCAGGTCCTGCGGCTGCCTCCACAGTTGCAAGCACTCAGGGGCAGGGGGAAAGAATAGGCGTTTTTTTAAATCAGGATTTACTCATTACATCTGGGAGCTCTCTGATGACATGTCCTTCTAGAAGACTCTCCCTGTCAAAAGCAAGCTTATTACCAATTCAGTTTATTCTCTCCTATTAGGTTGAACCACAGAGCAGCTGAGTTAAATTGACATCATTGCGTATTACCCAAAGAATGACATTATTTAGAATTAGAAAGCCTATTCCCCTCCCAAACATTTCTTTTTAAATTCAAAGATAAATTTAAGCCACTCTTAACACAGCAGAAGCTGCCACGCTGCAGCCAGGGGATGAGCTCCTGCTCTGGATGTGGGAGCCAGGCCCCTGTCCGCCAGCAGCCTGTTGTACCCCCTGGGGAGCGATGCCACGGGCTGTCAAGGCTCCCCAAAGCATGGGGCTCAGCCTGCACGAGGCTCGCATCCTGCATGAACAGTCAGAGGCTTCACAGTGTTCAGGAAGTTAATAATTGCTTATGAACTCAGAAGTTTTTAATGGCTTTTAAACTCAAATTTAATTTCACTTTCAATCAAGTTGTGTCAAATTTAGTTTAAGATTAGGTGACAGGCAGTCAGGCTGAACTGCTGCTCTGTACCTCTTCGTTTTGCTTTCCTGCCAGCCCCGGATGAGTAGATTTAGGGTTTTTTTTAATTTGCATAAAGGTAGAGGTGAGTGTGCTCAAAAGGAAATATCTGCATTCCCCAAAGCCTTTGTTATGCAAGTAAGCAAGCAACACCAATGTAAAATGCCATTGTGTGACATTTGCGGCACTAAATATCCAATTTTGTGTTGGGCAGAAAATGTTTTTTTTTTCCTGATGCATAGCTTGATTTCTAAGTTATTTTCTGGCTTTTCCTGTAACTACAGAAAGGGTGTTGGGGATGATATAGAAACTGGAATGTCTTTGAGGTTCAGATTGGCATGTATAAATCATATGTTTGAACTTGAGTCAATCCCCCAGAAATTATTTTCCCCTAGGCTAGATTGGTGGGCATCCCTGTTGGCTTTTTGATTTTGTTTTTTTTCTTGCTTCTGCTACGTGGGTTGTAACCAGCTTCCTAGGACTGTCTGAACATTTTTACTTTGTAAACTTAGTGGCTGTGCCCTCAAACATCTCTCTGCTCGCTTCCTCTGGCGCACTGTATTTCATACGGTCTTCAGTCTGTTGTGCTAAAAGCATTAAATGGAGTGTTGACAAGCATTTTGTGGTTTATGGCTTGGTAAGCGTAAGAGATGGGCGTTCATTGGACTCCTCTAGGCAGAAATGCCCATAGCATGACTTCTGGTGGTTTCTGGGGACCGACCTGACTGGTCTCTTCCTCCAGCCTCCCCTACAAAGCGTTACTTCCTTATAAGAACCTTATAGAAAATTTATTTTGATAGTGCCTTGCAGAGTTGAACTTTTAAATTTCAGAGTCCAGACTGTTGCCCCCACTCTTGGAGCTACCATTTTAAAACAAAAGATGCTATGTCTTTCTTAATTCTAGGTGGGATTTAATCATAGCCTCTGTTACACCTTTTTTGCCCCTGTTGCAGAGGAGAGACTGTTTTACACACAACTCGTGATGAGCTGTTTGCATTTAAACATTTTTTAGCCTTAGTTTGAAAGGGTGTCTTACTATGTGTTTTCTCTTGCTAGATGCTTTCATATGCACCTTCTTTCTTTTCCTGGTAATTAAGTGTCTCAAGCTGGCAGCAACTTCCAGACTGTCCCTCTGCCTAAGTGAGCTATGCTGAGTGTAAGCCGAGAGTTAAACAGAAACAGCTCTGTTCTCTTCACTCCTGTGATCTTACATCAATTCACCAGTTATTATTTCCTCTTGTCAAATGAAGCAATAGCAAAGCTTTGAAATGATGTTGCGGCTTTTCCAAAGAACAATTTCCCTCTCCTTCTCTCGCCTCCTTCTGCCTTTCCCTGTATATTTGATAGTACATCAGCTTCCCCTTGAAATGATCCCCAGTAGAGCACTTCAGCTATTTCAACCAGAGTTTTTCTGAAGGTATTTTTTTAAAACTAGCTTCTACAGCAGAGTTTGGTTATAATGAAGAGCAATAAAAAAATCCTTCTGCCTTGGAGAGCCAGTCTTGTATGTACTAATGTATGTGGTGAACTCCATGCCTGGAATATCCCCACTGGAATCAGTCAGCGGTATTGTTTGCCCACACAGAGTTAGGCACCTGTGTAAGTGCTTGCAAGCTGATGGCTTTAAATCTCGCTAGAAGCTAAAAAGATATGCTTTGCTGTGTAGGAGAGACTAAACCAAGACAACTCATATTCATTGTCTTTTTTTTTTTTTATTATCTGTGTTTCTAACATGGTTGTTATTTAGCAACACACATAATGAAGAGAACAGTGATGATCTTCCGAAGAATTTCTTCACCCCACTCCAATACTTGTCATCGCTTTCATCTAGGCAGGATATTCAGGAAACTTGCGGTCTGGGTAATTTCACAGTGATGCTGAGTGAATATCTGATATGACAGAAGACACCAAGGGCTACAGGATTTAATCCTAGCACAGTTTTTCAGATTAATAAATGACATAACCAAAACCCCTCCAGACTTAGTTTCTTGCTGTTACTGCAGGATCAAATTTGGGCTTAGTCTGCTCCAGTGTTTCTCTTTGATGTAATTGCCTAGGAAATCACAGAACAATAGTCTTTTGAGTTGACAGGATTTAAAATCCTTATGTGTTTGGAAATAAGGACCAGATAAGGACTGTATCAGGAGTCAGATTCATGGCTGGCCTGCAGTGCAGAGATCTTGGGTGAGGTGCTGTCATTGATACCTTTGGCTCAGAGGAGGAGTTATTCTGCATGGAGTTGTTTGCAGCATGCGAGTGGAGCAGGAGCAGCCTGTCTTGGTGGCCCAAATCTTCACATAAATCCTGGCATGAACAGCATATGTTCAATGAAGTTCATAATTTTTACAGCCTTTCTGTACAAAGCTTCATGGTGAACTGAACAATGACTTAGCATCCAATAGGCTATTCACAATATCACAGGGTTTTCCTGGGGGCATTGCTAATACCAGTGCACCATGCCAATCCAGAACAGCTGAAAAAAGGATGCTTGGAAAGCTGGAAAGATTTTTGTTCACAGTAACGCACAGTGTCACTGAATTGTGCAATGGGAAGTCTGTAAGCATGGATCTTTCTGGCTGATGAATTAAGCAGAGGAGAAATGATGCCTCTCAGAGCTTTTGTTTCAGACTGAGCAGCTTTTGGTATTCATCATCATTTTCAGTTGCTGGTTTTTAAGATGTGTCTCTAAACAAAGGACTTCTTAGAAAATGTCTTTTTCAAGGGTAGACTGAAAAAGGGTGGAAGACTATGAAGCAAAAGTTAACAGCTTCCAAAGAATAACAATTTAAGCAAGTTAATAAACATTGAGTGGTAGGTCATAAAATTTCTTTCAAATTTATATAAGAAAACAATATATTGTATAAAATCATAGAATAGATGACCTTTATTTCTTTAAAAGCCTCAGCAATTTCTTTTTAATGGCAAGTATTTGGAAATACTATTTCCTAAATAAAAAACGTCATACTGCTTAACTTAAGGAAATGTACTTTGGTAACAAGAGTTTCAGCGCTTGTTTTTCTCCCTTCCCTTTCTCTAGGACAGTTGCACTGCCTTCAGTGAGTTAGCCTAGCCTTGGTTGTGATGGAGAAGGAGGCAAGCCAACTCGAGAGAGACCATGTTCATAGTGTATATGAGAAAATTGCTCCTTACTTCAATGACGCACGCTACAAGGCATGGCCAAAGGTGCAGGAGTTCATTTCAGAGCAGGAACCAGGCAGTCTGATTGCTGATATTGGTGAGTGGAGTTGTTTATCACATTGCTAATGACAGACTAAGCATGTCCTCTCTTTCTATCAAGCAGTATTTGTGACAGAAGAGTTTGGAGCTTGTGAATCAAACTGGGGATTCAAAATGGCCAGATGGACTATCAAATTTGCCTCCTGCTTTGCTCCACCATTCATAGGTATATGAAGACAATTTGACGTTTCCCAGTATCCAGTAGGTCCACTAAACTGAAGCACTAAATTGAAGCTAAATTTATGAAGATGTCATTTGTGGATGCTAATGTTGTGTATTGGTATGATAATTCTGGAATTTGAGATCTTGTGTAGCTCTTACAACATGTATTGTGTGTGGCCAATTAGAAGCAAATATCGTGACACTGTCCTGAGTGCTTTGGGGAACAACATGTGACAGTTTTTAATTCCCCAAAGGTTTGAGAAAGTCTAAAAGGTACAAGGGAAGCCTTTGTACTGGCTTCAGCCCCTGCACCAGAATTGGACACATGCTGGTTGCCCAAATGAGATCTGGGCATTAACTCATCATTTCTACATGTTTAGGCTAGACTTCTAAATAGCCTTTTGGACCTGTAATCCTTTACAGCAGCACGTATGTGTAGTCTCCCCACTATAGCATGGCAACATTTGTAATAGAGAAAAATTACTGAGGGTTGGGCTAATCACACTAACTTTTTGGGTGTCATTCAAACTTTACCATATACTTTTCCCAGTTATCACAGTCTAAATGCTGGGTGCTATATTCCTACCAGATCTTGGCAGATTTTGCAAAGTTTTCAGTGTGAACAAATAAAACGCGTACAAAGAACCAGCACATTGAATTTTTACCGATGCCACAGACTTTGGACTTTGTTAACACTGGAATTTAAGGAGCCAGGCTTGGCTCCTGGGCTTTGGCCTGCAGAGGCTGCTGGCACACTCTTGTGGTGTTCATGGCTGGAGACAAGTTTCGTGCGAGACACAATCACCAAGAGTGGTGCCACAGCGCTGGAGAGGAGTCTACCTGCAGGGCTTTCGTCTACCCCTCCATCCCTGGGGAGCAGCCTCTGGTGTCGAATTAGAGGAAATGTATTTACTAGCTGTTGTTTGGCTTGTACTGGAGCCTTCCCCCCCAAAAAAGTGAAAAACAGAAAAAGTCCTGGAGTCCTCTTCCAATCAGAGCTCCAGGGTAGTCCTCTTTCTGCTCATTCTCCTTGGAAAATAGACCCTAGTATAGGGTCCCCAGTCTCCTTGGAAAATAGACCGAAGTGCTGGCACCATTTCACAGCACCTCTTCTCAGCTGGTGCTGAAGTCAGGCATGGGAAGGACTGAGCGCGCTCCAGCTTTTCTCTGAATATCTTTCCATCATTTCATTCCTGGGAGATGGGATCAGCAGTTAATATTAGACAAGCAGTTAGGAGCAGAGTTCTATCTGCAGCTCAGCAATGATTCATCTCCCATTCAAATGGCATAACAGATTGATGGGGCTGGGAGGCTCCTTACTGAACATAGGGACCCACACAGCATTTCAGAATAGGTGCTATGGGATGGCTGTAACCTAAATATAGAGACTTAAATATTTGGAAGGCTCCAAAATAACTATACTTTTTTTTAAAAAATGAATTATAGATAAAATCTGGGCTCTGACCCAAGCTTAATGTTTGAAGTAAGCATAGCCATGAACAGGATGTGAACTAAGGTCTGCACAAGGTACAGGGTATTATGCTAGCCCGATGCATTTACCTCCCTGATCTTAATCTGAACTATAATTTTTATGATGCAAATGAGAAGGCAAGTTTTTAAAATTAATAATCTACTTCAAAATACACTTTGTGTTAAGATCCAGATAATTCTGCAAACAAAATATCAAAAATTTAGATAAGATCTATTTTACTGCTGACATTAAAATTGTTCTTATGTAAAGATGTCTGCCTTTATTTCAACACAAGAAGTATTTCAATTTGGGAAGATGTAAATTTCCGTGTCGTAGGCTCCATTATGAAAAGGAAACTGCATGGAGATACCAGAAAAAGAAACCCCGCTGTTGTCATGGTGACAGCAATTAGCAGCAGTTAAAACAGCAAACAATGGATTTAATGGTTTGGTCTAATAGTGACTTAATTACTTAGCAGTCTAGTTTGTCTATCAGCATTTCAATACCCAGGAATAATTCAGTGCTGTGCTCCCACTACATGATGCTTTCACTTAGCATTTTGAGTCTATTACAAGCAGAATTGCACTACCATCATTACCATAAATATTTTTGATTCCGTATGTGGTGGGAAGGCCAAGGTAAATGCTCCCTAGCAATCCCACTTGAACACCTCCTGTCACACAGCAGAGAGCCTGCTAGACAGAAAGGAGCAGTCTGTGCTCATTGTACTGTGATGGTAAAAAATAACCTGAATTCCTCTGCAATTGTATCATCTCCTCTAAAATGGGTGGAGAATTTCAAGCTATTAGGCCAGTCAAGGGCGTACATCATGGCTTATGTCAGGAATATATTTTCTTTTGTACAGACACCAAATGTCCGCCTTTCTTTCTCCTCCTCATTATTTCTTCAGGCTGTGGAAACGGCAAATACCTTCACATCAATTCCCAAGCCTATAAACTGGGTTGTGACTACTGCTTCCCGTTGGTGGAATCAGCACGAAATGAAGGCCATGAAGTAATGGTATGCCATAGCTTGTATCTGCCTTATCGAAGTGAGTGCTTTGATGCTGTCCTGTCCATTGCTGGTAAGTTCTGCATACTGCCAATGTCTATAGGTCAGACCTTTAAAGGGTCCAAAGCATTTAGTCTCTTCTAGGTTTGTTTTTTTTCAGTGACCAACAGAATATTTTGGGGTTTGTAGACCAGGTAAATCTATAGTAACTCAAGAAATGTATATTATTGCAAACTCAGTGAAAAACTACAAAATGGGTAAGTCACACGGATGTGAGCTGTTTTATTCTGCTCCAAGCACAACTAAAGTACAATATGCACAACAGGAAAGGAGAGCCTTATTTTTGCCTTATTACATAGCAGAAATTTGAAGTGTTGGCTCTATCAGGAAGAAAATACAACAAAACTTGCTTAGGAACACTGAGCGTATTCAAAGCTCAGTATTAAATCCTTCTGCACCTTCCCAAATGCTGTTTTTTAGTCCCACGCTCCATGGTTTGTTGGCCAACACAATCATTTTTGTGCTGATGAGGATGACCATGACACTGTTCTGGCTGGAAAGTAACCAGCAAAAAGAAAGGTTGCTTTTAGCAGAATCAGTTACCCACTGCTTCACTGCAGGGAGACCTGTTTCAGCAAAAGTAGGAGATAACACAGAGAAAGAACAAGGAGCCAATGACAAAGCAGGCAGAAGTGCTTGTTTCAATGGCACTGCTGCCTTAAAATGTTCATCAAATAACCTCAGATTTCATTTTTTGTAAGATTTTTTCTTTTTATTTAGTTGCCCTTTTCAATGTAACTTAATGATGGAGGAGCTACCTGTCTTCGCCACTTTTGAAGCAGACATTGAATGGTAGCTTTAGCCTTTACTTTTTTCTCTTTTAAATTTTGAGGGTTCTTTTGTTTTAGGAGTCTTGAAATTACTCAACCACCTTTTAAAAGTTAGGTATTAAGCTCATGCTGATTAAAAGTTGGACAATACTGTCAATAAAACAAATTACAGTGCTCAGCAAACTTGATTTTCCTTTTTTCAACCAAAGGAGCGTGAAGGTCTCTAAGCCTTGTTAATACCTCACATCTCTTAAAGTTAGTGAATAGCCTTACACAGCCTCTTCTCCATGTCTCAGGTGACCTTTCTTTAAGCCCTGAAGAACTTTACTTTTCAAGTCCTGGTCCATGCCATATAATTTGACATTTGATGGAAATTTGAGATTGCATTATTGTCACTGGTACATCATTGTACAGGGCTGTGAACCATGCTCAGCTACGCCATCTGAAAATCTTTCAGTCATGATTTAAGAAACGTGCCCGATAGCGAACAGTCCTTATTACTGGGTTTGCACATCCTTTGCCCAGATGGAGTAACAACCGTCCTGTGCCCAAAGGTGATTTGGCATTCTCTGGAACTCCAGGGTAAGGAAGTGAAGGACGAGCCAGATTTGTTGGAAAGGATATGTAGCAATGTTCAGAAGTTGTCTGACTCAAAAGAGTCTGTGCCCCAGGAGTACTTGTGAACAGTCTACGGAAAAGTGGAGTAGCTGGGCTGAGGTTGCTGCTGGAAATGCAGAACTACAGACCTTCCTATCCACAGCAAGCTGAAAGCCCTGTTTGCGTGGCTGGTGTGCGAGAAGCTGGAATTGGTAAGGAATCCAGGAGGACACTTGGGCGACAGGTAGAACAGGGTTATGGACAGGGAATAACAGAGTTATGGACTGTGGCCCTTTCAGCACTATAATATGGCTGCAAATTACAAAATTATTTCTGTTACAGCCTTTACCATCACAGATCATGCACGAACCATGGTGATGATAGTGTTTCCTTATTATTGCTGAAAAATATGGTTCAAATGCGTTATAAAGCTTCAAATAATATGTTGAATTATTATATATACTAGTATATAGTATAATACTAGTATAGTACATATATACTATAGTTTGGGTAAGCATGTGTTCTCTGAATCTTCAGGACATTGTCAAAGGAGGCAAGAAATTTCTGTGGGTGTTCTAAAGCCAGGTCTGTAGTAGGAAATATTGGCAGAAGAGGAGTGTCAAGCCTAACTTGATGATTTTTCCTTATACTCAACACCTATTGCATATGCATATATTAATGAAGGATTTTTGCCAGTTCCATGAATGGAATAACCTCTACTGACAAGAAACAAATCTAGACATGATGTATCAGCAAAAGTTTAGAATGTGCTGCTTTCAAATGCTTAACTTTCTGTTCAAGGAGACGAATTTGCCCTGTGAATATGCAATTCATTCCACAATGTTTTCACTGCCTTAAGAAAGAAATCATACTCACTTTCCCAGTGTATTCATAGCATAATTTTTTTTGAGATTTAATACCACCAAACAACAGAAATCATCCCCTTTGCCATATACCGATGGCTTTGTTATTGTTAGCATGATGAAGCCATTCCTGTGTTATGGAAATAAGTACCATTTCTGCCACTTGCAGTAACAGAAAGAGAACTGGCACTCATGTTTTCACTTTGGCTAAGGAATTGTTCCAAATCATAATGCAGGACTGATTTTTTAGCATGGCTTTACCTCTGTCAAGGTGGCTTTCTCCTTTATATGGAAAGGTCATGTTCTGTGTTAATAAAGTCTTGTATATGCTGAGCTCTTGGACTCTGACATGGGCAAGGGATAAGAAGCAGCTTTTTCTATTAATTTAGATAAGTATGCAAAGATGAGGACATCACATTTTCCTCTCCTGTTAAGAGTCGGATACTCAAGTCAGCAATGTTATTTTATATTACTGAAATATCTGATCAGACTCTTCATCCCAGTGAGAAAAAAGGGTTCCTGGAGTGAAGAGCATCAGATGGCTTTCCTTGGTGTTAATACCAATATGTGAAAATTAACTTCACTTTAATCTGTGATCTTTTAGTCATGTGGTAATTTAACAGAGACAGCAAGGGGAACCTAAGGGATGTAAACCTGTCTAGTTCTCTAATTTACACTGTCTGAGAAAATGGTCTGCTTAATTGCAAACAGTATAATTCTTGAAGTTTACAAGGTGGAAGAATCTCTTGGGGGAAAAAAGAAGTCCAAATAAAAGGTCCAGGAGAGTTTCCTTACTATATAAGATTCTGTCTTCATGGTAAAATTCAGTGAGACACTAAGCAAGAAGAAACCAAGTGTTAGTATCGGATCCTATCAGTGTGGTTATATTGCACTGTTGTGCCAATTAATATGGGCACAATACTGCAATGCCATCATGACTTAGTATCTTTACTCCATAAAGAAACCTCATATTCCTGTGCAACCTTGGTTGTTTCTGCGTAACAGTGAGTTTTGTCAGATAGGTATGTCATTACTACCTGCCAGCTCTCCTAAATTCTGTTTTTCCTAAGGATCAATCAGGATTACATTCTAACAGTTTTTTAACTTTTTCCAACAAAAAGGCGCTGTGGCGAGAAAATTACATTCCCTAAAATAAACAATATTAAAGGCACAACAAGCAACCTGTCCCAGTGGAAAGCAGAATATAACGAGGTCTGCTATAACAGCATCAGGAACTCTTTAATGCCACAGAAATTGAAAAGAAATCATCAAAAAAACATGACTATCAATAATTATTAAGGGATGGTGTGAAGAACCAAAGTCAAGATGACTACAGCATAACATGAATTGTAGCTAGGATAAGGTTTTATAAATGCACAGAAAGCAAGAGGAAAACAAAAAAGAAAGAAGAGCAAATAACAGATGACAGGGGAAGTTGCATTTTTCTTTCATCTTTACAAAAAGTTAATAGTAGTCATTAGTAAGTTAGTAGAGTTTTAAGCAGAGGACAGGAGTTTAAACTATAAAAAGTAAATAACATCTCAAAGAATATTTAGATAAATTAGGTTACATGAATTGTTAGGAAATCATGAAATTAATCTTAAACTACTGTGAACTAGCAGATTATCTTTAAGATCTCCAGCAAGTGAAGAAAAGCAAACATAATACTTGTTTACAAAAGAGAGAGAAAGGACATCAAGAAGAAGCCTGCCTAACTTAGATTTATGCAAGTATACTAGAATAAATAATTTAAATAATCTAATTTAAATAGAATAAATTATTTAAACCTACAGAATACTAATGTAATGGGAAACAGCCAACATGTATTTGTCAGGAGCAAGCCAATCTGCTTTTTGTCTTTGACAGGGTAATCATCCCAATAGACAGGGTAGCAGGAGAAGACATGACTCTCATGTCGTTGTTGCAAGTAAAATAAGTAAATAGATCTAAGAATATGGAAAAAAATTATTCGCAAAATGGATCAGTGGTTCACTGTCCAATCAGGACACATTTCAAATGGGATACTCTTGGGACCCACCCTACATCTGTTTCTATGCAAAAATTTAATTAATAGCTTTGATGGCAGGCTAGAGAGCATATTGAACAATTTGTGAACGGCTCCTATGTAGGAAGAGTTGGAATTATTTTCGAAGATGGGATTTGACATCCAAATGATGGAGAGTTGTCTGAAATCAACAAGAAGAAATACAGAAACCATTGAGAGGGACGTACCATGCTTGGGAAGGAAGCATTCAGTGAACAAAGTGAGAAATAACTGCCAGGCAAGATGGACCACAGGCCAAATACACGTGACTAGTGTCGGGCTGTTACAAAACCAGGCAAATACCTGTCTGAGGTATGGTAACTGAGCAGTTTCATGGAAGGCAGAAGAATGAGTCACCCTCCTACGCTTGGTACTTTTGAGATTCTAGGTAGAATATCATATCTGCTTTTGGGCACCATGCCTTAAAATGTTTGCAGTAAGTATGGAGACATTTTAAATAACTGAAGTTTAGAAAATCTGAATTATTAGAGGAAACTGAAAGAATTGGGGTTTGTTAGTCAAGAAAAAAAAAAGACTGAAGAAAACATAATAGTCTTCAAATACATAAATGATTTTTACAGAAAGCTGATATTACTTTTATATAGAAAGAAAAAAAATCATCTTAACCTGCAGCAAAGGTTATTTACCTCAGATACTAAAAAGCTTTTAAGACCAGATTAGACCAATTTGGGTCACATTTGGGCCAAGTATTTAATTCTGCCTTGGAGATGGAAAATGAACAACCTCTATTTTTCTATATATCTATTTTAATGAAAAGGCCACCTGTCCTTTTTGAGAAAAATCCATTGACTCTCCTGTATTCAGTTGCTGCCTAATGTTAATGCAGCTTCTCTCACAGTGGCTAACTCTCCTCCCTCATGGAAGTCAGAGGTGCAAAATACTAACGAAGTCTGAATATCGCAAGAGGTCTCGGAGACAGAGGAGAAATGCCACCCATAGTGGAATTTTCTGGGTTTGATGAGGCCACCCACAGAGTACCATTGCTTCTTCTGAGACATCTGCAAGCCCTGATTTCAGCTTTGGTCTCACCACTGCTAGTGTTTTATTTAAAGCAAGTAATACAGTTATTTCTAAGCTAGTAATCGCAAATTCTTAGAGATGCAAAGAAGCTCCATAGCACAGTCAGAGCCTGTGGTTGACACCTGCAGGCTTTATCTGTTGTTCACAGGGTTGCTCTCACTGGGCTCGTCAGCTGACAGCGTTGTCTATCGGTGCAATTCTCACCAACAGCAAGGAGCCTGATTTCTATCTCACTTAATTAAATCAGGAGGTTTGTGTTCCTTGCATTGATATTTTCATGCAAGTTATAATTGATTTATCAAAAATATCCTAACCTTATTTCCGGTGGATGATATATAGTTATCTCAGGATGGGGTCAGGTCAGAAAACTTGACTCTCTCTTTTCCTTTTCTTAGAAAAATGTGCATCAAAACAGAACGAGCTCTACCCCTTACAGTCTCCTCGCTCCAAGTTACTGGAATGCAGAACTGGTGCAAACTCCAAAGAGCCTTATATTTCGTTTAATGTTCACAGGAG
The DNA here is from genome assembly GCA_020745775.1 of Theristicus caerulescens. Taxonomy (NCBI): domain Eukaryota; kingdom Metazoa; phylum Chordata; class Aves; order Pelecaniformes; family Threskiornithidae; genus Theristicus; species Theristicus caerulescens. The sequence goes on from CM036559.1 coordinate 107,543,864, forward strand.
CAGTCAGCAGCCTGCTCAGCATTTTTAAATGTAATCATTTATTCTAGACCACAGTTGGCTATCCGTGGTCTTATTACTGTCGTCGTGTTGACAGTATATCTGTTTTAAATCTTACCTACATGTTCTTAACAACATGTTGCCTGGTTGCAAGGTCTTGACCAGCTGTTGGGTGTCGTTAAAAGAGGTGACAGCTTGTCACCGGCTGCACAACTTGCTCATGTACGGCTGTTGTCCTCTGCTCTCACGGGGTGCAGAGCAATGTGGATGTGGGTTTGGAAGGAGGGACGGCTGAGCAGCTTTCACCTGATGGTTTTGGCAGGTTTGTGCTGTCACCTGACAGCAAGCTTCCAAGCACAGGGTTTCACTCTACAATACCAAAAGCTTATTCTCCTGCTGAGACAGGAGACACTGAGATCCAGAATGGATCCAGAATGGCTTTCAGGCACCCAAGCTGGGTGCACATTTAGACCTTCTTCACTAAAGATCCATAGTGCCAATACCTCTTTTGGGGTTGGTGTCTGACAGAGCATTGCAGAGATTTTGCTTTGTTTCTCTTTCCAGTGCAGCCACGTCCTCAGGGCATTCACCCAGAAAGTGGGAGAGCTCGATTCACCTCCTTCCTCAGCCAGAGGGGTTTCAAGCCCGCATTTCCAGTACTCAGGGACATGCCACAGTCCTCGAATGCACAGCTGTGTTAGGTGGAGAAAACCACCACCATCCCTTGGAACCTGCAGCCAAAAAGCCCAAAGGAGGTGGAAGAGGAGCCTGATCCTGTAGCCAAGCACGTAGGAGCATACCCAGAAGGGAAGGAAAGAAGGCATCTACCTGCATTTTTTCCTCTATATGCAGTGACTGACTAATATAAAGTGTACAAGCAAGATTAAGTGGTGCTCGAGAGCAGACTGAGCTGGCTCCAAGAGCCCACAGGTGAACCTCAGAGGTGCTGCAGCGGGTGAGAATGGAGCAGCGGCTCCAGGCAAAGCCCTGCTGCTCTGGATGGGAAGAAGGGAGGAGTAATTCAGGCTCAGAGCCCGCAGCTCAAGAATGGCACAAAGCAAAGGAAGGGAATGGCTTGAAAAGAGTTGCTCCACCTGACCTTATTTTATTACCCTCTTTTGCTGGTTTTAATTATAGGTGTCCCCACTTCTGTGTTGCTGTGAGAAGCATTTCAGAATTATCCTTAATATAAACGCAGGAGTAATCCCACTGAAATCAGTGTAGCTATTCAGATGCTTAAAATTAAGCATATAATTATATTCCTGAATCAAGGCTTTATTAAGTTAATTAAATTTTATAATTGTAATGATTTTTATAAAGGCATCATCCTCATTTGATAACCATAAATGTGGGAAAATTACAGAAGGAACAAATTTTCCAACCTAGAGTAATTAATGAATTATGTTTTTAATAGGAAAAGTTTTTAATTGAAACACTGTTTGAAGTTTACTCAGTAATTCTTTTAAATAATTCTTTGGTATATTAGTATTTTTCCTCCTCTTTTTATTTTTGATACCAGCATAATGAAGAGAATAAAATCATATTTAACTTAGAATCATGCCTTCTATATACGTTCCAATTGTTCCTATTATTAGAGCTGACAGAGATAAAGTGGCATCTGAAGTGTATATACAGTATATACAAAAGAGTCTCCGAGATAAAGATTCTGTGATCCTTAAATACTTTCCAAATGTCTCTGAAGGGATTTAACTTCAGTAAAGAAATTTGACAGAGAAAAGCAATTTCTGATTACACAGATTTCTTTTTGCCATTTAACAGGGTTTAAATTGAATCACTGACCTAAAATATTCATTTTGAAAATGACTTCTTAAAAAAAAAAAAAAATCAGACAAAGTTGTTGATGCTTTCAGTTTTGTTCTCCGAAGACAGCTGAATGACACAAAAATGTATCTTGCATTGTCTGCTTGTTCTAAATAATCCCTTTTAGGAGGATTAGTCACAGTATTAAATTAAGAGAAGGGGCAATTAATTATATTCTTATGAAATGAATAAGAGAAGAACCTTTGAAATGTTCTCCCTTCCTCCTCGCCCCCTCCGTATGAAATCTAAAATTGCATTATGTCCTTTTCAGTAATGGAAAATCTTTCAGTCTTCAATATAAACGAAAGTGGTGGGAATGAGCAGTACATGGCACAAAATTAATTTGGATTGACTTTTAGGTACGCTAGGGGAATGTATGGCCAAAATGAAAAGGAATGCTTGATTTATAACAACTGCTAATCTATGAAGCAAGGCCTTGCTGCTGCAAAGAGCTGTCACAGGTTTTGGACGAGCACCTGTGCTCACCCCAAACAACTATTTTTGTGCTTAGTTTTCTTTTTTGCAATGGTTTGTTTGGAAGTTTAAAAATTGAATGTGATCCTACTTGTCCCCATCACCATGGCATGGTGTTGGTTAGTATGATAATGATCTAATGTTCATTAAAGCCCTTTTTGTAGTGAACTTAAGGGGTTTTTCTAGCTTTTGTTGCAAGAGTTGCATAACAGCTAAAAAGCTCTGAATGTTCTTCTGTGGGAAAAAGCATGAGGATAAACTTCTGGAAGAAACGATAGTAGGTAGACAGCTACAGAGGAGAGCAGTGTAATAATAAGGATGTAACTCTCTGATAAACTTGGATAAAATGACCACAGATTATTAAGAGAGATTGCAAGGGCTGTGAGGGCAGAAAACACAATATTGAGAATCCGCAATTATCCCTATGTAGGTTGTGTAAATGATACACAGGGGCACGAAGCCTCTTGTAAAGATTAATCTGAGAACCCACAAAAGGGAAACAACTCTTATTAGTCTGACACAGTGCATCAGGCCCACATCAATAAGTAATTGTGCAAGAATCACATTCTCTCACTGAATTTAATGTGACCATAATGGAACCTCCTGCTAGGAACAAAAATGCTTTAAAAAATCCACTGCATAAAAGTTTACTACCAAAAAGGAAGAAACTCTTAAGAAAAATTGAAAGGAAAAGCCAGAAGGGTAAAACGCTAGCAGATGAGTGTGGAAAGTGCTGAAAGACTTAATGATGAATGCTTAGTGTAGGTGAATGGCACCTATAAAGAGGCCGCTGTTCAACAGATTCCTATGTAATTTATAATTATAAATGGAATGAATAGGCTAGTGATAAAGTTTGCTGGTGACATAGAGTTATTGAGGATTACTGACTGCAAAGAGCTGCAAAAAAAGTCTCATGTGAAACTAATGACTGGGTGCAAAATTGCAGAAAAGTGCTTGTGGATGAATAGTAGGTAATGTACATAGAAAAAAATAACTAAGTGTACAGGCACAGTGGTACCCTCTATTCTTGTTCAGGAAAGAGATACTGAAGTCATTGTCAGACTCATTTTCATTGCCCTGAAAAATATTCACTCAGTGTTCAAACCTGGTCAAAAAAGTATTCAAATATTAAAAACAAAAATGATAATCCAGAAGAATGGTAGAAGATAAATACCTGGTGCATCCATATCTTGAATACTGCATGAAATTCAGGTTTTCTCCATCTCCAGAAGGATATAGATGAACTAGTAAAGGTCCTTATAATGATCAAAGGTACAAACTGTTTGTGTATGAGGATAGATTAATGGGCTAGGGCTCTTCACCTAAGAAAAAAGAATATAATCATAAAAGTATCATAAAAGAAGTGTATACATCATACTGCTCCTGAGGGAGAGGGAGATAGCATCCTGGAACCTACAAATTATACTAAATTAGTGAATAGGGAGTAAATTTCTGTGGTTTCTTACAACAGGAGAACCATAGGGAAAGATTTAAAACAGAAGTAACCACTTTTCTAAAAAATATGTAATTAAATTGCAGATTCCTTTGACATATGAATTTGTGTAATCAGAAGTACAAGTGAGTCCAAGAAAGTATCCATGGAGGACAGACCCATCACTGGCTATTAGATACAAGCTCTGGCCTGTGGCTGAGGAAGCTCTTAGGCTGCGGACCGTACCAGGCAAGGGGAGAGAGCATCACTATTTTTCCCTTCTTTCTTTCCCAAACATCTGGTGCTGACTGCTGCCACAGCCCCACCCTGGAGGGATGTTTGCTCTGACCCAGGATGTTTCCTCTGCCCTAGTATTGTTTTCACCACCTGCAAGCTTCTGTATTTATTGTAATTTAGGACAAAACTAATTTTCATTTAAAGTACCCGTCATTATGACAAATGCACTTTCAAGCATCTGGACCCTTGTTTTATAGTATTTGAATGGTGGGACATCACCTTAAAATATGTTGAACAGCAGGTAAATATTGTTCTAGGGGTGTAGCACTGAAAGATTTCAGGGAGACCTTATTGCAGTCTTTCAATGCTTAAAGGGGGCTTGTAAGAAAGATGGAGAGAGACTTTTTGCCAGGGCCTGTAGTAACATGACAGGGGCAACAGTTTTAAACTGAAAGAAGGTAGATTTAGATTAGATATTAGGAAGAAATTTTTTATGATGAGGGTGGTGAAGCACTGGAACAGGTTGCCCAGAGAAGTTGTGGATGCCCCATCATTGGAAGTGTTCAAGGCCAGGTTGGATGGGGCTTTGACAACCCAATCTAGTGGAAGATATCCCTGCCTATGGCAGGGAGGCTGGACTAGATGATCTTTGAAGGATCCTTGCAACCAAACCATCCTATGATTCTATGAAATATCACCCCCAGTGCCATCCACTCGTCTGTATGAGAGGAGTTGCAGGAGAAGCAGATTTGAACCATTTCCACCAGAGGGGAGGGAAGCAGGCTGATGTCACTGCTGGGCTGCAATCGGGCCCTTGGTGAGTGTTTGTGCCTCACTGCCAGCTAATGTGAGCCACTCCATCTCTGAAACAGCACCTTTACTGCATGATATGGATTGTTCAGTTTAAACAGTTTCAACATACAAGGAATTTAATGTCAAGTAAAAGAAAGAAATTATTTTTATAAGCCGCCTGCTTTAGGTGAATGTGGCTGCATGGTGATCTTGGAGCCTGACAGGTTTGGCTTTGGTTAAAAACAATCGTGCAATAATGCACGTGATAATCTGTGATTTCAGGATAGTGTGATGTTGCCCCATGCAGATGCTCTGTTTCCTTGAGTTTTGCATTTTTAAATGGAATACATCACCCATAGCTTTTAAAATTATCCGACAAATTTATCTTGACAACACTAAAGTTTTGCTCACCGTGAGATTTTATTAATATGCTGTAATTTCTTAAATAATACTTGATGCCTTTTTAATTAAAAAGGCCATAATGTTTCAATGTCAACGTCTCGACTAGTGCTAGAAGACCTGAGCTTTTGGAATTGATTTCTGTTCATCTCAGACAAGTGAAACCTACAGGCAGAGCAGCTGAATAACTAAATATTAAAAGACTCTATTTCTTCAAAGCTTGCCTTTTGATCCTCACATTGCCACCGAGGCTCTGAATACATCATTCATTGCAGCGAGAGTGTTTTCCTATCTCAGCTGGATTGCATGCTGTTATTCTTTTAATTGTAAAGTGTCTCTTTTTCTGAGGCAAAATGGATCTGATGGTGAATGGCCGCCCTGACAGACACAGAGAGACTGCAGATACAGAGCTTCTGCTAGCATTTTCTATACTTACATCGAAAGCTTGCGCCTTTTTTTTTTCCTTGAAAGATCTGTTATTTTTCTGTGGAAACCAGCACCTCAACAGCTTAACCAAAAACTGGTTTATCATTGTAACCTGAAGTTGTATGTGTAGAAATATCTGCCTAAACTGGCACAGGCATTTTCACTGGGGAAAATATAAGGTTGGAAAAATCACTAATTGTATTGCTTTTCGTTTCCTATTCTTACTCCTCATGTAACATTCATTTGATGTAGCTGAAACTTTGCTGAAGTCCCTGCTGTGCACCAAGACCTGATCAACCTTGACGTCTTGCTCTGGAGCTGCACCATCTGAGAGCAGGTGCCAACCCGCAGAGCTGCTGTTCGGCAAATTCCTGCCAAATCTGGAGACCTCAATTGGTTTTGGGGGCAAAAATTTTTATTGAAATGAGAGTCAAATTTAAACTCAGTTCTGACTCAAGCAGAGCTGTGCTGCTTGAGTTTCACCATCATAACAATGAGGCGTTCTCCACGTCATGTGTGTTTGTGTGGTGTGGGGGGTTATCAAGCAACAGTGGGATTATCTAATTATTTGTTTTCAGGATATATGCAGAAGTAGATGAATGCTAATTGACGTGTCTTTCACCCATATGTTGATGATTTAAATGCATCCCAGGCTGATAGCGACTGTTCATTTTTTCCTGCTCTGTTACTGGCATCTGTCAATAAAGGAGGAGAAATGGACAGGCAGTTTTAACCTAGTCCATTTTAATGGGTATCATCAGCAGGATCACTAGCACAGCTGTTGCAAGGACCATGTATGGCCTCAGTCTTTCAGAATTGCTTCTTTCAGGCTGCGGATGAGCATTAGGAGAGGTAAAAAAGGGCCAGGTTGCTTTGCCACTGACAAAGTGGTAGCCTTTCATCGAGAAAACAAGACTGTTGTGTTGTTTATTGCTGATCTGAAAGATGTCACTTGTTTCAATGTTTCTAAATTCTGCTGTGTTTTTAAAATAAGTCAGTGTGTTATGAACTCTTTTCACATGTTAGAGATAGTACAATAATGTGTAGCACAATGGAAGATAAATGATGTATTCCTGTGGTGCAAACCACCGGCTGCCAGTGTGTCAGAGCCAGTCCTTGTCCTTATACTCTGTATTCATTAGTGCCCCGAGGGATACTTACTCACCTTATCTGTTCTGTTCTAGTGATTCACCATTTTTCAACAGAAGAGAGGCGCATGCGAGCAATAAAAGAGATGGCTCGCATCTTGAGAGTAGGAGGCCAGATAATGATATATGTGTGGGCAATGGAGCAAAAACGGAGAAAATTTGAAAAGCAAGACGTCTTTGTTCCTTGGAATCCTTCACCCCCGTCCTGCTCCTCGGGTGAGCCTTGCTCACGTGGAGTACAAAAATCAATTCTTCACAAGGACAAAGAGCTGGCTTTGAACCAGCCCAGTCGTAAGTTGGATGGGACTTCAGAGGTACACAGGACAGCAAGGAGCTCATCCTGTGGAGGGGAGAACAAAGCACCGTGCACGGTGTTAGAGAAATCTCTGAGATGGTCTCTGTTCTCAAGATCACTTGACTCGGTATTAGATATGGGTGATCAGTGGCAGCAAGAAGAGCTCATTAGATACTGCAATTACAGTGTTCAGCTGAATGAATTAAAGAGAGAAAAAACATTTGAAAAAAACAGAGAATGTGGCTTTCTGAAACGCGCTTCCAACTTTTTTCTACATTGCAAACAGAGTTTTGAAAATACAACGGCTTTTGAAGTGGCTGTTAAACCTGTGCTGCCCATGTCACGCTGCTCGAAGGCTTTCAGAAGTTGCTATTCAGAATTAGGGCAAGCAACCATACAGCTCCCTATGGCTGCAGATACTATTCACAGTTGCAGCGGAGTCTGTTTACCTGACCCGATTTCACATCAGAAAGAATTAGCTGTCAGACAACAACTTAAAATAGACCATCGCCCAAAACAAGGAGCTTTCTGCCAACCTCAGAACAAAAGGGGAACAGGCTCTTCTCTGCAGAAGGCAGTCAATGAACGCGCCCTGACCACGCAGAGAAGACAGCAGATGGGTCCTGGTGGGGCATGCTTGAGGTACTACCATGTTTTTAAAGAAGGGGAGTTGGCTGAGCTGATAGAGCATCACATTCCTGAGCTACATATTACTCACTCATACTTTGACCATGCCAATTGGTGCGTGATCGCAGAGAAGACTGAAGTGTGGAAGATATAGGGGAAATTTCCTTATTGAAATGCACAAAGAATACTTCAGGGCTTTCTTCCTTTTGAAAGCTCAGCGCCTTTGAAAATCTTTCCTGAAGCTTTTTATAGCCTTGGGTGTGTTTTGGGGGAGAGGAGGACGTATGAGGACAAGAGTGCTTTGAAACTCTCAAGTTCTGTGACTTTGTTTTCTTTGATTTTGTTCTTAAAATACATCTCTATTGAAATTTTTCTTCTAGAGTTATTATTTCAGACTGAGCACATTTTAGCACGCTGATCCCTTTTAATAAACAGCTGCCAGCTGTGTTTTGTTGCTTGAAAAGAGGTAAAATACAGTTGGAAGGTGATTGCTGGATTATTTTTTACATGTGCATTAAAAGTCTTTGTTATTCATTTATTACTAAAATGTCAACTTTTTACATTAAAATTTATTGTACTCTGCCACTTGATGTAACATAACACAGGAAGTAATTGAAACATGCACTATTTTACTACAGTTCACTTTGTCAGCCTACATGATACTTCTAGTCATACGAGACAGACAGTCTTTTATGAGAATAACTAGGTGTATAGACCCCTCATGGCAGAGACAGTAACTCATGACATTGTCATAGTCTAGAGATCTTTTTCAATGCCTTGTAGCAGTCACAGCCAAGAAAGCAAAGAGATATTTGCCTCCATATATGCCACTACATGCCCCACCCCCCAAAAAAATAGTTTTTAAAGTGAGCTTGACATGTATGCTCTAAGCCTGGATTGCTCTTTCTCCTTGTCAGCAAAACTTGGAGGAGTCAGAAGGATTTAATATCTCATTTAAATCTGTACAGTGAATGAGCATAGCACAGAAAAGTGTTCCAGTGACCACTAGTCAACTGAGAAAATACTTACTAACATCAGCATGCAATACTAATGCTTTTATCTACAGATTTGCCTTTTGCAAAGAAGATCAGATTCCTTATCCAATTTTTATAGATAAAGAAACTAAGGTAATTAAGTTTGCTTAAGGTTGCAATGTAGAGTAAATATTTGGAAGAAAACCAAACAAAAATCCCAAGCAACACGGCTGCTTTGCTCATGATTATTTACGTGCTGGGGAGGTGTGTCTGTAATTTTACTTCCTGCCTTTGTTTCTGTGGATTTGTGAATCAGCAAGTCAGAGATCAAACTCGTTTTCTGAGAAATAAGCCCCTGCATGTTCTTTACGTGTCTGTTAGTAACAGATGCATATCATGTTTTCAGACGTAGCATGGAACTGTGCAGTAATCTGAGTTTTTTAATGCAGTTTTAATTCAATTTGGATATAATATCTGTAATCACATTTCCTTTACTTCCTCCCATGGAGTTCCCATCAGTGGTATCATAGTACATCTTGTGTTTTCAGGTGGAAAAGCTAGAGGGGCTAATCAGTCTCCTCCATCTGTAATGACTGCCTCTGCAGTGCTCCTTTTTTTCGCCTAAATGTTAGTATCGCTGTGCAAGTGAAGAAAAGAATTTTCAGTCACAAAATGTTGCTGCAGTTCAGCTCTGACGACACTGTTCCCTTCATTTTGTACACTTTTTTCCATTGCCAGAAGGACTTCACAGTATCTCCCTATTTTTCAGTGCAGCTTCAGGTTGGACTAAGCAGCAGCAGCACGTTGCTGCTCTGAGCCTCTCCATCATGTCTGCTCCTACCGTTCAACAGGCTGTTAACCCACACAACACACCAGAAAAATTCCTTTGATCATAGCTGCCAGTCCTTGCCCTTAAGCACACCTGATGTTTAGTTTTTCTGGAAACAAGCACAGGTATTTTAAATGAACCTGACTGGTCCTCTTGGAAGGGTTTAGCCTGCTCCAGCATTCCCTGAACAGAAGGTGCTCATCATCTCCAGTTCTTCCCTAGGGTGCAAGGAGTCACCACTAGATTTCTCCCAAAGCTGACACCCTTGGTCTGCCTGCTCTGGGTCAAGTGTTCCCAAACAAGATCCTTGTCACAGGGACAGTACTAGCCTAACTGGAAGGAACTTTAATCTCTGGACAACTGCCAGCAGCTCTAAAAGCAACCCTCCCCTTCAAGAAGGAGTTCATGTCCTTGTTTGGAATGAAACAAATTGTGAGGGCCCACTTCTTGTGTAGCGAAGTGCTGCCTAAGGCTTGGGCTAGACCTGCGTCCATGCAGGATGGCTTCCACTCATGATGGGTGGCCCTGGAGGGCGCTGAGTGCTTCCTAAGATCAGAGCAAATTCAGCCTCTAGCAAATGAAGCTGCCACAGGGCAAGGCCCTGACTATGCAGGGAAAGAAAGTAAAAACATGGATTTGGTTGGAAGCATCATGTATTAATACTTCCTCACATTTATGCATGTCACAAATGTTAGAAAGCCAGAAGCTCTGTTTGAAATTCCTGTTTTGATCTGGATGCCAGTAGCAAAACCAGGACTGAGTTCATTCCTTCCTTTCTACATCACAGTCTGCATTTGTAGTCGCCAGGGTAGGCACTACCTTGCGCCAAGGGATGCAGGAGGGAAATGCTCTGCGCTGCTGAGCCATGGTTGGTTCTAATTTGTTTTCCTCTTGAGCTCTCTGCTTTTCTGAGCTGGATTTTTGAATATGTCCTGATTTTGGCTGGGATAGAGTTAATTTTCTTCCTAGTAGCTGGTATAGTGCTGTGTTTTGGATTTAGTATGAGAATAATGTTGGTAATACACTGATGTTTTAGTTGTTGCTAAGCAGTGCTTATACTAAGTCAAGTACTTTTTAGTTTCCCATGCTCCGCCAGGTACACAAGAAGCTGGGAGGGGGCACAGCCAGGACAGCTGACCCAGACTGGCCCCAGGGCTATTCCATACCATATGACATCATGCTCAGTATATAAACCAGGGGGAGCTGGCCAAGGGCAGCAATCGCTGCTGAGACACAGGCTGGGCATCGCTCAGTGGGCAGTGAGCAATTGCATTGAGCATCACTTGTTTTGTATATTCTTTTATCATCATCATCATCATCATCATCGTTATTATTATTATTTTCTCTTCCTCTTCTGTCCTATTAAACTGTCTTTATCTCAGCCCATGTGTTTTACTTTTTTTCCCCGACTCTCTCCCCACCCCACCCTGGGGGGGGGTGGGGGGGTGGGGGTGAGTGAGCAGCTGTGTGGTGCTTAGTTGCCAATTGGGGTTAAACCACAACAGAATAGAAGGATACAATTCTTCTGGCCCCCTTTAGGCATCTAGAATGCAGAGCTGTAAGTCTAGCTTTGTGCTCCATATTGCCTGTGGAGTTAATGGCAAGAAATAACCCCTTTAGAGGACAAATAATGAAATACAACTTGAGCAACTGTTTGGATTAGAGGGCTCATGTTCTGCACCTGCTCATCTCTTTCCATGGCTTTTGGAAGTACTTGGGAATCATTTAAGTTCTGAGGATGGAAAAGAGGAGCACAAACAAAAGCAACATCAGACAGACTCTTCCCCCACCCTGCCTTTTAGCCAAGCAGTGCTGCCTACATATCCTTATTTTGTAAGAACCATGTGGAAAAATTCATTGTTAAACTGGGGAAAAAAAAAAAGACAAAAAGCAGCAGCCTAGCTCAGCTCTTCTTTACAGCATCTGCCACTCTGAATTTATGGTCATTCAAGGCCTCACCTGTCCAAAGGACACTTTCAGGAAAGCTTCCAATGTCTGACACTATCTCTGATCTACCAATGATGATCACCTTTACAGATACCAATATTAATAAAGCCATTGTCTTCTCGCTTTTTCTGATTTGCAGGTCCCTAAAAATTCCCCAGTATCAGAGATTTCTCAATTTTCTCCACAGACAGTTGGTGTGCTGTTGCTAATTTCTTTCATGGACCTCTTGGAAGTCATCCATAGCCATCCTGGGATGCACGAGCACAGCCTGGGGTCCTCTGTTCAGTGCTTGCCATGTTAAGCACTGTCACATCGAGTCCCAGGCAGCCCACGTGAAGTTGGCACAGTAGCTGCAGCCAGTGCTGCTCACATCACTAGAGCTAAGACACTGTGAGCATGTCGGTGTTTATCCTCCTTTGGCGTAAACAGGTTTGATGAGTGTGAGTCTATCATAAAAGATTTTTTGCCCACTGGGTAAATGTCTTTCTTCTAATTGTCTGCTAATTGGCAAACAGCTAATCCCACTTATTATCAAAATTCTTTCTCCAGAGAAAACTCAGCCAAGAGTTTCATAAATCCTTCTCCCTCATCCCTTTTAATTTTAAAAATTGTTCCAAGTATCATTTGGAAGCTATCACCTAAGGAGGTGTTCTGTTTGAGTTAATCAGCTCCTGCAAGGTTATCTGTGATCTATTTGAAAGTGCCTTAGCCAGCATCTTGCCTTTTGTCTTAATTAGTAATCACTGGCCTAAAATTGTCACTTACCATAGGCATTTGTACTGACCTCCCAAATTAAGATCACCCATGAAATTAGAAGTGGAAGAAGCCTATTGGGTCACTTACTCTATCCTCCAAAGTGCATTTATTATTCATGGTGCGTGGCAGGGAACTGGAGTGTACGGTATGATTGAGAACACTGCAGTTAACTCGTCTTTGAAATGTAAATACAATTAATGAGTATACCTGTCTTCCCCCAGGATCTGTCCTTGTCTGCTTTGTCATTCTGACTTCTTTCTTCTCTTTGATGAGGCTCCTGATTTCCTTTCTTTCCTTCTCACTCAAGACTGAAAACAACATTTTGCAGAAGGATTCCAAGTGGTAAAAAGCACAGAAAATATTCCATGGATTCCTCAAAATGTGTGCTTTACTAGCTTGCCTTTCAGATCTCATTGTGCCCAGGACTGTGCTAAGTGTCGCCTTCATAATTTGGCACAACAAATCATTTCACATGAACATACTATTGCAAGTTTAAAAAAGAACACCAGCTTGCTTGCAGTGAAAGCCCACATTGGCAACATTTAGTTGTAGTGAAACTGTGCCATTCACTGGCTGTCACAGACTTCCAACTAAAAGCATCACATGTAATACAGCAAAGTGAATTGTCCTAGGCAGAAGCAAGAAAAAATTTTTGTGGAAACACTGGGTCAGCCAAGAGAGGGAGCAGGACAGTAGGTCTCCATCTCTTGGTCTTCAGTTGCCCCATACCCAAACTCTGCTCTTTATAACTGTATACAGAGGCTTGAAAAGAGATTAAAAAAAACCAAGAAAGGTATTTTAACAGTAAGCCAGGCCAGAGTTGCTATAGAGTCTTTATGGGAATGTGAACAGAAAAGGCACCTTCCACAAAACCAGTCTGGCTAGTAACCAGTAAACAGTCTGGCTGATAAAGCCCAGCAGTTTTTTTTTTTCCACCAGCACTTTCCCTTCAACCCTATATTCAGGTATCTCTACACAGCCTTGTAAATTAAAATTGAAAACGTCTTCTACTGCACCCTGCTGACCTACTACGTGTCGGAGCACAACCTCTTCCAAGCACAGGAACACTCATTTCACATGCAGAAATTTGAGCAGATGTGGCAGAAGGCCAACAAAGCTGAGTGGGGAATCTCCTGACCGAGCTCAAATGTGTAAAGGAAGGTTCCAATATGAAATTTTTAGAAATTAGAAAATTAGAAAAAGGTTTTCCCTGTGAGGGCAGTGAAATGGGCTGCCCAGAGGGGTGGTGGTTTCTCTGTCCTTGGAGATACTGAAAGCTCATCCATTGAGGGCTGAGCAACCTGGTGTGGCTGGACCTGCTGGGAGCAGAGGGTTGGACAAGACAACCTCCAGAGGTCCCTTCCAACCTAAAGCACCGGAGGCAAGAGGCAGACCTTGTCTTTCACAGGAAAAGTTACTGAGGAACTGTTATCCTGGGCAAGGCTTGCTGGCCACAGCCAAAGAGACTGGGGAACAGGTACATGCTGGGGCCTGGGGGCAAAAAGGGGCAACTCTGGTGCCAGACTGGCAGAAAAGGAGGTATAAGGAAGTTTAAGAGTGGGAAGATTTAAGACTGGTTGGGGGATTACAGCTATTGAATTTGGGGTGTCCTCATGGAAAAAGGAGCTCTGGGACACTGGGGAATAGAAGACGGCAGCTCTGGGTTGGGAAGCATTGACTGTGCCAGGCAGGAGGACCTGGGCATTGATGGCTGTAAAGCAGGGCAGTTTGATGGACACAGCAACCTGGAGCTTTACGTAGGAGAAGTACTGGGGCTACTTGAAGATCCCATGTTTTAGGGCAGGGAAACATGTAGAAATTGCCTTTTCTTTTTCTGTTCTTGGGCACAGACATATCCTAGGACTTCTCCCCTCCTCAGTGCCTTCTCATGCACCAAACCAGGCTCTTTTGCTTGTTGTTCTTCTAGCCCATGAACCTTGGCTGCAGTGGACCACATCAAAGAAAGAGGTGGAGTTGCACCCTCCTGAGCCCTGCCAGCCCCACAGGCTGATGGGGAAGGCAGGTGAATGAGCTGGATTTGCATTACAAATACCAGGCAGCAACTAGTTCACTGACCATCATTTTCAGAAATTACAGTCAATTTGCCCTTTTACTGCTATTTTAAGAGATTCCAGTGTTCCCATTTCCCTCAAATGCAGCTGTTCAGACCACTGATTCAGCAAATCTCGCAGGGGTTTCAAATGAACGGTTGGGTGGGACAGGCAGAGACACCATCAAACAGATCAGCCACTGATACACAATAGAAATTATTTCCATCATGGGTGAGGCAGAATTTTAACAGGTATTTTTAACCTCTAACTTCCCTCCTAAATGCACTGCTAGGTAACAGTAAAATGCATGAATAACTAATGTTAAAATAAACCTATTAATTAGAAACAAAATGAATCACCCTAGTTTAAATCTCTTTAGATGGAGCAAGTGCAGAATCCAGGTCTCCCACGTCTGGCTGAATGCTCCAGCTTTGCACTATGGAGCTCTACTCCACCCTTCAGAAAAGCATTAGCCTTACTCACCTTCTACAAGGAATAATTGTAGATCCCTGCCTAGGTATATGGGTCCCAAGCAAAGAGGCATCTCCCTTGCAGCTGTCCTTCAAGTGTCTAAAGCCACCCCCTGCCTTGTCCTCATGTTTCTGGTCGCTGACTTCCTCTGCCTGTCTCCAGCCACTCTTATGAATTTCAGGTATTTCAGCCTTCTTTGCAAATCAGGTGAGAAGGGGACCTGAAGAGGAGGAGAAATCTCAGGGGCAGCTCAGACATGGTTTGATGAGACCCTGGGCAGAAGACAGCATGCACAAGGTGGAGCTAGGAACGTGCACTCCAGCAGTTATCATGGCATGAAACTAGTTCAGGAATAACACTGAGAGGTCTGTAGAAAAATAGTAACAGTGATTGACTAACTTCTGTGAGATGGTCCCTGAGAAAGAGTTAAAAGTAACTGGAGGACTTCCTTGGGACTATGAAGTTGTAATTTTGATTAAGAGCTGAACGTCACTTAAAGGACTATCAGAGACATATTTCTGATAAAGTACCTCATTGTATCAATGGCAGAGGTTTCCCTTGACACAGCAAAACAGACATTCCTCCAAGCTGCAAGTAATCCTGCCTTGCTGAGCCACCCACATGCATTGCTACTGGACCAGGACTGATTTTGATAGAGGACCATGGTGTGGCAGCAAGGACGCTTCCACCACTGCGTTACTGCAGGGAAGCAGAGAACAGCAACCTTAGCTGTTGCCCAGCATTTTAGATGACATCTCACAGCATCTTGTTCCTAAGACAGGCTCTATGGTGAAAGACCAACACTTACTCCATGTCTTAGGAAAGGGCTGAAGATGAGCTCCAAGGTGTCAGGACAGAGGTGGTGATGGGTGCCCCAGCACCTCTGCTAGGAGAAACGCAGGTGGGCCAGTGGTGTCAGTGATGAAGTTACGTGTTTTAGGCTTGTATTATCTTATGTCTCACTCCTATTTAAAAGATGCCATCCCCACTGAAATACCACCTAACAAATGATTGGGACAGTATTTACTAGCTCGGGGACTGCTGAAACAGAGTACACAATTTCTTCCAGAAGTTCAGCACACACACTATACACAACTGTAGAAGAAAATCTGTTATGGTAATGTTTGACTGCTAATAGGCTCATTTTTCAGACAAGCAAGCATCCACTGCTTTAAAAAAAATACTGGGTTAGGCCCCAGTTGTCCTAATTTGGACAGAAAATAATTTCAGTTTTGATGACAGAGAAAATTCTGAATCAATTCCTCAGCGTATTGAAGTTAATGGCAACCTCTTTTCATCTTGGTCATGTTGTGATGTGCAGCTAATTCCTGACGTGCAACTTGCACGCCGTACTATTGATTAGCCTGCAGGGCACATTCACAATAGAGGTTAATTTCTTTTGCATGCTTATGTATTTACATTCCTTTCCTCCCTATGAAAAAGATCAAGAGAAGCCTGTCGGCCTTCAGGAACAAGAAGCATACTTCACTGTCACATTAAGACAACTTTTGTTTAGCAGACTACAACTCTGGGTTTTGGGTTGGGTCATTGATTGAAATCCAGTGCAAAAAAGTCTTACAGCACTAATTGTTAGCGCAGGCATAAAACGTTAAGTAAGAAGGATTAAAGGCTGCTGAGGCATACCAGAGCTCTTTCCAACAAGACAAATTACAGCTATTATTTTATATCAATGAACTGTAATAATCTTGAATTCCCTGCACTGGAAGGAAAATTTGTGATAATGAACTCTTATCTACCTTACCTTCTAGCCTGCAATAAGCAGTGTACTTCTTTGGTAGAGAAGGGGACATTCCTCATGTCAGCTTTGCTCATATGAATTTATTTAACAGAATACATTTTAAAAATCAGTCTTCCAATCAGACAATATGTTTATTATGATTAATGCTCAGGTAGAGTTGTTTACCATGGATGTCTAAAAATAATGTGATTTTAAAAATAACGTTTCCACAGGAGTTAACACTTGAACTTCAGAAATGGGGAATAAAGTCTGAATGCACCACTCGCCCTTTGCGCAGCTGATCTTTGCAGAGCAGAGAAA
Source organism: Theristicus caerulescens (assembly GCA_020745775.1). Lineage (NCBI taxonomy): Eukaryota > Metazoa > Chordata > Aves > Pelecaniformes > Threskiornithidae > Theristicus > Theristicus caerulescens. The sequence goes on from CM036559.1 coordinate 107,560,599, forward strand.
GTTTTAACTAAAGTAGTCGCTGCCGTTAGTTTCTTGATCATTTTTTTAAAATCGGTTTCACCTCTGGCTTTCTGTGCTAGCATGAAGCTGACTCCTCTGCAACCTCTTAGACTTGTTCAGTGCTTGAGTCCTACCTGGGTGGGAGCAGCTTGGAGTTTTCATTTGGAACTAGCAGGAGGTGACGCCGGATGAAAGCAAGGGTAATCCTCTCAGCATGCAATTCAAAAGCAATTCTAAGCAGGTCTCAAAAGATTAAATCAGCTGAAGAACTGGATCATCTTGAGGTTGGTCCTGTGCTATTCAGTGTTTAAAAGTCTGCCTGCGCTGCCTCTCCCACTTGATCTGTGAAGCAGGTAGGCAGCGCTCAGCACAGGTCCAGCACAGCGCTGTCGCTGGGCTGTGTGCATGCAGGCTGCGCAGGCAGCCGTGCCCACCCTGGGAGACCCTTGCTTACCAGGCTAAGGTTCTGCTTTTCTGGTAAAAGGGTTACACGGTAGTCTCAGGAGGGGAAAAAAATGTCAGAAAAGTCCTTTTTGTTTCTGACAGCCACCTGCTCATACATTCTCATCAGCCACATTTGTCAGTGCACAGCATGAGGGATGGGGGTTACTGGTCCCTGCTTCCTCCAGCGCAGCCCAGGAACTCGGTTCTGCACCACATTGTCTCTAAGCAAGCGCTACAGCTACCCAAAAGGGAGGGGAAGCAGCATCCAAGGTGGCTAGCAGCCTCTTAAGATGTTCCCAAAAAAGCACAGCACTTACTGGTCATTATCTTAGAATATCTGAAGTTGGAAGGAACCCATGAGGGTCATCAACCCCAACTCCCTGCTCCTCGCAGGACTGCCTAAAACTAAACCATATGACTAAGCATCCTCCAGATGCTCCTTGAACTCCAACAGGCTTGGTGCCGTGACCACTTCCCTGGGGAGCTTGTTATGGATACTAAGGCAAAAGTGCCTTAAAAATTACTGTAGGAAGGAAAAATGTGTGCAGAGACTTATGAGATACTGCGCCCATGTGTTTAAATTTGTGCATTCTAGGCCATGGAAGACAAAGCAGAATCAGCAGGGGGAAATGCTGGCTTTTGGGAACAGCGATAGCCACTTCCTCTGTCAGCGATCCCTGATCATTACCCCATTTTTACATCCTTGGCTACTCTTGATTTATCCCAGGTAGAAAATGATAAAAATGAAACTTCAAGAAGAGGCAGCAAGAACACCTGCAGAGAGATTTATGTTGGGGTTTGTCTCCTAGACAAAGCTGCTGAGATCTTGTGAAACAAACAGCAAGCTGCTCCTCTGCCTCCTCCAACTGACGAACCTGCGATCCAGCTCCTGCCTCTCCATCCTCTGCATCAACGCTGCCCCCATGCATTTCAACTGTATTTCACAAATCCCTACACACACTCCTCTTCTCCCACCTTAGTTTTTGGCGTTGGCTTTTTGTTTAGGTGGGGGGAAGTGTTTCATCATCTTTTGAACTCCCGCTTTTGCTTCATCACACGCTATACGTCTAGTAGGCAAATGATAAAGTTCGTTCAGCTTCTAAAGATTAGATAAGACCAGGCTCCTGAGAGAGCGGGCAATTTGTAGGTGCAGTAATTATGCCCCCTCTACCATTCTGTGCTCTTCTTTGTAATGGATTTAAGTACTCATTTCCACTATCACTGACTAATTTAATGGTTTTCTAGGATCTCTGACAGTCAGACGCTCACGCTCTGACAAGCTACCAGCACTGTGGAGTTGGGTGACAAGAGCAGATGGAAGAAAAAAAAATCCATCTTCTAGACTCCTTCAGTTTCGAGACCAGCTGAGCATGAAGCAGGCCAGCACAGTCTCACTGAGAATGAATCTGAAGGCAAGCTGTGAATTCACACCACACATGGGATGGTCAAGTTCCCGAGAATGGCAGTCACACTGCCTCTTTAGGGATTAGTGCTGCCTTTTGTACATTTTAAAGGGGATGACAGAGTTAGTAATAACTACTGAGATTCTTTCCTTATCGATTACTAGAGGGAAGGCCCTAGCTTCCAAAAAACTGCCATTATGCAGAACTAGTTCTGACACAAAAATGCCCAAATACTAAATCCTTCCCTGCTAAAAAAAAAAAAAACAGGGATGGGAAACAGTATTTAATTCACTTTATTTTTAAATACTATCTAGTAATAGCCTAAGTTAGTAAAGTAACAAAGGGCATTAATTCAGTCATTTTTAGGGTACCATAGTACATACGCATAACGTGTGAAAGACTTGCGGCATGAAGTGGCATAGGTGGTGTTGGTTGGGTTTTTTATTATTTTGTGGGAGTTTTTTTTCTTTTTTGTGGTGTTTATTTTTTTAAGCTTCAGTGGGTCCCTTTAGTCTTACAATGGCGGTACATCCCACCTTTCTGAAAGACAGTCTACATCAAAGCAACTGAATAACATACCTAGGTAGGCACAGACAGCGTAAAACACTAATTGAGCATTTCATTTGTTGTTCATATTTTTTACAATTTATTTTGCCATTTTAAAAATGTCACATATTGTTTTAAGAGGTGAAAATATTTGTTAAAAGTTGAAACCTTACCCTTGATTAAACCAGTCAAAGGAATAATCTTTACCTAAACAGTATTATACATGTTGAAAGTCTCAGCCAGCAAGCAGCCTGGCTTTATCTAGGTATATTCCTTCTAAACAAAATGTTCCATGTTGTCAAACTGATTTACAAGCAATGCAAAAGCACTGCTGAGCCACAATTTCAATGCAACTGCTTGCAAACGAGTCAGAAAACTCTGTGTCAGCACACCACAGAAAACAGTGTGGCTAAAATAAAAGAAGCCAGACAAACAGTGAGATATATAAATCAGTAGGCAGAAAATACATGCTCAAACTGGAACTTAGCACAACATGGAAAAAACATCTTTTCCTTACAGCCTTGCCCATGAACAATCAAAAAGCAAGCATGCAGCATCCATGTTCTCTCTTCTTAATGTCAGCTTACAAATACTGCAAAGCAACTATGATCTTATATGTCTTCCAAGGCAACTTGTTGTCTTTCTGAAAGGCTAATGTATTTTGTATGGATCTAAAGATGGATTTGTGGCTGTCAACCAATCCATCTGGTTTCTAGAAATGAACATTGTTCTTTAGTTCACTGTGTTTTATATTAATAGCAAAATAAAATATTTGACTTCGAACTAGACCCAATACAATCAAGCATGGACAAGTAGACAACATTTGCAACATTATTGGCATCACAATGCAACATTCCGTGTATGACTTTGGGCATCAGAGTTAGAACATCATGTCATCTAGTCCATCCTCCATAAACTTCTTGTAAATTGCCATAAACTTTGCTACAAATGCTTCCAGATGATAAATGGCTTTGCTGCCCAGTTGCAGGCGGTGTTCATAGAAGGCCGCCATCTGTGCAACTTCTCCTTTCAGTTGTCCATCACAGTTATTTAGAAGTTCTGTCAGGAGGCCCTAAAAGGGGAAAAAACAGGACAGTATTTGAAAAATTATATGCTTTTTGTTAAGAGGATAACCTCATTTCTCTGAAAATAGCCAAGCTATGGCCAACAGTTTACTCATGAATCCAACAGAAAAGACATTCAAGAATCATTGCAACACCTATTTGACAGGACTAGATTCATGGAACCATGTCTTTTCAGAACTTTCTTTCAAGATAAATTCCTCGTGTCAAAATAGATGTTACCTATTGTGTTCTTAGACGGAAGAATCATGTATTGGAACTACTTATACCTTAATAAAGAAAATAAATTAACCTCATCTCCAAATACTATAACCTCTACTGCATGCAGGCACATGGCCCTGGGGAGAATTTTTACCAAGATAGCAAGTGTATTAAAATCACTTCCTACCTCAACAGCATTGAGCACAAAGAGAAACAACATTAATAAATAATAAGGAAAGGGCTTACTTAAAATTTAAGTATATCTGTTTATATTTATGTACATATGTATGTGTAGACACACACAAGATACTTTATAACAATACTTCAGTCGTGGCAAGAAACAAAAATGCATTCTTTTAGATCCGAGATAGCAACAAAATCATTGCAAATTCACCTCCATTAAAATTGTCAGGATTAAGTGAGAAGTATTTCTAGACCATTTCAAGTTTATGAAGAGGGAGTGGGTAGAGAACATCCGCCTTTGGCCTGACAACAACAGTCCTCAAACAGGGCAATGCAGGATCCACTAACCTCCCATAAGAAAGGAAGGTTAAAGAAATGTCTAACTACCAAAACTGTCAGAAAACAGAATCAGTTAATGTGGAAAGGAATTTATTATCTTGTAATTATGTCTGATGGCAAAGTCCACCTAGAGTAAGTTGCAAACATCAGCTTTAATCTTTATTCTGCTCTAGTCGTCTTCAGCATCCTTTCATCCTGCCTAAAATAAAAACATGCACATGCCATTTGCTTTTTTTCTCCCAAGATGACTCCTGCCTTTGAAGAGACCTGCTGGTCTAGCATCCTTCAGCAAACTTCTCCACCAGGACATAGCAAATATTGAACTTATAACAACAAAACTTTTACAAAAGAAAACAAACCATATCAAAACTAGCCCATAAAATACATCTATGCTTCAATACAGAAACCAGCCTGAGAAGTCTTCAGGGGGACAAAGCACATCCTCCTTTGTTTTCACTCAGCTATGATGCTGCTGTTCTGTGATCACAGAACAAGTTTTAGTAAAGCATTCAACAGAGGTGTGAACAAGGAAGCCTGCAACAAAAAAATAAACTAGACTTTTACATTTTCCAAATTAGAGAACAGAATCTTCTTGCCCCCAGAATCTACACAACTCAAAACCATCACCTAAATACATTTAGGCATGAACCTAACTAAACAGTCTAGTATTAATCGACTAAGGATCATGAGAAGTGAATGCTATGTATCAGTGTTTGCAGGAACAAGGTCTTTAATTACTGCTTCAGAGCAATAACCTGGACTATTTTGGTTACTCCAGTGGAAAGAAACAGAAGAGAAAAGTATCTTTTAGTCACTCATGTCTATTTGGAAAGGACAGAGCTTTTCATCAATATTTGGATAATTTATGATGTTTTGGTGTGGTTTTTTTTTTTAAACTCAAACTGAAACTGTCATAGCGTTAATATTTATAACACATTAAGAGCTAGATAGCTGAATTACCTTCATTATAATCTCAGGAGGAATGCAGTGTGTCAGTAGTTCATAAAGCCGTCCACGAACTTCTAAAAGCCTGTTGGAAAGACACCGCAAAAATATCAGAAGTATGTCCCCAAAGCATACTAATGTGTTTTCACTATTTGTGAACTATGCTGCAGGAAAAAAAAAAGTCAACCCAAGCAAAGTTTCTGTTTTGGTTTTGTGTGTTATTTTAAAGTCAAAAGCATTGCACAAGTCAGTCAGTTTCAATTCAAATGCTGTGTATCACCTTTTATTCAAAACAGTAAAGTAAGTTACATATACTCTAGTTACAATGGTCTCAGTTAATTTAGAAGCTACAGGGCCATTAGGATTTGTCTCAGGCTTGTCTCCCTTTAATTCCTCTTCATATCTAAATCATTATTATTCATGTTTAAGATTAGTGAGAAGACACCACAAAACTGATAAGAGCCACAAGATTTGTTTACACTCTTTTTCCATCTTCATTGTTTACAAGAGGGGATGAAATGATTAGGTGGCAGAAAGTGACACAGTTATCAATTCTCAACTTTTGATATCAGGAGATCAGAGGCTACAAGCATTTAAATTAAATACAAGACTTTAAGTGACATCTCATGCAATATATGGAACAGACTAAAAGGATCAGGCTGTGTATATGACATCAAGGTAGATAAAGGAGGCATCTTCTAACATGCTTTAAAAAAAGCGATGATTTCGTGTTTCCAGTTCTTTTACAAAGGTGCGTTATGCTAAAGATGGTGAAACAGAAGCCTTAAATCAAACAAACAAAAAAACCACCACCACCACCCCACCCCCAAAAAAAAAAGGAAAGACAGACAGCACAACATGCAACTAAGCTTATGCTCACTTTTGATTACAAAGCTTCAACAGAGAAAACCAACAATTGTTTTAGTTCCTGAAGCTCATTCAGCCTCCTCTGGTAATTTTACAGCTCACTTCCTCTGGCTGCAAAGTACCAGCTCTAGTTATATGTAATTTTCTTGCATTTCTACTGAAGTAAAGATGCCACATTTTTAAACATAACATTTTTTTTTAGGTTCAAGAGTACACCAAAAACATAATTTATAGCTGCAAGCAAGTGTATTCATCTACCTTTGTGGTGTCTGTTGACCAACAATAGAATTTGCAGTTTCTCTCAAATAAACTTCCCAGTCCATCTCAGGAATGTCTTGATCAGCAGTAAAAGGATACCTACGTAATAGTAATATTTTTAAAAAATTAAAATCAAAGCAAACTGTCACCTCTTCTAACAAGGCCTCAGAAGTAAGCTCATTTATATGTCTGAGAGTATAATTTACATTAATTTTTAGCAGTGACTTACTGTTGTACTCTGCAGGACTCACACATAAGTAGTGCTTTCCGAAGATTCCTGCCAGATTTCTCTGCAAGCCTTTGAGCCAGTTCCTGAGGAAGAATCAGGCCTTCTTTCTTACACACACTGGACAAGACATGGCAGATCTAGGTGGGAAACAGATACCAGGTAGTGCAACACTTAGCAAGCAGTTTAGCACCTACAGATTCTCCTGTTTGAAACATTTTTAGACCAGAGATGGACCAGTCTTTCATAAGACATGCTCAACAAGTCACCCACCACAGAGAAAAACTAGGTCACTTTGTGGAAGTAAAATATTTCATAAGTTCACAGCAAGAACTTATCTAGTAAGAAGTTTTAAATAACTTATTTTTGCTTCTGTTTCAACATACATCTTCAATGCTGGGAGCAGGCACTCGTACAGCCAGGCATCTGCTTTGAATAGGTCCTATAATTTTTGACATGGAGTTGCAGCACAGGATCAACCTGCAGGTCGCCATGTACTTCTCCATTGTTCTTCGCAAAGCATGCTGAGCGTCTTTAGTGAGTTTGTCAACTTCTGTTAACAGCACCACTGAAAAAGGATTAAAAATAGTGGGATTTTTTATTAATATCAGATCTTTCTAAGAAGATGAGTACTTTGACATACAAGCAATAATACCAAAATAAATGATACAAGCAGAGAAAGGCAGCATGGTTGCACAGGCAGGAAAATAAAGATTAAGACAACCTGTGTGCCTTTTTAACTGTATAATCTTCTGCTCCTTCATACCCTATATTCATGCCCTTGAATGTCAATTTTTTCAGAGCAGGGCCTGCAACACTTCAGTGCCAAGAAATAATCCAGGTAGGTGTAGAAGTTTCACTTTGATAATTAGTACAGTAACTTTTTAAAGGAATTTTTAAGTAAGAAATGCAAAAGAATTTATGGCATAAGGACATATCAAAAAGCAAAAATTTCTTGAAGACTCCCCTCAATACATTTTATATTTAAAAGCCAATGTCTTGGCTTAACAAAGGAGTAGTAGAAAGCTGTCTTATTGTAGCTGCAGCGACTTTCCGTGGTCTATTAAAGAATATAAAAAAGGAAAAAAAAAAAAGAAAAATGTATTTCAAAAATTCTTCAGAACAACCAGGAGACACCTAATACACCTAATATGAAGGAGCTAACCTGACCAGCTACCTTTTGCAGGTTCCTCCATAGGCAACTCATAGATGGCTCATTTCAGTACCCTGAATGGTCCAGTGTAAACAGCCTGGAGGAACAAGTCAGCCCATTAGTCTTCCCCCATTTCTCTTCTGGTCATATACGCAGCCTAAGGAAACCAGCCAGCTTACCAGATACTTTAGGGTGCATGGTATGACTGCAGCTGTAAGGATATGTACACCAATAACTGGTAGAGCCAGTCAGTGCCTACCAGTTTAGGTGAAATATAGTATTTCCTAAGAACAGTGAGGAAAACGAGACAAAGTACTAAATCCATGACCATGTGCAACTAATCTCTACTCTATCTGTCAAGATTTCCTCTCTCCTTCAGTCTCTCGTTATATAGTTCTGATTTTGCTTTCATTTAGTCATGGGGAGGAAAAACAAGCCAGTTGTAGCAACATGTGACTTGGAAAACTCAATGAAAGCCTTCTTCATTTTCTTACCCAGCGTCCTTCCGTACACTATGGATAAAATGCTTCTAAACTTTCTGCCTAAGATAGCTCATCCCCCAAAACGCTACAAATAAGCGGCTAACACCTAACTTACACAGCATCGTTTGCCACAACAGTGCCCCTCAACTCAATATTGAGCCTCAGTAGCTCATAACTCAACTACTACTGTAGATCATTAAACTAAGTTACAGTGCATTTCAATGGTAGACTTAGGAAAAGACAGCAGGAATCCCAGCCCAGCCACAGTCATTCAACTACACCCTGTCCTCCTAAGAAACCAAGAAAAGAGAACCTCATTCTGAGTATTTAACCACTGAAGATATTTCCACAGTGGGAGAAAAATGGGAGGTTTAATTTGGGAAAGGTTCATGTGTGCCCTCATGCAATTTACAGGTACAAACAAAACAGTCAGCCAAAATATCTGAGAAACAAGTTTAAAAAGCACTTCAACTGGTTTTAACTGTTTTACTCACCTTTAAAATCTCGTTGAGTACTTGTCTCAAGCTGTTGGGATTGTGCTACTGTCTTCAAGAGTTCCTGAATTACTACACGGTCATTGTTTCCTGCATCACTGTACCAGGAGTTTGAATAAAACTTGTTTTAAAACAACTTTATATTGCATATAAAATACATCCTCCTAAGCAGCCCCTTGGTCAACTGACTATAACAAGAATGCCAAAAGAATTCAGAAGCTCTTGAGGTTAGAGTTAAGCTCAACACACATACTTCGTTGAAAGTTACCTTCCCAATAATAAAAACAACCCAAAGCTTACGTAAGCACAGCTGGATTAGTAGCACTGTATCAGGAAGTAGTGAAACCATTGTCAAATGTTCTATTAACTCTCTAAAATATAACATTTTTGTGGTATGAGAAATCTAAACTTTTGTTACTTGCGATTTCAGAAAAGACATGTCATGTGAACATTTTTACCCATTATGGGAAGAAAAATTAAGTCTAACCACTTAATAGGATGCCTGACTGAAAGGATTGATGTAAATGCATAGGGTTTTTTCCCCCCTGAAAATTAGATGTCATACTACGAACAACCTATAGCTTAATGTAAACTTGAATGGCAGACATAGCAAAGTTAAAGAGCTACTAGTAAGAGAGTGATACTCAGATACTATTAGAGCACAGATGGTTAACTTTTTTCCTCCTAGAAGGCAGGAAAACATGGGGAAGTACTAGATTTCCTTCCTGCCTCTTTTCCTTGCTGTCACCTAGAGTAGCACTGCACAGCTTTCTCAGTCCCCAGGTCAGTAGCTCAGCTAGCTTGACTCAGATTTAACAACCACTGGGGACTGACTTGCAAGCTAGATGACCAAAAAAGCAAAGAAAAAGAAGGGAAAAAAACCACACTCTTTAGCATCCCCAGACTATTGCCTTCACAGAGGCGGCAGTAGTTGTTCTGCAATATTTCATTGGCAAGCAAATGAAAAAGGCATTTGTCTGTCCTGTTCTAGTCACCACTCAACCAGACCTTCCCTGTTCTTGCCAAGGAGAAGGCAGCAGAATGCACAGAAGCATATTAGCTCAACAGTTCACAATCTGCTGAATAGGCTACGCTGACTTTCACTGCAGAGATCTGTCCTTCAGCAAGGGAGCAGACCTATGATTACAGCACAAAAAAAACCAAAAGGCAAAACGAAACAACTCAGTTCTACTTATGAGCTAGGCCAGTTTTTGGAAATGGAAAGTGATTAAAATAGTTTCCTAACATTTAAAGACAAATTATTCTCTGCAGTAACAGAGAACCCAGAGTTATAATATCATGGTGAAAGATTATCCTTGATATTATGTGACCACACCAAACATTCCAGGAAAACAATGAACAAAGGCAGTTACCACACAAACATTTAATTCTTGTTGCTCCTTATTCTTTAATTACCCACTTACCCATTTTAAAGCATCTACCCAAGCTAGTCGAGTGACCAGCAGACAACGCTTTGGAATTCAGACAATATCCTCCTTTTGGAGGAAAAAGGACAGCTCTATCTAATAAAGTTCCACAACAAATTCAATGTCTGCAGAGTCCTTCCCAGAAGTTGATTTCCTTTCCCTGTTAGCCGTTTATCATGTTCCATGTTACTCAAGATGCACAACATAATTTCACAGTATTATAATTCAATCAAACTTCACAGACTATATATAGCACAGCACACGCAGGTTCACTGTCTGGTCAGACATAAACATGACAATTGCGTGATCACTTAAAGCCTGTGAAACAATATTATTAATTCTTAATCAAAACTCAGCACTACTATTATACACAATGGCCAATACAGCAGTTCTACACTTCCACAACTTTTATATTTTAAGTAAATTACAATTATTTTATATGTTTCAAGCTAAAAGTACTCTATAGAGAGTAATAGAAGAAGTATTAGTAGTATTAGGTTATCGAAGCAGAAGATTGAATGCTCAGACATTTTATATCACGGAAATGACATATTCAAACAACTAATTACCAATAAAAGTCTCAGCTTTAATTATTTAGGTCTGTATTAGAATACCAGCAGATATTCACTAATCAATACACAGAGATTAGCTGCAGAACTAGCTTTTAAAGGAGACATGGTACCTAAGAATAGCTTCTAAAATGCAGAGCAACAGGAGAAAAGGTTTAGCAATAAGCACAAAGCTAAAAGTTACTTCAGGATACACACTGTCTTATAATTGCAACCCAGACAACAAAGCCAACATAACCAAAGCCTCCCAATGCACAATGGCATTTACTCTCATGTGATTTAAAGTAACATTAAAGGGTTTCAGGTAAATAGAAGTATTTACTTTGGGTCAGTGAACTATCACCAGCAATTTCACAACTGTCAAAGAAGACATACAGTTAACCATTATAGCTTCTGTCGTTTAAATCAACATCTGACCTCGCTCATGACAGGATTCCCAGTATTTTGTGGTGTTGTTCTTTCCTGTGCTCTAAACTCTTTATTTTAAGAGTTACTGGGTAAGCCTCGCTTACTTTCACATCACTTTATTTTTGTATTTGTGAGAGAACTAACAATATGGGGATGTTGGTTCCAATAAAGTTCTCAATTTCAACTTAAACGGTTAAATCTATGAATCCAGAATCGTTTCTGTTACCCAGTCCTCAACATCAGCACGCTTATGTGGCTAGTTAAGCAGAACATTACTGTCTTCACTATACAGCAATCCAAATTTTTGTTCATTTAGAGCTGTTGAATTAAAAATCCTCTCCCTGCTCCCATTTGCAGTCCAAACCCATAAACCATTATCTAATTTGCTCAGGCAATAAATTGGGCAATCAGGCCCTTATATACCCAGGTTGAAAGCACTTGCAATACGACCAGCAGCTTATATTTGAAGTGGGACATTTTTACTGTACACTTACCTAGGGTTAACTTCAAGGTGATAATTACTTGCAATGGTGCTAATTTCAATTTTCTTTTTAGAAGGTGCCTATGTAGAAAGTAAGCACATCCAATTTCAGAAAGTGTTCTAAAAATCTGATGCAAAAATTTATCTTGCAGATTACAACTGGCTAGGTCACAGGCAAACCAAAAGTCTCAGAGATCAAAGAACTGCTGAGACTCTAGACTTATACATCTCCTACCCCCCAACCCCACCTCCGAAGGAGTACTGACACATCATCCAGCCTGTAAAATAATATCAGTAATGACTATTATAGCAACACATAGTATATATTACTGTGTACGCCAATTGCTAAGTTTCGTAACAAGAAATCTTATTATTGTAATCAGCTATTCAAAATAAGTGATACTTTGTCCCTCCAAAGAAAAGTTTTGGAGGGAAATCCTCCGGACAAGCCTGAAGAAGCTGTCTTCTCCTCTTGGCAAAGGATTTCAAGTCTGCACTTTGTTTAAAGAAAACACTAGTATTTATATCACTGCTGAATTTGGGTCTGAACAGTTAAATATATCATATATTTCTATCACCCAGTCCAAGTATTATATTTGTTCCACTACTGAGAATTAAAAAGCAAGCATTAAATAACCTACTTATCAATAAAGCTTGATAATCCCTTGCTGGTTAAGGTGTCCATAACAAGGATTTTGAATGGATAATGTAACCTTTTAATAATAAACAATTAAATGCCTAAGACCAAGGCAGATAGAATTTAAATTGGTTTTGGTTTTTTTTTTTCTACTAATGCTGAAATTGTCACTATGGGAATGAGAAAACAAGTTAAAACTTGCATATATGCAACAAGCAGTGCTAATAATTTTAAAAATAAGGGTTATTTTTACAGACAAATGAAATACTATACATCTAATTGAGAGCTAGTCTATTACAACACATGCTGTTGTCCAAACTGACCTATAAAAAAAAAAAAACAAAAAACCCCAAAAAACCAACGAGCTACAGAAAACAATAAAAAAACCCACATCCTCCCACCCATGAAGACCTAAGGAAGAACAACATCTGGCAAAAGTACTTGTTCATGTAAACAAACCAGTCTGATTAATTACATAAAAGAGCTTGAAGATACTGAGTGCAAAAAAAAAGTTTTAAAACTCAAATAAATATAAAGGCCTCACAACAGAAATACGTCAGTATATAAATATCCACATTACTTCACAGCAGATGGGAGATTTTTTTTTACCGTTATACTCTGATGCTCAATCCTCAGTTTTTCCACTCCTGCACCATATAATTCCCTTAACAAACACATTATTCTTGTCTTTTTTCCAGCTCCTGATGGTCCATACACCAACAGATGAGGAAAGTCACCACACTGAACCTGAATACAAAGCAACATGATTAGTTAGCTACAACAATATTTTCCTTATAAAAGAGTATTCATCCTTCCATGTTGACCCAAGTTTGTATGGAATGACTTTTCCAGCTCAGTCATAACATCATACTTAGAATTAGAACTGCTGAATTCCTTTCCCGCAACAATATTTTCTATAGAACATCATATTTTTCTGAAGACCATATGTAACTCATTTAACTCCAAACATCTCACCCCTCAAAAAAAACCAAAAGCAAACCCAAAAACCAAAAAAAAAAAAACCCCACCCCAGCATTTACATGTTTTCCAGGGTTTCTAAAGTGACAGCTGCAATAAACACACAGTAAAAAGGATTAAAACAAAGTTTAAAGCAGATATACATACACAGAATTATGTATATATATGTATATATATATATATAATTACTTTGTTGTTTCATTTGTAAGCCTTGAATCTGGGCAAACGAGTAATAGATAGCCTATGTTTAAATGAAGTTAGGAGTTTGTTTCTTGAAAAGCTGAAAAGCATGACCTGGACAACATCTGACCAAACCCCACAGTCAGAATTTACATTAGTTAAATGATCATAGAGAAACACTGGGAGAGTGAATCAATCCAGCGGTCTAGTGAAGACGAGTCAGCACATCTGGCAGGGGAAGCAGTCCTTTAACATCCAAGCAATTAAATAGTCCTGGCTTTTATTCCCAGCTGCTCACCTTAAAAACTTCAGTTAACTTTAAGTAAACAAGGCAAACCCTATTCCCAGAGATACTGATCACTCCCAGCCAAAACCAGCCGGAGGCACAGAAGCACATCACTCCTGAAAAAAGTCAAGCCAGCTAATTCCTCGCAGCCCTCTCCTTAGCGTGCCGGCCATGCTCCCGAGCGGGGCACGACGCCAGCGGACCACGGTCCCACCGCCGGCGCCCGGCAGGGAAGCTCCTCCGAAGGCTAGGGCCTGCACCGAGGGCAAGCTCCCAACCGGGAGGGCCCTGCAGACCCCCAGACGCAGCTTATGGGCCGCGGCACCCCGACTCCTGGAGGATCCCCGCTGCGGGGAGGAAAGGGGCCCGGTGGCGGGCTCGCCTCAGGCGGTCCCCGCCGCCACGGCGGGAGGCCGCAGCGGCCCCGGGCGGCGGCCGCAGCGGCCCCGGGCGGCCCCTCACCAGGTTGCGGAGCTGCGCCGCCTGCTCGCGGTGGTAGTCCAGCCTGCCGAGGGAGCCGGGCCGGTACTTGTCCACCCACAGGCTCATGGCGGTTGAAAAGCGCGCGCCGCCCGCCGCAGCCCCGGTCCGCAACGGCGGGAGGAGCGGCCGGTACGGCGGCCGCCCAGGAACAGGCTTCCGCGGCGGCCGCGGCGGAAGCGCCCTGCTGCCCCGCCCCGCGCCTCCCCGAGCGAGCCCCGGCCCGGCTTTGGGTCTTTTTTCCCCCTCGCAAAGGACAAGTTTTCCTCCCGTGCCCTGGCAGGTTTTGCGTGCGAAGCTGCAAAGCTCACGCTCGTGCTCGCGGGGGCAGCAAGTGCCGCTGCGCGTATGGACGGCTGCCCGTGGCGGGGCCTTGCGTCCTTGTGCGGGTGCGGGGAGGGCGTGTGAAACCCGGTCATGGCGGCGGGGATACCCCCGCGGGGCCTGGCAGTGCGAGCAGCCGCGCCGGAGACCGCTGGCGGCAGCGTTTTTTCTGCTATCTGTGGCAAACGCATTATTTTTACTAGTCTTAACTCATTAATTTTTTTTGTAAATCATAGATGATCCTTCACGCGAGCGGTGGTGGCGGCGGCGGCACGCTGGCGACAGTGCGAGCGGTGCGGCCTGAGCTCCCGCGGCAGAGCCGGCGGCAGGCTTGTCAGGCGAGGGCGGCGGCGGCTGAGGCCGGACCCTGGCGGGGTGGCCCGGCGCCCCGGCAGCCGGAGGGGGAGCCGCCGGGGAGGGAAGCGGCACGGGGCTGACAGAAAAGAGCCCTTTGGGCACGCACGGCCTGCCCGCCCTGCCCGCGGCCGGGCTCATCAGCGGGCATTCGGCCTCTTGGCCTATAGAGATGGCCGGCAAAAAGAGGCTGGTGTTCGGTGTCAGGGGAACATATGGTCCTTTGGTTCTTTGTCTTGGTGTCATCCCGGACTCACAGCCTCGTTATGAATCAATGGGTTGCCCATAAGCTACGTATTACACTGTGAATTTGCAAACTCCACCTACGCATGTGGCTTTAGGTATGTACAGAATATGTATACACAGAATTATATACAGAATATGTATATAATAGAGAAATTTTCATTTTGATTCTTTGTGTCATAGCCCTAATAAATGAAGCATCATGTGCAAATGATATTTGAAAGTAGAAGAATTTCTTAAAGTAATAAAACCTGAGTATATGCATGGATAGGCTAAAATGTGTCAGCCTAATTTTTTTACTTACATTATTTCTGTGGAAAAAAAAGTATACAAAAAGTTTATGTGACTTGATATTTTATTAGCTCTGTGTTCACATTTTTTCACATAGTCAGAAAGCCATAATGCAGGTAATAGCTTCATTAACCTAGACATTCAAGTTACTCATCAAGATCACATCAACCTAGGGGGAGGCAAAGAGAGAGCGCATCAGTTAGTACCATGTTACCTGTTTATCTGAAATAGCTACGTTACTCTTGTAGACACTCATGAATCAGTTTTATTTGCAGATTGCCATGAATTAGCAAATTCACCTTGTGCTGCTTTGTCAGCACTGCCCTTGTACAGGATGGAGTCTGTGAAAGCTGCAGCAGCAATGTCCTGCCCAGTGCTTACCCTTCGAGTCCCTTTGTTTTACTCAGCACCACAGAGCGACCTGTTCCTCTGCCATTTTCTAAATTTACATTTTGTGGGTCTACAGTTACTCATGCGTGGCTGTTCTCCCCACTCGGCACCTCCTGTTCTTCAGAACAATCTCTGAATTTGACCATTAATTCCTTTCGTATTCTCTTTGGTTAGCTATGACTAGCCTTTTTAAGCTTTTTCAAATCCTTTCTCATTTGCCTGACTTTTTAATGATTTCTGAGTGATGTGCTACTCTTGTGTCTATCAATGTCATGCTTAACCTAATTGCAACTTCTGTGATAACTCCTTATAACCTATTCAGTTTTTCCAGCCCCAAGAGATACTGTTTTTACTAATGCATGCCAGCGTCCAGAAAGTGCTCTGACAGATAATCCAGGCTTTTGAAAGTACCAGTAAAAACAAATCCTTTTTTGATGAGGTCAGACTTAAGCAGGTAGGACTCAGTCCAATAGGCTTTTAGATATGGAGGAGTGAAGACATAGCATCTCTGAAAGGGCCCTAAGCTCTTTTTATTATTAGGTCATTAAACTTCCATAGGATTTCTTCTTATCCCGAGGAGAAAATGTTGGGAATTGTGCCCTGCCTCAGCAATGCGTTTAACCATGGGCTTACACTTAAGCTTTCAGTTAAGTTATTCCCTGCCATAAAAAGTAATTAAGCAGATGAACGAAATTCATTTGTTAAGTAAAAATCTTACCATTTTAAAACCTGGGTCTGCATGAAGCATTGCAGTTGTGATACTTTATATCTGATTAAAATGCTCTAGAACACTTTGATTTTCTACTTCATTATTTTTTTAACTTCACTATAAATCTAAACAAAAATAAGTAAATATCTAAAATGGAATGGTTTGGCCAAGTGCATTACAAATAAATTAATGTGAATGGTACAGGAGACTGTGGCAATTTCAGCTGCAGTCACAATTCACTCAAATATAAGGACTGTTAAAATACGTCTTCACTCATCTTGATCAGTCCAGCAGAAAGGTCAAAAGGTAAAATGACTTCTCTGCATGAATAAACTAGACAATGTATCTGAAAACAGAGATTTTAACTACAAATGACATTTCGAGCCTCTTACTGCAAGCAGCCATGTTATTAGAAAGTGACACAATGTCAGGCACTATAAAAGAAGCTCCATCTTATACCCAAATTGAAGTAAAATTGTAAGACCTGGGTCCAGTGTTTAAGTATATATATATAGTCTTAACCAGTTTTAAACCAATTATTGAAACAGTGTTAGAACAAATTAGAGCATTATTATACTGACCTCCTAACTGTCTTTACCGCATGATTGCTGCTAGCAATCCAAGTAGCCATTAACAAGTCCAAGTACCATTTTGGTGTACAACAACTTGTGTTTTTCAGACAGAAGACTGTTTGGCATCCTTTGATCCTTCAGGCTGCTTAGCTGAGCGAGATAGATATTTCTTTTCAGTTTCAAATATTTTAGTAGATTATTGCCACTCTGTTGGCTGTCACTCTAGGTTATATCACCCTGTCCCCTATATAGAGTGCCTGTATTGCTGTGAGTAAATTGTAGCACGTCAAGAAAGACGAGATCAGTAATTACAATGAAAAAAAAAAAAGAAGACCATAATAAAGTGGCATGCTGATGTCATGCAGATTGAATGTGACGGTGGAAAGAGCAACATTAATGGTGATAGCCAAATAGCCAAAATCTAAAATAAATATATCCCATATAGATTGGCAGCACTGAAGAAGCTGCTTCTTTAGAAGAGATATAAAACCAAGAAATTCTAGTTCTTCGAGAGTCTAATGGTTTATCTTTCAATCCTTTATTTAGTCTGGAAAATTAAAGTGATAAAAAAATCATGGAAGTTTTCCATGCAAGGATGAGGCAAACTAAAAAGGTATAAGAAGATACGTTTTCACAACCACTGAAGGTGTATTCTAGAAAAGGCTACGGAGATAACATTTAATTGGAGGATACATCCTGTCCATCAGTCATTACTGCAAAAGCTTTTGTACATTTGTCCACCTGGAAAAGATTAAGCAAAGCCCGTTACTAAAGAAATGGAAAGATGAAAAGAAATAGGTGTATTTAAAAAAAAGAAAGGTAAAACTATCACATTTTCATGCACTCAGGACACTTGGCAGTATTATAAAATGTTCTGATCTAATCAGTACTTCTTCATGTTCCAACTCCTGCTGCTAAGGGCCAGACCTGGCTCAGCTTCCCTAGTCTCTAGTGTGCCTGGAGAATGAGAAGAAGAGGAGATGAGATATGTTTTGTTGCTCTTAGGCCTCTATGGCTTCAATAGGGCATAGCTGTGCAAACCTAAAACCTTTTTTTCTACCATTAGGAATTGTCCAACTACACATTTAGGCAAGATTTACAGCAGCACAGTTAATCATGACAGAAAAACATAAGGAGACAGTTGAAATTTTTAAAATATTCTGAACATAAATTCAAACATCCATCTGGGGACATGTAGAGTTACAGATCCATTCTTCAGATGAACTACAGCTATGTTGAATATGTGCCCATTTTCTACTGAAGGCTTTGATAAAAGCCATAGGCAATTTTCATTTGTAAATTAGGTCTTTCCCCCCGAGATTTACAAGGTCACTGACTAAAAGATATAGCCATGTTCTTCAGTTTCCATCAGCTTGCATTTTGCAATAACAGAGGAACTAGAACAAAGGAAGCTCTTGTCCACTTAGGATTGCAGATTTGAATTTAAAGGTATTCTGAAACTGACTCAGTAAGTTAAGAAATACTCAATATTCTTTTCTGGATGTATTCTAAATAAGACACACAAGTTCCTTATGGAAACTAATCATGAAGCTCTTTAAAGAATGACGTGCTGTCAGATATTTAAATATATGAACAAATATTGGTGCTTGACCTGTATTTAGGAATTAACTTTGTGAAGATGTTGACATATGACATTTTTTGTCTCTTTCTGGGCAAGGATAGATGTTGCTGACAAAGGACTGTGGATTATTTTGAAATGTGGGGGGTCTTTGCTTCCATTCTCACCAGTACTTGAACGAGAAATGTTTTTATTGACTTGACTTTTATTGACTTTACAATGAAAAATTCATGAAACATAATGCATTTTTGCCAAAAGTCAGATGAATGTACAGGAAATGTACAGGAAAGAAGTTACATCAAAAAATTCCTAGCTAGCTCTGCCTGTAATATTCTAACTAATGTGGTAAGATAACTAGGTGTTTTCTAGATTTCTAACATTTGATAACTCTTTTTTTTTTTTTAACTTTTCCTCCAGATGATAAATAGGCCAGCTCGTTTGAATTCATAGAATATTAATAAATGGAATTCAGACACCTCTGAACACATCTTGGTGTATTTCCAAAGGTAGCAATAAACGTGGGACATAAAAATCAGATTTCCATTGCATTCCTGTCAAGAAAGTTACTAGAACCTGATGTTACCCAAACCTGTATCTATGCTGTGCCACTGGCAGAACACACTGGTGTTCCCTAATCGTGGTTTTCATACATTTACCAAAACTTGAAGGTTCTATAGCACATACAATGTTTTATGAACCCACTAATATTTCAGAGCTTGACTACCATAATTCCATCTCCTATAAAATAATCAAATTATGTTTGTAGAATCTCTTTTATTCAGGCCGCAGCAGTCTTGCTCATGTCTCTTAATTTGTCTTTTCCCTTGTAGAGTAATTACATTTTTGTTGAATCAATGGACATACCAAAGCTTTTGAATTTCCTAGTTTTCTCCTGAGACTCTTCATTTTCAGAAGAGCTTTCATCTTAAGTTCAATGTCAGTTTCAGTAAAGTTTGCTAGTCTTTCAAGTTCCGATGTTTTAGTCAGTCAGTAAACTCATTGGAGGTTTACTCAGATTTACTAGCTAATCTGAGGCCAGCCCTGTTCATATGTAAGTAGGTGGAATCTGCTTACTGAGATGGGAACAGTTCTCGTAATCTGGATGAAAAGTAAAATGCAGGGTGTATGACGAACGACAATTTATACTCGCCCTTTCCTTTTCAGTTAAAAGCAGTGTATTCTCATACCCTCAATTAAAATGTGTTTCTGTTATAAACATATATATAACAACAAAACATGCTACATCATGCTACACTTCCTGTTTTATACATCAAAATATCCAATACACAATAACAAAAAAAATCAGGAATTGAAATTTAGTTTGGAAAATGCTTACCACAGGTTTATCTGCCTTTAGTAACAGTAGACTTGTGCACGTAACACTGTTAGGTAACTGTGGTCTTGGAAAATTACCACAGAGCAATACCTACTATGAAAAGCTATTAGTATTGATACATCTTCATACAGCTGTATTGCTATTGATGTGGATTGGAATGAAGCACAGTCCCAGAGCTCCTTGTGCTGAAAAGCTCTACCAGCTGTGATTAGATGACTGTCCTCCTGTTCTCCGATAACTACAATTCTATGGTGACAAAACTGCTCCTTTTCTTATTGTCGGACAAAAAGGAAAACTGTGTCGTAAGGTCCTCTGATCATTCCTCTGGTTCTTATCTTTCTTAGGCAAGGTCACTTTAAAATTAGTGGGTTTTCTTAAAGTAGGCAATGCAGAACCCAGCATTAAATGTTGAACACACCTTGAGGAACAGACTCAATGCTGTTAATGAGACCAGCTATCACCAAATGTCATGGAGGAGGACACCAAAATGTTTGTTCCCATCC
Source organism: Theristicus caerulescens (assembly GCA_020745775.1). Taxonomy (NCBI): domain Eukaryota; kingdom Metazoa; phylum Chordata; class Aves; order Pelecaniformes; family Threskiornithidae; genus Theristicus; species Theristicus caerulescens. The sequence continues at coordinate 107,580,969 of CM036559.1, forward strand.
ATGGGGCCTACTGAGAATAGTTCCTGACCTTTGCTATTCCCCAGGCAACACCCAGGCTTCCCTTTGAGTGACCGTTCATTGGCCCAAGCCAAAATCATGCCAAGGATCATGTAAATAGTTCAGTGATACTGTGTGGTATACCAGCATAGATGTAAACTAAGACTATTACGTGTGCTACTAAATCAAACTAGGCTTAGGGACCATTCTCTGGGCCTGAAGCTGAGTAATACAGACTTTGGTGTGTCTAGCCTACAGACTGCTTAACACTTGGCCCTCAATCTCCTCTTGTCCCCATGGGGAGTGTCTAAGACATAATAACTATTTTTTATGTGTTTTTTTCCAACTTGAGTGTCTCATACAAAGTGGGGGCTGAGTTGCATCTCACCAGAGTGAAGTTTTCATAGAACAACACTGAACACATGTATGACATATCCTGGGGTATGACATGAGTGCATATGGCATGTACTGGAGGATGAATGGCCTGCTAGGGTAGCGCTGGAGGACTGGGTGAGGTGGAGGAAGCCAGATGTGGTGCAGTCTTCTCCACGCTGCCTGTTAGGAACAATCCCTAGCATGTGCTGTTCTCCAGAGCACGCCTTGGCATTGCCTTAGAAAGCATTAGTGAGAATGGGCCAGAGGCGTGCCAAGGAACATGCTTAGTCTTGGGCAGTACAGATGATACAGTGCTGACATGCATTCCTTGGCCTTTCCCACTTACCAGTATAAAGAAGCATGAATATCGTATGACTTCCTAGTCCTAGCTTCAGTACTCAATGACCAGTCGTGCTGACTGCCTCCTGGAAAACCTTGAGCACAGGTGACTGATTGCTCATGCTGCTTGTGGGAACTAAGGGGCATGAACTCAAAGTAGCGCTTGACAGGTTCAAAACAAGGAGAAGAATGTGGTTCTTCACTCAGGGCATAGTTACGCTGTAGAAGTCCTTGCCACGGGATACTGTGGAGGCTAAAAGTTTACTTGCGTTCAGGGAGGAGGCCGCATAAAGTCACAGAAGAAAAATCTGTAATGTTTACTAAATTGGTGGAAGCTACATCTGGCTCAGAGAGCCCCCGGAGCACAGTTGTTGAAGGCTGGGAGAATGTCCAGGGAGATTCTCTATATTTGCCCTGCTTTTCTACTCTGTCCTGTGCATCTTTGGCTGCTGTGAGAGAGAAGATACTGAGCTAGAGTTGTCTGGTCCAGCTGCCATGGCCTCCCACATTTATCTTCAGGCTCATCTCCATCACTGTGCATGCGTCTAGTGAACTCAGATATACGGTGTCTGTCTGCAGCTCGGACTGTTCATTTTTTTCCATTGCTTTATGTGGGGATTTAGACCAGACAGGATCAAGTCATATGTATTTATTCAAGGCCTACAGACCTAGGCCCTTTTGTCATCCTAAGCTTCCTGCTTAGCTTAGTAAGCTCTTAATTAGCTTCTATATCTTTTCTGTCATTCTTCCACTCAGCCAGAGCAGACTTTTTCTTCTAGGAAGCAGAAATTCGGCTTTTTAGGCCATTAGTGCCTCTGCTGGTAAATTATCTTACCCTCAGAAAAAGCTACTGTGATCCTTTAACATTGCCAGGCAATAAACCCTTCCTTTCTCTTGTACCTTTTCCTGTCAGCACCTTGTTTGTCTTTTCCAGAAACTCTGCCTTTCTGCTCCTTTGTTGGTAACCGGTGGAAGAAGTCTTGGATCTATTTGCATTCTGCAGCAGTGTTCAGCGTCTGAGCAGCAGCATAAAATGTCTGCGCTTAGTGTGTCAGATATGTCATGCCTTTTCAGTTTCAGTTCTCTTTCCACTTTTTACCTGCAAGTCCTTCAACTGGCCCATATTCTAGAAAATAGAGCGGTAATTTACTATGACATGACTTCCCCTATTAAAAATGAGTACATCTGTTCACTCAGCTATGGCTTCCTCAGCACCCTCCAGTAGCAACATAATTAGAGTTCTGATTGCAGCCTGCTAATGATTCCTTCCCCAAATATCTCCCAATCTAATTTTAAATGCGACATAACAAATGGAACTAATAAACAGCAAGGAGAGAACATGATAAGGGTAAATGAGTTATAGCAATATCACATATGAAAATTTATTTAAGCATTGATACAAGTGTAAACTCACAGGCTTCTATAGGCATTGCAGGAGAAGTGCCTTAGAACAAGGTATCTAAAAGGTCAAGGAAGGGTTTTCTTAGATGTTTAAGACTGTGTAAGAAGACAAAGACATAGATGTGGAGGTACATTCAGGACCATATCACTGGGCCTATCTTGCATATTGTACCTTATCTAAACTTGTTAATACTAAAGATACAAACAGAAATTTTGCATCTATTTCTAACAGAAATTTTCATCTATTTCTAATGGACATCTAAAGTCTTAATTTTATTCTAGGAGGTACACTATTCTTTCTTGTTTATCAAACTAGTGATTATCAAAACAATTCCAAGACCTTCCACTTTCAGAAGGCAGCTGATCAGCTTTACTGTGTAGCTGCTTGGGTACATGTGAAGCCCATACTGTATCAGTAGTCAAAGAACCTCTGAGAAAAATCAGATATGTAAGTTTAAAAGATGACACTATTAAAAATTTTGGTACTATCAAAAGCTTTAATTATTAAATCATTATAGAAATGGGGGGAAATTTTTATCATAGTGAAGGAAAGGGTTATTTTGCTGTTAATTTCCATAGGTTTAGGATTTTGTCTATAATATATAAAGAAATTTGATTTACTAGATTTAAAATCTTACTAACTTCACAATATATTTAGTAGCATAGTGGCATACTCATTCTTGGCCATTCAGCTGTTCTGCTAAATGTTACAGAAGCACTCTCAGGTAAAGAGTCATTGCTTTCCTCTCCCTTTTTTTTCCCCAACTTCAGTTTATCATTGAACACCATAGTGCATGTCCTTGACATCATTCATCAATATAATATAATGCTTTCTGTTCCCCTATTGTACGTGCTGGTGTCAGTCATCCTGTGATTTCTGAATAAAAGGATTGTCCAAAGTTTGTTTGTTTCCATCAATCAAATACTGTGGATGAATTATTTATGTAAACCTAATCATTTCCTATTAAATTTATAAAATAAGGTAAAAATAGGACTATCTAAATCTTATGTGTCAAAGAGTAAGCAGATTGCCTGTAAAGATCAGAAAGAATGTCTTTCTTCACTTGCAGTAACTGATAAATAGGTGGATGGTTAAGAACACGGTTTTTTCTTCAGACTGCAATATCAGATATTGATCAGAGTTTGAAAGAGGATTTGATCTGTTGATCTATTGTCTTTCTAATTTAGAATCCTATCTTTCTTAAACCTTGGAATTATTTTGTAGGTAACTAAGAAATACACAGGCATGACAGAATAAGTTATTCTGCAATTCAGCCATCTGTGTATTAGAATTGCCAACAAGGAGGCCAGATGCAATTAGCAAAATTTACACTTTGTCAGCATTGTAAAAATTGCTTACAAGGTTACATAGAAATATTTTGAAAGTATTGAGCAGGAGAAAAGAGTTAAGGAAGTAATAAGGGTTATTTTTCCTATTTAAAAGCAATTTAGAGCAGCTCTTAGGCTTTTTAATTCTGTTTCATAGTGTGTTCCATTTAAATGATGCTTTAGTCTTGATCTAGCTGAATGTCATCTTTGATTTTTATATGTCATATAAGGAAATCCTGAATTTTAAAATCTCTCCACTAACCATATACAGCCTTAGAAACTTTGTTGCTGTAGTCAAATACTCAATATCAGAAAAGTTTGTCGTATCGCTTCTCAGTGAAATATTAACCTGTGGAACCTTTCAATATAGCTCTGTAAAACTTTTTGAAAATCACATAGAAGACTGAGTGCCTCAGAAAAATGACTTGAAGAAAATCAACAATGTAGCTTTTGTCAGCTTTTATGATTATATTGCATGATGTGTCTTTCTTCAGATCCTGCTTAGAATCACTATTATTAACTTCTATTTTATAGTGGTTCATTTGGACGATGTTTTTCACATGCATTTGATAAACTATGTCCAGCTTCAGTAGAAGAGGGATTCTTTGTTTTATTAAAAGCAAATGTGAAGGTACAATCTAATGCAAATCTATGTAAATTCAAATTTTCCCACTGATTTGAATGGATGGTGTTTCAAGCAGTCTGTGTGTCATTGTAAGTAGAGTAAAAGAGCCGTTGATTTTGTGGAGAACAGGAGATGGCTTTGGAAAATTGGACTTAGACAAGATAGCAAAGACAAAGTACAGAGATAGAGGTGGAAGAATTTTTCCACCCTTTCTTCCACCAATTTCCATCCTGGTTCTCTTCCCCCATATTCCAGGATATAAAGTCTTGTAGGCTAATGCTAATGCTTTCTGGAGCTTCCTCTGCAAGATGGTAGAGGTATGTGCAGAGGAAGGTCTTTAGCCCCTTGCTGCTTCCCTGGCCTGGCAAGCTTCCATAATTACCAATCTGGGCAACTCCTGAATCCTTAAATCCCAAGTCCCTTTGCCCATGAGCTTGGGAACCACACTGATTTCAGTGTCTGGGAAACCTTGGTACAACAAGAAAATAAGCTAAATTTTAGGCCGAATGAAATATCGGTTTATAATGTAATTTTGAAAAACTGCTGATATGTACAGTCTCAGGACAAATTAAAACCTCAGCAGGAGTAATACCATGCTGTGTGAAAAGATTGCAATTGATGCTTCCATTTTTTACTGTAATTGTCTGAGAGCCTCAGGAGAATACACACCAGACTCTGAAGGAAAGTGCGTTTGTAAGCCCTATGAGCTGTGCCATGAACCGGTGTTTTGAACAGCACAGGGATATGAAAAAGAAAAATGAGACTGCATGAGGCTCTGGATGAGAAAAACAAATTAGCTCCTTCTGCTATAGTTGCCGCTACTCACATACTCACAGGTTTGTTTTTGTTTAAAAATAATCTAAAATGCTTCTTTTATTTTTAAAAATAAATTATTGCTTGTAAAAAACTGAGGAGGTGGATGTTTTCTAACCATGGCCAACAGAAGAATAATATGCAGCATAAGCAGCTTCCTACTGTGGCAGAATTCGAATGGTAACAAAAACTTAAGTACTAGTACATAGGACAAAACAGCAGGAGATTTTATTGCACTGGCCTGAATCATCAGGTCATTTCCCCATAGGTAAAGTGTTGCAAATCTAGCTGCAGCTGTGTGTGTTCCTCTAGTCTCTGCCTTACCTCTTGCAAGCCTTGCCAAGCCAAGCTGAGTAGACCCTCTTAATAATCGGAGAAGGCAGTGTGTTGTGGGCCCTTGGAGTTCCTTTCCTGTATTGCTCAGCTGTCCTCTCTCTGGACTAAGGTATCAGACTCCTGTGATTTGGGGAGGGTTTTATGATGTGGATTCTTGTCAACAACCAAGGGAAGGAGTCCATCAAATTCCTTTTAAAACCACCATAGAAATACTGAATTTCAGTAATTTTGAGCTAGATTGCTCCTGGTCCTAACCACCCTGAAAAGATGCAAATAGTCTGCTTTGCTGCGCTTCTGCTTCCAAGATTAAAATAATCTCATTATGATATGACTGTTACAATAGTCCTGGTGAATACCGACCACATTTTAAAGGGTCCAGTGACACATCATGTTTTCTAGAGCAGCCAGTCCTTCCTAAGTGAGAAAGGTAGGAGTCAGTCACACAACAGCTGACAGAATGCAGAGGGAGAACTAAACTGTACTGCCTGCTATTTCCATGTGTCTGGTGAGCTGGCAGGGTCAGATTATTTTGCTGGTTTAAATCTCAGTGACTACAAATACAAGGTGTAGTGCTTATTAAAAATATCATTGGTCGTCCTATGTATAATAAATGCTCTGCTAATGGTCCTGGACAAGAAAAGAGCTCAGCTTTCTTCAGGAATGTTTTTTCTTCATCACATGGAATCAAATTGTAAGTTTTTGTCCGCTCCTACAGAAGATCTTTAACTTTCTGCTTCATCACTTTACAGACTTCTGTTCTTGCTGCCATTGGTTAATGGTAAACAAGATATCTGCATCCCTCATCCAGGCTACTTACTTACCTGACTTTTTTCCCTCGAAACCAACTCATCAATCTGATACTATGAAATGAACATTATAGAAATAAAAACAAATGTAAGGAACTGTCATGTAAACTCCCCACAGTTTACAGTAAAATCTGGATTACCTTTTGTATGACTATTTTATTAAAAAAACACTGATCATTGAAAAACATTTAGTAGAATAATAGTTTCCTTTTTTGTATCATCATAGAAGGATGGCTAGTTTCTAGCCCCTGTCAAGGAAATACGATTGTAGCATATGATTCATCAATAAATGAAGCAGAATCACATCTTCTTTATCTACCTATCTACTGCTACTCTTTAACTATTGTTAATCTATTTAACTATTGTGGGTGCCTTCAATACAAAAGCAGCTACAATAGCAGTCACCTAGAATCTCTGATGCTGCAATTATATTTGTTTCATTTATCATTTTAAAAAGATATGATATATAAACATTGCTCCTAGTATATTGCTTAAAATCTATTGAAATGCACATTTTTTTTCTTATTTTGTTAACTCTATCACAGTGACTTGCAGCAATTCAGGTAGATTTGTCTATGTGCTCTGTCACTTGAGAAACAAAATTGAGCCATATCTTTTGTACACATCTCATTTAGGTCCTTGTTTTCATTAACAATTTGTCAAGTGCTAGAAATTCAGAGATTTATCTTATAACAAGCAGTTACAATTCCTGAAAGCACCTGATGTTTTAAGTTCTCAGCTTACTTTGGAAATGAGACCTAAGGGATCAAAGCCATATGGATATATCTGAGAATTTTCTTCCAGCTTACTCTTTTTTTTTTTCATTTTGTCACATAAAAATAACAAAGGAAGCACTTCCTTTAAGAGCCAAGTGTGTTTGTTTAGCCAAGAATAGTCAAACTCTGTAATACAAAAATTTATCCCTGCGAATGTGGCATTTTCACAGACACCCTCCTCTTTCTTATTTCCTATGGCTTTTCAGTTCAAATTATTAAATTAAATATTAACAATCTTTTTGTTCCTCCTCTGATAGATTACATGCAAACTGTTGGTTAGATGACATGGCTAAAATAACATATATGTGAGGAGGACAGCTATATTTATGTCACAAGATGACATAATTGTTTGGGTGTCTGCCACATTCTGCAACACAGAGACTTTCTCCACTGCAAGGCTTAGTAATTTGTTTCAGTGATGGGTCACATACGTGTACCTGATCAAGGTCCCGAAGCCAGAGCCGTGAGATAACACTGGAATGGTTGTATCACCAGGGATCTGCCCACACTTCTCGAGCAGTCCTGCCCGGTTTGCTGCTGCTACTTCACAATTAGGCAAAAGCAAGAAGCTGTCTACACACCTGGAGTAGAACTGTTGACTAAGGAGCATGCTAAAATTGGGGGCAACTGAAACTATTTGCTGATCTTGCCTTGATTTGTTAGTAGTTTTATTCCTTCCTGAAAATGCAAGAAAAGCCAAATCGGCACAATGTTTCTAAAATGGAAACATTCACTACATAACATTCTCAGCGTGAAATCACCAAGCTTGTATTTTCAGCTGCTTAATGATTATTCTTTTCAGACAAATTTTATAGGTTGATCCAAAGTATTTTTCCAGCTTTTCATTTGCCAAGAAAAAATCACTTTTGCTTGTTTGTTTGTAACTCAATTCAGGTTTCTGTTTAGGTCAGCAAATTGAAAAATCAGTGATTTGCATAGCTCTGTGAACTTCTGTTAAAAAAATGACAAACAGCTACAAAAGATGTATATCTGGGTCATGAAGCTGGACTATGGCTGCATCTGGCATTGCCTGCCTTGTGATGCTTTGGGGTCTGTACAGATTCATTTACCTGCGAGTCAGGGTGCCAGGGTCTGTGGCTAGAGCACAGCAGGTGCTGTTCCTGCAGGGATCTGGGACACGCACGGACCTTGTGCCTGGCCCTGGGAGCTGAAAAACACTCCCAGATCCAGTAATACAAACACTGAATAGCTGCACTGTATCTAGTGATGGTTAAAAAGCTACAATCTGGATATACCAGTTGGAAAAATGAGCTAGAAAAATATGCCTTGCTGCCCTGATGACGTGATTTCCTTTATAACATGAGAGCTAAATTTTAAGAATTACGCTGCAAACCCCTCATCTTAACGAAATTCTTTCTCCAGGATATTTTAAATATTCTTTTTTTCAGATCTATTTCTCCCTATACTGCCCTGTACTCTCCTACGGACTGTTCCTCCCCGCCGCCACCGGCTCCGGGCTCTGCCCTGTAAGAGGGCAGCAGCCCACGAGGTGGCAGAGCTCGCCTGGGAGAGCAGCCTTTGGTGACAAACCCCTTTTTTTTGCTAGCAAAGCTCCCTCCCCCTCTTTCTTCCGCTTACTCATTAATTGCAAGTGTAGCTTCCTTTTTGCACATAGATCATAATTTCCTTCGACTAATAAAGGAAAAATATTCAGCCAAATGTAGACATGGAGATGAGCTTTTATATTGCTCTTGATTTAAAGGCTCTTCTTTAAACAAAATAGGAAATTTTGTCTAACTTCATTTACCTCAACAGTTTCAAACTAGTTGAACAAGTTGTAATTTGTTTAACCCCATTATAATTTAACTCGATTTCAGTGTTTGTCTGAAAACTTGAAAACGGCAAGACCAAATGAAAAATTTTTTCAACCCTTCAGTTTTTAGAATAGTAAATCAAAAAAAGCAAGGATGCTTCGAAAACCATTCTCCAACAAGAAATGCCTGTCACTGTTTAGAAGTAATGACATTTTCATCTGCTTATCAAAAGAATGACCTGAGCCTGCTCAACATAACTTGACCAGTAAAAAAGTTCCCGAGTGCGACTCCATTTGATGTTGTTCCCTTTCTTCTTTCAACTCCCAGGCATTAAGGGAGAGCAGATATAATTAACATAATTCTAAATTAGAGTCAGCAATGTTATTGTAGGAGTTAGTAGGAGTGCAATATTCATCCTAAGTGTGCCAATCCCTGTAAGAAAGCTGAACAGGAGAGTTATTTAAAGAGATTAAATGATGCAGAATAAAGTTTCCAAAAGCTGTAATTGAAAGTGACAGAAACATTAGCTTTGAAACAAGTAACATTTAATCACACAGATTATACAGAAACACAATTTTTGTATGTTGTTTTCTTCAATAGAATTTAATTTTAATCTGTTGAGACAGCTCATCACTTTCAGCTGCCTACTGCCAGAAGCCTGTCAGAGTATGTAAATGTAACAGCTACTGTGAGGAGTGGGACCTGTTCTCTCAAACGCTGGCCTCAACTTATGCATGCCTAAAATTTCAGTTGCTCCTACCTGCACCTGTGGGTTGCAGGTGTAAGCATTTGCACCAGTTCTTGCTTTTGTATGTGCCATTTGAATGGCTGAACTTCTGAGTCTGGACAAGCAGTGTGCCCCCAGTGAAGGCGTAAGATTTGTGCAGTCATAACTAGAAAGTTATTAAAGGGCAAAGGTATGAAGGAAAAAAGCATGAAAAAGCCTTTACATGAACACACAGAGTCCAGGATAAGGGTTCAAACCTTCCTGTAGATAACATTGGATTTTATTCTCTTGCAAGTATACAGGAAATCCGAATGGGCTACATAGTTTTAAAATCACAGTAGCTGAAGGCAGAAAAGAATTTGACTGGATTGATTAATCAGGACAGAGAGAGAGTAAATCTCAATATAGTAACAGAATAATAACAGCTCATCTGGTGTTGCAGAACATGTGCATTTACCAATGTCCCTGTCTTGACCGATATGAAACTGAGCTCTGTATTTGCAGAACATGTGAGCAGGAGCAAATGTGACCTTCAGGAAGGCTGATATGAAGTGCCTTTGCCTCCTGGGGACTCGGAAGGGCAACAGACAGGAGAAACTCATGTTGACACTAACCTGCTGTTTATAGCAGCCAAGAAGTACATGTGAAAGCATGTCAAAAACTCCAAGCATTTTGGATGGTTACCATCAAATATTTTGAGTTTATTTGCTCTTGTTACAAAACTTGTTTGAAAGGGAAGCCAGCTATCTAAAAAAGAGTTTGAACTACAAGGTTATAGGGAGGTTTATTTTATTTTTCTCTGCCAATGTCTTTCTCTGCTAATATGGAAGTTTAAAATAATACATTTCACCTGTGGTTCACTCTCAACTCCTCACAGAGTCTGAGTTATTTAGAGATGCCTTTTGTTTTGGGGAAGGTCATATCAATAGGACAGCACGGTCAGATTTTTAGAAAACAAGTATTTTGTAAATAGAGGGCTTCATTCTGGCTTATAGTGAGACTCTTAAAACAGAAGCAGTTTCAGTGTGACAGGCAATCAGGGACAGATCCTGACCTCTTGAATTTGGAAGAGGCCAGGATGTCATTGGTAAGTCCCAAGCATCAATTATGGCTGTTCTCTATCCCAGCTGAAACCAGGACAAGTCTCTAGCCCTTAGGGCACTGCAACAGCCATTTCTGTCCTATGATTAGCTTATAGCTGACCTAGGAACTTTGTGGATCTATTCAAAGCCCTACCAGAGTTGATGCCACCCCCTTTTCTTTGATGGAGTGCATCTGAGCACAAGATCAGGAGACATGAGCCCCAGTTCTGGGCTCACTGTGCCTGAAAAGGTTTGGCTCTGCAGCTCCCGTCGTGGATGAGATCGCCTTAACGGGTAAGCTAAGGGGGGACAAGGGAAAAGACACTTCCACCCTCACCATTACAGCCAGGATATTGCGCATCAGAAATGTAAGACTCAGAGGCCCAACATAACACAGAGTGCAGGTGGTAGGGGAAAACCTTGGGATCTCACTTCCTTCACTGCTCATACATTTCCCGTTGACCACCCTTCAGATGAGAAAATCAGTCCATGGTGCAAGGCTGGGACTGCAGCAATCTCCCCTCCTGCTCCACAGGTTGGGCTGAGGTTTGCTCTGTTCCCACGGCACAGGTCTGGCACTGCTGGCTGTGCACCAGTGGGGGTAAAGTTTTGGTAAAGAAACCAAAAGTTCAGAATAAACGATTAATTTGTCTGTATCCAAAGTAGATTACATTCTCTTCAGGGCAGGGACTGTCTTACGATGTTTGTTTGCAAACGTTTGAGCCATTTGCCCTTTGTCAGTAATAAGTGATAATGTAGCAAGGAAGGAAATGGACTTCAGAAAAGATCGCCAGCCTAAAAAGAGCAGCCAGAGAGATTAAACCTGCAGATGTAGCTTTAATGTTGATACTGTCACTGAGAGACACAGACCCTTGCCAAAGAAGAGTTATACTCCTATGTTTATTACAATGTCAGTACAGGACATGTAGTCATCCTAGTACGGAGTAACACTTGCTATATTGTACTCAGAATGAGTAATGCATATCATGTGAGTCATGAATGTATCAGATCTTCCCAAAACTGTATCTGGGCAGGCAAGGGGGTCAGCTGCCTCATTCAGCAGGACACTCTAGCTACTTTGTGCTACTTCGATGGCACAGAGCTGCTAGGAGGTTTTCTTGGCTGGCTGCGTAGGGATGTTGCTTGTGTAAGGACAAAGCCACTGATGGACAAAAGGCCCATCATGGCTTGGGGCTGCTTTGAGATGCCACAGAGATCCCAGCATGATCTTGATTGTCTCCAAGTCAAGAATCTGCAGGGCTTTTGAAAAGCTACTCTTGCCCCTTGTACATGACATTTTTTCTTGAGGATGGTTGGCTGTAGTTATGATCAAAAGGTTGTAATTTCTGATTTCTCTGCAGCTGTTGATGACACCAATAAAGGGATTTGGCTAGATTACATAATACTCCTCTCATTATAATAAAGGAGCAAAATTATTCCTAAGTGGTATACTGTGCTTCCCTTGTTGATGTGGCCTAGGTGATGGCTGTGGTTCTCTCTGGATGTGACTGGGTCATCAGACATCTGAAGCCACAGTGCAAAAGATGGAGGAGTTTAATGTCTAGTAGGCTGATGGGCCTCAGGTCTGTGCCTTCCTTGTGTCTGCTTCTGGCACTGTCATGAAAAAATCAGCAAGCCTGGAGTTTCCCTGAATGCTGGTTGATTGCCACTTCATTCATTTGAGTGCTGAAGTGCTGTTGGTATCTGGAGGGATGCAGTGAAGAAAATCTGTTGGTTTCATACTGGTGCCCCCTACAAGGCCTCTTATAACTCAAGTGTGTGATTTTGGTGTTGCAAAGACCTGGACAGCTCTTGCAAGGTGAGATGGTAACTCTGGCCAGTGACATGCATCTTCCAAGGTCATCTTTAGGGCGTGATGTAAAGCTGAGAAGCATCTGCAGGTTTTGAGGAATGGAAGTGAATTTGGGGAATAAAGGAAATTGGTGGCATTTTATTTATCTGTCCATGTGGAGTGAACAACCGTTATGTCCAACTTTGGATAAACATCTACAAAAGCTTCTGAACAACAAACTAGAGAAGTGGGAGCTTTTATAAAAAATAGAGTGTATTTCTATAAAAGGTCTTATTTATCTGAGGTGATAAAAGAAAAGCTGAGTAGAAGAGTTTAATACTCTACTATATCAGTTTTATAGTAGAGTAGCTGCCCATAAATTCAGCGGAATTTCACCAGCATTAAACTAGAAAAACACAATGGAAAAAAATGTTATTCTGAATTCAAAGAGAAAATAAGATCAAGAGTTAGTTTGCTTGTTTTGATAATAAAGTAAATACTGTAGGAACATGGAACGCTATTAAATGATTAGGTTAGAAAAATCAGCAAGCCTATTTATACAGAAATATCATTGACGATAAACTCACTCCTCAGTAAATTGTTCAAAGGCTAAGAAAGTGATCATTTCTACTATTAGTTCTTCATGTTAACAAACACTGTGGTGTAGAATCTGTTATAAGTGTTATCCGTACCATAAGGGAAGAACAAATACTTGCTTATGAAAGGACTCCTGGTTTTGTGACGTGGCATACTTCTACTGCCTCATATCTGGCTTTTATTTTTTAATCTTTTTTGTTTCCTGTTTTAAAATATTGACAAACTGGCCTTTCCACATAAGCATCTAACCTTTCATAGCAAAAAATACCCTAGACAAAAAGTAACCCTTTCCTTTTTTTCTATAAAATCACTACATAAACTCTTTCAAAAGCTGCCAATCTAGCCATTTCCCCAGATGTCTTGTTATATCTTAGTAATTAAATTACAGTCTCTGAGCTGTCTTTTTCATAACTAAGTTTACAGGAAATGCAGCTTCATCCTTGTCTAGCACAATATAAAAATGCTCTGCTGGGAATACAGTTGTATTTATTGATTCTTCAGAATTTGTAATTCCTTTCAAAAGAAATTTAGTTAGCTCTTTTGAGCTTCCATGAACTGATGAAGCCAGAAAACAATAATAATTTGAAAAGATATTTCTAGGGAATTTTATGACTATATAAAATTTGGTACAGGAGCTGCAGTAGAAATGTGTTCTCTTTGGAACCCACGTATTCTTTGCAATAGCCATTTACAAACAACAGCATTCCTATGTTCTTTAACTTTATAAAATGTGTCTGATTACAAGATCTCAAAAACTATATGCTGTGTTTAAAGGAATGTGTATATCACCATTGCTAATGTCAAGTCCAAAGATCTTCCTCACAAAATATATGCAATCCCACATCAAAAAGCCAGAGCAGTAGAGAAGATCACCAGAATTGATCTCTTGGGTAAGTAAGAGAACTAATCCCAGCGATCTGCTGGGAGATGGTGCTTCTAGCCTCTTCATGTCCCTATTTAGGGACTGTTAGTGGAAGTTTCCTGGCTGACCTTGGATGTCAGAGCAGCAGGTAGAGCAAGGCACCCTGCGGCTTGTCTGTTCTTGGTGATTTCTTACAGGAGCCTTGAGCTGCACGTGCCTTTTTGCTTCCCAGCAGACACCCCTTACTCAAGCATAACCTCCAGGCAGGCAGGGCAATTTTCTAGCAAGCCCATGCCATCCAGACTCCTGTGTCCCTGCAGCCGTACCTGCCTGGGGACTCAGTGCCGAGGCTTTGTCCACAGCTGAGATCCCAAAGCACCCTCAGTGCCTGGCACAGCAGCAAAAGGGGCAGCGTAGCCCACAGGCCACCGACAAGCCACTGCCGCTCTCCTCTGTGGCTAAGGCAGCCAGTGCGATGGCTGGCCTTTGGGACCCCCTACCCAACCTTCGCAAGGCTGTCCAAGAAACCAGCCTCACGGGATGGGAACTGCTCATATCACCTCAGTTGGGCTGAATTTACCCAAAGGTTTCAGGGCTTGTTTTCCAGGAGCTTGACACATAGCTCACGTTGGGTGTAGGGGCCAAGTTAAATCTTCCCATACTCTGGACTAGTATCCCAGCCAACTGAGTGTGGCAAGAGGGGAGGAGAAAGCAGTTTCCCTCTCCTGATGACATGATTTCACATGGAAACATTACTGAGAACCCAGGACAGCAGATTTCCAGGAGGATGTCCAACCCACTGGGCTAGAGATGCATCCTGACACTCGCCCTCCTGTTCCCATGTCTATTTAGATATGTCATACAAAACCAACCAAGTCCCACAAGAAATACTAAAGCAGTTCCCACCTAAGGATAATCTAAAGGGTTGTAATTAAGTTAGACTGCTGACAAATTAAAAACTTTGATATAATTCTCTTGGACAACTTATTTATTCGAGTGAGTTTGTACTGGGATTTCCCAAAAGAATTTTCTCTCTTCTGGGGTACATCGTGGTTTCCTGTGGGTATGCACCAATCCTTCCTGTTGGAGGTGCTCCACTTTTGCATGAAGTGCCTAAATAGTCAAATTAAATGGAAATCAGGAGCCCCAGTGCTTTTTTACTAAACGTATAATGGCTTCCTACCCAAATAAAAACATGTTTCTGTGGCAGTGACCTCCTGAGTCATTTGGCTGAATGCTCTTAGTTTATGCAGCTGCATCCATCACAAAATGCCTCTTAATCATGCAAAGAAGTTGAATGTCTGCTTTGCATTAAAAAACTACATCCATAGCAGATATTAAACTGCTGGAAATTCAGTGCTTTGTTCTTCTCTAATGCAGTGATTAATGCAATTTTTCCAGTTTTGCTAGTGAAATCGGGAGGTCAAAATTTGTATCAGTATTGACTGATACTTGTTTTCATCCAATTATGTTTTTCAATATACATGTTGCTCATATTTAAAGACATATGTTTTTCCAGCATCACTGAGAATCTAACATGGATTACAGCAAAATTTACAACATGATTCCCATTTACTGCTTTTTTGCTGTTGCTGCATACCATTTTAAATGATTATGAGATTATTCAGAATATCGCAGCTTTTCAAATTTGTTTTTCTCTTAAAACACTGCAGTAGTTTTGTTCCATTCTTCTTGTTTTCCACTTGATAATTCAAAGACTTGGAATGAATGATTTAAATATGAGTCATGTGCATTATGAACTATTCAGTGTATTAGGAACACAGATGTTTACTGCCATAAATTATTGACATCATTTTGGGATGAACTTTGTTATAACCTTGAAATGAGCAAGCTGATGGAGAATATGAATCAATGTAAAGTTTTTTCTGTAGCTCTGGAATATCCTTCTCTATGAAAAGCTGCAGAAGTATTTTAAAAGCAAAACTTTAAGCTCAAAATTATCTGAAGAATAAACCAGAAAATGTTTCCATCTATGATAAGAGCTAAACCGGGTTCATCTGTATTTCAAAAACCAGAATTCCAAATAGTTTCTTGTTTTAGTGTGTTTATCAGAAAAGAAAGGTTGGTCTGAATAGGCTATTGTTAGTAACAAGCTTTGCTTCATCAAGTCAATAGTTGAGTTGTTATATCATGTAGTTTCAGTTCATGAATTGTGCATCTGTTCAAGCCTTGACAGACTGAGAGTGCCTGTTTAGATACTGCAAACATTTCTTAGCTCGCAATTTCACTTTTTGAAAAAGAAATGTAGCATCAGTTGCTAAAGAAGAGAAATCAACGTGAGAGTTAGGATAATTAGGTATATTTGGCAGTCTAGTTTGTCTCAAAACTGTGAATGGCAACAAATACTGCAAGCAAAACTTCCCAAACTCACTGTGTTTTCTTTAACATATGAACTATCGAAGATAACTCTTACCAGTGTATTAGTTTAAATGGCACAAGCAAGCAGATTTCAGGGGATTATCAGCACCTTTGATCTCTTGATCCATGTATGCAAACTCCTTTGATGTTGGGTGGAAATCCAGCATGAATCAAAGACAGCCTATTTTCTGAACAACAGAGACTGATCTGGAAAAGGTCAGGCAGAGAAAATGGATACATACATAAGCCAATATCGTACTAAAAAAATCACGTCTTTCTTGAACTGGCTAAATGAACTTTTATGAGGCTATTTTCTCTGTTATGCTTTAATGAAAGTGAAATATAATGCACAAAGAATTGTGGGTGTAGCATTTTACTTCCTGGCTTTGACATTTCTGGCGGGTTATTACTGCTAAATGTTTGTGAGTGTTAGTGGCCTTAAGAGCTCTAGAAACTGCCACCAGGAGGTAGATATACACAGAGTTAAAATTACTGTAGTATTTAAAGTACCAATGGAAGCTGTTTTAGCTGCAACTTTAAATTCGACCTCTGTCCCCAGACTTATTAAAGTCACTTCTCAGGAGGATGGGGTGGTGCACGATTGCCCAGGCAGCAGTGGTACCGCTGAGGGGATCGGTCAGGACTGTGGGCTTTGAGAGAGTGTGGAGGAGGCTCCTGCTGGACATCTGTCACTGGGGTGGCTTTGAGTTTCTGTATGCAGGCCCATAGCCGGGAAATATCCCCAAAACAAACAGTGCAAAAAATGTGAAGAGGGAACAGCACCATTATAGCAGATACCTAAAGAAATAATGACCTTCATTTTACTGTGTCTCTCATCGTACCCTCAACAGATGAACATTTTCCGTAAGTTATGTTTTTGGGGCACAATCCTTTTAATGTGTTTTCATGTAAAAAAAAACATTTGGCCAACTGATGTCAACATATTTATTTACAACATTAAAAACTTGTTTAAATTGTCTGTTACAGATATGCTATTTTTAATCACATTTCTGGATATGTCTGTTATGGATATGCTATTTTTAATCACATTTCTGGATATCTTCTAGTAGCTGTTATCTTAAATCTGAAAGGGAAAAAACCTTCAGCCCTTAAGGCGGTCAGATGACAGATGCAAACTGCCCTTTTTTTTCCTCCTTTAGCTGCATATGACACATACTGGGGGTCTGCAGAGTGGCAAGTCCACTTGGTCCTTCCCAGCCATAGTGCCGAGATACTGACAGACAGAGATGCTCCACAAGGTTTGGCTCTCACTGTAGCCCCAGTTCCTGTATTGCTGGTTGCAGTGTTGATCTGTGTTTAGAGTATTTCACATTTGCAGAGAATATTGCCATGCTAACTAGTATACTGTTCTTTACTAAAAACATCCTAGCAATGATTTCACACTCCTAAGGACATTTTCAGTATAACAGCAGGAATACTTGGTAAGATTGCTATGATCTAGGGTGCTTTATTTAGGGTCTTTTATTCTTAAAAGGGGTATGCTTCAAAAGTTGTTTTTTTTAAAAAAAAATAAGAACTCAAAGTTTCAGATTATTCCTTTGATCGCAAAGTTTCATGCATATTGACGCTTTAAAAGGCCTGCAAAACTTTCTCAGAGAATGGATGGCAGTACAAGAAGTCTTTTCTTTATTTAGCATTTCTCGACAAGTGGCTGCCAGAATCAGGGTTTACAATTACATAAGTTAGGATGAAAAAGAAAAGCCATAAAGGCGCAGATGCACAGGGACCCAGGTCTGATGACATCCGACCTGACTTTCCAGTGCCCAGCTCAGAGGCAGAAGTTTGCAGTCCTGCGTTACTCACCTAACTATCCTATACAGCTGAGGGAAAGAGTCAGGCACCGGGCTGTGGGATTTACAACAGCCAGGGTGCCAAGCAGAGGGATGCAGAGAAAATGCTGAAACAAGGGATGTGTCTGAAATTCCCTCTCTCTCTCTGGGATTCAGGTGCCTATGAGAGAGAGGGGTTCACAGCTCTGTAGTCTCTCTTAACCTCTTCAGTTGCTGCTTGGGTATGAATGACTTGTTTACTTTTTTAAAAAGAAGATGCCTAGCAGTAGTGATACAGTTCCTCACCTTTTATGTAGTGCAAGTGATGGGCATCACCCCACAGGGGTGTTCATTCAAATGCTTTTGGAGTAACAGTAGGCGTAGGAACTCTCTGCTTTGTGCTGAGCTCAGTGGTGTTGGTACAGGCTACACATTGTGTAACCATCCGTCATCTACAAAGGATTTTAGGCATCCAAACAACTAGTTTGAGAATGCCTAAACATACCATGAAACAAAATATCTGCTGAGACACTCATCTCATCCAAGATAAGAAGGCCTCTGGGAATACGCATTAGAAGTACTTTAGGTGCCTAAATAACTTTACTGATGAGAGCTTAGGTGCCTTTCAGGTATGCATGCCACAGGCAGAATTTTTGTGACTCACTCACTTGAATTCAGGCATCCAAATTCTGCTTGAGCTATGCCATAGGCACCTAAAGGCTTTTGGAATCCCTTCCTAAGTTATTTGAATTTATAAAAATGTCTTGCTTCAAAAATATGGCAAGGATTCAAATGGCTTCTCATTTTGCTATGTAAATGAGTAGGAGGTGATGTTTTAAAATTTTCTATATTGCTTCATATTCCTAACATAATTACCAGAATAGGATTTAAATTCATCCAGCACTTCCAAAGCTTGCATTGATTTGACCACAGCTATATGTTGAACAACATTAACATTTTAATCCAGTATCTCAGGACTGCTCAAGTTTCTTTGCCAACCTCTTTCTTTTGCAAACATGATTCTGACACCAGATTTTTGTTATCCTAGAGTATTATATCAGATAGCATCTAGGCACTGTTTTGCATTTTATATATGACCTTTACACCTTATTTGCCAGACAAGCACCCCCAGCTTCTACAAACTTTTTTGAAATTCCCCACAGCAATGGGAATTTAGCTATAACATGAAAGGCAGCTCTGAGTGAATGTGCTGCTTTATAAAAATTGAAAAGTAGCTTTCTTTTTTGTCTCATATGAAAGTTTTTCACTAGGACCTGGAGCTGTAACTTCAGGCTGGCAGTTTTAATGGTCATACTGAAGAGAGAGCAAAAGACAAAGGCTGATCAGCTATGCAGAGCAAGACTGTGCTGTCTAACCAGTCTTATGCTAGAAAACCCAGAAAAATAAATCTGTTGCCCTCGTCTAAGATTTTACCTGCTTTACAGCAGTGCAATTTAATAAATCCTGTATGCTGTTGTGCTGTATGGGCATTTGGTTGGTGGCTGTATCTATAGCCACGTGATTTATTACTGCTAATGGCACATCCTTTTGGATGAATGTATAACATTATTTGCACTGGAAGTTGTTCTGCTTCCAGACATGCACACCAGAAAACATTAGTTGTACTACATCTTCCCCTAACTCAAATATCAGTGATACGTTGTTCCACATTTGTCTCTCTGGTCTTTCGTATTGCTAAGGCAGTAAGCAGTGAAGAGGGAGCACATCCAGGTTTGCATGATGCTGACTGTCCCAGGGACAGAGGACTCTCAAGGATGGGCAGGAGCCTGCTCACTCCTGCCACTCTCCTCCTCCAGTTGGCACACTGTGATTCAAGTATCACGAGGTGGTGCTCTGGTACTCATGGCAAATTATTCAGTAGCCAACACTTGAGGTGCCTGAGGCTCTCACTGAACCTTGTGCTATATATGACAAGTTGAACTAAACAGCACTGTTGGTGGTTGCATGCCTGCTATACCAGAAGAGATTCCCGATGAGAACACCATCTCCAGGTATGGCTGTCTTGTGCCTCCCTGTGTAAGAGAAGATTAAATGCTGCACGCTCACAGGATTGGTATGTGTTGCGATACTGTGCGATCTCGTCTTGGTGCCTCATTGAAAGACATTCTCTTGAGCAGACGTCATAAAATCTGGGCTGAATGCTTCCTTCATGTTTGTAATTCTCCAGTGGGAAGAGAAGTAGACCCAGAAGATCTGTTCTGTAGACTAAAGCATGTAGCTATCTCTTTCCATCCTCTTTTAAAGCTGAGCTCACCACTCCTCTCCAAAATGAAGTATTTTGGCATCATCTCCTACTGGTGTGATGCATCCCATTTAAAACATAATATTCATTTTTTTTACCCAAGCTGGACTCTCTATTTTACTTTCTGCATTTCTCACTTATCCGTTGTCTTTTCTCCAAGGCTTCTTGGCTGTAAGGAGGACACATTAAAGAACCTGTGATATATCAAAGGTCCTTTGTTATTGTACATACAGATCTAATACCAGGACTCCAGAAATCATACAAAGATGATATCGCAGAGAGCAAGAGAGGGATTGTACATGGAAAGCAGCTCTGGGACTATGTTTAAAGATAATAAAACATCTACTTCTTCTACAAATCTAGCAGGGGGCTCTTTTTATAATAAGGCTGCAGGAGGCTATTTCAGGACACTGGAGGACGCAGCAGTCTTGTAGTTAATAAGGGCAATTGGATTACTGAGTAGGCTACTGTGGTTGCTGCTCATTGTGTACCGAGTGAGAACTGAACATCTCTTGCTCCACATTTCTCTGACCATCCCCTCTTTGCACATCCATTTTACTACAAGTAATAGGCTGTGTCCAACAGATGTTACTCTGTATATGAGATAACACATTACTAAGAGCTCTGAATTGTACTGTAATAAGGTCAGTGGTCTACAGTTTTAAGCTACATACTGGAAAATAGAAACCCATTGCTTGTTGCTCTTTGAAAATTTTCTCTCCATGTTTAATGATCATCTTAGTGCTCTGTACTTTCTAACAAATTCTGCATGCCCAACACTTAGCTATTCCCTAGGTACTTCACTATCACTTCAGTGAAATGAGGCACACATTGGAATGATGCTGTCACCACTGCATAGGCCAGTAATTCATATGCATGCAAATAAAAATAGTACTAACTTGTACAAGTTTGGTACAAGGTCTTGTATGGTAAAAAATTACTGCAGAAGCCATTGCTGACAACATTGCTTCAAAGAAATACAGAGAAAGTTTGAGCTTGCTGTGGCTTTCTGGCAAATGAAAGGAAATATGTTAAGAACAAAGCAGCTTTTCTCTCTCACTCAATAGCATTGCTTATTCTTATGACCACCCCAGTCTGATTTTAACACCCGCGTGACAGCATTTGCTGTCTTCTCTTGAAATGCTTTCTCTAGCTGAGGGAAAAAATTGCTTGCATTTTCTGTGATCTTATCCTGTGAGGACACTGGAAAGAGCTGTGCACAATATGTTCCCTACTTGCTAGGAAAGACAATATTAATGATGATGCCATTTCTATTTTACCATCTTTTGGATTCCATAAATGCCACTATATTGACAAAAGCAGCCTGCAGTAATAATAATGAAAATGCAGTTGAAAAAATTTTGAGTGTGTATTGGTAATGAAGTTCTTCAATATGATTGTAAAGTTCAAATAATGTATCATGAATTTTAATGCATCCTGCCACACATTTTTGCATTCCAGGTTGAGGTTATAATTCATAAAAAAAGACTACAGCATTCAAGCAAGTACACATGTACAAGTAGTGCACTCAAATGACTTTGACTGTCTCTGAATGTGTAGCATCAAGAAGATCCACCTCAGGGTCCCTCATTAGCTTCTCTATGCAATTTCTTTTATTCTCCTTCTTGAATGCCAGTCCTTCAAATTCACCGAGGACCCCTACAATCAAGCCCTTCTCTCCCCTTTCCACATCACAGATCAGACCTTCAGCCACCCTCATGAAACACCTGAATTTCCATATTATGTTCTCATCATTAATGTTCAGATTCCTGCATGGGTGTCACTGAGGATGTGATCTGAAGATAATGACATTGCACAGCTATAAAGGTATAAAAGTCTCTGTAGATGCTTTTAGATTCCCTCTTCTACAATATTGTATGGACTGAAAGCTAAAGCATGGTGTTCACTCTTCTGGGGAATAGATATCTTCTGGTTAAATTTGGGGTTTTTTAATTTTCGTCTCAGTTTTGGTTTTTTGGCAGTTTGACATAAGCATTGCATTTCAGAGGATTTTAAACTGTTCAAATTATTAGCCAGCTTACATATCTTTTTAAACTTTTATTTTCTGCTCATTCATAAGATAATGAAAAGGTAGATGGTGGATGAAAAGCTGGACATGAGCCGGCAATGTGCACTCACAGCCCAGAAAGCCAACCATATCCTGGGCTGCATCAAAAGAAGCGTGGCCAGCAGGTCGAGGGAGGTGATTCTGCCCCTCTCCTCTGCTCTGGTTCTCCCCCTCTGCCCTTCTGAGACCCCACCTGGAGTACTGCATCCAGCTCTGGGGCCCTCAGCACGAAAGACATGGACCAGTTGGAGCAGGTCCAGAGGAGGGCCATGAAAATGATCAGAAGGATGGAACACCTCTCTTATGAGGAAAGGCTGAAAGAGCTGAGGTTGTTCGGCCTGGAGAAGAGAAGGCTCCGGGGAGACCTTATTGCAGCCTTTCAATACTTAAAGGGGGCTTATAAGAAAGATGGGGACAAACTTTTTAGTAGGGCCTGTTGTGATAGGACAAGGGGTAATGGTTTTAAACTAAAAGAGGATAGGTTCCGACTAGATATAAGGAAGAAATTTTTTACAAAGAGGGTGGTGAAACACTGGAACAGGTTGCCCAGAGAGGCTGTAGATGCCCCATCCCTGGAATCCCTATGATTCTATGATAAAATGGCTCAGTTTTGCAGCTTTTACAGAGGTACTAAGCCTCCATAATTCTAGTTGAAGTCTGTGGTTAGCACTACAGATTCAATGCTGAAAATTGACTCTGAAATAACTAGCACAAAACTTCATAATATGCATATTGGAGGTGAACTGAAAAGCTAATACTCAACTCTTTGCATGTTTATGCAGCACAGTGCTGGAGCCAGGGAAGAGTTAAGCTAACAAAGGCATCAGCATCAAAATAGTCATATTAGGGCCCTTCCCTCCTCCACAGTCCCTGGGACTAGCATAGTTTTCTTCTAAGTAGAGCTATGTGGCTTTTGGGGAACATTGTGTTAACACAATTTTATTGCCTCTAGTGCCTGGACTGCCTTATTCAGAAAAACTGTGCATGGCATTGTAGTACAGACTCTCCAATCTTAAGTCCCTGTCATTGTGTCCGGTTATCATCTCCCTTTTTGGACAATGGGAAATGTGGTGGATTTGCTATAGCTTGACTTCAGTGAGGTTTTTGACAACCATGACATTCTCACTCAGAAGCTGAGGACATATGTATGGGCTGGAAGAGCAGACTGGGCTGCATCACTGGCCTCATCAGGAGTAATCAGTGGTGACTTGACGCTCAGCTGCAGTCTGGTAACACACAGAGTGCCTTAGGGGTTGGCATGGGGCCCATTTTGTTCAACATGTTCATAACTACCTCAATGACGACACCCAAGTGCACCCTTAGCAAATCTGCAAACCAGGTGGAACAGCTGATGTTGACTTGTGTGCTTCAGTTCAGTGTGATCTTGAGAAACTTGAGGATGGGGCCAACAGAAATGCTATGAACTCTCCACTTTTTCAGCAAGGAGAAGGGCAAAGCCCCACATATGTGGCAGAATAAGCCCTGCACCAGTACAGGCTGGAAACAACTGGCTGAGTAGCAGGCTGGCCCCAGTGAAAAGAACCTAAGGATCCAAGTGCCATGTTGAATATGAGCCAACAGTGTGCTTTCATCACAGATGAAGCAGACTGCTTCCTCAGCTCCATTGCAAGGACCATGGCTAGCATAGTGGGTGTTACTATCCCCTCTGCTTGACACTGGCCCATCTGGAATAGTATCCAGTTTGGGGCCTAAAGCACATTACTTGAAGGAGATACTGAGGTGTCTGGGATGAAGAGGAGGCCAGGAGGTGATCAAATAGCAGCCTACAACGATGCAAAGGGGTATTATAAAGACTGCAGACTAAAGTATTTCTTGGAAGTGGGAGATGCCCAGTTGCAGAAGAGGCAATGGCCACAGATTGTGTCTTGAGAGATTCAGGCTAGAGTTTGGGAAACAGTTTGAGAGACTAATGAGAGCAGTGGTAGAATCTCCATCATTGGAATGGGTCTTGAAAACTCAACTGGAAAAAGCATGGCTGACCTGACCAAGTGCTGGCAGTAGTTCTGTTTTGAGCTGCGGGTTGAACCTCCAGAGGTATCTTCCAACCAACATTTCTGTGAGCCTACGATTTCTCCTTAAGAATGCTTCTCTGGCAAGAAAATGAAGATTATTATTCCTCCAGTAGTCATGGAGGGTGTTGGGGCAGTATATTTTCCCTGTATATTGCAAGCACACACAAGCCTGAAATGTGCCATTGCCAAGATGTGTCCACTTGCCAAACAGAGAAGAGCATGACACATTCTTGTGCCAAAACCAGAAAGCCATATGATCTTGGCAAGCATAGTACATGAACCTAGGGCTGGCACACTCCTAAGGCATCCACTTTCCCTTCTTTTGCTTGGATCAAAGGCAGAGGTAGTTCGGCTCTGCCCAGAGCATGGCAAGTACACATTGCTCATGATGTGCACACTGGTGATGAGACTGAGACTGATCTGGCACATTCAGTGTTTTTAAAATACTCGTAGAACAAGGAGATTTTAATTTTACAGCCAGATTTGAGAATATCAAATTTTGTTTGATTCTGTGATAGGATTAGAAGTCCAGCTCTAAGGACAAAGATAGTGGCTAGGGCCCTTGCTCTTCAGGGAGCACACGAGCAGCAACCTAGGGCTCAGTGATTAAGCTCCACACTGCAACTCAACTCCTGCTCTGTGAGTGGGGCTTGAAGGAAGCTGAGCACGAAGATAAAAGTCTGTTCCCAGGAAGGTTTAGGTTGGCAGGGAGTTTGAAGGGTCAGAGCTGTTCTGTTGGGCGGAAACTCATATGTGGAGGCATGACAGGGAGCAGGAACTCATTTGCTCTAGGACAGAGAAGATCAAGGAGGAGATGAATGGAAACAGAACTTCATAAATCCAATTGATTGAAGTGATTTTTTTAAATACAGTTACTTTCCAGATTGTTTCTGCTAGATACAGAAGCTGGTGCTCTAAGAAGCAGGAACACTACATAAAATGGGATAATGAATAATAGTAGATCATAGAATATAAAGAATAATAATAAGAGCCCTCCAGAGGTGGTGGAGAACAGCTGCAGTATGGACCTCACAGATGTTGGGGCCCTGTTTTGGTAGACCCTGTGCAGTCACTTTATCTAACCTCTGCTTTCAGTATAACTACTGTGATCAGACGGGGAAGAAACAGGGTATCTTTCTCTTCTGTATCCTCCCCCACTTTCATTTCTAAGTGCTTTACCCTGTGCAAAAATCATCTGAGAATGAAAGGGCTGTCCTTTTTGTTCATAGTCGCACAGTATGATCTCTTAGACCTTATATTCATTCTTACTGCTATAGCCACCAATCTCAAATAAGCCAGAATGTATATTGCTGCTTTTGTGGATCAGAAAAACACAACCATCAAGAGCAGTGCAGAAAAGAAACATCCAAGAATGTTGCTGCCTGGAGTTTTATAATTAAAGAAAGATCTTATCACCAGCAACAGAGCGTCTGTCACTATGGAGGGAAGTTGCTTCATTTCTTTGCAGGGTTCATTGCAGTTTTCAATACTTCAGTATTTCTTTTTAAAACACCTGGTTTTGGAAAACAGTGCCACTGCCTTGCAAAAGTGTTCAAACCTGATGGGGTCAACATCTCAAGGCCAACATTTGTGTTTGGGGGATGTGGAAGGCTTTTATATGTGAGCCTGCGAAATACCTTGTTCTGTGTCAATCTGATCTTCAGAAATGGGATAGTGCTACAGGCAGATGACAGCGTGAGGATGGAGAAACAGGGACATTTAGGAGATAAAGTTTTCTGCTTGCTCTTAGAAGGCAACATTTGCTCTTTGAAGGTCTCAGTTACCTCTGAGCAGGACAGACGTATGTTCTTCTCTCTCTGGAGTTTGTAGCCCTTGGTCTAAAACTGTGCCCAGGGAAACCTCTCTGAATGGTTTTCCTAGCATTCGCTTGAGAAAAGGAGATATACATCATTTGGTAGGATTTTATTTTTACACTCTAAATATTGATTTATTCCTGCTCACTTCTTGCAGATCCACTCCCTTGGGCCCACACACTATAACGCATCTTCACCTCCAGCTCCCCATGGGATATTCCAGTCACTTTCAGTCCCTCCGCACCTCCACTGTTCCTTCCCTCCCACTATGGCCTTTGGAGTGTAGCCAGTGTAAGTTCGGACTCTACAATTGACTGGAGGCAGCTTCAGTGAAAGGGGGTAGATAATAATTGGCTTATACTGAAAAATAAAAACTGAAAAATCTATGGGTAGCAGGGAAAAAGTGTGTTATGACAAGTATATTTCATTAGACTAATTAGTACACCTTTTAGGCATTTAATCCTTTCCCACTAAAGTGTCCTTACCTTCTGTATCAGGACAATAAACCTCATAGTGGTTTGAGTTATCTGAGTTTTATAGAAATTGAATTCCAACTGTGCAATGGTTGCCAACGCAGTGACAATGCCCAAAGCTTCCTCTCGTTAACTCTCCCATAATTTAACCTTGAGTGAGCTGCATCAGGGGACTCCTGTGCCTCCTTGTGTTAGAGAAGATGTGACCTAATCAGTGTCCAGCCTGAGGGATGGGACGATGGCATGAGCTAGCATTCCAGTAAGGTGACGTGCTGTTGTCACCATGTGGAATCTTAAACTGAACTACTGTGAAACAAAGTATCTCAGGTCACTCCAGCAAAGTCAGATAAAAACTTTTTTTGTGTGTTTTGGGCATGTCCGAACACTTCATTTCAATATAAATTAGTAGGAAACCAAATGTAGACATCTTTCCTAAGAGTATAAAAAATCAGGTTGCTATTTCCTGCCATGAATAATGAAAATTTCAAGTCCTGTAGTTCCAACTTGCAATGAGAACAAATGGTGAAATGTCAAAGTATCCCACTGGATAAAAATATTTTCTTTCTCAGCTGTTCTCTTTGGGAATTGGGTGGAATGACATGTCTCTATACTAATTTTTTACAATATCTGTACGCCCTGAGACTGCTGGAGTAATTTTAAAACAGACCTTTCTATCCAAAAGTAAAATTGGCACGTAGCCTTTTGATTCAGTTAACAGATGGTGTATGGTATTTATGAGAACAGTTGTTAAATGCTTTATAGTGTGACTCACCAACTGATAGCTGCATATTAATGGAAAGTGGACGGTGCTATCACATTTACAAGTGCTGTATTGTTGAGGGGAGCTGGTTGAGCTGGTTTATACAAGCAGTTGCCCTCAGAAGTTCAGCCTAGAATATTTGGATTCTTTCTCAAAGTACTGCTTTTATGGGGTTTAAACCTGCTAACCTTACTGAAAAAATGAAAATCTTTTAAACCAGAACTTAGACCTTAGTTTCTGGGGAAAAAAATGGAGTTCAGTAGCTAATTCTGTTTATTTTTTAGAATTAATTTCTGAGCTGGGTGATACTTCTAGTTACTAACTGAAATTATCTAGGGAGAATTAAAGTGTATTTATGATGCTGGTATCAGTATATGATATATTAGTTGTTACTCAGACCAGCCAGAAGGTATTCTTGCCTTTTCTTGGTATGAGTTATGATGAATCTTACATAGACATTTGTTTTTCCCATTTTCACAGTCTTAAAGAAGTCATTCTAGAGCAACATGATTGGATTGAATTCAATTTAGGTATTGTTTAAAAATCTTTGCTATGATGTTTTTCGATGAAACACTGTCAGTTATTTCAAGAGCTGGAAAAACCACTGAAATCATGCCACACATTTGATGACATTACAAGGACCATAAAACACATCTAAAACACAAGACCATGCAAATTATTGCAAAGACAACTAGCTCTCATTGTTAAAACACTTACTTCATTGCCTTTATCTTGTGTTTGTTTTGGTTGCTTTTTTTTGCCTTTGAATGGTAAAACAGCCTTAATGGAAACACTGCAGCTGAAGTGACATCAGCAGCACCCCTATAGCTTGCTGTAGTTCACGTGAATAAAAATAAGCCCTAATATAACTAGAATAAAATTACAGGTCTCATTCTCTCCAGGCCCTGCATTGCACAGGCAGAGCGGGGCCCAAAGGGAATAGCCCCTGATGGCAAGGGTCAGACAGAAGGTGCAGAGATTAACTTTTTCCCAGGATCTGGAAAGAGCCAAACTCCACCAAGTACCCAAAATACACCAGAAGGAGGGCAGCCCTGAATTGTCATCTGATTCTTCATCGTCTGTGCAGGAATTTCACTTATCTAAAGTTACAGTCTGGGTTTAGGGGCATCCAAGCAAAGGAGGTGGTTGGAAAACAGCAGTCTGGGGCAATGCCAGAGGCTCCCAACAAACCCAGGAGAGTTTTAACATTCCCCTGCTGCTCCCATGAATAATCAAACCTTATTTAAACTGTCTGGGGATTATTTTTTTCTCCTTCAATTTCCACTAAGCCTTAGTAAGTATAGTGAGATTCCAGTGGGATCTTTAGCAGAGTAAAGTACTATTTGTGACACAGGCAACCACACAGCATCTGGTGGCAAAGGTTGGAAAGACACGTGTAGTATTCACGGGATGTTGCAACACGATTCTCTTTACTCAGATGCCTGTTTGCACTTTGGCCGTGGGGTAATGCAGGGGAGATACAGAGACAGAGAGGTTGCTGCAGGTACCAATCTTCTCAGCTGACCACTGACCCAGCAGCCTGCTCCTAAATCACTGCCTGTGACTGGTTTCTCAGGCAAGGCTGAAGCCCCTCCTGGGCCCCACATTTTGGCTGCAGAGACCCCACCTCTCTGGCAATGGTGCAGGTTGGATTCCCAGGTACCTCTCAAGATCTCATCCTGAGGCTGCAACTGTACAACTGTTTGCACACACATTTACCTGCATGTCCAGGTGCCTTCGTGCAAGTCAATGGGTTTATCCAAGACTGAATTATGTGTTTGACAAAAGAGAATGCAAAAGTTTGGAACGTCAGGGTTTCAATAAAGCTCTAGTCATCCAAAAAATGTGACAAATAAAACAAATATGAAGTTTAGAGTTGGTCAGCTCAAATATAAATTTGCCTTAAACTGTCCTTAATATGCCTTTATTTTCATCCAGCTATTGACCTTCTTTAAAGAACAGAGAATTAAACTTCCCACTGCTGTCTTTTAAAAACAAACAAAACCTGCAAACTCTACAGGAAAAAGCAGCAAAAAGCAGCAAAAATAGGGGTTGGAGGAACTGATTAATGAGGAAAAAAACACATACAGCTTGGTGAAGCAGTGGCTCACAGGCAATGTGATAAGTCTACAAATATTTGCAGGCTGTAAATACCGAGGACAGGAATTTAGTATGACACAGTCAGGCATAATCAGGACTAAAGGGAGAGGAAAAAAATACATGCTGGGAGTTGAGGAAAAAGACTTGCCAATGAGATGCAATAGACCTGGGAATTAATAGATGGCACGCATGTCCTGCAGGGAGCCGCGCCGTGTTGGTAAGTAAATAAGATGAGAGAGATGACAGGACTGTTCATCTTAAACTGCTGTGGTAAGGTAACTTGTCAAATCTCAGCCATTAATGCATATACACTTAGCTTTCAAGAGCTGTCTTGGCTGCGTGTTTAACAGAGGCTGGCAGGCTGAGTTTCCCAGGCCCGATGCGAGTTTGGGCCGGCTGTGCCGCCCTGTCCGTGGCTGTGGCCGGTACCGACACACAGAAGGCGGAGGCAGGTCTCAGGTGTGTCAGTGCAGATTTGCAGTCCCGCTTGTCACTGCCGGTGGGTATGAGGCTGGATGGGGCCGAACTGCCTCTTTTAGAGGTTTCACCTTGCGTGGGACCAGAAAAAGGAATAATGAAGCTAGACCCTTTTAAAGCTTGTGGAAAGCCAGTGAGGATGTTGGGGCAACAGGTCTGATCCCCTGGCCATACAGAGGAGGTTTCTGCTTGGGTTCCTCTGCATCGCCCCAGCAAGGTCTCAGACTCAGTGGAAATAACCATTTTAGAAGGCTCAGCATTTTTTCCTTCACCTCTCCCTCCAAAGTGCTGCTGGATGGTGCATCTTCTTCAGCAGCAAAGGGGGGTGAAGGTTTGTCCTGCGGAGTGCACCCACAGGGAGAGCCGGGCAGGCTGACGCAGCTCCAACCCTGTGCCTGGCCCCAGGCGCGGGATCAGGATCGGGATCAGGATCAGGCAGGAAAACCTCTGGCCAGCCTTGCCCCGGCCGCTCCCAGCTCGGAAACCTCTGAACAAAATGTTCCCAGCTGGGAACTGGAAACAAGTTTGATCCTTGTTGCAGATCTGAAAAAGACCTTACACACCCCAAAGACGGTCCCTCTTGCTCCTCCCTGCCCCGCCGGCGGCCGATAAAAGAAATTACTTCCACTACAGCTCTTGGCTCTTACTAACAGAGAGTTATTTCCTGATTGGAGTGCGCTGGCCTCAGCCTCTGGAAATGGGAAATTCCACCCTGAAACCGGCGGGAACTTATTTCACTGACCGAAGTCCCTCCCGTCTCAGTGTCTTTCTGCAGGAATCTTTCCTCTGAGAAACCGGTGGGTTCTGGGGGTGGAAAAAGGAGCTTTGTCGAAGTTTTTAGCCAGCCTGATTATATCCACCATAGGAAAAGCATTGTAAAATGAGCCTCTAGTGACTTACTAATCTACTAAACTGGAATTTAGAAGCAAAATTAATTTAATCAAACCAGCAAGTTATTCACAGAGTAGAGCTAGCATTTTTTATTACAGCCAGTCCACTCTAACCTGCACTCTGTCTGTGAAAGTAAGGCTATTTGATCAAATAAAGCTACTACTCTGAATTAATAAAGCCAGCACTGAGATTATGAGAGGTGCGAGATGGGAAGGCCTTTAGGTCTTGTACTTCAGCTCGAAAAGGCAGGGCTTTCACACTGGTGTGTTTACTGGTTTCCCTTCCCAGCATGTTATGACTCGCAAGTACGCTTCCAGGAGTGAAAACATATCTACAGATGTTAGTTCATCAGCTCACCTATGTACGGTCTGATTTTTTACTTCGTGCACTGTGTTACTGCTGCACTTTCAACCCGCATTAATATACATGCATTTTTCTCACCCCTGGTTCTATGCGAGGGCTGAGCACGCAGCAAGCTGGGAAGCTGTGGGTGTATGTCTCTACATATGGTTTCTAAGCAGTTCGAATGTCATCAGGTTAAGCAGATGCACGAAGAAAATGACCTCTCTGACTGACAGGCGCGGAGCAAAGCAGCGCGCGGGGAGCTCGCAGGGCAGAGCCGGGCAGCTGCGCGTGGCAGGCGGTGGAGGCAGAGGAGGAGCAGGCAGCTCACGGGCAGCCGCCGGCCTTGCGGCGGGGGAGAGGGTGAGCTTTCAGGGAAAGGGAGGAAAACCCAGAAGAGGCTGACCTGCTGGGTCCAGAGCACTGCCAGCCCCCCTGGTACAAGGGGCTGGCAATGCCCAGGGCTTTTCCACAGGCATGGTTTCGCACGGATGAGGTTTGGGAAAAAAAGCCATAAATGGGGTTAGCACAGCAACTAGGAGAAAAAGTGAAGAAGCATTTAATACAATGGTAAATGAGATTATTTTTATTAAAACAGTAAAGAATAAGGCCAGAATGAGCAAGGCACAGTTCTTGGCCTCAGGCTCTGGTTTTGCAGGACCAGTGGCACTGAGGCGGTCTGCGGGAGGCTCAGCCTTTGCTCCTGCAGCCAAGGTCGCGCTCCCCTGCCAGCCCTCCATCTCGCCTCCTGCAGCTGGGCTCGGGGCCGGACAGCCCTGGCTGGGGCACCCCCAGCCCTGTGTTTCGCTGACACCCGCATTCGTCTGGCACCTGGGTCCCACAGAGCATATGCTGCCCGTGACCGGCGAGCGGCTTTCCACATGTGCTCCCAAGGTCT
This sequence comes from Theristicus caerulescens, assembly GCA_020745775.1. Taxonomy (NCBI): domain Eukaryota; kingdom Metazoa; phylum Chordata; class Aves; order Pelecaniformes; family Threskiornithidae; genus Theristicus; species Theristicus caerulescens. The sequence continues at coordinate 107,612,889 of CM036559.1, forward strand.
CCCGATTGGTGTGCTCCGCAGAAGGGGCCGGTCCTTGAAGTCAGCTCCTGTGCCTATGACAGATGATATTTTTATGCAAGAAAACAAAACCAGGATATCTGATGGACTGCATTATCTTTCCAGACAGCTTGGAGCTACAGCTGCAAAGTAAGAAGTTTTATGCTTAGACTTCAAAACTGTGAGTGGAATTTAAACATCAATTTTAAACGCCTACTTTTTTTTTTTTTACCTTTTTTTTGGGTGTATGTGCAACTTTGCATGAAGTATATATATCTGCATAATAACTTTTCATTATCAAGCAAGCTGTTGTGAATTCTCATAAGATGAAATAATTATTGCTTTGAAAAACTTCACGAAGTGTTAGCTGCATTTACGGCTGGACTAATAAATATGTACTGAGGAGGAGGAGGATGCTCTTTTCAGTGAATGCAATTAGTCTAGCTGGAAATGGTTTCAAATTATCTTTTCCACTGGAAAATGTGTTTGAGCAGGACTAGTTGTGCTGAGGGAGAATCTCCTGGGAGTTATCAGCAAATGTCAGACTGGTCTGTGTGTCTTTGTCAAGGATGTCATTTGATGTTTGCTTGTGTATGGAGAGGGATTAGGTTAAAACCTGCTGTTACCATTATGTGGCACTGCACTCGCTAGATGAAAAATCTGTTGGTACCAGGTGTTAGCAAGCTGGCCAATTAATGATGATTGCAGGAAATTAGTTTAAAGAGAATATTGTCCACTATGATGCAGATTTATGGAAATAATTTTAACAGATATGTAGCACTTACTAGTGCACAGGAGGATCATTCTTGTAGCTGAGACATTAATAACCTGCTCTTTCTTGCACGTATTTGAATAGGAATAATGAAATGCTTTTCTGTGGGAGAGCTCTAGGGACTGATACCCAGGTCAGGAGTCCAAACCTGAGCAGGCAGTTTGCGACTTCCAGGCTTGTGATATTTTCACTTTCCTATATGAACTATCCAGGATGGTCTAGGTTGACCTCTGTCATCCTAGAACGTTATTTTATATACAATCTTGAGTGAGAAGAGCTATATGTTGGAACTTTTCTTGATTCACTTAGATGTTAGTAAAAGCTGAGAGGCATCCTTTAAAAAAAAAAAAAGTTGTTTCAAGTCCTGTCTGGATTGTTCCAAATCTCTCTCTAGCTACCCAAAACAATCCAACACCCTTCCCAATGTAACATTTATTTTCATTAGAAAGCAAGCAACTTCATGCTTCTGTGCCTTGGCAAGTGCATTGCATCAGTTTATATACCTATATTCTGGTGGACCCAGGTGAAATCTAAAGGTGCTATGAAAAGAATAATCAATTGCGTGTTATTGCTAACTAGGTATGGCAGAAATCCCATCCCTGGTGGATCTACCACCACTCATTCTCCATCTGGGCACCTCCAGATCACGCAGCAACACAAACAGCATCCAGATGAGGTGTGGGCATACAAGTGCATTTCTGCTGAATTAGTCAGAGCACATAACGTGGGATGTATACCGACTTTGTACGACTGGTGATGAGGCAATTCAGTCCATTGCCTGGTACAAAGTAAATGTCAATATTTCTTTAACAAATGAACTTCTAGAGTAAATTTATACCATTTTGCTACTCTTACATCATTGGTTGCAGAGTTTTTGGTACAGCACTGCGATCTCTAAAGTCAGATTTACAGTATCATCAAGCCATGGCCTGAGTGAATCGAACTTATTGGAAATAATACAGTGATGATAAATTTCCCTTACTTTCACTCCTTTCCTCTATCTTTTGTTGGTTACTAGAGCAGGGACACCCCAGATGTGTCCAGTAGAGCAAAACACAATGTTTTTCCCAAAGGTGAGTTGGCACTGACAGAAAAATGCTCCCGCAGAGAAAATCATGAAACTCAACATATTTCAGCCAGAGAGGCCATCTTAACTGAAGTGGAGGAAATCCTAAATGGAAGATGTCTTAACCCAAACTGCTAATAAATGTATAATGAATTAGTGTTCTGTGTTGAACAAACGGCAGTATTTTTATTTCAACAATGTTAAAATCAAACCTGTATCAATGAATTTTCTTTCTATTTTCTCAAATAGCAAATGAGGATAAAAAAAATAAAGATCTAGGCACATACAGTAATGCTTTTCAGTGGCCTGTCTTTTAAATGCTGATAAAGTCCTTAAACTAAAGGGCCTCTATAATCCTTATAATGTAAAATGTTTCCCCTTCACATGACATAGTCTGGTTCTTCTTGTTCCCTTAACTTGGCAGTCTTTTCTCTAGTAGCTATTGCTACCCAGATAGAACGGGCCAGATTCTCAGCTAGGCAAGCGTGAATAAAGAATAACTTCATTGAAGTCAATGACATGACCCTGGATTTGTTCCAGCATGACCAGAGTTGGAATGTGACTCCATACATGCAGCTGGCATCCCTGCCAGGCTGGGCAAGGAGGTAAACGAAGAGCTACTGCAGTTGTAGTAGCTACAGCAGAAGGATGGTTGTCCTGCCAGCTTCCAGCTGTGCTTTCACCTGAAGCTTCTTCCAAAAGAAAAGATTAAACAGCACAATCTCACTTCTATTCCGCCAACATTACTTCAGTTATGTCTCCAAACGATGCACAGTTTTGCAGAAAGGTGCTAAATCCAACTACTTGCTGTCATACTTTGTCTAACCCTTTCACAGATAATCTCAAACAAGAAAGTGCATGGCTTACTCTATTTTCTTTCCTCCTGCTCAGAAAGATTTTGGGTTTTTCTTGATATTTTTAGGTTTATGCTGTTCTTTACTGGTGATGTTGTTTTAGGAAGCTTGGCTTCTTGCTGTGAAAATGCTGCTCTCTGTGATACTCTGGAGCCTCCTGGAAGCTGCTTCCCCATTCCTAGAGAAAGTTCTGTTTCCGCCTCTGTTTTGTGATGATAACCACACTGTTCCCATGGCCGCCTACCCAGCAAAATAACTCCCAGGTCTTTGTCGTGGAGAGACTAATGGGATTATTTTGTACTATAGGTGGGGCTTCCTTACAACCGCTTTGATTTCCCTGTTCTACATGCTAGGATAGTCCAGAGCTGCTGCTCTAAAGAGAGGAGAGGTTTTGTGTGGCTATCTGCAGACTCTGTCCTATCTCCTGAAATTCATCCCAAAGGCATAAGTTGGCCATATTTCAGATGGGACAGCCAACTCATGCTGCTATTGCTGGTCAGAAATGGCTGCTTTATACCTCTCTTGCTGCAGCTAAAGAACTGAATTCTGTGATATTTTTACCAATAGCAATTCATCTCTGCTAGTTGGAAATGCCAAAGCTACAAAAGGATCTTAATGGGAGGACTCCACATAGGGTCTGGGGTGAGGCTGGTTTCCTGGTTACTCTGAATGGGTGACAAAAACATAGCATGTTCAAATTTTAAGGAGTTCGTTACAAGTGCTACCTGCTGTGTGGATTTCCAGGGACACTAAGTCTCTAAACATGCAGTATCACCAAGAAAAAAACACCAACAAAGCCAACAGGCAGAGGGGTGCCTTTTCTTCTTTGGTGCTTCACAAGTTCCTAGAATGAAGTGTGCTCATATCTACCACTGAAGTGGGGATTAGATGAAGCTAAGGCTCAGCTGAACTGTAGCTAAAATAGTTTCTTTTGAAGTACTTTTTATCATTACTCAGATATTTTTATGCTATGTGGGCATGTTCTCAACAACAGCACTCTATTAGGCCAAAATAACTTACTAAAATCTGTGTGTATGGGCACAAGGTTTACCTGTAACACAAAATATTCATATGATGTATGCAGCCTAATTACAAAACTTTTATAAAGACTTATAATATTTTATCAAAACTTGAAAGTTTTATAAAATCTTGCCTATTATAAGCATTTAGCATTCTGTTGCATCTGGTGCTGATGACAAGAATGTATCACAGGCTGTTATTTTTTAATAAGTAGCTCCACTAGGAAACTAGAAAAATGTGCCTGATATTTTTATTTTTAAAACAAATATTCTGCTTCCACATATGCATTTGTGAGATGGGAATATTTGTCGTGCAGTTAGTCAATAAGAGTTATGAAAGGGATCAAGCAGAAGAAGAGAAGCAGTGGCTTAGCGCAAACAAAAGAGTCCGCAAATTCAAGGAGGTTTGTGGACCTAAGAGATAGAGAGTGGCTGCAACACTGCTAATATCACTGTTTTTTCAGGCCTGAGAAGTATCACACTAGAATCTCATAAAATCTTTGTGAAATTGGGGCCTTTGAGTCACCTGAGAGAAGCTGTCCAGAAGCAATATGTGAAAGGAAGGGAGTTACAGGGCAAAGGAAAGCACTGAAAAAACAGACTCATGCTAATACTACACAAATGCTTCTTGAAGCTGAAGATGAGAAAGCATGAAAGCTGGCAAGGGGAAAGATGAGGGTATGAGTAAGAGTCATGTACCTCTGATGTTTTTTACCCTTTGTGCTATGTGTTTTGTGCCGTAGGGTGAATGAATAATACTCTGTTTTGAAGACAAATTAAGTTACCTTAATTAATGCATAATACATTGTTTTGAAGACAAATTAAATTACCTTAATTAAATTGCTGGTTGTGGGTTCTCAGAAAAAAGGTGTATCCATGTGTAGAAGGTAGGTGCATCATTTGGGTTCACACACTTGTAAGGGGGATGTGCAGGGCAGGAGGGAGGTGCACTGCTGAGCAACCCAGACCACGAGCTCTCCAGCTCTATCCAGAAAAACTAGAGGGATCCCAAACACAGCAGATCCCAAAACCTTTACAACCACAACTGGATTTTTTCAACATTTAAACCCCAGCTGTTTCAGTGCCACTGCATTATGTCCTGAAATTACAGCAGTGTGAATGGCATATCTGGCCATCACAAAAAACCCTACATTTTTCAACAGTTTACATAGCATACAGAACCAGCAACTGGTATGGTTTAAGTTATGTCTGTCCTTCTATGAATAAAGGGCTAAGAGCCCCTTCCCTATGGCATATTATGACACAAATGGAGGACTTAAGTATATTTTAAACAGGGGGCATTCAAAGACCTAAGTTTTGAACAAACCAGTAGGACTGAATCTAATATTTTGGAGTGAAAAGAGAAAGAAAAGAAAAGAAAAGAAAAGAAAAGAAAAGAAAAGAAAAGAAAAGAAAAGAAAAGAAAAGAAAAGAAAAGAAAAGAAAAGAAAAGAAAAGAAAAGAAAAGAAAAGAAAAGAAAAGAAAAGAAAGGAAAGGAAAGGAAAGGAAAGGAAAGGAAAGGAAAGGAAAGGAAAGGAAAGGAAAGGAAAGGAAAGGAAAGGAAAGGAAAGGAAAGGAAAGGAAAGGAAAGGAAAGGAAAGGAAAGGAAAGGAAAGGAAAGGAAAGGAAAGGAAAGGAAAGGAAAGGAAAGAGAGAAGAGAAGAGAAGAGAAGAGAAGAGAAGAGAAGAGAAGAGAAGAGAAGAGAAGAGAGAAGAAAAGAGAAGAGAAGAGAAGAGAAGAGAAGAGAAGAGAAGAAAAGAAAAGAAAAGAAAAGAAAAGAAAAGAAAAGAAAAGAAAAGAAAAGAAAAGAAAAGAAGAGAGAAGAAAGAGAGAAGAAAAGAAAGAGAGAAGAAAAGAGAAAAAGAAAAGAGAAAAGAAGAAAGACTGAAAATTATTTTGGATATTGTCTGTCATCATCTCAAGCTGAAACTTTAAAAATTCCAATCCATATCTTTATACCTTGATATATATCTTTACACCTTTATATCTTTACACTTACCTTCATGTCTTCATACGCATCTTTATTAACCAGCAGAATTTAGGCCCACCTAATTCTAATTCTTGGAAACAAATGTGTATTTACGTTTAGAATTCTAGCCTTGACGTTAACAAAGGAAATGCATCTCAAAAGAAAATCCAGGCAACTGAAATGGAAAATCATTAAAGGCAACATAAACATTCATGATTTTTAAGCATTTTGTGAAGTTTTTAATGGGTGGCTGGAGCAGAGTCCAGTTTTGGGTTGAGCAGCATTGCAAATGCACTAAACCTAATGGGAACAGAAATAACATATAATTAAGGTGCCCTCAAACACTTTGTAAACCCTTCAGAGAACTCCCTCCTGTGTAATTTCTGCCTTTGAAACATTCTGCACCAAAGCACAGCAACAGCAACTGCAGGCAGCTCAGGCTGGGGAGGAAAGATAAGGATACTCTGCCCCTTGTTGTATCAAGAGAGCAATATCAGGAAGGAGGACTGTGATTATATTTGCTGGAATTTGGTGGGAGTTAAAATTTAAAACATTGCAAAACGCCATGAGAGTTGTGATGCCTATGTAGGATTGGGATATCAGCATCAGCATAGTCTGACATGCCTGAACACAAGTGTCAGTGTTGAGGATGCCTGCGCTGTTGGTATTTCATTATTTTAATTGCAATAATACCTAGAGGTTAAGCCCCGCTGTGCCAGCTGCACATAGTCCATGGCAGTACACCTACATGGTGTGTCTGCACTCCACAGGTTCTGCTCTACTCTCAAAAAAATACCCATGACCTCAACTTTGAGGTGGTTTAAGCAACCTTGCCTGGCTGCAGGGCAGAGGTAGGTTATAACCCTGCCCACTCTTGGTGCTAAATCTGAGGCCTTGCTTGAACACTGCATTTTCCAAAGGCCTTTCCACTGTTTCCCTGGAGGGAAGAGAAAATTTTACTCTCTCAGTTGGGAATATGTGGGTGTGAATCCCTGCAGGCTGGGGAGTGACAGAAACGCGTCCTGCCATGTCCACAGCAAGTGCCCTCACCCCTGAGCGCATTGCACAGGCTGCAGGAGGCACAGCTGCTGCTCCCTCCCATGCTACCCCTGATTTTAGCAGGAGGGATCCCAGAGGATGCTCCGGCACTCCTTCCTGAAGCAGCTTCTCAGGCACAGTGGAAGAGCGCTGCGTTGGCCCTCGGGCACCATTGCACTCGGTTACTCCATCACTCCTCCAAGGAACTCAGGCACCAAACTTCAACACCTTAAATTATGCTGCTAGGATCAGGAGCTGTGATGCCTCAGGTGGGTATCCAAGTCAGGCATGCTAAAACTCACCCAGAATTTCCAAGCAAGTAAGTAAAAATAACATTCCACCTCATGGTTTTGGCTCTTGCTAGCTCCATCCAAACATGGATTAAACAAACATACAGATGTTAGCAGAAGGGGATGCCAAAGGGTAGGATGTTTTATATAGATGATTGGCACGCACAGCTCACCTGTAGTGAGGAGCAGTGATTTCAGATGCTGCCAGCTTGGCTGCCCAGTACTGAAGCAGAGAGGAGCGTGCCTCTTCCAGGTCCCCAATGCGATTTTCTGCAACATTGAAGTTGGCAGTCTGTAAGTGATATGGCTAATCTTCATTGCTGCTCTTCATTGGGGTACAAAGACCTTGGGGTGTATGCACTGTCCCTCTCTTACATTTTGAAGTTGACTTCCATTTACTTTTTCCCCCAAACCTTAAATTGCCAAATGCTTCTGAGAAACATCTCCATGGAATTGAGATGCTGTTCCATACCCTTTGCAAATGTAAATTAACTAATCTTGCAGGAGTAATTTACAGAAAAGTAATTTCCCTTTATCATGACAAAAAGTATTGCAGTATGAGAGTAATGACTACAATTTAAGCAGCTATGAATTGTGCATTAGGGAGCTCTAGGCCTGAATATTGCTCACAATGAAATTTAAATTGCATTTTTTCTGCATCTAGCTGTTTATAAATAACACTGCAGTTACAACCACAATAGTCATTTTTGTCACCGATTTCTTATTGTCACCGACAGTAGAAATAAAAGATCTAGCTAGCTGATGGTCAGTGCAGTAAATAGAGGTTAAAATACTCTCTATTACACTCAAACTTCACTAGAAATGGGAGCAAACTGAAGCCTTACATCCAACCACAGCATGAAGTGTAAGTGCCTTGAAAACCTAGGGAAACATTTAGCAGCTAGGATCTCTTTCAGTGGCTGGTAATAATAATAAAATTTAAAAAAAAGGATACAAGGCTCCTTGAATGCTGTCATATAAATTGAGATTTTGATACAAATTTCTGGCTTGGACCTAATTCTCACCCTACCTGGCAACCATAATTAGGTGCAGAAGAATAAGTAGTTTAATATGTATTGTAGCAGCCTCCAAAACCTGCTGGATCCTGCACACTCAAGTACTTTGCACAGGTGTGCTGTAAGCTCTACAGCTTTCAGTCATTTGTAATGCACTCCATGCTTGCATCCATCATGCAACGTCTGACTGTGCAGGCATCCCATGCGCGTGCTGCTGAAATCCTTTACTTGCAGTTAGCTTGTGAGACTGATCTTCCTGTGAATAAGGGACAACTAAGGGACAGTCCTGCTCGTGGTTTTGATATGGCTGTTTTTACAGCTCATCAGCCTGACAGCACCAGCAAGCCTCTCTGGACCATGGCAGATCTTCCTGGACGGTTGGAGCTCAGGGTCTGCCACCCATTCTTTATGTTTGCTTTACTATGTGTGGACATGAAATGTGCGAGGGCATTTCTTAACAACATCAGAGCAGGTTAAGCTGCCCACGCAGCTGTAGTCACAGCCATCTCCACACTGCGTTTTATAGGTGGGGTGAGCATGAGCTGTCCTTTACCCCACGGATGGCGATGCTGGAGCTGCAGGTGGTAGAGGCAGCCACATCTGCAGCAGGAGCGTGCTGGTCTTCAGCAGGCTTCCTCCAGCCCGGGTGCCATACACATGTACCCAGCAGCTCCCAGCTTCTTGCAAATGCTTTGTCTGAGAAACGCGGGGCTGCCCAAATGGTAGGAGAGGAATGCAATAACATGTTTTCTTTGTATATATTGAAAATATCTTTTATTGCTCTACAGTTGAGCCATTGCCCTATAATTTCTCACTGTTTTTACAATAGGAATGAGTCCTCAAGAGAGGGTTTTGAAGAGGAAAAAGAGTGTGTTGAGGCAAGGGGTCAGGTTGGTAAAGCAGACATAGGAGATGACATCAAGAAATGCAAAGCAAAGCAGACATGGGCATTGCTGTATGGTGTGTGTTGGCTCAACTAAATGGAAAGGAGCATCTATTACATTTTTATAAACCAGGCAAAAATAATAATAGGTAGAGATAAACTGGCTTCAGTGTAAATACAAGCTCGGCTGCATGCTCCTCTATGATAATGGGATAATTTACTGATGTAAAGAACTTTTTTTCTGCAGTCTGTGAATGAGCTAACATAGCTGTATATGCAAGAAATTAAAAAATACCTTGGTTTTCTAATGGCCCTCACAGGGAAGGGGTAAAAGATCTAAAAGTTCAGCAGAAAAAAAGACAGGCTGAAATAGCAATGAAGAGGCAAATGAATAATTTTGTGCATGCAGGACTCTTCTGTAGTTTGGTTTTTTTTTTCTTTTTAAAGCATCCCTAACACTGTTTTCTGTTCCTCTGACCCTTTCTTACCAATCTGCAACTTTAGAGAGGTACAGACATCCCAACTGTCTAACGCCTGTGAAGGAGCAAAAGAAATAAACAACCTAAAGATGCAGATCCCTATGCTGCCAAAAAAGCATGAGATCATGATTAATGGAAGAAATAGTTTCATGTGACAGCTGGTGAGAATTTACCTTGAAAAAAGAAATATTCAATCTGAAAACAAACACCTTGAAACTGGTTGTAATTGAAAGCCACTACAGTACAGCAAATTGGAAACCTTTTAATAGTGGCTAAAATATTTTCTCCTTAACTGAGACCAGCATATTAGCTTCAGTCTGGGCATAAATATTTTGGGTCAAGAATTTTTTGATAGAAATCTATAATTACCTTTGCAATATTGCTGGTATCCATCTACTTAGCAAAGACTATGACTTTATTAGCTATTTAATCATCTGAAATACTCTATTACCAAATGCTCAGGGAGAACAATGTGTCTGTCAGATTCTGCAGCTGTTGGGTTGTGTGTTTAATAACCTGTTATATTTCAGACCCTGTAGAAATTAGTCACTGAAACTTTTCTTCCTTTAATCAATCCCCAGATTAAAGATATGGCCAAACTAAATCTTTCTTTGAAGCTAGCTTCACAGAGTTTTCATCCTTACCTAAGATTTAGATTACCTCAAAGTCTCCATCAGCAATCTGTGTTCCTCCAAAATGTTTAAAACGTTGTACTGTTAGGGTTATGACCTTTTGTGTGCAGCACCTGATGGGGACTCTGCCCCGACCTCAGCGGGAGCAGGGATGGGGAACGCCTGGAGCTGTGCCTCCGAGTGCTCTGCAGAGCCATGGCACCCGTGCGTGATCTGGCCAGCAATCCTATCTGATGATGAACCTCCAAACTGCCAAGAAAACAATGGGAATAAGGCCACACCTGTCAGTGGGGATGTAGCTCTGATGTAAATGGGAGTGACTGACTCCCAGTCCCTTTCCCCTTTTCTCCATGAGGTTGCCTGCTGGAGGCAGCCTCAGGCAACGTGACTGTGAGCCAGGGGAATATTATCCTCCATGCTCTGACCAGCTCCATGTCTTTCCTCCAGGAGACACTAAGGGGACAGAACTGCAACAGGAAAGTCTGCAGAAGTTTGGCAGCACTTAGAAAGTATGCAAAAATGTTAGAGACCGTGTGCCTGATTCTCCTGGTAGAGCTGCACCCATAAGTAAATCCCACATCTCTCCTTTTCTGCACGCGAGGTGTCTCTGGCCAAGTGAGTCAAGGAGGCTAGCCTTTTCTAACTATGTTATTTGGTTAACAGCTCTAGGGCTGAGTCAGTGTCAACAGCTTGTAGAGCCAAGACAGCCAAGAAAAGTCGCCTGAGGAGCCCAAGCCCTGTAGGCCCACGCAGTAAGGGAACAGCAACACTGGGATTCAGAACAGGGCGGGTAACTACTGCTAGTCTTCATCTAAAAGAGTGAATTATACAGCTGAGGAATTAAATAACCTAGTATCTAGTTTGTTCCTCTGCCACTGCCATTGTCTCCATTGCATTCTTTTGCCATGAGTTCAGCCTGTATCATCTCCCCCTGTTGTTGATCCCAGATTAAGCTAGCTGAAAGGGACAGAGTACAAGAGAAAATGCTGGTTTTCACAGATTGCAAAGCAAGATGGCTTAGCAGGTTTCCCAAGCATTCGGACTCCAGGGACTCCAGGGCTTACGGCTGGTGGGGGAAAGTTCTGCAGCTGCCTGGAGGTGGGAAAACAAAACGGTGGTTTTATTTTACGTTGTTAATGAGAGATCAGGGTGGGTCTCTACAGCTGGAAAGACAAAGGGCAAATGGAGGTCAGGGCTATTACACAGATCCAACAGATGTCTCCTAGCCTTCCTGAAGATCATAGAATCATAGAATCATAGAATCATTAAGGTTGGAAAAGACCCTTAAGATCATCGAGTCCAACCGTTAACCTATCACTGCCAAGTCCACCACTAAACCATGTACTCAAGCACCATGTCTACCTGTCTTTTAAATACCTCCAGAGATGGAGACTCAACCACTTCCCTGGGCAGCCTGTTCCAGTGCCTGACTACCCTTTTGGTGAAGAAGTTTTTCCTAATATCCAACCTAAACTTTCCCTGGCACAGCTTGAGGTCATTTCCTCTCATCCTATCCCTTGAGATGATGGTAACGAGAGCAAATAGTCCCTAGCCCTACCTTTCGTGAAGACTTTCTATGTTAGGAGGACTTTTCTTCATGGTACAGTGATGGCACTGACAGTCAGACGGCTTCACAACCCCACCTTGATCCACACTACCTGCACTGAGGGCTGGGGAGATGAGATGGCAACAAAAAACAACAGATAGAAGAAGTAGAAGGTAGAAAGCAGAAGTAGAAACAAAAGTCCACATTCATCTAACCACTGTCAGATGAACATGAGCTACAGGGCACCACAACAGAAGTAGGTTTCAAGGAGAGGTTTTGAAGATGAATTTAGTAAGTTAGCTATATTAAAAATTGAAAGTTAACTATATTTAAAGTTTTTAACTATATTAAAAACTATGTTTAAAGTTTACTAGGTTAACTTTACATGTGAGTGGAAGGAAAGCAAGAGAGGCAGATGATAGACTGGAAGTTGAATCCACTGCTATTAGCTGGGCAAAGTGAGGAATAGTCAGTCTTATAAAATGTAAGATTTTGTAGAAAAGATGAGCTCAAAGGGAAGGACCTTACAGGGAGGACCACAAATCAGTGTCTGTGGAGAGGATGAGAGAGGATGACAAGTTGATCTGCTGAAACCAGGATGCAAAGAGCTTTGTTTTGTATGGATTTAAATGAGGTAGTTCAGAGTCTGAATATTGCAATGAGGACAGGATGCTGGCCTAACATTACCAGTATCTGGCCTCTATAAAGCAAGATACAAGCATAGCCAGCCTAGAGATAGGGTCCTTTCGGTGATGCCCTGTGGAGGGAGGACCCTTTTGGTGATGCCTTGTGGGCTGTTGCATTGCCATGGCAGCAGTAAAATGGACAGGAATGTCCAAGCAACATTTTAGTGACATTGCATCTAACGTTAAGCATGTCAGTAGTCCACTTACATCATACAGCAGGGCAGTCCAAATTATTTGAATTACTTTCTTTAGGAAGACTGAGGTGCCTTTTGCCTTCAGGCCGTGTCCAGCCTTCCCAAGTCTGGTTCCTGCACATTCTTAAAACTTCTGCTTTCTGTCCGACCTTCCAGTTGCTTGAACATTTTTTGTCCTTTTCTTCCTCTGGATCTTTTTCTATGCTGGCTTTTCTCTCTTGGTGCCTAATGCATGTGTTATCATATCGACTATGGCATATTCTCTGAATTATTTCTTCTTTAAAGCACTTTACTACTGGGTAGCTCTCCAGGGAAAACTGCCTCTTGCACTGTTGTCTGTTTCATTTATCCCAAAGCACATGCTCACCCAGGTTCAAGCATATCTATCTGTTTCACATCTCTTTTATTTGATGTCACTTCTCAGCCCTTCCCACTTTTCTCCTTCCTGCTCCATTGTTTTAATTCTCTGTGTTCATCTGATTTACGCTGTCAGCTCTGCCAAAGCTATTTGGCCCAATGCTCATCCTAATTATGGAGATTTACTCCACAAAGACGGAGTAAGAGGAGTTATTCTGGTATTGCTGATACACCAGGATCTGAATCTGGGACTGATTTATTTCTTTCAGCCACATGCATGATTTTGGCAATATAATTGGATAATAACCTGCTTTCCTTTAGAGTACTCAATACCAAATTTAAAATTTTTAGAAGATGAATTCTGAAAAAAAACTTCTTCTTGTAATTGTCTGTGTAACAAACAATGTCATCTGGCAAGCAGGAGTCGCTAAAGAAGCTTCCAGTCATAATTGGGAATAAGACGGTATTCCCTGTTGTGTAAGCCATCAAACCAACATGACAGACAGGCTAACCTTCAGCAGCCTACAGCAGGGAAGACTTTAAAAACTAAATTTATTTTGAAACATTTAAAAATATTTTGAAATTTCAAATCTCAGGAATAAGGAGGAGACTGGTCATTGTTACCCAGAAGATGCGAAGCTACAGAGAGGAACAGTGTAAATCCTTCAGTTCATCAAGAACAAAATATTTTTCCATTAAATATAGCTTGAACCTTCCGTGGTGCTTCTTTTTCATCTCATATTCAGCTCACTGAAGCTACATTTTCTTAAAGCATCACACTTTGGCTGAAGGCACAGCATGGCTTCTTGCCAGATATAATGATTTAAAGGTATTTGTATGCTTACTTGACTTGCTTTGAATGGACATAACTGCTGGGTTTTGTACCGTCAGCTCCTTACATTCCTGCAGTGAACTCTTTCCTGTTACGCTCCGGGTCTCCCAAGCTCCTTGCCTCTACAGGTTAGGGGACACTGAAAAAATGTGTAACCCTAGAGTGTGATGACAGCTTCTGCAAAACATGTTGTCGACTGGTGCCAATTTGAGCAACGATGGATCCGTTGGGGATTTTAGCCATGTGCCCAGAGGCCGCCCGGGAACGCCTGCTGGGGAAGCGGTTCCCCAGCCAGCGATGCCTTGTGTACATCTGAGCTGACTCACAGGCAGGAGGGAGAGTCTCCAGAGCTGCTGAAATCCTCTGCATGAGATATCCACAAAGTTTTCTTCCATGGGACAGAGGGGAAACAGAGAAGAGATATAAATAAGGGTCTGTAGACCTCCATAAGTAATAAAAGGACAAAGAAATGCTTTTGCTGAAGCTTGGTTGCCTGCTTGGTGCCCTCAGTGCAGCTTGAGGGACAGTCCAGCACAAAAGCCGTGCATGGGAAGCACCTGCCAACTGTACGTGCATGTTTTCTTGCACGCTGCACCCTGGTGACCGCCATTGCCTTCTGCTGTGATATATGGCTCAGTCCTTTTCCCGGCCACATCGCTGCTGTCAGGAGGTGGCATCAATAAAGGAAATCAGCTGTGAACTGACACGGGTATAACGCTGACAGATATTAAAAATATTTCAAAGCCATTCAGCATCTCCTCCTTTCTGAGTGGATTCACTTCTTCTGGCCCTTCATGGTCTCCCTGACCTTACCATGTGTCTGTGAGCTGCTGACACTTCAGCCATGAGTTATGACAGAAGTTATGGATCTGTGCAGTCCTGTTTTATTATGATGATTTATTGTTTGTATTACAGTCATGCCTAGAGGCCTCAAGCAAGATCAGGGCCTCATTGTGCTAGTCACTGTATAAACATGTATTAGAAGATGGTCCTGCTCTGAAAAGATCACAAACAAAAGGTGGGAGGAGGAACAGAAACCCAGAGATGTGAAATGCATTCCTCAAGGCAACCCAAGGATAAGTACCAAGGCAGGGAGCAGCAGCGCTTGCGTCCCTTGGCTCCTGCCTGCCCGTGTCCACACTGGGCTCTGCCGTCTGCTGCTCCACGTCCTCCTCACCAGGGGCTGTGCAGGAGGTGGCACGTTCTTGTTTTGTCATACCTCTGCCCATGGCCTGAAATCAGGCACAGCATGCCAGGAGGCACATCTCTGCCTCCTCCACGCAGGTGCTGCAGGTGCACTGGTGCCCATGCAGACCACCGCTTCTGCTGTGCTTCCAAATTTATTTTCTTTCCATTGTTTTTTCACCATTGACCTGACAGTCACTGCTACCAGCAGAGTTGTTGGTTATCATCTCCAAACTGAGACCAGATGGCTTCATGCCTTTTCAGAGCAAAATAAAACAAGTAACTTACTTACTTAAAACAATTGCTATATTAGATATAGATGCAAGATATCTTTGGTGCAACAGCAAGACCAACAATGTACTAAACTGAAAGCACAGAGACATACTATGGGACAGCTGCATCCTACCTCCACTTATGGGGCTTGGATCTCACTTCTGGCTATGCCTAAACACTACCCTTGTTTTGCCTTTGCAGCAGTTAGGGGATAATTGGAGTGCGATGTTTTTCCTCCTTTTGTAATTGTTATTGTGCTTGGCATTATGAGCAGAGCTGTTCTCTACATATAAAAATGCAGTTTCCAGAGCTTAACCTGAAAGCTGGGTGTGTGGACTAGCATCAGTCCTGTGTTAATATGAATTATACATTGAATATTGCTTTGAAAACATTGTGAGCTAACTCTCCTGAAGTGTGAAACTCTATATAGGAAAGAAAAATGAGATGCAGACTTGGCCCAAAGATTTTCAAAGAGGAAAAAGCCAGACTGCACTTAGGAAATTTCTTGGTTATGCCCTTTAGAAAATCAGGGAAATAAAAATACTGAGAGCTGCTCTGCCTCTCACTGCTGATAGGACTACCAGTACAGCAGTCAAGAGTAGGCAGACATGCTGAGATGATATGAGGGTGACAGGTAGGTAGTAAATTGCGGGGCCCTAGTGGGGGCTGTAAGGGCTTACAGGAGACTCTCCAATGCTGGCTAGATTCCAAGGCCTGCTAGAAGAAGCAGAAGATGCTGCTCCCAAAGAACCTGGAAAGTGTGAGCTGCATCTGAGGGCAATGGAAATGTTGGCAGGCTGGCAAGACCACTGTCTTGCCCCCACGCAGCAGGGCAAGCTGCCCTTCAGCGAGCTTCTGTAATGAGGAAGGCACCAGAGTGGCACAACTTTTATCTCCAGGCAAATATTCAGGCTTCATCTTGCAATATCTGAGCTGTCTTTTGGTGCTTTCATGACAGAAAGGGCTTACTCCAGCTAAAGCAAATATATCCTCCATTAGCTTAATATTAACACCACAACTGTGGCAGGTGGAGCCAGGCAGACATTTTCCAGACTTCCCAGCCCCACCTGCATCTTTCCCAGGCATGCTCTACCAGTTGCTGTGTGTGTTTGTCTGACTCCTCTCTTCATAACACAGTTCAGCCGATGCTCATTATATCTGCATGATGCTGTTACCATATAATGCCATGAGGAGTGGAGATTCTCCCCACAAATGTGTTTAAAAGATTTTATACCACTTCATTCTTTTACATGGATGCAAATAAAGTCATAGTAAGCTATGTCTGCATCAAGTCCATTCTCCTGGCAAAGCGGTCCACCAGTGCCTGGTTCCTCATCCCCAGTAGGAGCTTTGCTGCTGTTTGATTCAGAATTTTCCATGAATTCCCTGTTACCACCCATCAGCCCATGAGTTTGAAATTTTCTGCCATTGCCTGAGTAAAGTAGTGGTTGTTGTTTTCTCCAGCTTCTTGAAAGAGGGCTGGTTCCTGAACTGACATTTATTACCAGCACAAGCCTTTTTTTGATAGTGAAAAACCAGTCACTGGGTGTTTTCCACATTGTGTTGTCTACTTAACATCCCCATCCTTCTTTTTTATGTCTTTTTTTCATCCCTTCTGTAAAACAGATGCAAGGGGTGGTGCTGGCCGCCTTCGCAGTCAGTCAAACCACCGCCCCATGCCTCAGTGCAGATGTCACACATGCTATGTACTACTTTATGCACTGATGGAGAAGCAGCCTCAGCCCAAAATGAACTGTCAAACAAGTCTACTCTCACCAAACAGACATTTTTATGCCTTGTGTATGTGAGCCAGCTATTGACAATGCCAGCACTTCAAGCTGGTTTTCCTTTCCTTTTGTCGTCAGAGATGTGAGGGTGATCTAAGCTTCTTCAAGTGTGAGATGCAGAGCAAGTAGGACACACAATTTTATTGCACCAGGCTTTGCTACTTCCACTTCTTAGGGAGAAAATCCATTTCTGACGTGGCACATGATCTGTAAAAGAGCTTAGCAGCAGGTCCCTTTGGGAAACCTGGCAGAGCTGAGCTGCCTGTGGGGGTCCTCTTGACTGCCTGAAGCTCAGACACCCAGTCTGCCATGAGGCCTCCCTCCTGGTCAGGGCACGGGCTGATCCCTTCTTTGAAAGCACACAGTAAATACAACACCAGCAACAGCATGAAGAGGTTTGGGGATCAAATCAGCATCATTGACCCTTGTGGAGACATACCCATAAAGAGCTTGGCTGCTCCACTTCTCGTGGGCTGTTAGCATTTACCAAACAACCTAACGCTACAGCGTCAGCCAGCGATGTCTTGCAGACTGGATCACAAGCTTATTCATTGACTGCAGTGGCACTGTTTGTAGGAATAAATATTACACCTGTGAGGTGGAAATGTATTAAAGCCATAAAGATAACAACATTGCTCCTAAGTGGACAAATTTAGTGCAGTGTCTGTTACTATTAAATGGCAAAATTACAGTTGTAACAATATGGAGATGTAAATGTAATTGTGTATAACATTGTGTAATCATTAAAACCCATATAAATTTTGCACACTCAAATTAAACACAAGTGACTACTGCTTGACACCTGAAACATTAGCATAATATTCATGCCATATGGTTGGCATTTTCTGTTTCTTATATCTGTCACTCTTCATTCTTGTCAGCTGCTCAAGAGAACTTGCCAGATAATGTCTGCACCATTGCCAAAAATGTCTAACAGCTGGTGTGGTACTGGTTAAACACTCCGTAATGTTTCAAACTTTAGTGCTCCCATCTATGCATTAGAGATGGTTCTTGGAGCAGATGTTTAGCTTTGTTTTTAAATTAGCTTCAGTCTGCTCTCGTGTCAGTGGTGTGTTTTTATGCTGCTGCCTTCTGGAGATAAATGAGCTCAAATGCGTCCTGGCTCTGACAGCCTTAAAACACATAAACTGGCATGATAAACTCTGTGTTAAAAATGCACTCTGCTGTCCACTTCGGTACCTGACATGGGCTCAGGGGTTAGACTTACAAGACTGCAAACTTACAGATACCAGTTCAGACCATCTATTAGCTGAGGAGGCAATATCTTAAATTTTCCCATGTCCATGTGATCCTTCTTGCAGCACGGAGATGTGTATCTGCTCAATGCCCTCAGTGCCACTGGCCACTGGAGCCCCTCTGTGAGTAAGAAATCGGCACGGAGGGACCTAAATGCCCAAATGAGTCTCCTGAGGGACCCAAACTGTAATGTGGGCTTAAAGCACAAGCACTGCATGGGCATGGTTGAGAGCTCTGTCCCCCCAGCTGGGGAGAGGGCAGCAGGGTCCATATTGGCACCCAGGCGTGCAGCTGAAGTGCAGCCCCAGGGCCCTAAACCCACCTTCATCTTGCAGGGTTTGAGGCCACTGGTGGAGGACTGGGAGCGGGAGACACATTTCTGACTCTGTAAACGCCCTTTAAAACAGTGCTAATGACTAAAATGGGAATTCTCTCACGTCTTCTGTATGGAAATCAGTGTGAACTCTGAATGTGCTGAAATCTATGTAGCTGGGTGATTTACATATTAAGATTTATGATGAGTCAGGCACATGAACACTGATGAATTAAACAAACATCCAATTTCATAAACAATCTGATTTTATGGATAGCATACACAGTTCCCTTGGGGCTGCGAGTTTAAAAAGCTGATTTACGCCTTGGGAAAAGAGGACTCCTTGCTTTTTCATTTTGCTCTTCTTTTCCTGGAGACAAGGACTTATCTTACCTTTTGCGCCTTCAGGTTCACTTCCAAATGAAGTCACTACCCAGTTAAAACACTGGGTTGAATTTTGAGACACTGTGATGGAGGGCATTTACTGAGAAGCTGCTAAGACATCCTTCTGTCCCCAGATGGCTTTGTAGGGACAAAAATGGGGAGAGTGCTGAAGAGAGGAGACCTCTGCCCCTCCAGAAGTGGGCAATTTGATCCTGATAGTCTGCTTTACCTCATGTAGACAATGACCTAATACATGTCCTTTTTACACAGAGGCATTTTAATTTGTGCTACCTTTTGGCATAGGACACCCTTTCTGAACTGGGCCTCCCCTGTTTCGGCTGCCATACAGGCACACAACAAAAAGTTGACAGCTACCTAAATAAGCTTCCCATCTAACACAAGGCAAGAAACAGAGGTATGGACAGGCAAAGAATGCAAGTAAATATATAGGTTCATGCTACAGGCAGTGGTCTTAGCATGCCATCACCAACGGCAGGCCATACATTCACTTTTGCCATGTAGAATGCATAAATGTTGGATGTTCAGATAGTGGCTTGTGCCTTTCGTTTTCCTCTTCTCTGCACATGCAGACCTACTCAGATGGAAGAAATGCAGGCAGAAGAGTCGTGGGCTGCATATATCAGAAAATAGATTTGCACAGTTTTTATTCTTTGCAGACGTTCCCGCCCCTGTACTGCATCCCTGGAAATTATCCATCTTGGATAATGGATGGAATTAGATTAGAAACAAGACAAGATGCAATTACTCACTGAGGACAAAATGGATAAACTGGTAAAATGAGGCCTGCAGCTGGGCCTGTCAGTGTCTGGTTTGTGTGTGCGCAGAGGAGTCGCAGAGGATTTTATCCTTGGCATTAGCTGTAATAGGATAAACATATTTTCTGTTTATTGTAATATAGCCTTTTACCCACATTAAAAATCATCACTGAGCCATCATCTATCACAAAACGGCTGGCATCACTTATTCCAGTAAGGTGCTATCCACGTGAATTTCCTAAGTTGAAAAAAAACTGTGATTAAAATGAAAATAAGCTTTATCTTTGATGAGGAATAAAGAAACTACCTTAGGCCAGAGAACTGCATCAGGATGCTCATAATGCCTCTTCAGCGCTGTGGGATCCAGGTCAGGAATAAATGTCAGCCCACTCATTTCTCAGTCCAGGCTTGGCTCTTTTCTTAAGGAAGACCTTAAAGCTTTCCCTCACCACCAGGGTTTGCAAGTTCATTCCTGAAGTATACAAGCAAATGGGACAATCTTAATTTGTTTGCGTGCTTGGTACATCTTTTTAAATGATTTTCTATTTGTTTAGGCATTTAGACACTGTTGAATGTCAGGCCATCAGATTAGTTTGAAGCCATGCAAGAGGTATGATAGACCTGAGAAGACAGATGCTGTTGGGAAGGGTATTGTACTGCTTTTCCTCTCACACGTGTTTACTTGTGAATGTGCTCATTGACATGGCAAGGTTTTGAATTCAGAAGTAAGGAGGGAAAGTGGGAAACTTCTGCTAATGAATGTTCATGCCTGATTATTTTTTTTTGTCTGTAGAATCCTTGGACTATATTGTAAATATTTCATTTTACACACAATAATTGAAACTAAAGATTCAGCACAATGCTACACCCCAAAACCGAAGACGTTGTTTATCAAACTATGATGTTCTGCTGCAAAAAGACGACTAAAAAGAATTACATAAGTAGATGTTCCTGGAGGCAAAACATGTAGTACAGTGCAGCTCATTACTTAGTAATGTAGTGTGCATACGTGTGATTGTAATCCATCATTTTTACCACCACCTTGAACAGGATTATAGCCAACTTGTAGGGTCATACAGGTACCTGTAATCCTAGGCAGTAAGTTCCTTTCAGTTCAGGCCATCACAAATCTGTCATTTGTGGTGTTCCATTTATGTTCTTTAGTTTATGAATGTGAATTATTTGATGGAAATCGTTTCAGTGCAAAGGTAACCAGGTGATGCTTTTGACTGAGTGCCAGCCAGCAGGTCAGGAAATTAGTTTTGCACTTCTTGCTGTTGATAGGTTTAGCTATGGGACTTTTTTTTAATATCTCTTTTATGTCTCTGTATTGATATGAGATATATTAACATGAAGCTCCAAAACTCAGCCCTGCCCTGTATATCCTTTGTACATGTACTTAAAGCATTTGAGTTGTCTTGTTCACTTCAGAAGGCTAATCAGGTACATAATCAGGTGTGTATAACATTTACAGGGTCAGGGTTTAATTCTTAACAAGACTACATAGGAAAGGCAATGCTAAGCATGATGGTTCTGACACAAAGTTGTTAAATGTTTCTTCTTTTATCTGCTGTTCAGGCCGTTGAGGCCATGTGGATAGACCCCAGTCTGTGTGGGCCTAAGAGGCTGCGCCATGGGTCTGATGTAGGATGTCACTTGATGCTCAGCATGGGAAAGCACCCATGTAAAGTCAATACAGTTTCTAAAGGGCAGGAAAGAGAAATAGAAAGAATAAAAAAATCCGGTTTTCTTTCTGATTCTATTCCTTTCTCCCTCTGTTATGTTGCTATAGCATGTCAATGACTTCTGCTGACATGGAAATCAGCAGAAGTAGCCAAGTCCTTCATGCACTGTAGAAGGGGCACTGTGCTCTGCTTTTTGGAATCAACCTTTTTTTCCATTGGAAGTATTGCTAAGGCCAGATTTAGAGAGGTTGAAAGGCTGAAATAGTTGTCTATATTGAGCATCATTTTTATAATGGATTTTATCAAAGATTTTGTAGACTTCTAAATCTTTAACTTCTCAGAACTCCTCTTGAGGCTGTCATACTTCTCCCAGCTTCATAATGTCAGTAGAAATAACTTAAAAGAAAATCAGTCAAAGCAGTGAAGTGAACTCATTGTTCAAAAAATACATTTTTGTTTTGCCAGTACTTCTCTTAAGAAATATTTTCCTGAATTTTAGCATAGAAAAATACTGTTGTCTTTTTAAATTTCTTAAGTAACTTTTAAGGGTTTCACTTGGCTGACACTTCTTGGCCTTGCGTTAATCTTGGGATTGTTTCACAAGAGACCCAGGGAACACCCACTGATAACAATGTCAAACGTTCAATGTATTTACTGAACGTTTCCACTTGCTTGATCATTAAGGCATGCTTTGAGTATGAGGTCACCGATGTTGTATAAGTGTAGAATTTATGGGGCGATTTGAACTATAGGGGAGTCCTGACATGTTTTTGGCAAATACCGTCAGATACCATGGACTGATGCCACTCAGAATTGTAGCTCTGGGATATAATCAGGTTCTAGCATGAACGTGTTGCAGTAGAATTCAAATCCTCTGATTACAGAGAAGATGGGAAAAAGGTTATTTAAACAGGCCATATATACACTGTAGGAATCTTTTAACAGAACATATTTTCTTGTCTGTTAAAATAGATGATTTAAACATTAAGTCTTTTAACAAACAAAAAGGAAAATGTAGTTTTAGAAAATCAGGGGAGAAAGCTTTACATCAATGTAGCATGCAATCATTGTGCTCTCCTTTTGAATCCTGCATTTAAGTTGGAGGGAGCAGGAAAGGACTAAGTTAAGAAGGTGGCAGTGAGACCAATTCACCAGCAATGTGGGCCGTAACCAAGTCTGGGCTTCCTAAACTGTACTCCTGGTTTTGCCCCCGACTTGCTAGGTAGCCTTGCAGAGCCTGTTCAAGGTTTGTTAGATCTCATTTAAATAATGAAAAAATCTTAAATTGGATTTTAGCACCTTTTAGATATAGTGATAATGACTTTGGCTGCCTTCATTTGCCACTTCTCTGCTTGTACTGTTGTGAGAATAACCTAAGACTTGGAGTCCTTGAATGAAACCAAAGGGGAATGGGATCTGGATCTATGCAATTGCTGACTTTATCACATACCTGCTGCCTGACTTTGAGTTTTGTGACTCTGTTTTCCCTCCAACCTCTTGTTTTGCATGTTTAAATTGCAAGCTCCTTCAGACAAGGTCCATTTCTCACAAGATGTTTGTAGAGTCTGTCGTCTGTGGTCGTGTTGTAAGACAAAAAGCCACGATGGTTGCCACTCGTGCTGGTGGTTTCAGCAGTTCCTTTCCAGTTTGTCTAAAACATGTAAATAAAGCCAGTTCTGGTATTGTGCACATTTTAATCCTTTGCAAAGACATTAACCCCTTGACATTAGTCCCACTAATTGGACTTTGTTTCAGTACCTGAACTTATTTCCTTAATGTTTTAAAAATCATGTTGTTAGCTGGTTGCCAAGTATAAGAGACCACGGGTAAATGAACAGCATTTCAGTGTGGGTTCTGGAAGGAAATACTGTACAGATAGTGACTTACACTGTATTTCTTCATCCCACCTATAATATAAAAGGAAGGAGATAAAATTAAAAAAAAAAAACACAGAAAGAAGTAGAATAAAAGATAGAACGAAGGAGTGATTGTACGAGTTTGAGTATACACTTGTCAGATAAAGACTAAATAAGACTAGTCAGGGTCTTTTATAGAGGAGGCATGACTGATACACAAAATATTACATTTGACACATATCTTATAGGGATCCGTAGCAGAGTATGCAGTGGAGGGTTTTAAGGAACAGTCCTGCTCTTGACACTCACGGAGCTCCACAGTTTTTGGAAATGTGCCTAGGAGTCCATCCCTTACAGAACAGGCCTTTGAATAACGTGTTTCAGAATTTCCTGACCCACTCCCTGAAAGATGGGATGGGATTTACATGGGATAAATGGGCAAATCCTGCAATCTACTTTCCTACCCTTATTTTTATTTAAAGTTTTATATTCCTATTTGGGATTAGGACTATCCTATGACACAGAAAGGACATCACCATTTTCTGTGGAAAACTAAGTGCAAAGTCTTCTGACAGCACAAAAATGGTTTTGCTTTTTAAGCAGACATCGCTCTCCAGATATCTAGAAGACTTAGATATTAGAGAAATGGGTGTATTAGTGTAGTGAAGCTGACATTATCAGGTATTATATATGAGAAAAGTCATTTATGAGTTGTCACAGAGCTGTTATTAAGAGACTATTCAGCAGAACACAATACATCATAGTGACTGTCACTGCACTTGCTGCAATCACCGAACAACCAGGCATAGTTAAACAGAACATTTATTTCATTTTCAGGACAAATTACACTTACAGTTTGTTTATGTGATGTATTCATTGCATTCAGGCATCCCACATAGCTGCTTTATGCTAGCTCTGGAGGCGCAGACCTGCGGCACAGTGTCTGCCAGGTGGGATGGGCAGCAGTCCAGCCTCCCGCAGCTGGCCAAGGCGGCCAGGCAGCAGAGCCCTCTGAGCGTGGCTGGGGGTGAGGAGGTGGGGGTGCTGGTGCTCCAGCTCTGGTCCCCCTCTCTCCCCTGCCAGCAGTTTTGGAGGACAGGGTCTGGCAGCTCTAGGCAGTCTCCCAGCTCTGGCTCTGGGCAGGATGGGAATCCAGCAGCTTCTAGAGCTGCTCCTACCTTGCTGCCTCCTCCCCCCAGCCTCTGGGGCAGGGACCTTTGCTGTCCTCCTTCCCTGCAGCATCTTAGACACACTCAGGTGTCTCCCTCCAGCTACGCACCACTGAGAGCAAATTGCAGTTACTCCATAGGCTTCCCCACAGCCGTAAGTATTTACACCTGGTATTAAAATGCACACAGATAAATGAAAGTTAGCTAGATTTAGGATTTGAACAGACACTACTTGAATCCCTGCTAACGTCTTTAGGTCACATACAGCATTCAGACTGTTAAGCCCTGATCCTCTCTAATCTCTCCATGGGCTGAACTTTCATTGACTTTAACCTGCCCAGCCATATCCTTTAAAGCCAGCCTCCCCCAATTATTGCACCACGTGCAGCCCCACTGGACCTCTAAATCTTTCAAGAGGTTTGTAATTTGGTTCATTCCCTAAGGAAGGTTTGGAAGGGGTCCAGGGAACAAGGCTAATTTAGGAGACGGGAGAATATACCTTCTGAAGAAATGGCTCCAAGACCTTAACATGTTGGGCCGTGAAAAAGAAGCAGGTGAGATAGGATTTAATTACAGTGTACAAGTACCTAAGGGGGTGAACACAGAAATAGGTCTGAATCTATAGCAAAAAGGTAAAATATGAGGTCATGGGCTGAAATTGAAGTGTATTTCTCTCAGCAGAAGGCTACTCTGTATATGTAATAATCTGGCAAACAAGGTAGTGGAAACCGGTACTAGGCGCAGCAACCTATTTATTACTGTTGCAGTGCGATCAGGTTGTCCTGCTGATGATTCTTGTCAGTCACAAATGGCTCTTCTTCTGTGTTGTTTGGTGTTTCAATCTACTATGCTATTTGGTTCTTCAAAGCTGAGCTTCCGGGGGTTAAAAATAGAGGCAATATTTAAAGGCTAATGGTAAGAAATACGTAACTATTTTTTCATGCAATGCTTTGAAGGTTTATGTACATAGTATTGTAGGTCTTGCAAAACGGCATGACTCTCTCTTATGGTCTGGTGCTGCTGAAGAACACAGCAAATACTGCACAATTCTGATGAACTCCTGGCAGGTGAAAAGTTAAGGTTTCTGTGACATCGAAAATAGTAATATGGTACTGGCATAAATGGGCATTGCATCTCATTCACCCTTTTCATGTTTATATAGTAGAGGAAAATAAAAGATCTAATTTGGAAGCTGAGTACAGCATGTGAAGCATGAACTTAGGCTCACTTAAAAAGAAATATGTTGTCTCTCCACTAATTTGCAATGGTTTGGTTTTAAGTTTTTGAATCAGTTTGTGCAGGAGATGGCCCAGTTTCAGCTGGTGCTTCTGACTCTGAAAAATGTCAGGACACGTGGAAGCAACTGGGACATTGGTCTGCCCTTTTGCAAGCTAAGTAGCTTTGTTTTCACCCATTCCCAGACACTAAATCATCTACTAATGAAAAAGTTGCTTACAAAAAAGGTTAATGTGAGATTTAAGTTGGACTTACGGGACATCAATAAATAGGTTATTCTAGACAATGTACATTCGTGCTGCATGTTTCCTAAACAACGTTCAGAGTTGATTTGTTTACTCCACCAGAAGTGCAAGAAAATAACAAGTAAGGCAGCAGTTCTTCCTGCCAATATCTCTTTGTATGTTCTGCGCTTTTTTTTTTTAAAATGGGAAATGTCCTATTAACAAGTTAGATAGACTAATCCCAAGTCTAAAGCACCTGTAGATTAATTGGGGATGGGACATGTCTAGAACTGCTACATCCTTTAAAGGTCCCTGCTGAAGTACTGAGGCTTTGATTGCTTGCCATAGCACGTCAGAGCGCTGTGCTGGTCCCCTCTAGCAATGAAGATGCTCCTAGCTAAACCAAACACTCCCAGGAGATCACTTTGGGTCTCTCCTGGTAAAGTATGGGTTTTGGCCTGGATAGTCCTGGTGAGACTCATCTGGGCAGCAAAGATAACCTATTGACAATGGTCACCCTATGCTCCTTCTGCTGTCCCTGGAGAGTGACAGACTCTTCCAACATGCAGCTTATTTTGAGGAAAACATTGAAAACTGGTCACATGGACTGTGCCTAACACGCCCTATTCCTAACCCTGGTTTATGGAGTAAGTCTTGGGTGACTCGTTGGGCTCCAGGGGATCCTTTCACAAGTTATGGTTGCAACTTTATGAAAGGTTTATCCCAGTTGCCAGAATTGTACCCACCCAAACTCAACAGTTTGTTCTTCTCCAGGGCTTTCCTTGCCACTTCTATCCCAAGGCAGCTTCAGTAAGTAAAACTGAGGCTGTCTTCTACTAGCTTCAGTTTTTTTCATCTGTATATCTTTAGACCAGTATCTATGACAGAGATAATGATCTTTAAAATGAGGTTAATAATCCTTCTTAATCAATTTTGCCAATTTATGTGAATTTTCTAGAGCAGAGATCATTTTCTCTAGGGTTTGGATTGGTGTGTAGCAGAAATCATTTCCCACAAGAAATTTTAGCGTTTTAAAATATATTTCACTGCAGCTCAGGATGAAAACAACTTTGTTAAATTCTTCAAACCAGGGATTCCTGAAAGAATTTATATTAAAAACAAATTTTTTCCATAGTTTCAAATTATTCTCTGTATTTCAGAAAAGGCATTTTATTAATGCTGGTAAAATGTTTCCCTAAATTAATTAAAAAATAGAAGAAGAACTAGTAAACTATTATAATAGAACTATTATAATGCCATACTACAGCATGTCAAGAGTAGTGGTACACAAACATAAACTTACTTTTAGCACTTCTAAATTTTTCCTTTTTCAAAATAGGTGAGGGTTTTTGTGGGAAATCATTTTGCTCACAGTTTAATGAAAAGAACCATTTTTAAAAAAAATGTCTTTAAGGAGCTTTAGTTTTGCCTCTATCCCATCTCCTCACATCTTTCCTCAGCTGAGTCTTCTAGCTATACTAAAAAACCTAATACTTTTCATTTTATTTTGCAGCTCAGATTGATTAATACCCTGGGTGCACTAGTCAATAAAATGAATAATGCAGCAATGACATTTTTTACAAGAAGTTCAGAGTACTGCTGTGGATTGCTTTATTAGATGGTATATCTGTAAGATCTAGTTATATTAATCAACTTTAACAAAATACAACTAGACAGCACAGCTGTAAACATGCCAAACCAAGACTGTGTGAGCCTCAGTAGAAGACACACCTCAGCAATCTATTTTGCTCTGATTCAGTCAGTCATTCAGAGCAAACCACCAACTGGGTTTAATCCTTTGTTGTTGTTGTTGTTGTTGCTCTTCAGTGTGGTATCATCTGAAGAACTGTCTTAAATTATTGCATTAAATAAGAGCAGAGTAGCTAAGGGAGGAGAATCACATCTCTGACCAAGAGATTTCTCATGGAAGAAATTCTAGATTCAGTTATTACAGCAAACGGTTCCCTTTGCCCATATAGCTTATTTCGCTCAGGAAATGTCACTCAGCTTTATGTTAGGCTAGAAAAAGAAGTTTGTTGAGGACTTATTTTGCCAAAACCAGCTGCATCTCTCTGGAGAGCAGTTTTCCACGATTTTTTTTTTTTTTAAAGAGTGAACATGGTGACAGACTGAGAATTACTTCACAAAATGCTCTGGGGGTAAAAATCAATCCTGTTTCTCGTAATACATTACTTAAGATGCAGTGTAAAATGAACAGGCTTTTGTCTTTAAATTTTATGTAAAATTTAATTCCAGAAGTTGTAAGGTGCAAAAAGTTCTAAAAATTATATACACTTCTCTCTTCTCTTGTTTCCTACGTGGTCTTTCCCCCATGATTGTGATAGAGTTTGGGTTTTTTTAGTTCTTTATGGAATCTTGGAAAAGAGGCACAAACATGGAAAATGGCCTTGAGTAGCTGCAATTACCGTCATTTGAATGAATGGGTTTTAATTAATTTCTGGCTGAGAATAAATGGTTCATTAATCTTCAAAATAGACTGAAAATCTGCTTAGAAGAAAGACGGATACTAAGTGCACAAAAGAAAACTGTGGGGTTGCATTGACATAACAACACTTTAAAAATACTTACTTTAGATGGCTGAAGTCGTTTGGATGAGTAAAACAATTCAAATCTCCCCTAAGTCAAACTTCTATAAAGAAAGTGTAAGACCGGCAACTAGCGAAGTTGTCTTCCAACAAGATCACTGAAAATATTTTCACATATATTTTTAAATTATCCTTTGGTTCTTGATTCCACCTGAATTTAGGTGGGAAAAAAAAACCACAACATCTTAATGTCTTTTTAGTACTGAGGCACAACTCAGTAATGTTTTTATGCTTTTTTAAAATGCTTTTTAATGCTTTTTAAAAATAATCCCTGATGTGACTGTAAAATTAGCATTCTGTGATGTATCAGTATTTCTACAGCCTTCAACCAGCCTCATGAGCCTCTGGGGGCTGGCTGGCCAATATTTGTGTTTATATATGCTCATCACAATCTGCCTTCTGTACGGTTGTTTGTGCTTTCCATAGTTATTTGTGTCGTGTCATGTTCAGAGGTATAGGCTGTGAGCTCCTTGAGCAGGGACTCATTCCTGTGAATTTACTGCACTTTGCACAGTAAAGAACTGATTCTTTATATGGCATCCTGGCTCTACCACAATATAAATAACATTTTTTTTATATTGGCACAACTCCTTTGAGTCAAAGGAGGAGTCATGGAAAGAGGCAGTGAAGAAGGAGAGACTTCATCACTTTAAAATCATGGTTTTTGAAGCATGTCTTTCTGTAAGATGTTATCCAGAGAAAGCAAGAATTATATTTTGATAATTCTAGTGATCTTTTTTAATGCCCTACTATTAAACACATTCTGGATATTTTAAGGTATTGACATAGCGGCACAAAAAATTCTGCCTTAGGCCACATTTTCTAAACCACAGATCCAACTGCAGATATGATGCTTTTAGTAAATTGACAGAGGGAGCTGTAAGAGTGGTTTAGATGATTCATATTATTCCTCTGGGCAGAGTCCCATCTCTTTTCTGAGTCAGCTTTCGTGTTCCCTTATCAGGAGGCAGAGGATTGTTAGAAAACACCATTTTGGAGCTAAAGCAACTCTTCTGTTGGAATAGCCCTCTGGCATTGACAAATTTTTAGCTCCCTTTAATAGGGAAGCTCCCTATGCATGCCAGCTAATTCCAAAGTGCTACTTGTGAGTTGTCTTTGCATCATATCATAATTTCTGAATTTTTGCTTTAAATTGACTTTTTACTTTTCCATTTTTATCTCACTACATTTTAGCTGTTAGTACTGAAATTCAGTGATTTTACCAGGCTGTGGAGAAATATGCTTCCAGTATTTTACTGTTACTCTTTTGATCTTTTTCTGCAGTTTCTTTCTTGTCCAGATGCAGCATCTTTTTATCGTGCTTGTATGCATGCTGATTAACTCAGCTTCCACATATCCTCCCGTCTGACCCCCAGGTTTACCAGTGCTGCCTATATGTCAGCTTCTGTTCTGGTTTAAGTCTAAAAATGGACCTGCTGGCTTGCCTGGTATGGAAACTCAGGCCTGGTTAGCAAAAAGACTGGAGGCCAGCAGCAACTGGCACTTCGGCCCACTCGCAGCCCTGTAAAAGTGTGGGAGCTTGGGGTGTTGCGTTCCCCTCCACACCCTCCCGACCCATCCCATGGCAAGACCCTCATGGTGACTTATGCTTAGCACCCCAGGCTGTACAGCAGAACCTGTTCCTGGGAGCAGATTTTTCTGCTTAATGGCATTTATGGTAGACAGACATGATGCTCTAATGGCAGCAGCAGAAGAGGCTTCTCATTGGTTGCCCAGGAGCTGGAACATTTGCTTTCTAGACCCTCAATCTGAAACACTGCTGCTGCTTTTCAGGAAAGTCCATCAGTCATCAGGGTGCAACATAATCTGGCATGGCACTGTTCTCCTGCCAGCACCAAACACCCTGCTGAAAGGGAGATGAGATTTACAGGGCAAAAGCAGGCAAGCAAGATGGTACTGGGGTCTTTCGCCTGTTGTGAGAGGAACTGCCCTGGGAAGGGAGAGTCCCAGGCCCTGCTCCTTACTCCCACTTATTTCATTTTTGCAGTTTATTTGTGACACTGAGACTCAAAGTCTTTCTAAGTTGGGCTCACTTATTGCTCCACATGTAACTGCAGAGTATGAGCTCACCCATTCTCTGACCAGTGCCAGTAATCTGTCAGATCACTCAGAGTAACATATAGCTTAATACCAACCTTCACCCTAAATCTAAAGCATTTCCAGCTCTCTGGAAAAGCGAGCCTTCATTTCAGTCCATGTGAGCCCTCCCTAAATCCCCCTCTCACTGTACGAGACAATTCTGCTCCCCAGGTCCTTTCCTTTAATTTTTATCCTCACTTTATGAGTCAAGATACAGGCACAAAAGGCCTAATACCAGATGCGTTGTTCATGTACAAGCAGCTTACAAATGCACGCTTGAGGCACCACCAGCCAGACAATGTGGCTTGCCAGCAGGCAGAGCTGCCTGGGCTGCCTTCTTCCTGCCTGCAGGCTGCCCTGAGAGAGGTGCTGCTAGAGCCGATGGGAGGTCATGGACCCTGCAGTGGGCCAGCTCTCTCTCGCCTGCCCAACCAAGGCTACCAGGACAGTTGTGTCCTTGCTTGCATGGTATCATTCACTGCAGAGCATCCATCAAGGGATGGGGAGCATCAGAAGTGCCAACATGTTTGGCATAGGTAGGACAAACAGGCATGCAGGGAACGTGAAGGGGGAAATAAGTGGGAACGGGGTGCTAAGGACTGGCAGAGAAGTCTCTGGCAGAGGACAAGCCTTGAGCTGAACAACTAGACATTGTTGGGGGCAACTTTGGGAAGGCTTGAAATTAGTTCTTTTTGTGTTTCAACCTCTCTCTCTTTTATTCTGACTCTGTGATTTTTTGTACCCCTGTAGCAGACAGACATCTGGTTACATCTCTTACAGCCATAACCCTTTCTACCATAATAGCTTCACCTTCCCTTGAGCAGAGACCCTTATTCCTGTTAGGCAGAGGTAGGGTAGAAAAGTACAGCTTAATAATGGTGATCATACAGAAAAAAAACTTTCCAGAGGCTGCAAAGGACTGATCGAAAAGGTATACAAATCCTATGGCTCAGTATCTTCTACTAGGCTATGAAACAGAAGTTTTTGGTAAGTTGACAGATGTGTTACTGAATAATGGCTGCATTTATTCTCTTCCTCATCAAACAGTCCCTTCAAAAGTCTCTTTTTTACTCTCAGGATGTGAAATTACTTTGATAGCAGGAAGACAGTCACAATTCCCTCTTCGGCTAATTTTGTTAGATACTAAGCTGTGATATCTTCAGCCCAGTAATGTTTATAGATCTCAGTCCCTTCCAGTATTCAGTAGATGCCTACCTGTAACATGTATAGTGCTCTAGCTTGTGGAAAAACAACATTGCAAGAGAGGGAAAGCTAATGTTTAGCAAATATCAGAAGAAATGACAGCATAAATTATGTGACTGCTTATCTTCAGTTGTCTCACTTCTGCTTAGCATAAGCTCCTCAAACATGTGCTAATGGAGCACAACCCATACAGAAGATGCTGCACAAAATAAAGCTATAAAGTCTTCTTGAAGAAGAATTTTGAAAATCTTTAAATTGGCATTATTTTATGTCTTTATTTACCTGGTGAAGTACCCATCAGAGTAAATGGAAATCTTGCCACACAAATGTTAATTTGAGATTAAATGGTGTTTGCTAAAGACCATTTAGACTGGGCAGTATGTAACTAGTTGCCACTGCCATCTATCAGTATAGTACAGACATTTGAGGGAACCTTCCCAGTTGTCTTTTCAATACTAGTTACCCCTTAAAATACAACTTTCTCAGTATGGTGGGCATCTCTACAGCAGCATTTAAACTGTCTCTGAAGTAGTGCTTCCATGTGCAGTATTTGACTGACACCACTACGTAAAAACTCTCCCAAAGCAAATCCTGGAAGTTAGTAGGCCAGCGTTTTATCTTACTTACATAGGTGGAGGTTCACAACTGAAAGAGTTATTTTGGGCACCCAGAATACTGATGCTGTCTTCGGCCTGGAGGTTGGTTGGTGCAAATTAATGGTGGACATTGCTGTTCTCCTGTGTTTCTGTGTTGTATAGGGAAATGGAGAGTGGTGAGGGAGCTTTGTAGCAGTAAAGACATAGCAGGTAAACTCACTGGCACTCCACATCTTGCTCTGAGAAAAAGAAATTCAACAATATCTCAGGTACAAGCTTGTAAAAACTTTCTACTTGCCTGTACCCTCACTGGTATGGTGTTTGTTTAGGATACTTTCAAATATCTTTGGAATTGTTTATGTAAGTTAACATTTCTTTACTTAACTGAAGGTTATCTATGACAAGAATTCACTAAAAATGTGATGCCGCCAGGTAGGTACTGTATTAAAATTAAAGGGAAACTTACCCTTTTGCACAATTACACAAATACACATAAATATCTCACACAGAAGCATGCCAAAACAACCCTAATTACTTATCACAGCACATAGTCAAAAATTAGCATGTCTTGTTTTACCATTGCCCTTCCTATATTGACATATCCTTGGTCACCTGTCTCATGTGCATGAAGCAGGAAACCACAGGCTACAAAACTGTAGGATCACATAATTAAAAGCTATATTATAATATACTTTTTCAATGGGAACAAGATGAAGGTGTGTAGGCAACTCTTGGTTTCATACTTGTTAATATCTCACTGTAATGGGAACTCGGAGGAATCTAAAATCACAGCCCTCCTGATGACCTAAAGGGATGATGACAGTAGTGCATTATAACAAACACATGTGGAGTACATCCCAGACTCTTTAATAAGCAAAGTTCTTGTGTGAGTATTTGCATATGTTCCAATATTCCATACATTGTGACTATAAGCACTTTAAGGGAGGTGTTCTAATTTTCTGTATATCTGTACACAATCTGACCCTGACCAAGGTAGTTAATTTTCATCTGCTGGAGCAAGAGAAATTTTAAATAAATACAAATCCTCATTTGCGCATTTATTTCTTAGTGTGCAACCTATTTGCTGAGCTCAGAGCATTGTTGTTTCAGGGCTTGTTGAAGCCCTAAGGATGTATGTTTTGGGGAAGAGGCACAGCTAATTTCCCACTTACCACATTTGGTTTGCTGTTTCCTACATGGCGCTCTATTTTTCCCACAAAAGTCTGAGAGTAACTCCACTTTTCACTGCTTTTGGGCATCATCTTGCAAAGCAGGGCTTGACTAAAGAAATGCAGCCCTATGGCTAATAATACACACTGCCTTTGTGGCTGCAGCCACTGCCACACATTCACACAACTTGTGGTGATGAAAGATGAACAAGGCCGATTCCATGTTCCCCCACCACCAAAAAGCACGAACAGCATTCATTTACTGCAGTTTAAAGAAAGAGAGAGGTGGCAGCGAGAAACCTGTCAGCAGTAAGTGCCCTGGTGCAGGTGGCTGGAGGCGGTGACATTGCTTGATTTTGTCCCTGCCACTCTTCCTGGCGTGGGTGGTTTGCAGTTTGTGCCTGGCGGAGGTGTACAGGGAAGTCCATATTTCATACGGCTGCTTTGCCCTGTCATCGCTTTGGCTCCGGGAGCCAAGATTGCATTAGTTTCAGTCTCTTAGGATTTTTAAGAATAGTGGCCACTAAAACATGTTTTAAAAACCAGCCAAAGTGAGCTTGATGTCTTGCAATCAGAATATTTATCATTACACAAATGATCCCTTTGGAGAGGCACACTTTAGAAGTGGCTGATATTTTACAAAAGGAGAGGCCCATGGCTTTTTGAAGATCAAGCCCTCTTAAGATATTTTGTGATGAAAATACCACAAACTTTGGCCTATATGGAGCATCAGGGTAGTGACAGGAAGGGAGAGGAAGCTAACGAAATTGTCAAATATATGTATTTACTTGTTTTTCTGCTTTTTAACCAAAAATTACCAATGTGGTGATTATTCCTCATTGTTAAAAAATTCTATATCTAGCATGACAAATATACACCATCATTTTAGCCTGGTATGATTTACAGTGACTGAGTTTTATATCCATGAAAAACCGATTTGTTGACAGATCTTTAACTCATACTATGATGGTACAGGCATCCTGAACCATAATAGAGTCTCTATAAAAGTATTTGCAATATGCACAAATGAACATGCTGGCATTTTTAATAAATGAACACTGGAATGGAATTTCTGGCACTTCTAAAGCTCAGTCAAGGCAACTAGTCTTTTCCTTGTCTTAAGGGAAAAAACCTGACTAATTTTGTTCCTCTCTGATATCTGAATTAATGACTCATCTGCAGCACTCTGAAGGAAAGAAAATCTCTCTTACGTTAACACAGCACACTTTGTACTTGTAAAAGAGAGGATGAAAGACACCATCTATCTCAGAGGTTAATATATTTGAAGAGGCCCTTGGCTAGAGAGAGGAGAGTGTTGACCGTTTGATTGAATGCTTATATATTGCGTAGAACTTGGAAATAACCATTCTGCTTGTTTAAAGGGCTCTGTAACAGAGTTTGCATCAATACTGTGTTTCCATGGGAATCTGATTAATTGAATTTTATGTTCTGTGTCAGCTTCATCCTGCCAGGCAATGGACATCCCCTTTGATTAAGATTTCTACTTATCTTTTGTTTTTATTTATTAAAGGTTGGAAAGAAATGGCTTATGTAGGAAAGGAAAGCTAGAAAAAGTTAAGAAATAAATTTTCTGCACTTTTGCTTCATATACCTTTTAGTCTGCGTATAAAGTGAGAGCTTCAGATATTTTTCTCTGCTCCAAATTTCTTTCTGGAAAAAACCATCCAGCTCATTCTTTATTTGTTGACTATGCTTCAGGTGTAGTAGACCCTTTAAAATTTCTAGCAGCATCCACTAGTGGATTGCACAGTTTTTCATGATGGGGTGGTTATTTGCTACTTCATTCCACAAAGTCATGTGGAAATGCCCAAAGCAGTTTTATTCTGTGTAGAGGAAAGACATCACAGGTAGAGAAAATCTGAGGAACTCTCGCAGGAGAAATTTATACTATAAGAAACCAAACTTATAGAGGGTCCAGAGAAGAGCTTCGAAAATGACCTCTGAGCTTGACATACATTTATTGAAGGTGCCATGTAAAGATCTCTTGAGTTAACTCTTTGGATACCCCAAAATAGGTGTATCACAGCAGTGTGCCTCAGCTCCACTGCTTTATTATTTGTGAGACCTAAGCTAGTAAACTTAAAGCTAGTTTAGATATTTTTTAGACTACATTTGTTACACCATTTGAAATGTTTAGTTGTTTGCATTTATCCAAAAAGGAGAGCTCTTATTTGATAAAAAGTCTAAAGACCCCTTCTATGGGGAAGAGATCATCTGATACTGTAAGTCTCTTTAATTTAGCAAACGCATCAAGAAATCTCAGTAAATTGAAATCTAAGAACTGCAACTGGAAAACAGATGAGTGTAACTAATTATTGGACGCTCTCAAAAGGGAGGAGAAGAATAACTGAAAGGCAGCAAGGCCAACGGAGAAGTTGTTCAAAATAGCTATTCAGGCCTCAAATATGCACCTTGGCTTAAGAAACACTTCCTTCTGTACATAAATAAAACTTTGGACACCTCTAAAGCAGCTGTCACTGAAGTATTGCTGGGTGTTTTGACTTTGCCTGGTATATCTGGGAAAAAAAAAAAAACATAAACTTACCCAGAAAAGGAAGATTTCAAAAGAACTGTGAGTTTCTGTCAAATTAACTGAATACTTAATAATACAAAAAAAAAAAAATCACACAGGGAAGCAAGAGATAGAAATGTTGCAAATACTGAAATACTCATCTGAACACTTTATAGTTGAACACTTCTTTCTTCTGAAAGCTTGGAAAAATTAAATAGATTAATCAAAAGCAGTAAATATCCCCCAACATAAATGAATTTCTTTTTTTCAGATTAAACAAAAATGCATTGGGTCATCCATCAAAAATATGTTGGTTTTGAGGGAAGAGTTCTTTTACCAAAAAATACTGCTTGACCAAAACTGATTGAGCAGGATTCACCTTGGCCTTATCACACATACAGATAGGGATCACAGGAGGTTCCTCCAAAATAACTTTTGCTCCCTCTGAAATAACTTATCTTCATTGCGGCTGACACAGTCCTCCCTTGCT
Organism: Theristicus caerulescens; assembly: GCA_020745775.1. NCBI lineage: Eukaryota > Metazoa > Chordata > Aves > Pelecaniformes > Threskiornithidae > Theristicus > Theristicus caerulescens. The sequence goes on from CM036559.1 coordinate 107,649,363, forward strand.
GCCATTTATAGCTCATGCACCCAGCAGGTCTTGAGAGGAGGAGTCTGCCCTCTGGCATGGCCTTTGTAGTAATAGGCATTTATTGCAGGGGTCACCATTTCTTTAACATTCATTACAGACACTGATTAGAGAGCGTGATAAAGATGTTGCTGGAGTCCAAAGCCCATCTTGGAATGAAAAAGAAAAAAAAAGTGTATGCAAAGTAGCATTTTAAATGGATGCACCTATTTACTGCTGATATTTTCATACAAATGGTTTAGTGATATTAGATTCAGAAGGTGTAGCAGAGGCTTTAATTTGCTGCAGTTCTGGTCTAATAGGTATAAAGATACCAGAGGATTCTGAAATACTGAACTCGGAGGTGTTGTGACAAACCTTTGTACTCATAATAACAAGAGCTAGTGTGAGCTTATACAATTTAAAACTAATTGCCCAGCCAACATCCTCATTACCATATTGATGCAGTTCATAAATCAAAGCCCTGCCTATTCAAGCTGTTTACCAGTCTTGCATTAAGCAGCACATTTCAACTGAGAAATGTAGCGTGTTGCCAAAACACTGCAGAAACAGTAAAAGATTGATAGGAGTACAAACCTGGGGAGCCAAAATGCCACAAACTGATTTAATACACATGGCACTAAAGGACTTGTTCTTGTTTGTTTTCTGAGTATGTTCTGATTTAGCCTTGAAACTTCCCATAATAATGTACTGCACCACAGATACAGGTCCTTACACAGCAGAGAACTGCTGGCAATTTTGATCAATTTGGCTTCCTACAGGAGCTTTTTTGCTTAATCAAGAGACTCATACGTACTTTTTTTTTATTTAAGCAATACAGTATTTATGCCAGCTGAATTTAGGTGCATACATTAAGAACATAGGCTTTTTATATAGGCAAAGGAATCGTTGAGGCTCTTACCTAAGAATCCTAAATTAGTCACCAAAATTAAGTGCCTGAAGTTAAATTCTTTGAATAGCCTATTAAGTAAACTGAAGCTACAATTCATACTAAACAAGTGCCTACCTGCGGGTGCCTAGCAGTGCCCTTTGAGATACCCTGCCATCCTATGACATCCACACAGTAGATATGTCAAAGGAGTTGGAGAAGATTCACACCACTGAGCTGGCAGCTGAAGGCCAAGTGGGGTAGTCTAGGATGTCTCACAGGGCACTAGAAGCTTACATTTAAGCAATTTAATTTTTCCCTATTTTTCCTTCAGATATTCAGTGAGCTGGTTTAGGTATCAGAAACAGCCCAGTCCTGTAAGCAGGATTAATAAAGTTGTGCAGGGTTCAGCAGCTATCACAGTCTGGCTGCTTCCAGCTTCCCAGGCTGGCTGGTTTGGGACTAGCTGGGAATTTCTGCAGAGGCCTAAGCCTGTTCTCATCCCAAACACCAGTGTCTTGTGAGTTATTTTTCTATTTTTACTTTGCTCAGAAAACAGCAAGAGAGATTTATTTTTATTGTGGTTTCTCATGAGCTGAGTGCAGTAGATCTTGGCAGCTGGTGGGAAGCCTCTCCCCCTGTGCCAGGCTTCACCCCTGCAGTGGGCACGGCCACAGATTGCAAGGACAGAGAGAGCTGAAGCAAGAGTCAAGGCATGGAAACGACTTTGAAGAGTAGGATCAGGACTTGAAATTATACTTGCTGGTGTGAGGGAAGCTTGAAGTAAAAGCAGGGCACTAAAGAGTTACTGAAGGCTGTTGGAGCTGTTGGGAGAATTTAATAGATTCTGGGAAAATCAAGGGCTTGGAGGGGTGGTGGTTTAGTTAAGATCATTGGTTTATCCCTATTTAAGAGAACCCAGTTGAGGGAAAAAAGCATGGACATTTCTAATGAAATGCAACTCTTCTCTATAAATAGAATTAGCAAGAAGATTTCAGCCTATTAAAGTAAGTGCTGATCCTCAGTCATAATGCCTGTTGAAGCCTGTCTCTTCTGTTCTTTATGTAAATTCAATCATAACAATTAGTAAAACAAACAAAACAATTTTTATGGATGGAAGATGAGATGTGATGAAGACACAGCTTTGTGTGATAAAGAAACTTCCATTCTTGTTTACATCTGTTCTGCTGGCTGTGTGGTCACAGTAGACACAAGGGTCCACCATGCAGATGGTGGATAACAATGATTATAAGTTAAATTAATATGAATTGATACCTTCTCATGAAGGCACCCAAGTTAGTGATATGTTTTCCTTCTTCAAAGAAGGAAATAACTTTAAAGAACTTAATTTCTTTCATTTTTAAGGAATTATGAACTATACAATAAACACAGATCTATACCAGTCTCTGCCCCTGTGAAGTGCCAAAACAACTGCCTTTGTCCAGTGTCCTTGGCTGCTGGTTGGTGTCACAGGTTCAGCAGAGATTTCTCAGAGGGACACATGCAGTTTTGGAAGCCAGCCAAAGTGGGCTTCATGAGCTTGAAAAAAAAGTAAAGATCTGAATATGACCCTTAAGCCATCCATCTCAATATAGATATCCTCCAGTATGAGAAAACTGTTTCTTCCAGCCTCTTTCCTCTTGTGCAAAATGAAGATTAATTTCCAACCAGTCCATTGAGCATCCCTTGAACATATGTAATGGAATTCACTTTACAGGCTGAAGAAACAGTGGTAGTATTTAAACTGGAGGGAGAAGCAGCTCATACCTGTGTGTCTTTGCTTGCAGAAAGGCTGTTTCCTGACTTTGGTTTGGACTGGCTGCTTAGATGAAGAGCTAGGATCTTACCAATGCCAAGATCCTCAACTTAAAGGGAGACAGACTTTTTTTTTTCCTATGTATGTGGCTTATCCAGTGTTATTTTTAAAATATTTATTAGGTGTTGGGTTTTTTGGGGGCCTCTGTTTATGAACAGTGTCTGTGTATGACTGGCTGCTCTTCCTGTTTCACGTTGATTGCACCATTCATATAAAAACAAAGCCAAAGTATTCTAGGGCAATATATTAAAAAAATCTGGTTTTCATTTAATACCATAGATTTTAGATAAATGCATATGCACACACACACCCCTTTCACCTCTTCTTTCCCGTGAGTATTAGGATTTTCAGCAACTTCACATCAGGTTTAATTTCTCAAGTAGTTCAGACTGTAATCTTAAATCACTCAAAAAAGCCTTCTAAAAGCATGTAGTCAAACAACCTCAGGCCAATACCTCATCAGGAGCTCGATGCTGCATTTCATAGACACAAGACAAAATAGGTGAGGCAGAACAAGGAATACAAAAACAATACATTGAATGCAACGCTAAAAGAAGCCTAATGGCAGAAGGAAAGCTGGATCTTATTCTTTAAAGATGCTTCATACATGTTCTCAGAGGCATGCTGAAAGACATATATCCTCTGTTCCCCATTCATATCTGACTCCTTTTCGGTACCTTCTTTTGAGAGGCTGCAATCAGGTATGCAAATATGAGACGTTTCCAAGGGTGAAGAACTATGTCTAGTCCTTCGCTTTACTCATGCTCATACATTCCTGCTGTTTGATTTTGCTCACGATCATAACCATGCTATTCATGAGCTGCACAGAGCAGAAGGATTTGCAAAGTCAAGGCCCGCTTTATGTAAACTAACTAGGACTAAACATTGCCCACAGATCTACGTTCTCAGAAATGGCAATAGTTGTATTACAGAGGGTATTTTCTCACCGTATTTGCAATTAAACCACTGTTCCCACATGGTGGTAAGGTGACAATGACAGTGCTGTTGAGAATGGTGTTTTAGACTGAAATACAATTGAGTCAGCACATTGGCAGGATGTTAGCGCCTCAGCTGGATTAATCCCAACCTCAGGCTCAGCTAATCACACAAAATGTGTCAATGATCCCTCCTGGAGCAGAGTCTTTCCCTCCTATATATTGCAAGTAGGTCCAGCTGTAAATAAATTGCTGACATAGCTGCGTTAGTTATGATGGTTGGAAAACAGCACATCTGCGACCAACAGTTGCACCTAAGACGAACATGAAGGTAAGCACAGTTAAATTAGCAAAGTGTCTCTTTATCATTGCAGTTTATTGCATTTGAGAAGATATTTTACTTTCCTTGGCAACGTAAAATGAGCTTCTGCCATGGTGGAGGTGGGGACAGACATGGCAAAGCTGAAGGAGAGGCTTGGTAGTACAGCTGTCCTGGGATAATAAACATTTCTAAGTTGAGACAAGCCTCACTAAACTGTCATATAAAGCAATTCCTGTAAAATGGTTGCCTCAAGATGTGGCTTCATTTGCTGAGTGACTCATTCATAAATATGTCAAATTCTTTGCTGACTAAAATACTGTTTAACTTCAGCAAAGGCAATCAGGTGCATGAGGTGCAAAAGAAATCAGCATCTAAGTGCCGCCTCCCTCACTCACTGAGATGAGTCAGGAGGGACGTAGATTCGGCAGCATCTGTGCCAAATATCTGTGCCTGGATATCTCAAGGTGAAAAATGTAATCTAGTACTACTAGCATGCAAGATCCATTACATGAGCAGAAAGGTATCGCAGCTTTTCGATTTTTGCTGTTTGCTCTAATCAAAAGCAATACAGAAAAACACTTCCAAAATTAAACTATAACTCAGAGTCTCCTCACCCCATATTTCCAATGACAATTCATCCTTTTCCTTTCCAGGCTAGATTTGCAAGTAACTGATGTATAATCGCACTCAGAATCTCACACGTCCAGTAACCTACACTACAGCTACACTTTGCAGCCTATGCAGAAGTCTGTCTGCAAGCTACGATCCTATTAATATATATAAAAGGGAAGACTTGTGAAGCCCTGGCAGCAAATGTAGGTCTTGACGAAACATAGGCAAACATTAATTAGAATTTACAAGTGACATGGAAAGCTAATTTTGGTATTCCTTTATACTGGCTTTATACTACATCAAAAGGCATTTCACAGCCTACCTTTTCAAAACTTGACAGCATCCAAAGTCGAGTGTGTGCAGTGGGAACCTGACTCCAGGTGCTTCAGGTGATAAAGCACAATGTTAAGGTCTGGCATAATGTGAAGAATGAGGTCACACTGTATTTTTAGAAGTGCCTGGTGTTCCTGTGAAGCATGCTCTCACTCTCTCTTTTTATTTTTTTTCTTTCCTTTCCTTTTTTTCTGTCTTTTTCTGTGAATAATTTGGCCAGTGCTTGCAGAAGGCTGTTTTCGCCCCAGGGATTCTCACACATACTTCTGTTGACAGAGTTCTTGTGCAGCAAGCAAACTGAAATGCCTTTTGTTAAGGAACTGCTCACTTCTTTTTCTGTTCTGCTCCAACGTTTGGAGGACCTTTTCGCTACTGAGTTCCTGTTGTTACGCTTATGGAAATTAACTGAATTGAAAAATATGAGGTTACCTTGCAAAACAGGTAAAATTATCATCAGGAAAAAAAATCCTAATCTCCTAATTTGCTCTTAGTCTGTGTGTCTCACATTCTCTTAGCTTGTTTGCTTAATTTTTCAGGGGAAGATTGTTTAAGTCAATGGGAAATGTTAAGCAAAGTCATTGTGAAAGGGAAACAAATGCACTAGGGGCTGAGGGGTAAAAACTCGTTATTTTAGACAAGTGGTGTACTGTTCCAGCCAAGATCAGGACTTGACTTGCTGCTTTGCTATGTCAGTTCAAGTTTAAATTGAATTTAAAGAAATAAGAAAATTCCACACATTCACATGCTCTGTAATGCCAAAATACATAATGGATATTGAAAGGCACTAATTTAAGCAATGTTTGAAAAGTTAGTTTAGGTGACTTGCTATTATAGTAACCCTATGAAATAAAGCATAATCATTTGCCCCAGAAAACAATTCTCCTTATATTGACTCAAGAAAATAGAATGAGTATATGAATATTAAATTCTCTATAAAATCCTCCTGTTTAATGATTAAGCCTAATATATGCCTTTTGTGTGATCTTTGTGCAAAATTTGGTGAGTTTTAATACAAATTTTGGTTGTCTGGGCAAAGGAAAATCAAGCCAATAGAGCATGATACACAAAAATTTATCTGTGGGTCTGCACATACACATATGCTTGTGCCAGACCATATGAGAACTTTCCTTCCATAGCATTTCACTGGCTGTATCACAAATCTGTATTAATTTATTGCTGATTTGTAAGGAGCTTTCTTCAGAAAATAAAATTCCGGTTGTAAGATTTGAAGTCATATGTGTAAAAAGCTGAAGTTGCTACACCCAGATATGCATTTCACATTTTAGCTTAAAGAAAAAATCCTGTGTTGCTTTTTTTGTGCTCTTCCTTAAGCTGTTTTGGAGTCAGTTTTAGTTGGACAGCTAGCTGTGGTAGCCCCCACATTTCCCTTCTAGTTGGAAAAAACCACACATATGCCCGAGAGACTTTTATTATTCAACAACATCTTTACCTACACTAGCGCCTACCAGTAGAGCTAATGCTACAGTATATGTTTGGAATTACATATGCATATGAAAGTGATTTCCCTATTTATAAAGCCTTGAAGACCTTTTCCAGAAAGATTATTATTTTTCAGAACTTGCAAGTGCATACACTCAGAATTGTGGTGAGAATTATCTTATTTTGCAGGGCTGTGTTACAGGCCTTTTACGACATGTACAGATTTAGCTCTGAATGTTCAGACCTCTCTGAGTTACACATTTTGCTATGGGCAGGATTTCCAAATCCACAGCTGTGCCAAAAATGCTCCATTTTTAGGAGCTATAAACATCTATGTGTAACTCTTTATAAAATATGGAATTTGGTATTTTGTATAAGGGTGTTGGTTTTTTCCCAGCCACTGCTAGATTGAGTAAAGCGATATGTTCCACAGGATGAATAAGGGTAAACTCACACTCTCTCTTTTTACCACTTCCTCTTCAGAGATTTCTTGCCATACTTGCACAAAACCAGCCTGCTCTTGCATACTTTCTTTGTTCCAGTCTCATCACAGGAAAAATAAAACAAAGAAAGAGTCCAATGGAGTAAACAAATCTAATGAACAGAAAAAAAATGTTATGCCTTTTGTAATTAAACTGTAAAAATTACAGCTTCACACCACATCCTGTAAAACTGGAAATCATTTGAGAGAAAGAACTTAGGAAAATTTTAAAAGAAGCTGGACATTTATTTTAGATGCTAGGAATATCCAGAGATAATGAAAAATACAAATTTTTGCAGGAATGATAATTCATATTTTGGAGTTTAAAGCATCATCCTAAAAAACTAGAAATAAAAAAATATGTAATTCACTTATCCCACACTTGCCTACTGCAGAATTTCTGTAGCTTCTTCCGGAGCATTTTATGCTGTATTTTGCGTTTGTTACAGCAAAGATGGTCCTACAAACACAGAGGTGTATTCCTGTCATCACAGCAGAGCCTGCTTGGCAGCATTACCAGAACTAAAGAGGGTCCAGGGAACAGGCCAAGGATGGGCAATTTCTGCCAGAAAAAGAAGAGTGACAATAGGAAAGGGTGAAGCTGGGAAAGAGAGTCTGTGGGGGAGACCTGGAGACCTGAGCATTGCTGGAACCACCAATAGGTGAGGAACAGGGCAGCCACCAGCAGCAATGGCTGGTGAACACAATCCATCCTCTCACCTGATGGCAACAGGCTGGTGTGGGCAGCCAGGCCAAAGCTCTTTTGCCGCCTTTTTGGGAGTCTTCTAGACGAATCTTCTTCACTTGTACCTGGGTCTGCATTGTGAGAGTGTGGGTGCTAGCAGCATGCCTTCTAGCAGAGGGGGCCAGGAACCAAAAAACAAAGGTGATGGCTCATAGTGAAGCACAGATAATACTCAGTATTCACCTGAAATGGCAGGAGGCTCTTTCACTGTGCCCAAAATGTATAAAATATTATGTGAAATGTTAGTTATTCCAGTCATTCTCTACAAATATGGGAATGTGTTTTCTTTTTCAAAGACGTGCTCAATTAGTTTGCTTAATGCTAGGGAGAACCAAGGGTGTTCGGCACTCCTGAAAGTGAAGTCACTTCTGTATAGATGGCTAACTTGAAGCTGAGAAAATGAGAGCTTCAAAAGTAGGTTTCTCATTCACATGTAGACAATGTAATCTATGATTATTGTGTAACAAAGATATGGGGCGAGATTCTTCTTGCCTTTATTCGTCTCTCTAAAAGTTGGGTGATCAGTGTAAGCTTTTTGTCTAGACTGCCTCCATAGTTTTGGATAAGGCAGTCATGCCAAGAGGGAGACTCATCCCATGTCAAAAAAAGTATCCAAGATAAGTGAGAGCATTTACCTTCTGGAAGCATTTTTCTCTTTCCACTGACTCCAGCAGGAGGCTAGGCCGTTACTTACAATAATGTCTGACTTTTAAATAGCTAGGAATAGCTGAGAGGAAGTCTGCCTAAACAGTGTGTACCTGCATGCTCACACCTTTTACAGCTGCCGTTCAAATGACACAGGTAACATAATAATTGCAAATTTTCTGTATGTGTAACAGTATTCTTTCTATTACCCAATGTATGTCTATAACACTAAAATATACACTAACCAGCACTAAAACATGCCTAGCTGGTGTGCATTGCTCAGTTTATGGCACATGCAGTGAGAGGCACGTCACATGCCAGCATCTTACTTTGCTTGCTTCCCACTTTGACAATCACAGCGCTGCCTTCTGACATGTCTTTCTCATCACTGACAGGTTTGCCACATACATCAAAGGCTTAAGCTTCTCTTTTTATTTTGAAAAGCTTCTGTTCTGCTTTGCTTTCTCACAGATGGAGTACTGAAACAATCATTAAAATAAATACTATCAATATTCAATCTGTCACAAAAAGCAAATTACATATATGGGTGGATGTAAGCTATTCGGTGATGCAAGATCGGGTCTTCAGCTGCTCCCCTCTTCCCATGCGTTGGAGGTGCAGAGCCTAGATGTGAGCACAGAAGTTAAGACTGATTTAAACCAGACATGGCCAACTCTGATGTAGTACTGAAGCTCTCTGTATTTTTAGCCTCCTTTTTTTGCTTTGCAAATGTATTGGAAATGGACAGGTTCTGCACTGCACTGGCAATTCACAGATGCAGAGAGACAGAAAATTCTACCTATATTGAAATCTTCTTTCTTTTCTGTCAATTACTTTGGCTCCTTGCTCTTCCCTATGACATTTTAGTAGCTTTATCAAAACGGTGTAAAAGTTTTCAATTATTTAACAGACAATAAAAACGTAGTGAACAGAGGCATGTTTTAATAAGAAGCATATAGCCAACATCTCTTTGAATGATTCTGAACCATTGTGTCAATAATCAACATAAAGTCAATATTTAAAAACCGTTTCTGCATTTGCCCGTTCTTTCCTAGTCTCTAAGGTAAACAAGTCAAGGTTCTCATGTTTTAAGTTCATTTAATCTGCATACATCAAATATTTTTTAAGAGACCTTTAAGTAAATTTGATACGGGAATTTCATGTTTCAGGATTACTTTTGCTGATGCACTCCAATGCAAGCAAATATTTTTTTTTTTAATTTTCAGGAGCAGAGAGAATTCAGATATTTTGTATGAGAATCCAGGCATTAATAATGATTGTGTGATCATGGTTTTGGAAAAATAAGAAGATATTTCCTGGCTACATATGCAGAGTTATGTTTCTTAAGAAAACCAAGAATGAAGTCATTTTGATCTCTGATGGATGAAATTCATTGGAATGGAAACTAACATCTATGAAGAAGAACAGGGCTCACCTTATCTTACATCTGCCAAGTGCCTGGGAACTCCAAAGGAAGCAAAGTATGAAGAATACCAAAGAAAGACAGAAAAACAGACAAGTCCGTCTGAATTTCAGAATCTTTTACTGGAACCTGAGTTGAGTTTGCTGTCTGTGTCATTCTTAATAGACCACAATGAGACATCCTTGCAACCTGGCACGGCTGCAGGGTGTGTCAGTGCCACCGATCAGCCTGAGACAAAGCACCTTTCTGAAGAATTACTCTATTCTGCAAGGCAGAAGCCACAGGAAGATCCCTTAAACCTTCCCTCACACAGAGAATGGCCAGTCCTTACAGGAAAAAATTCAGACAAGAAACCAGAAAGGAGTCATGAGATCAGAGTCATAAAACACAAACCAAGTGCTATCACATTTTCTGATTTCAAATTTTTATCACATAAAGATAATACTAAACTCCATATTTGTGAGGCGGGAGAAGCAGAAGATTTTTCATCTGAAGAGGAAGAAGCAGATGGTAGAGACGATGGTGATGTGTTTACAGAACTGCCACTGTATGAGGCTTTTTTCAATGGTCTCCATAGAAGGAATGTTTCTCAAAGAAAGCAAGCTAAACTTGAACTTACTAAATATCAACACATCTGTCATTTAGAAGACTGTGATGATCATTCTGAAAAGGACTTGAAGGACTGTGGCAAGGAAGAAAAACACATGGAGCTGGAGGTAATACAAGCTACTCTTTTGATCCAAGTGTGTTTTAAATAAGTGGTATCATTTAAGGTTGGTTACAGGAGGAGAAGGAGTTGCACAAATTGTTATACAGTTAATGTGAATTACATAATTAAGAATATAAACCTACAGTAAAATTATACTAGGTTTTTACATTAGACAAATCTATTACTTCAGACTGGCCACAGTTCTATTAGCCTGAACTTCAAAGTTTGGTTTTCTGATTTCCCTTGCTTTTTAAAATGGGCACATTAGCTCAGTTTCCCCTGCTCGTACAAGATCATATATCATGCCACATACAGCATATATTCCCTGAGTCTATGGACTGTTCCAAAGGGATAGAGCTCAGCTTTACTCTGAGAGCAGAGTATACTTCTTTGTCCTGAAAAATGGCCTTTTTTAGTGTAGTGGCACTGTAGCATTGTGCCACCTAACCCACAGTACTGCTTCTGCTAAATAACAGTGTTTTCTGTATTCTTATTTTGTTAAAATAATACAGAGGACAGGTTACAATCTGGTCTATAATAAAATAAAATAAATAGATTTTTTTGTATCTGTACTGGTACACATCATGATGCTCTATAGACCAATGTCCAAAATGAAAACATAAGAAGATTTAGGACAAAATGAAAAACACTCTGTAATAAGAATCATCCAACTATAACCTCTTCAGAAAAAAAAAGGATTGAGTGAATTAGCTGTGTTTTTTGGAACTGGAGGAACAGAAGCTTTCCAAGTGAGTTCTCACTAGTCTGGAGAATAAGCAATGCCTTCCCCCTGCTACCAGCTGGTAACAAACCAAATGCCTGGAGCTAAACATGTTTATCATTGGAGAAGTTCGTCTCTAGTACAAAAATATGAAGTGACTCCAAATAGTGGGCAAAACAAACCCTTGAAATTCCAACGTTCCTGACCTTGCAGCACAAATTAATCTTAAACTGCAGGTCAGGCATACCTTTCCTTCCTCTCTCTTCTCCTCCTCCAGCTTTTAAAAGTTATTTTCCATGTAAATCTGCTCTATGCCTTGAAAATCAGGGTGGAGCCCTAGTCTTTTACCCAGTGTGTTTTACTTTTCTCTATCTGCAGTTCTCCTTTTGCTTCTAGCGCTTATAACACAGAGTTGCTTCATTGATTTCTGATTGAATGAAAGAAAGTAGAATTTGGACTGTAATATCCATATTAACATCAAAACTATGGTATACAATACTTAACTACTTCTCTCCTTTAATACTAATCTATCTCCAATTTGGGGGGGACTAATTCTGCCCTGAATTGAGTGAGAATTTTGTGCTGTATTTCAGACATATCCCAACTTTACTGTGGAAACCCATCAGCTCAGAGAGAAATAAGCCAGATTTTCACAAATTTTTCTCAGCAGCTAATATTAGAAAACCAAGGCCCAAAGATGGTTCCAAAACAGTGCACCTTTTGATGCAATACTGACCCTGAAAGATTCTTGCAACAAACGGTTTATTAAATAATTGCATTGTTACTCTACCCTAAGCCAAGGCTTGCTTCCTCATTTACTCAGAAACATTCCCATTAATATAAATATATATCAAAATGCATGTGCAACATCCCTCAGATTCCGTTTACTGAAGGTCATTCCCATAGATAAAAGGGAGAAGCCAGGGGCTGTTGTCATTTAGTTTACTTTATGTCTACGCCATAAAATAAACTCAAGGATGCAGCTTGCAGTGCAAAATAATGGATTATAAATTGCCAGACAAGCATGTGAAATTACCTAGTAAATCTCGGCAAATGTGTCAAAACATTTCAAAAACTGTACAGATGCAATGATGCAGTCCTGGTTTTGATTTTTTTTTCTATGTAAATAAGTATGTATCATTCTAGGAAAGCCTCCAAGAATTAAAAAAAAAAAAGGATTTTCTTGTCTCTCAAATGTTAGCAGCAGTCACGCATTACTATTCAGACTAAAATCTCCCCCCCCATGACTCTGGTTGAAGGAAATGTATGTCATTGTCAAGTTACTTATTTCTATTATTTAGAAATGGGGCTGTGGAAAAATGTGTTTCCAGTGCAAAGAAGTTAACTAAATAAAGACAGCATGGCGTAAGAACGTTGTCAAAAGCAACCATTACTGCTAAGCCTTAGACTTAAAAATAGTATCACAAACAAATCACCTCGGCCATACAGATACAGGCTATCACACACAGCACCCTGACCGAGATCCTGGCTAAATCCTTGCTACTAGAGTTCACAGTGAAATAGTGATTAAGATCTACCCTGCAGGGACATTCCTAAGTAAATGTACTTGCTACTGACTGCAAATCTCCTATTTTATGTATAGAAAGGAGGAAAGGCTGTCACCTTCTCCAGGCTGGGGAGCACTGGCCCTTGCAGGCAGCCAAGCCAGTGTCCGAATCTCCTCTTAAATAGTTACACGCGTTTAAGTGATAATTGTTGAACTTCTTGTTTCATTCTAATTAATAAGCAGAGACAAATCTCCAAGTACACTGAACAGTAAACAAGTAGAGGGAAGATTGGAAAAAATACAGCTTGTGTATGCTGCCAACTCTGTTACAAGCAGAAGAAATTCTGCTGAAAACAATTCATACAATGGTGCCCATTAAAAAAAAAATGCTTGTTCTTTTTTTTTCAGAAGGCATACAGCATCTGCCTGTTCTGAGTGGTACCAGATAAATGATACTTCTGTTCAATTTAGAAATCCAGTATGGTCCCTGATTTTCCACCCCTAGACCAGTCCCATATATATTTCCTGTGCTTTCTCATCAAATCTACATTTGGCAACCTTTTTTTCCTTGTCAGGAGTCTGTAATCAGTGGTACATTTAATGCCCAAATAGAGTTCTTAAATTAAAAATAACATTTATTTCAAGTGGGGAAGCAAAATTTTGAAGATTTAAAAACAAGTCTATATACATGTCTGAAATATTGTTCATGTTATTTCTCAGTTTGGGATGGTGATCTAGGTAACATCATCGCTAAGACAGTGCTTCCTTAAACACACCAGTGAGTTTCCATACCCTCATTATAGATTTGTCTTCTCTGCTCACCTTCCTTGCAAAACTCCCCTTCTATCTTGAATGGGAATTGTTTTACATCACTTATGTCCTTCTAATATTATTTATGATTGTTTGTTTTGTTCTGTTCAGAACTTTTCTTGGCAACTCTGAAGTGGTATCTGGAGCCATTCTTCCTTGCGTGTTTTACTTCAAGTCTTCATATTAAACTACATACTCTCTTTGTACCTGCAACCAGCTCAGTGTGCAGTGGCAATAAATTATTCAGAATACCTTCTGAAACATAACATTTTTCTAGATTGCCATTTCTTCAAACTTTACTAAGCAGGACCCAGCTAATAACAATATTTAAGCAGGAACCGCTATGCAACTTTACATCAGTAATCTTATCCTATCCTTACATAGTCTCAAAATAAATGTGTTACTTCCAGGAGTAACACTTGACATTTCAGTCAAATAAAAAATTGAAGATATTTGACAGGTATTAGGCAAAAAAGAAGTATTATGAAATCATACCCTTGACAAAGTGAATTGTCATGGATCTTCCCTCACCTCAGTGACTAATGTCCTGCTAATGTTGTTGGCTGCTGCAGGGAGGCAAGCATAGTCTTACCAACATGGCAGCAAACTGGAAATCCTCTCTAGGACAGCTTCAAAACACCTCTTTGGGGAGCCCATCTTAGCTATTATAACAGCCAAAAAGGTCTCTATCACTCTTGACATTATTTAGGGCATCTAAGTGAGTTGTCACAGCTTCCTTTGTTGTACCAGAGAGAGAAGGGGGCAAGCCGGGAAGCCCACAGACTGGAAAGGAACCACTTAGAGCTAACCATCAGGACACGCTAGGTGCTCCAGCAGCCCTTCTGCAGCCTCTCGGTGCCTGCGCCAGGACCACATACTGGGTATCTCCACCCACTGGACGTTCAGGGTTCTCCAAATAGCTCCTCAGAGCTGCTGCTTGATGAAACAAGGTCACCTCTATGTAAAATATATCTGGAAAGGTTGAACAATTAACTGTTGACACGTGTTGCATATAGGTGTAACTTCCAGGAGAATCCTAGAAAAATAATTGTTCTTAAACAAAAGTCCTTCCTAATTCAGGAGGAATCCATTGAGGGAGCCTCTGTCATACTATTTTCTCCTGCACTCTGCCATCTCTGCTGTGTAAGCTGGTGAGCAGCGTGTCAGGCACAAAGCATCAAATCGGCTGGCCCTTACACAGGAACCTGGGAGACCTTTCGGGGTCTCAGGTTGCACACAGATTTACATCATGCCTCTTTCAACACATTTAGGAAGATCTAAACCAAACCTGCTTGTTGGCTTAAAGCCAGACAATCTGATGGTCTAATATTTGCATTGAATGTTACCTTGTTCAGCTGGGTCAAACAAAGAGTGAGATACCACTCCCTAGGAGTAACGGAGACAAGATGACCCAAACAGATAATTTAGGTAATTAAGGTAGTATTCACAATGAATATCTTTGTCAGGATTTGGCCTTCAGACTGGAAACTCAAAGCCTTTTGGAGGAGGCTGCACAGTCATGGGAGTGGCCAGTACAATGTCAGGAGACCCAATCTCTGTGTACTGCACTGGGTAGTGTTAATGTGGTAGCTGTGCCACCACCTTTCACCATGAGTAAATCTTTAAGTAAAACTGTAGTGTTCTAAAGAAGATTTGTGAAAGCTCCATTGCTTTTCACATTTAAAGCTAAGCCAGCTGAAGTCTGGAAATGGTTACAGAAAACAGTCCTTTACTGGCAGGAAGATGGATGTTCTGGCTTTCCAGTTTCTCTTTCCTTGATTATTCACTTATTTTCATTAATTTCCTTGTTCCATCCTTGTACTACAATTAGGTAAATTTTATCCTCATTATACAATCATTACTGAGTGACAAGTTTGATAATCATTGTATAAGCTTGGATCACGAGAGTTCAGATTCAGGCTGGAATAATTTGCTGAGACGTAATACGGAAGTTTCCATAGCATCTGTCCTACATTTTGTCTGCTTCTGGCCTCTGTTTTCTTTCTTCTTTTCACAAACACCAGAAGTTCACCAAAGGAGCAAGACAAGATGGACAAGGACATGTAGGAGGTGATAAATCCACAAAAATTTATTCAAAGCCAGAGTCTTTGAAGTTACTTATGATTCCTTAAAAGATATGTATTCTTCTGTGTGGTTTGTAAATATTTTAATCAAGTAATCATATCCAATGAGAAAGGAATCAGGAAGTTTTAAGTCTTTGACACTGAATTTGATTTATTCAAATTAGATCGAGTTCACTCAATTTAAATAATTAAAACCGAGCAGCAGTCAAGCCTACAACTATGATCAGTAACTGGGCCTGCCAAAGTAAGCTTCTTACCCTTATATTTGGATGGCTTAAATTCTGCTAAGTCCTTGTACCTCTTGTATTCCTTCTCAGTGCCTTGCTTACCCACTCTGAAGCACTTTTACAAGAGGTACTTTGCTGTTTTCATTAATGAGGCACTGCAACTTAGGTGGAATTTAAGCTATCTGAAAATTGCCTTGCAATAGTTTCTTCTTCTCTAATTCAGTTGTACAAGAGCAAAAACTAGCAAAGAACATATTAGAGTGAAGCACAAATTCCTTCTCCCATTCCTCCCATACTTTGGAAGTTTGTTCTTCTCTTTACCCTATCAAATTGAAACTCCAAAACTAGAAGAGGAGAATGGTCGCAAACTTGTGATGACTTCTTCATGAGAAATAATACGGTTATTATTATCTCCTTTTTGTTGATCTTCTGCAGACATGGGATGTCTACCCAGGTAGGAGAGCTGAGTGCTGGAATAACAATTGCCAGGGAGAAGAGAGTAGGAAGTTAAAGGGAGGAAAATGGGAAATGACTTGCCTAAGACAGGAGTGATGCACTGAGCTTTGTACATTCTTATTTCCTTTGTGTGTCTGTGAGATTTGCACTTTTTGTATTTCAATTATACATTCTCTAGAGCTGATAGGTGGAGACAAGGTGAGTTGAACTTTGCAAAGTTTCTAGCGTTTATGCTTGTTTTCTGCCTGCTTGGAAAAGGAGTTGGAGAACTGCTGATTACTTTAGCAATGATGCATTATTATCCATCAATACATAACCACAATCAGCTCTTAATAATATAGTCAGATAAATGCTGGCTTAGGGACTCTAATTATTAATTTAAAAGAAAGAGTCTTTTATTAATTTCACAAATTTGAGGGACTAATGATGAACACAGCACTTTGTACAGAGTACATTTTTCTCTAATCTCACTATGCCTGATAATGTAACCATTTCACATTAGGATATGGCATTTTTTGTGTCTTACTTCTTATTGTGATGGGAGGGAGCAGTAACTTGAAATATGCATCTTACTTCAGTGGAAATTAGCTGCATGGCTGTTTCTACTATGATATTATAGGGACTTTGGGAAATAACAGAAAAGTCAGGAATAGTAACTTAAGGATATGTTGAAAGATCATATCAAAGAGAACTGGTATATTGGAATCATGTGGAAAAACATGTAGATAGTATCAAAATTACTGTCTTTTATGTCTTCGGTATATTTGCATGCTGCTTGCATGTTTCAATAAACATGCATGATTCATTGTTCATTACTAGAGAATTAAAAAATTAAAATGTATATGCCCTCAGAAAAGATGAACTTTCTTGACATCAGCAGATATCTGTCTTTCAAATCACAAGATTGTCTTCAGCAGGCATTAGTGGCTGCTGGGTTGAATTTGGAGAAAGCACACTAACTCTGGTTTTGTAAAAAATATCCTATAAACTATTTTCAGCAATCCCAGTTTGGGTTCTGCCAAAAGCCTCCTGAAGAAAAGTTGTAATATGAGGAGACAACATCTGTCCTTTTTCAAAAGCAAAGTTGATAAAGAAACTTACATGTGATGGGTGGACTAGCACTCGAAAAATTCAGAGGGCTTTTTTGCAGTTAACCCTTCATGCAGTTTGAAATAATTTGTGTTGCAGAGTACCATCACTCTCCAAAAATGTATAGTATATGGTATATATTACCTCTGTAGTGAAATTCTGAGAAAATTAAAATGCCAGGAGAACATAATAAAATCAGATAATTAGTCAAACAGACAACTCACCTTGACTTTCAAAGTCCTTCAGAAAATGTACAAAGTACATTTCAGCTTGGTGCTGAATTAGGTAATATGAAGTTACAGAAGGTGAGATTATGGATTTATTGCACACTGTGAAACCCTCGGGCTGTTCAAGTTAATGTTTAAAACTTTGGCCTTTAAGTAGTTTTCATAACATTATGAAAGATCTTTAGGCTAGCAGTTTCCATAGTGTGACTTCTGCCACTAGTATCTGACAAAGGTTTTATGTTGCCCATCCTAGCTATAGCTATCCTACCAAGAAGATACTGTGCTGCCAATGAATTTTGTTGCACAGCCCCATCGTGGCCCCACGTGCACATTCAGAGGCCCCACAAACAAAATTTTTGGAACTCCTGCTTTAGCCTGTTCATAAGTATTAGTGCGTGTTTTATATCTATCTTTAAAGCTTCGGAAGAATAAATAGTTAACATAATCAGTGTATTATACTAAAAGAGGAGAGTATTCATCATATGTAACTTGGGTTATGACTTTTTCAGATATTGACTCCTTTGTTGGTTGTGTATTTGAATACTTCAGAATGATACGGCCACCTCAGAAAACAGCAATATTACTATTGCTCTTGCCAGAAAACATAAAAAAGATTATGTGCTTATGGTCACACTAAGCCCATAAAATAAAAGAGGTATATCAAGATTCTTCTTTACAAATACTTGAAAATATCTGGAACCTGTGCAATGTGAGACCATTCAAGTGTTTCACCTTTCTCTACAGAAGTAGAGCAAAAGTCAACAGAAAATAAGCCCTGTCTAAGTCAAAGCTCTGATGAACTACATTCCTCTGTCAAAGCATGGGAATAGGCACCTGCAAGAATTACAGACTGGGTCTTAGGGTGGGGGGAACCAGAAGAAACATGTAGAAATCTGTTAATCCGCTTACCATTGAAATTAAGATATTCCTTCAAAGTGCAGATGGAGATTCTGGATAAGCTGTGGGATGGGCAGTAAGCAGAACAACTTGTGAGACTGGAAACTTGCGCAAAAGGTGAGGGGATGGGGTTGGGTCACATTTTCAAGCTTGTTTGGCTGATAGGAGAGGATTTGGTATGTTTTTCAAGTCCAGCAATAGAACTGCAGTGTAGAAAAAAAAATAACAGAATGTTACTGAATTAACAACGTTGTAAAGTGTATTTCATGATATGGCAAAGTTCTTGAGCGGGAGTAAGAAAAATGAGATACAAATTTCCTCACATGCACAAAAGTCCCACTGAAATTTTGTGGCACTTCCTAGAAAGCATTTAGGTGCTTTGGAAAATTCTTCCTAGGTAACATACGCCCAGTTAATAAAAGTAGGTTCTAGTGATATATGTAGGATCCTTCAATTTTTCTTTGTGTGAAATTCCAATAAAATAATGTTAGTTTGATATTGTAATGGACATATTTCCTTGGTAGTACCATGGGACCACAGACTCGATCATATGATTTGACATTCCCAGGGATCGATGATCATTTTGGTACAGCCATATCACCAGCTATCATATAATCAGTGATCTGTGCAAACACTAAGGTCCATGTTTGAAACAAATTTGGAGAAACTTAAAAACTTTTTAAAAATGTAATGAACTTCATAGAAATTTTAGGATGATGGATCTGAGATTTCATTTTATTGTGTGGTTATTTTCTGTAGGAGAGAATGTTGTCACCCTCAAGACTCTTCTTAACAATCACTCTAACTGTGGAGTATTTTAAATTTTAATAAAAATGGAAATAGACTCCTCTTAACTATCCAAGTTTTTGTCCAAACTAAAAGTCTTGCCCAGTTTTGAATTATCTCAGAGCTAAGACTGTTGCAGTGCAGGGAAGGGAAACCTCCTCTGAATTAGCCTGGAGTTCTCCAGAAATAAAACGGACAGGACATTGAGGCCAGCTCCTGCATTTGAAACATCTTTCTTCCAGAAATTAACTTCAGTAGCATCTCTCCAGACTTTTGGATTGTATAACTGGGCTCTCTTTATCTGTGCTTTCTATGGATTCTGAATTTTTCTGGCATTTAGACTTGTAGTCCAATGTTTCAAAAATCAAGTCTGGAATAGGTAATGTTTTAGTGCCAAAGATTTAACAGCTTATTTATACTGTATATTCAGAGAAACGTTGCCTGGCCTTAATCTAATCTTTGTGATGAAGTATTTAGTGATATGCAATATAATCACTTGTAAGTTTTGCAGTTAGTATTTATTGTTCCTATTCAAACAGCATAATGGTGAAATTTCAGTAGCTATGTAATGACGATTTTGTGCTGTGGCAAAAGCCTTTGCAGTTAGTCAGGGACTGATTTACTCAGATTAAAATGCCAAAAAAGCTGCTAAATCTGCCAAGAAATAACAGAATATAACACTGCAACTTGTATGTATTTCATTCTATAAGTACATCATACATCAAGACCAAGATAAAAGTATGCAAAGCCAATAACTAGAAGAAAGTATACACAGACTGGCCAAGATAGCAATATAAATTTAGCAGTCAGCAATAAGCTGCTTTTTATTAACAATATGCCTGACCAAGATCAGTGCCTGTCCTGAGAGAAAGCGGAGTACTGACTATTTGTGCAACTAAGGATCTAGACTCAGAGTTCACCTCAAGCTGTACTTTTATCTGCTGTGTTATCAAAGTTTACTAAGATATTACAAATAACTGTAGATATAGATATATGGAAAAAAATATGTTTGGGAGATGCAGGATGGTTAAACTAAAAAAGATTACCCCTGGAAGACCCTGTCTTTTTTGAAATAAAAGTTGGAATACTATCATGTATCTCTTATGCAAGAGAGCTATCAGGATAGCCCTCCGTTTTGTGTTTTGTAGAGCATAGATCACATGCTGTCTTGAATTGCTCAAGCTGTGTAAGGACTTAACAGTTTTAGTGTTATCTTGGGGGACACGTAATGCCACTGAGGTAAATAAACAAAGCAAGGGAATGCTAAAAGAGAGAAACAGGTTTAAAAAGCTTAGTGGGAAACCCCCAGTATTCCAAGCAAGCAGGGACGAACTCAGTTCTTTCTGAAGTAAAGGCAAAAGTGCATTATACAGGCTCAGAAAATGCTTTTGAAACCAAACTTTTCAGACATGACAAAGCCTGCACTTTGCATGTGAATGACAGACAGTAAACTCTAAAATCGCCACTTCAATGTTCTCACATAAAACTTTTTAAATAAAAGATTTTACCATGAATACAAACAATAAATAACAGCAAACTCTACAATAGCAAGAACTGCTATAAGTTGGAATATATTAACAGTTTTTATCTCAGATCACCTTCTCTTCTGTGCAATGTTTCCATTTTGTATGAAGTTCTTAAGAAGATGGGTTGAAGTTGCATTAAATGGAATGCAGATATCTAAGCTAGAAAAAGACTAGACCTTCTTGATGGGTGTTCTTTTCTTATTCGGAAATTGTGTTCAAAAGGTTGCAAATGCTAAGGAGTGGTCACACAAGCAGCTCAGGACACTCAGCATTTAATTCCAATGCAAACTAAAATGAATGTGTAAGAGCTGCAAGTATGAGGTTGAAAACTGGACAAAATTAAGAAGGAAAATTTAGTTTATACATCCAATTTAAAATTGGCAGTATATACAAAAAAAACCTTCTAGGTATGGCATGGCAAATAAAAGCATTCAGTTTTGCAAAGGAAGTAATTATTTTTAAATTTGGTGTTACTCCAGTTCAGAAAAAAAAAACCCAAAGATTCAAAATTCTCCAGTGAGAATGAGAGACAGTGAATGATTCCTCAGCCTGGGCGTGATATGTCAGGAGCCTCCAGCAGCTTGCTAGGTGGGCTACTAAGGAGCTTGTATAGCTTAACTGGCAAGTAAAGGTATTTTCCCCAGAGGAAGGCTGTCAGAATTAAGTTGTCTTTGAAAAGTAATTCAAGTTTGATGAAGTGACAAATATCGATTAAATTTTAAAAAATCACTTGGATTCCAAAGGAAATTGCTAGCAGTTTGGCATTTTAAATTTTAAATTTAAACATATATGGAGTGGGTTGCAACGAGGCTGGTTTCTACATTGTCTACACAGTTTTTTTCCAGCAGGGCTAAACTATTTATTGATCGGTTTATGCACATTCTCACTCTAAGTGTGCGCTAGCCCATTTCCCCTTGTTGTTGGTTTTTTTTTTT
This sequence comes from Theristicus caerulescens, assembly GCA_020745775.1. Classification (NCBI taxonomy): domain Eukaryota; kingdom Metazoa; phylum Chordata; class Aves; order Pelecaniformes; family Threskiornithidae; genus Theristicus; species Theristicus caerulescens. The sequence goes on from CM036559.1 coordinate 107,670,975, forward strand.
TAAAAAAGGTGGCAATATCACACAGGACTACACAGAGGTGAGCAGGATTGGAGAGCAAGTGGGAGAGCTTGTCACTTTTTTAAGTTCCTCAAGTGTTACATTAAGACAAACTATTAAAATACAAACGATGATCCTTCCAACTTTTATCTTGGCATGTTTGGATATAGCCCAAGTGCTAATGTAGCACATAAAGCCTTCTCTGCAAGGATATCTAGGTATGCCTCTAAAACATGCAAATCTTGCAATTCTGCATTATGCTGCTCTTTGCGAGGAAGATTTTGCTTATTATTGCTATTGTTAAGTCTCTTATGTTTCAAAATACTCTTTTTAAACCTTGTTTGAGGTACATAATTGGAGAAACTAGCTAGCCACCTTGAATTAGGCTAGGGATTGTTTGTTTTCAGTTATTTGCCAGTTATGTCAATAGATCTTTTTATTTGGATTATTGTGGTTGATGGGGTTTTGCTAAAATATTTCATATCACATGGCACTGAAATATTAGTGAATAGAAAATATCACTGCTGATAATCATCCCATAGCCGTTTTTTTTCTCTTTCTCGTAATTCTCTGAGTAATTTGAAACCATAATGTTTTCCTGTTCTTTTTAATAACCATTACTTTTCTAAATATAAACAAAGCTTACCAAATACCTTAACACAGATAAACAGAATTTCTGCATGCTTTCAGTTATGGTACAAAGAGCCAGGCAAGTTCAAATAACACTAAAGTGCTCAAAATATAATGTATATTAGAACTGGAAGTCAATAATGGTTAGGCTAAACCTCAGCTTGATAGTGCAAACCCTGGGACAGGCTCATGCTTACAGCTTCACCTGTCTCAGAACATCTTTAGTGCATTTGTATCTTGAAGATTTTGCAAAACTCCTGTAGGTTTATAAAAGTAGCTGCTACAGATCGCTCCTCTCTCTCAACCGCTCTCATTCCAGCAGCAGATGTCTGAAGCAAGGGCACAGGAAATTTTTCTGAACCTTAAGGTTCTGGTAATGGTAGTCATTGTTTAGTGACCACCATACTCTTAAAATAAGACAGAATTTTTGAGCTCTAGGCCACAATCTCCAACCTTTCTGTTATACAAAAATATTTATATGGTATAAGCAATATGTTTACATGCTCTGGGGATACAGAAATTATTCTTTTCCTCCAAGAATGATGCCTAAGGCTACTCTATCAAGGCAACTTTTCTTCAAAATTGAGATCAAACTGATTTGTTTAACAGAATGTGTTTTATAGTTTTCAACAGTTATCTTTTTCCCAAGATAAAAAGGACATGCTCAAATCTGTAATCACTATTCTGTTTCTCAGTTTATGATTAAAAACGCCATGAAAGAGTTTTCATAAAGTAAGCTGTCCAAGGGGAGCAAAATAGGCAAGTCAACATTATGCAGTAATAATACAACATTTCCACATACTTCACCATTACATTTTTAAATTTTTTTTCCTAGCAAGACAGGACTTCAGTTGCTTACAAGTACCATTAGTAGTTACAAATACAATGAACAGTTAAGTTTCTGAAAGCTGTTTTTATCAGTCATATGGTATTTATATCTGTTTCTGATCTCTGACAGAAGAAATGTAGCTAAAATTCTGGAAGATTTAAGCAGATAACTAGCATTAACAATTAAAAACGTAAGATAAAATACATACTACATAAATTAATAAGGGATTAAGGAACAGATGCATGCACAGACATGACTGTTCTTGTGCATTAGATGATGATCTTAAATTCAGCATTTAAACTCTACCTAATTCCTTCAGCTTCTTAGTTTCTGCATTTGACATGAATATTTTTACTGTTTAGAGGTAAAAGAAAGAGCATAAACTACAGCAGAGTATTACAGTAGCACACCTGATATTGTGGCTTTTAGCATAGGCAGGTAGCAGTAACATATACCTCAGTTTACCAAAAAAAAGAAAAAACCCCAGAAACACAGAAAAATGACTTGCAAGAAGTGTAATTGGTAGAGCCCGTGGCCTGTTCAAAACTTCATGTATCAGGCTATATGCTTCTCCAGGTTGAAAGCTTTTGCTGGTTTTATTTGGGAGGGAGGAGTGAAATCTGATCTCTGTAATTTAGGCAATTAATTTTCATCTAAAATTTAGATATTTAAATATCTATGGTTCCTGATCATCCACCGGGCCTGGTGGAGTAGGCTTGCTGCTCTCATAGTTTAATTTTCTTCCCAGTGAAACTAGGGATGTGAGAGGAAGACAAGAGGGAGTGGGAGTGAAGATGGAGCACACCAGGTCTTGCCTCAACACGGAGTTAAGACATCAGCAGAATATTATCTGGATCTGGGTGTTAGGGAACGTATCCAGTTTCCACATTATAGAGAAAGCAGTCTGTCAAATGAAGCACATAAATTCCTTATACAGTCAGAGGAAAAGACGTTGGTGTCTTTGAAGAGCTCCAGAGGGAGACCCCATCTGATTAAGTGCAGGCATTTAAGAGACTTTGACAATGAAAAGAAAAATGTGCCTCTTCACTCATCTTCCTCACTTCCAAAAATTTACGCAAGGAGATTTATTTGTTGCTATGATCAGTGTCCTTATGTCATTTTGACAAGCTTCTTGTAATTGAAATGCTGCAACTCATAAGCCTTCTCAAAACAGAGGATACAAAACACTAAAACTGAACAATGTACATGTACTATAAATAACACCTGGAGCTAGTTTTTTCTAGTCACCAAGTATAATGATATTTCTGATTTAAACAGTGTACTCAAACTTACTCCTACCTCCCTTTAACTTTGGCCAATTCAAAACAAACAAACAAAAAATTTTACTATTTGTGTTAAACTGTATCTTTAATTACAGATATCTTTAGTTTACTTCCTCACTCCTAATGTTTTTTTTTCCAGAGAAGATTTTCAATGATGCACTTATCTGCTGCAATTTTTCCACATAAGATAATTTTTTTCTTTTGTCTGTCTGTTCTTAACACACTACTCTTCCCCCTGGCTGACATTCAGAAAGCAACTACATCCCTGTCTTGATTCGTGGCCACTAGAGCTGGGCTTCTAATGAAGTTCGCTGAATTCATAGAGGCTCTGCAAGGAGCAACTTGGCAGGGCTGACACCTAAACAGAAACTGTTGAGAAAACCCTTTCCTCCTTATGAAAAAATATAACAGCATGTGGGATGAGTGACACAAATCGTATAAAATCACTGAATAAGAACTGAACAACCCATCACCTCCCTCATGATGTATTTTTCTTCAATTTCTTGATCAGGGACTAATTGCCCTTCATGATGGAAAAAAACATCATTTATAAAATCAAGTGTCTCAGGGTAGGAAGTGGAAATTTATTGTCCTACTGTTCCTACAGAATTCGCCCAATAACCCCATGATGATTACCTCAGAAAAGTAAAGAATCGTTCCAAAGTGTTTTTCAGATTTAAGATTACCACATCGACATGCTGAAGAACTAATGCATCCTGCTTTCCTATGGCCTCCTGGCCAACCCCTTTCAGCACCTCCTGCTCCCCCATCCATTCCCCACCTCTCAGCGTTTTTCCACCATATTCCAGTCCTCTCCTAGTATTCTTGCACTGTCTCGGGTTTCCACCTCCCACTATTTTTTCCACACCTGCCCATGTCTCCCTTATTTCCCTTTCCCCAGAATCTCCCCAAAGCCCCCACGATTCTGGCACGGGACATCACGTGCTTTAGCTGTAGGTATCTTTTCACTGCCTGGCCAGTTAGCACGCATACAATGGGCGGCTGCTCAAAACCGATATGGGCTGATATCTCCTCATCTCAGCTTACGGTGGGCAGTCATTTGAGTCTCTTGTGTCTATCCAGCCACAATTTTGATTAAACGTCAAAGTTTGATCTCTCTGATATTTCTTGCCATTTTTCAAACTGGCTTGAAACTATCTAAAATGCTCAAAAGTTGTGGGGGAAATGCCACAGCTGTTGAGCAAGCACCAAGACAGCAGACTTGTTCTCTTAAGACACCAAGCCAAAAAAAAAAAGAAAAAGAGAAAATATGAAATAATTACTTAAAGTATAATTACTTAAAGTATAATTACTTTACATATAAGTACCAATAAAATATAATGGAAGAAGCTCAGAGGAAAAAATATATCTAGCCTTTTAATTAAAACTATAAATTTCAATAATGAACACTTAGGAAAGGGCTATTACAAAAAGTAAATGAAACTAGACCATCCTGAAGGAAAAATTAAGATAACTGATTTTTAAAAGGTATTTAAAAATATTTTGATTGATATGGTCCAATATGTTTGAGTTTTATTTATTAAGGAAGAATAGAAATTGGAGTTTTATTTATTATCATTTGTATTGAACCACATGACAAAGGAGCGCAATTAAAATTAAGTTCCCCTGGCACTAGGAGCTGCACTGTAACATGATACAATTCAGGCTTCAAAGCCTTGAGTCTCTGTTCTACCAGTTTCTCCTGAGTGCTGCGATGTCAAGATAGGAGGCTGATCTTCCAAATCTGGATCTGATGCTTTGCCAGACCTCACTCTTGGTAATTAAAGGAACTGTGATTACAGCCTGACTTTGGCTTCCAGCACCCAGGATTTCTATTCTTCCTCCCTCCCCATATCCTGCCCTTTCATGCCCCAAAATATAATGATGGACTTTGAAGAAAAACCCTTTCGTATCATCAGAAAGATCAAAAAATGAGACTGTCCAAATCTGCCCACTCAGGCTCATTTTAATATGTCAAACCAAATAAGCAAATCTTAAATGCTTTTGGAAATGCTTAATTCTAGACATTCTTCTCTTGAGCTGTGATGAAATCTAGGCGTTTGAAGAATTTTCTCTCTTGTCTGAAGTCTCCTTTTGTGTTCAAATATCAGAGCTGAGCTCAGGCTGTCTCACCACCAACAAAAGGAATCAACTGTCCCAAGGCAAACTGTGGTACAATCAAATGGTTCAAACACAATTATGAATGCAGTTGTGCGCCTCTGACATCCAGTGTTGCCTAGCTTTGAAAATTTGGGTAAATTTTACATTTATAACTATCTGACATCCATGAAGTTCATGTTATTCATTAAGACTATTGAAATCAAGGCAATTTAATCAAATCTCGGATTTGACATAATTATTTTCCTGAGGTTGAGCAGAATCAGTCTCGACTGAGTCACCATGATTTATTCCGACATCTGTCAGGTATGACAGAGGGGCAGGTTGTCTGTGTAGAACATTACGGATTTAATTTTCAGAAACGTGTGTATGTAACTATTTAGACATGCAGTCAGCCATTTTTAAGTGCAATGCTTGTACAGCAGCAACTGTATCTTTGAACATAAAAGCAGTAACTTCCCACCAGTGTGTGCAGCTGCAGAACTATTTCTGAAAATCTGATTGTCTTTAGATTACTTCTAAGCCCTGTCTACCTCGGCTTAGATGTGCAGGCAAGGCAGCAGGAGTAAGCTCCGCACGCTCAGCTCTGCACGAAGCCCGTCTTCCTAGCTGAAGTGCTCTTTCATGCTGGGGAAACTGAGGCACAGCCCTAAGGAAGAGTCATTTTATGAAGGCGCAGAGCCGGCCCCAGTTGTGACAGTTTTTATACCAAGACAAAGGCACGGGGGAGGCTGCTGGGGAAGGAGGAAGGCAGGGGGCACCCCGGCGGCTCCTCGCAGCGGCCCCTGGAGGTGTTGAGGCCACGGCCCCCGGCGGCGCTGCAGACAATGGGGACGGCCCGAACGCTCCCGCAGGGCCGGCGGGAGGCGGCTCCAGTGCTCAGCCTCGCCCTCTGGAGGAACGGCTCCCCGTTGACTGCCGCGCAGCCCCCGCGGCCGTTCTCCTCAGAGAGCCTGTGAGGGCGGCCCCCCGGCCAACGGCCGCCGGGGCGGGGCGCGGAGGGGACAATGGGCCAGCCAGGGCTGGCTGCCGCTGCCCTCGCCCAGCGCCCCCGCGGCCGCCGCTGAGCCCCTCGGCGGGGCGCGCCCTTCCCTCCCGGGCCGTTGGGGCGCGCTCTCGGGCCGCGGGCGCCGCCGCCCAGCGCCGCCCGCCAGGTGGCGCTGCCGCCCCGCGAGCCGGCGGCCGCCTCCCGCCCTCCCCTCCCGCCTCCGCCCTCCACCGACGTCAGAGCGGCGGGCGCGCGCGCGCGCGCGCGCGCTCCGGAAGGGGCGGGGAGCGGAAAGCGAAGCGGAAGCCGGCGGCGCTGCGCGCGCACCTCGGGGCGCTGGCCGAGGCGCGGGCGCTGGCCGAGGCGCGGGCCCCGCCCCGCCCCTCCCCCAGCGCGCGCCAGCTCCTGCACAGGGCGGGCGCGGGCTGGGGCCGTTGGGCGCGCGCGGGCGGCCGTGCCGTGCGGCGGCGGCCATTGTCGGCGGGGAGGGCGGGAAGCCGCTCAGCGGGGCCCGCGCCCCGTCAGCCGCCCTCCGCCCCCTCGTCAGGGAGGCGCCGTCTCCTCTCACCGCCAGGGCTACTCCTCTTCCCCAGCGCCGCTCCCAGCATGACGGCTGGGCGGGGGGGCAGGGCGCTCGCCGGCTGCTTGGCGGCCGCCCGTGCCAAATGGCCGAGGAAGCCGCCGTCTCGGCGGGAAGGGCCGCGTTTGCTTCGACATGTGCCTTGAACCCGCCCGTCCTTGCCGGGGGAAGGGGGCCCTGCTGGCGGGTCCCCGCAGCGCCCCTCGGCGGGACGCGCCGGCCTCTGCCCTGGCCCAGGGGCGGGGCCGGGCCGCGCCGGGCCGTGCGTCCTGTCAGGACAGGCCTGGCCTCCGTGCGATCGCTAGCGGTGCTGCCACGGCCTCGGTGCCGCTGGCGCTGTGCTGTGCCGTGCCCTTGAGCACAAGGGTGTGGGGGCAGCGCAACCTGGTTGGTGAGTTTCGGTGAAATAAAGCTTCCCCAAGTGAAGGGCGGGAAAAAGCAACGCTTCTCCGCACCCCACCCCCTCACCCCCCCCAAAGTATGCTACTGTCAGGCAAATTATTTGGGGCTAAATACTGGAGCGATCCGAATGAAATCTGGTGGCCTGGAGGTCATAATGTTAACAAATTGCTTTTTAGACTGAAGCGGAGAAAAACTTTCTTTGTTCTTTCTCTGCTGTACGATTTTTGGAGGAAGAATCCTTTGTGGTGCCTTTTACTGGATGTATTGACTGTCTTGTGTCCAAAATCCCAGGGAGGGTTCTCTGCTGCTGTGAGAGCTGCTGGTTCAAAATTAGGTTTCTCTCTAACTCTGATGTGATGTTATGAGTGTTCCTGTCATAAAATAAACAAATTAAAGCACACGCCATCTTTAATTTGGTGTGGTTATACCCAGGTTTTCTCACACTTGCAGGTCCATGTGATATTGGGACAACCACAAGGACTTTTGTGGAATTCTGTTGGTATGATATGGGGAATCTTGGCCCAGGCTTGTGTACACCTTACACACAAACTGTAACTTTTCGTAAATGTTCTTTGTTATTTTTGTTTAACACATAAGCATAACTTGGCATGAAGCTAAGTAATGTGAAATAATATAGGAATGTTTCAGCAATTATAGTTGCATTTATTTAAGAAAAGCATTTTATTTTACATAAGTTTTTGAACTAATGTTAATATAAGCAATACAACTTTTATTTCTCTAAAATTTTCAAGAGTTTCAGGAGTGGTTAATGGAGTCATGGATTTGTTAAAACACATATAAGTATATCAATAAATACTTAACATGCAGCAAATCCATAGATTGCATTTAACTTAATAGTACTGAACCCTAGTAGTTAAACCTGGATACTTAGTTGTCAAACTTCCAGTGAAGATCTGGGAATCATGCCTAATTACTTTTCTGGGCCTGGGATTAATGCCCTCTCTTTATTGTTAGCTTGATGAAAATTGGTTCAGGATATAATTTAGAAGGTTTACATTATTTCAATTACTTGCTATTCTCTTGTTCTCTCATAATTCGTGTTCCATCCTTTTCCCCATCACCACCTATTCTTAGCCACCAAAAATATCTTCCCCTCTGCCAAGCTTTCTCTTCTTTGTCCTTGAATACTCTTTAATTCCAGAAGGTGCCTTTCACTCTTTATTTTCTCCAGTAATTTCTGCTTTCTGTTTAGAAGTGGATTGCTAACGTTAATATTTCTTCTCAGGAGTAGATAGCAAGAACTTTTGGGCAGGGAACAATGTCAAATTTGACAGAACTCCATGAATGCTTGTGAATCTTGGAAAGAGTATCCTGTTTATCCTGTGCAGTGGGGTTTGGGGGTTTTTTGGTAGTTTGTCATAAATATGATAGTACTGCAGTCATTTTACCAGTTTCATATTTATCAATAGTGTTCTTGTGAGTTATGTTTTTGTATGTAATGTAGGCACCAAAGAAGCACCATATGACTTACTCAGAAATTAGTGAATAGCTGAAGTTCCATAATACACAGAGACAGTCTCTATTATCAGTTTTCTTGGAAATTCTTTCACTGTATATATGAATTTTTAAAATTAAAATAACTGAAAATGAGGTACATAAGAACGTTGGTATTTTAAGAAAAAAAGTGTTAAGGTTATAGTTACTTACACAGATTTTTTTTTAAAAAGTATTCTGACACTTAAGTATCAAGATAGGTTCTTTAGCTGCATTTAGAAATTTGTCAGCTATTACTAGACCTCTGTCTTTATCATCTTAATTTTTAGAATCTGTTCCAGAGTTCTTCAAGGAAACATTGACACTGATATTTTTAGAAAAATTACTCCACTCCTGTGTTAGATTGCCAGGGCAGCCCTTGCACTGGCCTGCAGGGGTTGGTTCACAGCTCTCGGGACCTTTAATGCCCTTTGCCCACACACCGAGCACCAACTTCCATCAAGGTGTGCTCTGACAGTTGTCCGAGTAGCGTGGGTGGTGGTGTGCCGAGGAAGTAGACAAATCCTTGCTTAATTCAACTGCTGTATTAAATAAATTATTACTTTACCAATTTTAGTTACCATTTTATTAATACTAAGCATAACCCTACTTCAGCTGTTAAAATAACAAGTGAAACACAGGATGGACCGATGACCGGTTCACAGTTACATGCTGTCCACAGCTACACTCTGGCTGGAGAGTGGGGAAGGGCACCCTTGTGGGCCCGTGTTGCTCAGGGTGGGGTAGTGTTTCCCCGCTCCAGATCAGGGCATGCCACACAGCTTACTTTGTTCTGGGTCCGACAGCGAGAGTAAGGCTCTAGTGCTTCCTCTCTTGAGGCTCCAATGCTTTACGCTGCAGGTGAGCCTATCGGTGGCTTTTCCTCTACGGCTTTTGAAGGCCTTTCCCCAAAGTTTGCTTTACTCTTTATGGGATTTGTGTCTGGGACCTCCTGAGTGTTACATGGGTCACAAAATCATTTTTTATATCATCCTATCACTATCCCTTTTATCTTCTGTAACTGTTTTCTTCGTGTTGCTTTTCACTACTAGTCTGCAGCAAAGACTGCGTAGTTTCCACCAACCACACTCATTTTCCTTTCTTACAGCCAGTAGGGGTGAAGTTTACTATATACACCTTTGTGTCCAGCAAGGTCATGGCACCAGCAGAGGCCTCTGTGGGCTCCACATGGGTATGTCTTCCCTACATTCTTCTAAATGAAAATCACTTTCAGTATAGGAGAAATATGTTCTAATTTCTACATAGAACAGAAAAAGAACAAGAACAAGGATCTGGTGAGGAAAAAGGAAGTATGCATAAAGATTTTCTTGTTTTACTAGTATAGTATAAGGAGGGGCTGTATGTAGCATGCAAGCACAGCATTAGAGCTTTAACTCTTGTTAGCATTTAAAACTGCTAAGGTAGCAGTCATTCACACTTTGGACAAGAAATTTTTTTTCTCCCTACTCATTTTATTAAGATGCAGCCTGACCTGGTTTGCATTTATGTCTTGGAAGACCTAGATCAGACTAGAGTATTTATTTACTGTCATGGTCTGGTATTTAGACTAGACCATTTCTTTACCAAAGACCTCAAACTTTATCACAGAAGAATTCAGAATTGTGTGTTACTTCTATTGGACCTCCATCAGGCTATGCACGTGTTTAATAGAAGATGGATGCTTCAGATGGAGCAGTGGACCTTGTGGCATTTTGTAGTGTGTGTGTCTAAGTGAAAATGTCTTAACTGAAGAGCTGCTCTTGTCATGGTTTTGTTGGCTATGATCTGAGAATTCATCCAGAACTGCACTGAATTTTTAATGTTTGGATCAAATCCAGAAGAATGTAGGGCATGGGCAGAATTTGGTTGCTTGACATGAAAGTCCTGCTCAGTTTGCTGCTTAAATTAGTCCACTGTTGTACAACTTGCAGCTTATGGTACTGAAAATGGGGAGAGCATCCTGTGTGAAATACCAGGTTATTATTGCCCTTCCTTTACGCATCCGTTGCTGACCACTGTCTGATACTGGCTATTAGGCTAGCCAGGCATTGATAAAGTAGGGGGGGGGGGTTATTTTCTGGGCTGTTTTCTCAATTTAAGATCTCCTGCTCACTTTTTTCCTGCATGTGTCAAAATCGTATAATTCATTCTAAGACCAAGAGCTTGATGCATCTTGAGGCTAACCTTGATTGGGAGGCAGCACATAGGTGGGACTGGTTACTCTGAGTCACTTTGATGGACATAGAGCCTACATGTATATCCTGAGGATGAAGGTTTCCACGAAATGCAATGGGGTCTGCTGCTTTCTTTGTAAAAGAAAGAGGTGCTGTGTTACTATTTCCCATAATTTAGTGGTTTGTCTTCCCCAAAAGAGAAGGATTCAGCTTTCTTAACTGTTTGAAAGACATTAGCCTATGTTTTCTGCCTTCCAGAACAACTTCTGATGGTCAATTTTTATGGGCATAGGTTCTCCTCTTGTAGCTTTGCCTGGGCAAAATAATTCAAAATTTGTTGGACAAATAAGAGAAACTACGTGTAATGGAAGCAACTCAAATGCATAGCCTGGGGATGAAGTCCTGTTTGTAGGACTAGGAAGACCAATACCCTAGTCTTACCAAAGTGCTTATGTATTTCATAGAGCATGCTTGATGGCTAAAACTCGCAAAATTTTTCTGATCTGTTTGCCTCAAGGTAGGTGCCAGAACTGGTAGAGCAGATTTTCATGCTTGTTTCCTCTTTGGCAAGAAGGAGAGGAGGAATTTCCTGCACAGACACTTGTACCCAGTACTAAAGTGATACTGTTTTTTCTTCTCCCTGCTGATTTTTAAAATAATGGGAGAGCTGATATAAAGTGCATTAGGCTAAAGATGAAGCTCAGCCCAGCTCTTCTACATCCTGGGTAGCTCTAACCACATTTTATAAAGAGATAAACCTTTTTTTAAGAAAACAGATTAAGTCCTATTCCAATCTCAAAAGGTAATTTATAGGTGCAACTAAACACACTGGGGAGAAGGAGCTGTAAGTTACCCGTTCCAGTATGTAACTTTTTGTGGATTTAGTGGCATGAGATCCCTCAGCTTTTGTGAAACCCAGTCTGAAACACACCATTGCTTAGTCAACAGACACTGCAGGACACCCTTCTGTAAACAGGCACAGGTTGGTTACATTTTTTAAGGTAGTCATGGTAAGTGTTACAGTATTTTGAAGTTAGTAATTTTTGGTGAAGTAGAAGTTAAATGCGTCTTAAAGTCTATGTGTGTAAACTATTTTGACATTCACAGTCACTAATTGTTATGTGCGGATACAACCACTGTTGCAGATGGTGCCAAACTGAATGCAAACGGATGGCGTCAGGAATTTGACTACTGCTTGGAGCAGGCATTTGGGATACAAGAAGCACCGTTCACTTCCTCCACCTCACAAGGTGGAGGAAATAGAATAGATAAATGACGAGCTGGCATCTGCTCTGAGGCAGCTGAAGATGGGCTAACCCAAGAGGATAATTCATGTGCTGAAACAGGAGCAGATGTCAATTAAGACAGCTTGTCTGGCCATTCGGGTGCCAGTTCTGTAGCACGTCTCGGCAGTACAGGCTTGTCAGGCAGCCCATTTGTGAAATTTGGTGTTGCCTGACATCATCATTTGTTAGAAGGTGGAGAATTGCTGTAGGCATTGTGAAGTGGGAAAATAAAAAAAGGTTTCTTAATCATTTGAGCAAACCCAAATTACAATTTGATGTTAAAACCAACTACATGCCGTTTTAAGTTGTCATTTTTTACATAAGAAGTCCAATACGAAACTAGTTGCTTTTACTAGAAACAAAAGAAACCTGCAACAGTTTTCATACCAGGCTGTCTGGGACAATGGGCTACTGCACTTTAAAGTTCTGCAGTAGTGTGCAATTGTTGGCCAAAGCATTTTGCCCCACACCTTTTCTTCAACTAAATTCCTTTCTTTTCTCCTTCCAATCTCTCTTTCTGGTCTTGGATAAAGCACCATGGTGATACAGCTTATGGCGTTCAGTCCCAGAAATCAGCTCAGGTTTCTTCATCTGGGAAATACTTCCGTAAATTAATATTTGGAAGACTCCGTTGGTACTAGGGCTCCTGTCCTGCCTAGCTTAGAGCAATAGTCCTTAAGAATTGATGCAGGAACACTTGAAAGAGAGATGAGACTTCAGGGTTTTATTTTCTTTTCTGTGATGGACATTATCACTATGCAAGATCAATGTGTTGATTGCAAATTAAAGGCCAATTTTACCAATTCACTGTCTGAGAGATTAAAAGCTGTTATAAAAAGTAATTGAGTCTGTTTCTGAGCTGGTATGAGTTTACCTTTAAAAAGCCAAATAGTCATATGAAATGAGGTAAAGGTTGTGTTACATTATTTTCTCATGGTACCACCTCTTTGGGTTCCCTTTTCTCCCATGTTGTGCACCTTTTAATCATAAAAAAACCCCAAGCAAATGTCCTTATTGTTCTATGTCTTGAAGTTAGCATTTCCACAATATTTTTCTATATTGTACTGTATTAATTCCCAAAGACATAGCTAGTAGTTTACTAAAACACAAACATGTAGGTTGTAGAAATGCACGGTCAAGCTTAGTGAAAGAAGATGAAGTCAGTTATGTGGTGGCACTATGAGGGGAAATGGAGAAAAGCCAGAAACAACCTTAAGTGTCTTTAAAAATCTGTTTAATTTGCTCTAGAGCATCAAACTCTTAGAAAGTTTCATCAGACTCATACAGTTACAGCTTGTGTCACTTCTGAAAACCTGTTTTAAGAAATCAGGAGCTTGGGGCAGCACACCCTCAGGCAGGGAAGCACAAAGAAGGAGACTGGGCAGGAAGGAAAAACTCCATTCCCAGGCGTATTTAAGAAGTGTAAATATCCTAGGCTTGGGGGAAAAGGATTCATCCTGGAAAAGGTATTTCCTTTAAAACCGATTAAATTAACACTATCTTCATAATAGTGTTTCTGTACCTTTTCTTTGGGAAAATTGCTGAGATCCTAATAGCCCATCTTAGGTGAATGCTTCCATGTTTTGGGAATCAGAAGGATCCCCATTGCTCTCAATTTTATGTGATGTCCCTGAAGAGCTTTCTCTTTCCCGGCAACCTAGCTATGCACGTGGTTTTGCCTGCTGACTTGAGAGACTGAAGAGACTTTCCTTGATCATTTCAGATGGATAGCAATACAGTTCTTAGAAGTGGAAAGGTTGCTAACTGCAGAGTTTACTTTACCTGCTTTCCGAAGCAGGAAGGTGCCACAAGTTAGCTGTCCATCTAAAACCTCTATAAATATTTGAGCAACAGTACAGTGGGATATGAGGGAAAATTCCCTTTGAAATATTTTATCTTCAATATAGAAAGCACATATAAATCTATTTTGAGAATAAAAGAGTTCTTTGTATTCTAAATACTTTTTTGGGGGAGGATTTTGTATAAGGAACCAATCTGGCTTCCTCCCTCAGTCCCTTTAGGCAAAGACACCAGTGGCTGAGAGACCTTCTTTTACACAGAGCTGCTTTTGAGAACAGAGGAGCCCCATCAGTGCAGCAAGAGCAAAATATGATATTTGGTCTCTGAAATACTTCCACAAAATCATTCTTTGTGGATCTAGGCTGTACATCAGAGAGAATTTTATCTAAACCGATTTAATATTAGGGAGGAGGGTTAAATAGCATTGGTATTTTTTTATTTGGCGGTTAGTAATTTATCACTTGAAGTTGTACAATACATTACTTATCAGAACAATTGGACCTATTGAAAGTTTCTGAAGTAAAAGCCACAAGTTATCAGATAAATTTAGAGTTGTGTAATTTTCTCATAACCCTTCACTTGGAAGCCTTTCTGCTTCCAGTATAGGATGAGGTCTGGCAGTGAGGTTAACCCTGACCTCTGAGTGTTCTATATGGACTTGTTCATTGCTACCACATTCTTTCAGTTTAAATTTAGATTTGCTGGCAGCTATTATGCCTATTGCAATAAGCTTCATGGGCAAAACATTGAAACAAATATGCCTTTTATCACAGATGTTTTTGCTGAATAAGATTAGTGAAGAACACTTGAAAGCTGAAAAACAGGGTGCAGAAGCCTTTAGTCCAAAAGGCACAAATAGTTGAATGTGTGGAATGTATTTACTTCTCAGTCTAAGGAAAGAGCAAGTAATTGTTTAGGTCATGGAACGTAATCTCGCGCCCTGTTTACCTCTGTAATTTGTTATTGGTAATAATGAAATTTCAGCTATGTAAGTGAACACAGAATCCTGATGTGAATGTGTACATGTAACAAAAACAAAAACAGTTTGCTTTTCTAAAACAAGCTGTGGTTGCTGTAGGAAGTAGCAATCTACAACTAAATTTTATGTTTGGCTGATTGCTAAATGTGTCTTGGTAAATATTAAACAGTTGGTTAGTTCTTCATATACAATAACTATCTGAAGCATAATAGCTGCATTTGTAACTGCTTTAAGTTTAAGGAAGTGCATACCACTTAATTGTAATTAAGTGCTCATCTGTCTAGGACAGGAGGAGAGGAAATGGCCTCAAGTTGCACCAGGGGACGTTTAGATTGGATATTAGGAAAAATTTCTTCACTGAAAGGGTTGTCAAGCACTGGACCAGGCTGCCCAGGGAAGTGGTTGAGTGACCATCTCTGGAGGTATTTAAAAGACGTGTAGACGTGGCTCTTAGGGACATGGTTTAGTGATGGACTTGGCAGTGCTAGGTTAACGGTTGGACTCGATGATCTTAAAGGTCTTTTCCAACCTAAACGATTCTATGATTCTATATTCCAAGATAACATACAAAAAGTGTTCCTGTAATGCACTTCTCTCAGTCTCTAAGCTTTTCAGGTTCTTCAAAAGATAACAGCATTCCTCTGCATTGCTGAATGATTGCGGCTCCAACAAAGAAAGGAGACCTTGAGAGTGTATGGAAAGGAGCGTTCTCCCTATACACCTTTTTAGGGGAAAAACAATGAATAAAGCAGACCATAATTTAGAGTAAGATTTTTTTCCTCCTGAAGGGCAAGAGACAAAAGTTTCCGAAGATGCTCTGACCCTACTGCCTGTGCAGTTGCTATGGGCAGGATACGCTGATACTCAGCTCTTCTGAGCACTTTGATAGCGTCCAACCTAGTTACTAGGGCTGAACACTGGGGAGCTGTGTTCCTTGTGAATGGATTAGGCAGAATTTATTCACTGGTTAGAAGTCCTACTGTGCAGGCTGTATATTTTTGAATGTAAGTAGCATCATGTTTTTGCTGTTCAGCAAGATTTTCAGGCAATCTTTGAAATACGTAGCCAATCAGCATTTGTTCCAAATGGCGCTTTTGTGCCAAATTTCCAATTAGTGAATGGCATTTGTTAACCAGGCCCATTTGGCTTTATCTTGAAGGATAATGAAAACCCATCTTTTTCCTCATCCCCTTAATAGACACAATATAGAGTCTTACTGAACTAAAAAAGACAGAACTGAATGGAGAAAGCTAGGAGAGTTATAGTTTGGGGAAACTGTTTAGGACTTGTATTTTTAAGGAATGACTGTGGTTTGAGTTCTGTTACAGTAAAACAAGAAATTTATAAAAATAAAGGGGTTTGGTTCATACAGATGTATTGCAGAGTGTTGGTGAATGCTGGAAGTATTGTTCCAGTAGGTAGATATTTGTCGAGATAAAGGCAAAGTCTGCCTCCCAATGTATGGAGCTGTATTTTTTACAGTAACACTATATCATGTATGTATAGTATTACGTGCATTTGGAGTGTCTTCATCAGAAGTATTTGGAAGTCTTTCTTAAAGTCTTCATGAATTTTCATCTTTGCATTTTCTATGGAAAATGCTAAATTAGAATCATAGAATCATAGAATTGTTAAGGTTGGAAAAGACCCTTAGGATCATCAGGTCCAACCGTTAACCTACCACTGCCAAGTCCACCACTAAACCATGTCCTCAAGTACTGCATCTACCCATCTTTTAAAGACCTCCAGGGATGGGGACTCAACCACTTCCCTGGGCAGCCTGTTCCAGTGCCTGACTACTCTTTCAGTAAAGAAGTTTTTCCTAATGTCCAACCTAAACTTACCCTGGCGCAGCTTGAGGCCGTTTCCTCTCGTCCTATCGCTTGTTACTGGGGTGAAGAGACCGACCCCCACCGCGCTACAACCTCCTTTCAGATAACTGTAGAGGGCAATAAGGTCTCCCCTCAGCCTCCTCTTCTCCAAACTAAACAACCCCAGCTCCCTCAGCCGCTCCTCATAAGACTTGTGCTCTAGACCCTT
The DNA here is from genome assembly GCA_020745775.1 of Theristicus caerulescens. Classification (NCBI taxonomy): domain Eukaryota; kingdom Metazoa; phylum Chordata; class Aves; order Pelecaniformes; family Threskiornithidae; genus Theristicus; species Theristicus caerulescens. The sequence continues at coordinate 107,687,575 of CM036559.1, forward strand.
CACCAACCTCGTTGCCCTTCTCTGGACACGCTCCAGCACCTCAATGTCCTTCTTGAAGTGAGGGGCCCAAAACTGAACACAGTACTCGAGGTGCGGCCTCACCAGTGCCGAATACAGGGGCACTATCACCTCCCTGGTCCTGCTGGCCACGCTATTCCTGATACAAGCCAGGATGCCATTGGCCCTCTTGGCCACCTGGGCACACTGCTGGCTCATGTTTAGGCGGCTGTCAACCATCACCCCCAGGTCCTTTTCAGCCAGCCTGCTTTCCAGCCACTCCTCCCCAAGCCGGTAGCGTTGCCTGGGGTTGTTGTGACCGAAGTGCAGGACCCGGCACTTGGCCTTGTTGAACCTCATACAGTTGTCCCGGCCCAACAATCCAGCCTGTCCAGGTCCCTCTGCAGGGCCTTCCTACCCTCCAGCAGATCGACACTCCCACCCAACTTGGTGTCATCTGCAAACTTACTGAGGGTGCACTCAATCCCCTCATCCAGATCATCGATAAAGATATTGAACAGGACCGGCCCCAACACTGAGCCCTGGGGAACACCACTCGTGACCGGTCGCCAACTGGATTTGGCTCCATTCACCACCACGCTCTGGGCTCGGCTGTCCAGCCAGTTTTTAACCCAGCTCAGAGTGCACTTGTCCAAGCCGTGAGCAGCCAGCTTCTGTAGGAGAATGCTGTGGGAGACAGTGTCAAAGGCCTTACTGAAGTCCAAGTAGACAACATCCACAGCCTTCCCCTCATCCACTATACGGGTCACCTTGTCATAGAAGGAGACCAGGTTAGTGAAGCAGGACCTGCCTTTCATAAACCCATGCTGGCTGAGCCTGATCCCCCGGTTGTCCCGCACATGCCGCATAATGGCACTCAGGATGATCTGCTCCGTGACCTTCCCTGGCACCGAGGTCAGGCTGACAGAATTAGAGACACCCCTTCAGCCCACCAAAATACTCTTTTCTGTCATGGAACAGAAAATGAACTGTTTGCACTTCTGTAAATCTCTCCTACTTTTTACTGAACTCAAAAATCCTAACTTCTAATGTAAACTTCAATGTTTGTCACCTGGTAAGTACGATTTTTGCATAGCTCACTGAAATCAAACACATGGTACTCATTTCCATATGTAATTGTTGCCTCAAAATTGTTTACCACTGATCGGTAAGAAAGCACATTATTACAGCGCCTTTTTTCTTAAATTACAGTTTAACTGTCTTGAGAAATAGAACCCTCATATTAGATTTTGACAGACTTTCTGCATTCATTGTTGCTGGAGTTTGGGTTGGGTTATGTGGTTTATGTACCACTGATCGGAGTTTGGGTTGGGTTATGTGGTTTTTCCTTGTTGTTGGGTTTTTTGAGCATTCTTTCATATTGGAAAGATCAGTATGTAAGAAAGCATAACTACAGGAAAATGTAGAATCTTTACTTTGTCTAGAAATGAGTGTTGTAGACATGTATCAACATGCACACTTCCCTGTGTAAGATCATCTCGTTCAGAAAGGATTCGACATGAGGAGTGTCTTTTGATGCTCAATTCCTTTGGAGCATCCTGTATTTCCTATATTTTACTTTAAAATGTTTGGGAAGGCAATGGGAAGTAATCAAAGAATCTGTTTAAATAATTTTAATAATTACAGAGTTGAAATACAGCTTGGCACTTTTAACAGCATTTCAGGAAAAATACTCGGAGGTTATAAAAATTTTGGAAATTCCAAATAAAGATTTGGAAAACTAAAGATTGGATATTTAATTTTCTGTGTTTCAAAAAAATCCCTACAAAGATAATACTAGCCCCTCTGAAGGGAACATGCTCCTATTGGTAATATGGGACAAGATGTCTGACGATCTGAGGCCTTATTCTTAGTTACTGTGGTGAAGATGAGTAATTCCATTAGTAAAAATATCTGTCGGTATAATATTGGAGTGAGCCTCCTGGATTCTATTCCTAAAGCTTTTTTCTGTGATAGCAAGCAAATTACAATTATCTCTCTGCCCCACTTGTGAAACCCTCATAAGGAAACAAATCACCATAAAGATGTATCAAGTAAGAATAATAACAATATTCATCTAGCTCCCCTAGGTATCGTGGAGTGTTGGTATGATGCTGTTAGGATTTTGGCAGGATGGCAACGCACTATTACTGTTTGTATGCTCAGTGTGTTAGAATTGTTTGCTATGGAATTATCCTCTGTGCAAAGTTAGGTATTGTTTGTGAAAGTAAGATAGATGAAAGAACTGAAGTAGCTTCAGGACAGAGACTAATCTGGGGAGCTGTAACTGCCCATGATGAGAGGGAGGTCAGTATGACTGTATTTTTCTTGTGAATCTTTAGAAGTAATCCGAATGAGGAAAATGAGGCGTAATGCAGCAGCATGCACAGGGACTGCCAGGGAAAGATGCTTAAGAGGAGTCACTGGAAAGGACTTTGAGGAAACTAAGGAACAAGAAAAAGATTTTCAGCAGTTGCACTACAATGGATTAATGTTTTCATTATACAGTGAAGCAGTTCAGATGAAAGGGGAAGATGCATCCATGAAAACAGAAAGTGCTTGAGACCAATAAAGTATTCCCAACGGATGGGCAGAAGAAAGCTGCAAGACTTGACAAAGTCTGGAATTATAGGAAGGAATAAAATACAGTGCACGTGATGACCTTCAATGTTCTGATTCTTACTGACAACAAGAACTCAGTGGAGAGATGTTGAAATAGAAGTGGCTTAAGGAGGAGACATTAAAGTTACTTTGGTTTTGGTCTTGGTTGTGCTTAGCTTGAGCTGGCAGTGGTTCACCCAAGATGAAGTGTTAGAAAGCCATTCAGATATACAGAAGTGGAATGTGATCATTTGAGTATGAAGAACAGCTATGAATATGTGTCATCAGGATTGGAGTGATAATTGAGGCTTTCTAAATGGAGAAAGTTACCCAAGGACAGGGAAAGAGCTGGTCAGCTTTTTCCTTGAGGGCTAGAAGAAAAATTAGAGTCTTCAAGTTACAAAAAGCTTGAATGTTTTAAGGCTTCATGTATGTTTGATTTCTTTTAGACCCAACCAGAAAAAGGATCTGAATGGTCAGACTCTATGTCATGTCTTATGAAGAAACTGGAACAGTTGAATTTAGATATTGAAGAAGCTCTGAGTGCTGGCTCTTCTCCCTCCAGTACTCCTTCTACCAAAAGGCACAAGCAACTGGTAAGAATGTGTGTCGTATGATACGTTTTCTAATGTTTAGCTATCAGATGATCATCAAGCCATGGTTTTCAGATCCAGGTGTGTTTCTGGATAGGCTGAGCTTAGCTTCAAGGATGAAGTAAGTTACCGTTTTCACTCAATAATGACAAAATCTCATTAACTTCTTAGACAACTAATGGCCAAATAAACAAATGTCATAGAATGAAACCTGTAAGTTTTCTGTCAATATGGCTTAAAATCATTAAACACCTTTTTTAGAAGGGGTTTTGAATCCAGATGATTGCATTTGATAGTTTTTCAGAGTAGAATACTGTTAATTTAAAGTTCCAGTGCTAGCCTATTTACACTTGTTATATTTATTTAAAGACATAACAACAAGAGAGACACTATGTATCTTCATTAAGAGTTGAATTAATATTTTTGTTTCTTTATTTTATCTGAATAATTGATAGAGCTGCATTCCTGTAGTTAAGAATATTTTGTGGTGGCAGGTGTCATCAGTTGATGACACACAGTTTCCCAAGCTTTTATTTTGAGGGCAAATGGGATTAAGGAGCAACAATATTATTTTAGTAATTTTTGAATAAGCAAGGTTTTTTATAGAAGCAAGTAACTGGAGAGTGAATAGTGTGAAAAGTAGGAGTGTTTGTTCTCTGCTTTAGGCTATGATTAAAGTCAGTTCTTAAGGTAGAGTTGTTTGGATTTGCAGCTCTGAATGTTAGTGCTGGCTTGAAATGCCTAGAAGTTGAGCTTGTTTGAATGCTTTTGCCGTCACTGCTGTTTCAGTGCTGCTTCATTTTGTAAAAGTAAATTCTTTAAGTAAATGTCTGTGCAGATCACAGTGTAAATGTTCATGTCTCAAGGTGGGACGTTCAGAATCTTGCATCTCGGTGTTGTGCTTTGCAGTATGCATTTTCATATTCTACAGAGAGAGTGTTAGTAACAGAGAGGCCATGACTGTCTCTCATTTCTTTCTTATTGTACATGTCAGCAAGGGAGAACCAGGTCTGTCCAACTTAATTAATTTCATCATTAACTTGTCTGTTAAAGGGCAGTGCTCTGTCTTCTTGTAGGAAACTGCTCAATGTCTTCTGTAAAAATGTGGTGGCAGTGTAGTCTGCTCTTCTGCCTGAAAGTGAAATCCAAGCCATCAGAGTTTAAGCACTTCCCATTGTGAGGCAGTCTGGTTTTGGTAACCAGTGATCCAAACACTTGTGATTTTATGGCTGTGCGTATTCTACTGAGGCAAAAACCATGGCTTGGTTAGGCATCATTCATTTTCCATTATGACTTGAACATCATAGGACACTGGATTTCAAATCCATTGCTGGAGAATTCAATGAAGGGCATGTAGCGTGTAGACAGCAGAAAACGAAATCCAAACAGACAATGTTTTCAAATGCCCTTTGATACATAAGAACAACAACATCAAAAGTGGTTGCATAGAGAATTCCAACACCAGCATCCCAGATGCTTGCACTTCTCTTACTGAAGCCTAGTAGCAAGACATCTTCTGAGTACAGAGGCCAGGACTTCGGGCACAGCCTTCTTCCTGGGACATATTCCCCCACCAAAAGCCTGTGCTGGTGATACAGAGCTGGTCATGCTTAATATGCAGATAAAACCTACCTCCAAGCCAGTCTCACTGGTCTTGGCACACTTGTTTCCCTTACCAATAGTTGCATCTGTTTGGATAAGTCCAAAAAGATTTCAAGGATGTTTCTAACAGCAATGCCAAAATTACCATTTTCCTCAATATGATGTTTGAGCACTTACACTCCTCTTTATCAGGTCATGTCTTCTTCCCATTCTGAAGCAGGAGAGCTTGCTTCATTTTAATTGTCTATGGACAAGCAAGCATTGTGTGAATCAGCCACATTTTTATTGTGGCCTTATTTGGCATACTGGAAATGTCTTTTAAACCTCCAAGAGCCAATTTCACTACAGGAGCTGGAGAGGTCGTTTAACACAAAGGTCTTCCTGATGAGACCAGCAAGACCAGAGTAAGGAAAGAGTCAGGGACAATCTGTTATGGAACTGATGATGGGACGCCCTTTGCTCTCTCCTGCAAAGGTATTTGTAGTCAAACCATTTCTGAACATGTCATCTGCCCTAATTTAAATGTTTAAGAATAATTTGCCTCAAAAGGGGTTGACCTTAGTCTTCCTGTATAGTCAAAGCAGCAAAATACATCCTCCTAAATCTCTCCATGAATTTATGGTGAAGAAACAGATTTTGAAAGTCTCAAAAATGACAGTTGCAGTGGAAAAAATGAACAAACTCTTGTTTTCATACAAGTTGTATGAGTAATTTATCTTCTATCAATTCATCCCATTTGGTCCATATTTCTTATTATAGCTTATAATTTGTTCCACACATACCAAGTGTTTTATTCTTGTCACTTGCAATGAAACTTGAATAGGAAGAAGATCTATCTCAGACATATGTTTACTAGTAGCTGTGTAAATTTGGCTTCTATAAAATGATGAATGACTTATGGGTTCTTCATATGTTTTTATCCTATTTCAATTATATAAACTGGGAACTGATGCAAGAAATTATGATTGAAAAGGATTTGGCATGAAGTGCTCACAGATGCAAGGCCAACTTGTAGATCTGAGGTCTCAGAAGTAGGTGACTACTGTATGAGTGGCAACATGTTTGGTGGAGCTGCTGCTCTGAAAATTGGTCTCTTGAGGGTGTGGGCAATTTTTAACGGATGACAGAGTATTTATTTTGTATGGCAGATGCTGTGTCTCAGGAATACATTCTGTAATTCAATCAATGGGTTGAGCCAGTTGGTTTTCTACTGAAGGATTTTTTCATCTGTTCATGGAAGTAACTCTTTGGTATCTTATTATTCTCTACATTTTCATGTTGTGATGGTAGCTGTCATTAATAATACTCCATTGGACAAAAATTGCAGGAAGAAGTGTAAATATTTGCTAGTTAATGAAAATGGACTGGGTGAATAAATGTTATGGGACTCATTGGGTGAGAGTAGGGGGTCTTGTAGTATTTTGGTGAACAAATTTGAGGTATTTTCCAAAACATAATAACTTTTAGAGAAATGCTAAGAGGTTTAACTTCCCTTGGTCAGTCTTCTGTGTAAACTGTAAGTTAACTGCTGGTCATTTTTTTATTTGGAAATAGCATTGGGCAGTAGCAGTGGCTGGATGACTACATATCTGATCCAGAAAAGGTATAAAAAAAATGAACTGGCATCAAATTATTTTCTGAAACATTGTCTCACAAATGCTATAAATACGTGCTCTAAGTACAAAAAGCTGGTCTATCTGAATGTACTAACAGCAAAACTGCTAGCTTCGGAAAACTGTGATTAATAGTACTGCTCTTCTAAAACCTGTACATTTTCTATGAAAAAAAGTCTTTCTTAGCAATATAGAAGGAGGTACTTCATAAATGAGATAGCAGAGATAAAACAGTCTTGCTGTAAACAATGTGTTTCACTGTTGTTTAATGTATCTGCTTCATTGCCATTTGATGTCTAGTACTCAGTTTCAGTACAGAAAAAACAGCAGATCTGAAGAATGAGAATCATGCTTTTCAGTTTTAGTCCTTCATCATTCATGGACAGTGGCACAGAAATATTGATTATAATTACCCTGTCTTCTATTAGAGATATGACTTTCATTGAACAAAATTTTGTCTTTAACATACACATTCTCTTAATTCTTTTGCAATAGTGTATTATTTTCAAACTTTTTTGGGCCACATACTCATTTTTTTTGTCAGCTTTGCAAAGCATCCTCATTTTGCAGCCCTAAAAATATACTAACTGGGAACCTGGCTGTTTCTGTTAAAGACCAGCAGCAAATTTGTCCTCTTATGAAGGCAAGCAGCCAGAAAATGGGCTGATTTTGATTGATTGTACCCAACAGCTTGGGACTGCTCTGCAGTGCAGTTCCCTGATTGTTCCCATCACGGAGCCTGCTGGATTGCAGCATGGCTTGCTCCTTGCTTGCACCTTGTTGTTCTTTTGAGGCAAACCAGGATACACCGGGGAATGTTGTGCAGTTGGTCTCTTCCTGGCACTGAATTCAGTGTGATGGGGTGCATGTGGGCCCAGAGTTAGGACATGCATCTTTTAAAAAATGGTGTGGGAATGGAGCAATCAAGTAAGATCTCCCCAGGTTTGGGGACAAGGAAAAGCGGATTTGGAAAGTTCAGTGCCTGTGATTTGAAAATGAGAATTTGCTGGGTCTCTGTTTAAGTTAGAAAAATGACCATGAAATAAAGTGAAAAGATAGTTTTGAATAATTTGAATAAAACTATTTCTCTTTCTAAGGTAGAGGTGATTCAGTGTCTTGATATTTAGGAAGGAGTACCACTATTTATTAGTTCTCCAGTTGTGTATACTAGCTGTTAAGGAAAGCACTGCACATAATATCTGGCTGTCTAACGTAGTAAAATGTAAAAATGATGCAGCAGGTGGTTTTAAGAAAAAAGATTGAGGCTAAATGTTTACCTTACATCAGAGAAAAAAAGCTTTAAAAAGATGAAATTCCAATGTTTTTATCTTGCAGTTCACATCAAAAATATTTATGACTTGCCTTTATTTACAGGGTTTTTAAAATTCTCTTACAGTGCCCTGTTCAAGTGGAGACAGGCTTTTATGGAGATGATCAAGGAAAGGGATCTTGGAAAAATAGAAGAGCGGACTACCAGGATCTAGACTGTTTACCTTGCCCGATATCAACTGGAGCACGACCTAAAACTGATGTAAGTAGCTACAGCATATTTACAACATTCTCTGACTCTCAGGTTCAGTAACCTCAAAATTTACTATTTATCATTAAAATTGTCATTGCGTTTCTTTGAAGTAATTTGTTCTGAAAATATTGCACTGTCCAGAGGAGTTTGTTTTGCAAAAGAGGTACAGATAAAAGTTAAATCAGTCTTCAATGAGACTCAGGGCTGTGGGATTCATCTAATCTGATTTTAGGTAACTCCAGTAAAGACTTCTACATCTGAACAAGTCACTTGGACTGCCTTTATACTCAATGGTAAGAAATGGGCATTTCTAAAGAGTAATTAATCTCATCTGGAGGTTAGATGAGATGGATTCCAGGCATCAGATCAACTACTGCTTCTTTTTCTTCATTGCTTATTTTAGAATTAGTCCCTTAGGATTTTTAATTTGGCTGTTGGTTAGGCCCAATTGAGGGTGAATTCCACCCTGCATTCTCTGTAAACAGAAGTGTTCAGCTCTTGACGTTTAGTTAAGCCCTATTTCTAACCAATAATAGCAATATTTACTTTGGGTTTTTTTACAAGGTGATGCAGTAGTCTGCAATCAAAGTCTGTTAAAATTTGTCAGAGGGTTTTCTCAAAAGGCTTTGATTCACTTCCTCAATAGCTAAATGTATGCTATTTTAGGATGAGTGTCTTGATTCTGAAATGCAGATGGTTTTGCCTCTCAGTTTTAAATTACTTGAGTGCCAGCAGTGTCCATGATCATCACACAACATAAAAATGGCTGCACTGGACTGAATCAAAGGTGCTTATAGTCCAGTATCCTTTCTCTGGCAGTGGCCGACGTTGGATGTTCAGGAAAGAAGTGTAAAAAGAGGGTAAGCAGGTAGTAAACCATCTGAGCTTCCTTTGAGGTAATTATCATGCAGACACATTGAAGGCAGACACTATATAGCAGTTTTGTAATTAATAGCCCCCAAGGGTCTTTTTTGGCACTAGTTGTGTCTTTCATATTCATTTCTATTCACGTGTTCTTTTGATATTAAAAGCATCTTGTAGCAATGAGTTCCAAAGTTTAATTGTGGAGTATGTGAAAAAACACTTATTTCTTGTTGTGAATTTGCTACTGGATTATTGTACTGTGAAAAACTGGATCTTAGGAATCTTGTAGGAACTAGTGAATACCTGAGACTGGGGATTTTTTTCAGTGTGTCTGACTGTATTTATTGGTATTGAATTTTATCTGCCTGTTTATCTTATGCTCATTCAGCATCATGAGGTCCTTTTGCAGCAATCGGCAGTCAGTTTTTCTTTTTATTAACCTCTGTAATTTAATATCATCAGAAAACTCTGTCCCTTTTTATTCCTCCATTTTCCAGATCATTTATGAGTGTATTGAACATATATCTGTGAGACTGTCAGGTAATATCCGTCCACTGTAAAAGAAAGCAACCAATTATTCCTAACCTTTTCTGTGGCTTTTAGTTAGCAATGAAAAGGCATTTTTATTTCTTGATGTCTTTTTTTGTTTTTCCTCCTTGACAGCATAGTTTGAGTCTGATAGATAACTCATCAGAAGCTTTTTGACATGGAAGTACATTGTATCAGCCAAATCACCCATATCTGCATGATCATTCAAAGAACTTGTCTAGATTACTGAGACATGGTCTCCAAAAGCCACACTTATGCTTCCCTGTTAGCCTGTGTTACTATCCATGTGTTTATTTTGTTCTTAAGCATACCTTCTGGTAATTTTCTGCCACACATATCAGTCCTACTAGCATCTCTTCCACAAATAGCTTCAGAGGCATTTTCAAATATTGGCATCACATATGCCACCTTCCATTTCTGCGATTCCAAAGCCAATAGATGTTAGCAATAATTACACATTAAGTCAGTAGCTCAGCAGTTCTGTTTCTCCTGATGAGGTGCTTATTTCAAGTTATCTATGCAATTTTGATTAAAGCAAAATCTATTATATTAAAGGTATCTTTAAAACTGTCATACTGTTCATCTACCAAAGAATGATATGCATGCCACCATACAAATTCTGTATTTCATTAAATGAGCCTACTCCTGTTCATTGAAATGGAAATTTGAAGGTGGGCTCCACTTGCTTACTAATTGGAAACGTTATTGTGTTTCCACCAGCTATTTCCTTTCCTTAGAAAATAAGTTTGCTGTTTTCCATTTCTGCAAAAGCACAAACGTTTGTTCTGATTTGTTGCTTGTTCTAGTTGGAATAGATAGCAGAATTCAGTAAAAATTAAGATATTTGCCAACTTTATTTGTTTTTTACCGTGGCCAAATGTTCAGGCATGTACAAGTATCGTTGCTTAACTGTCTTCCCACTAGTACTATGTAAATATTTTTGAAGTCATGTTGCAGTAATACTGCTGTTTGGCTAGAAGTGTGTAGGAGAGAAGGCAGTGAAAGTAACTTTTGGGGTTTTTTTCTTTTCTGAAGTCTACATCTTTCTTTTTGTTGAAATTCAGGAAGTACAAGTACAATAAAGAACAGTTCTGCAAATCTTCCATGTATTGTATCAAACATTTGTAATACTGTAGTAACAGCAGTGTAATGCAGAAAGTACTACTGTTGCTTAGGGCACCATCTAGTCTAGAAACCTACTAGAGGCACAGAATTTCTTTAGAAATTACTGGGCTGCTTTTTGAATTGGCCAGTGCTTTAAATTTGGGATAAATGTTGAAACTGAGTGTTTACAAATTTCCTTCAGGAGAGCAGATCTTTTTACTTCTTTCAAAGTGCTGCTTTTGGTCTATGTGCTATATTTCAGGCAAATACAAATAATGCCATGTCTAGCTCTAGGCATGCAGCCTGCGTGAGTCTGTCATGTCTCTCCAATACCCAAATTTTCACTGGTTATTTGTTAAGATACAGACTTTTCCATATTTTTTAAAAAGGACATGCCAAAGTTACTTCTATTACAGTAAAGGGGATGGATCCAAATGACAAAAGGCCTAATTCCTTCTGTGTCACACCCAGGTTTCATCTGTTTAACTCCCATGATCCAAGTGGTATAAGACCTAATTTGGGAGTAACACAGAGATAAATCAGACCCGTTGATGAGGTAGTTTTAATTCTCTTCCAATTTTTTATGAGTCAGGAGGTGAAAAAGAGCTTATCTATCTCCACTCCCCAGGAATTCATATACCCAGGTATTTAGAGAACCAAATACTCCATAACTTATTGAGATTAGCAAATACAGCGGAGAAGACCAATGTTAGAAATAGCAGGGATGCTGTAATTCAGGAATAATATGCAGAGAATTATGCAGGACACAGCTGTTGAATTCTCAATACAAGGCAGTGGTGTTAGCTGCACACTTTCATGGATACCAACTAGACCGACAGCTTAAAAGGTGCAATGAAGGTTTCTGTAGCAAATTTGTGTCACAGTAGGTATTCTGTTTATATGCCTTTAAAAGATGACTCGCACTTGCTACAACATTTTCATAGAATAATAGTGAAAATCATGGGTTTAGGGCAATGATGTGTCGTGTCGTGTCATGTCTCCCCTTCCTGCTCCCCAAAAAGTTGCTTCACTGAAACACTATTTGTGAGGTACTAAAGGAAATATGTACCTAAGGTGGTAGGGAAGTCAGGTGCCTGAGAGACAAACAGCAAAGTTTCACCTGACAAATGCTGGCATTTTTAAGTCTGTGTCTACATCATAGAGATTCCATTAATGGAGAGAAAAAAGCACTTCTGCGGCAAGATCCATCGAACCCTGACGCAGGTCACCTGGCTGAAGGGCTTTGTGCCTCCAAAGTGCTGGTGTTGGTTGTTTCAGTATTTGAAGAGGCTGGAGTGACTGGCTGAGGAATAGGTGCTTAGAGCTGGGTGAGCTAAATGCCTGCCATGGCGTGTAAGTTACGATCTGGCATTTGATGGGCAGTGTCTGCCTCTCCATGCACTGAGCAGAGGAAACTTTGAGGCTCAGAGGGTCTAACTTATGAGTCGAATACCCAGTGGTGTGAAAACCCTCTAGCTCTTGCAGATAACACAATATCCTCTGCAGTATGCAGCGTGAATTAGTAAAGAAACAAGACTTCATACATTGGTAACAAGGTGGGCTTTTTCTTTTATCGGTGGTAAGTCTGCTTTTATGTTTTCTTTTTAAGTACAGTTGATGAGGACAGTTTTGATTTCTCATGCTTTAGTTCCACAGATAGCTTGAGTTCATTAAACTGAGAGGGCTAAAATTAATCATTTTATAGGTTTCAGGCTTGCTTTAACCTGGATTCTCAGTCTGGTTCACTGCTCAGCTGCATGAATATGTAGGCTGGTGCAAGAGAGGATCATAGTGGCTGGAGATGAGACAGGGTGAATTGCTTCTTTCAGCATCAGTGCCAACTTCTGATAGCTTAAACTGTTTGTAGAACTATAGTTTATCTGTGCTAAGTCACTTGATTCAAAAAATGGGAAGCAAAACAGTGCCTTGTAACCCACATGACTGAAAAGTGTTTGTGATTCTTTTAAGAAGATATTATTCTTTTTTTTTTTTCTGATAAATACTACTCAACGCTATAAACTGTCTCAGAGTTTAGGTCAAAGGTTCCAGAGATGTCTGATATCTTCTGACACCGTTTAGAAATGTAAAACTAATAATACTGTAATCTATGACTATAGTAGTCATTATCTCTGTGTAAGCAGTGTGATGCCTGCCTGACCCTCTGACATTGTTTGAGGCCAGAGAAATTCAAAAGTAAAAACAGCGGAAGGAAAATCAGATTCATCGTATTTCTCATACACTATTTGTTCAATATTGCTGCCCCTGGACCAGCGGGGATCAGAGATTATTCCATTAGTGAGCGTGTGTGACAAGCCTTTTATCAAATAGCTGCCAACGTCCAGTGCAGAAGGAAGTTATAATCTGACAACTTGTAACAGTTTGTGTTATAATAAGCACTCTTTCGGAATTTGAGGATCTTAAAGTATTTACAAACCTTAGGCTGATCCTTCATTTCTCCATGAAATATGTAAGCAGAGTCTTCATTGTACATCTGAGATTAGAAGATAAGTGTATATAACCTGGCTCTGAAATAAGTTTCACACAGTATCACTGCTGGATGCAGTCTTAAATTTATCGGTTCATGGTACAATTTACAGCAGCAGTTACGTCTGTTATCTAGTAGGGTGTGTTTCCCTAGGTGAAGATTAGGGACATCATGCTTTAGTCTGACCTTGACCCCCATTGACAAAGTTGATAATAAAGCCCCGAGAAGACTTGTACAACCTCTGGGCAAAGATTTCTTACCTCAGAGAGCTCCCTGCCCATTCTGTTGTTGGGTGACTTTGTACGACCCACAAAGTGCAAGAAGATGAAATAAGAAGCCTAGACCTGAGTGAGGGAGACTTTGTGTTCAATGCTCCATTTTCTCAAAGAAAGGGTGTGCTTGAAGACACAATTATTTGGCTTTGTTGGAGCTGAAGATTTCTGTCTATACTTCAGCTGCTTGTATAAGTAGCATAGCTCAGGCAGATAAGAGATGCAAAAATCTTTGTGGAAATTAGGTCCTCATTGATTTTCTACAAGTCATACTGGTAGGTTGCAGCATGGTCAAGAGCAGAATCTATACATAATGCTAGGCTTGTGTTTTTGCCTCCAGACCATCCTTCCTCAGAAAGAGTGCTAAGTCCAATCGTTCCCATTTGGGCAAAAACAAATTTCAAACTGTGTCATTTAGTCATGTGAATTGCTTTCCTGTGTATCCTTAATATTGATATTAATCACGTCAGCAAATTAGCTCTCCAGTATAGATGCAGGTAGCCTGAAACATCATCTTTGCAGAATTTTTGTTCTTGCTTTCGGTACTTAACAACCAGTATCCTGCTGGGACAGAGGCATGGTGAAATAGTCAGGTAAAGTGACCCACTCTGCTTCCAGCTGTACCTCGTTATGGTGGACTTTCTCACCTCTGAACAGGATGGCTGCCTTTCCATTCCTCCCCTGCTCTGCCCTCATGGTGAGGAAATTACCCTTCTTGCCCAGGAGCACTCTAGATTTGCAAGCCTTTCTGAGATGATCAAGTGCTCCTGAAAGACAGAATCTTCCCCACTTTGAGATGAACTAGTTTCTTGGTAGTAGAGGAATTCATTGTCCCAGGGAAAGCCTGTACCAGCTCCAGGAAAAAGGAGGCTAATAGGGAGTGAAGGGCAAATGGCTGCCTGCCTGCCTGCCTTCCTTCCTTCCTTCCTTCCTTCCTTCCTTCCTTCCTTCCTTCCTTCCTTCTTTCCTTCCCATTTTTAACAGTGAGAGCTATATATTCCGATAGATAACTAATACTCCAGGCTTTCTCATCCACTTTGTTTCCAGTGCACCTGACAGCACGCTGGCCAAAGTCTGCTCCCAGCAAGGAGTGATTGCAAACATAAGAGCCCAGCGTAGCCCCTTCTCTTTTCCCTTTTGTCTTTATTCCCTCCTCCCATCAGTCAGCTCCTTCACACAAAGCTGTCTGTGAACCAGGCAACACTGCGCTTACGCATTACTCTGAAATCATGATGCCACGATGAGTCTCAGAGAACAGGGGAAGCTCAGTATAGATTTTAGCTTTGCTCAGCGTAAATATTTTGTACAGGATTGGATAAACTTTCAAAAACTTCTGAAAGGAAAACTAGCAGATTAAAATTTCATCTAATACATCTTCTAAACAGTCCTAAATTCTGAGTGTAAAATCTGGGCCTAAACTCTCAGTCTGCCCATCTCTGCAGATCAGTGAAAATAGGATCAGGCTTTGTGAATCAAGAAGATGTAAATATACCAAAACAGCAAACACTAAATCCGTCTTACTGAGCAGATCGAGCATCTGAATAGCATTTGCAGGATTGATGCCAAAACCTGACTGTCTCAGGGGTTCAGTTCTGATGGTGGCAGAAGGAGGCCCTGAATTAGAAAAGGTAGGTGAATAGTATACAATTATTGTCTTTATCAGCACTGGCTAATAACAAACTCTTTCATTACACAGTCTTACTGGTTTTTATATCTAAAATTACCATAAAGAGGTCACAGGGCTAGTTGATAGGCCTTTTCATTTTAGAAATGGCATCTTGAGCTCTGGGTCCCTTTTAACAATGCTTAGAAATTTTAAACTGAAACTTGGCATTGCAGTGTTTATGTATATTAGTAAGAAATGCTATCATATTATTATGAAATGTTTTTTTGAGGGAGGACAGGATTGTTACCTGTTAATTTTATTGCATCTTCTCCGTGGAATTTTGATTTTGCATTTATCTGATTAGAATTAAAAAGGGGTTGTTTTGTTTGGAGTTTACTTTTTTTCTTTTGTGTTTTAGCAGCCCTGTGTTAACTAGTACAAGAACAGACCGGAGAAACAGAAGTCATCCCAAACACACACAGCCCAAAAAGTTTTGCCAAATGCACATTTATAATCATCTTATTTATTCTGATGTACCATGTACCTTTTAAATTTTGCTCAAAGTATTTTAGTGAGGAGACTCCAACATCTTGCACCATAACCATTCTGCATACAGATGGTTGGATAGCAGAGGGCTCGTTTTATTTCTTGGTGGTAGTAATCCTAAACTCCAAATGGACTGAAAAGTCCCTGTCTTCTTGATTGATGAGACTCTTGAGATATTAGTGTCAGTTCCAAGGAAATGAAATCTTTTAGGTCATTCTGCTTCATTTAGGAGCAAATTGTGGTGTTTTTCGGAACTGACCAAAAAGTATTTATCAAATAGTTTGTTTGGCAAACTTCACAACATTCCTTAAATAAAATATTTAACATACTTTTTTTCTTAATTATTAGCTCAATTCCTTTTTTTTCTGACAAAAATGTTGAAGTCAGCTGAAGATGATAATCCTAATGTAGCTATACAGCAATTAATATTACCATGAACTGTTACAGTTAAGTCACTCAATCTATGAAAATATTTATTTAATTTTAAATTCCTTTAATGGTATCCTTTTTACACAGTATTTTACATCAGATTCATTATTTTAATTTAGTTTTCATAAGGATTATTTGGAGGCAAGGGACATGCTTGGTGTATTTTTTTTAAAAAGCTTATTGAGTTACCTGTGTAAGAAAGGAAAGAGAGCTTCTTTATCCTTATTCATAAAATGGCTTTGAGAAATAACTTAACAATAATTAATTATTCTTGGATGGATGTGGGCAAGATAATTTATATGCATTTTTTTGCATACAATATAAAGTAGAATGTAAGTTTCTAAGCCATTTTGGAGTAAAGTTCATTTGATGTAGTTCAAAAGGTGTATGAAGTCCAAATCTGTATTGGGAGGAGACTAGAACTGGTTATTTTTATTGCGCGGCATTACACAGCTGTTTATGTAGTTCAAACTGATAACGTCTGTTTATGTTGTAAGAAAAGCTTTGAACGAGCGAGTGACCGCAGGAGCAGTTGGGAAATAAGGGTGACCCACCTCTGCGAGGGCAACCAGCAGGCCCACCAGGGACGGCAATAGGAGCAGAGCAGCTGGGCTTCGTGGTGATTTCGCTAAAGCCTGTGAGCAGAGACTGCCAGCGAAACAGATTGAGTGAGCACTTTTCTGAGCCAGCCTGTCCCTGGCTTATAATAACTGTCCCAAGCTCAGTCAGTGAAATTTGCCATCTAGGTCCAGCTGTAGTGATGAAATGAGAGCTGCGGGCAGACATGGATTTCATTTTACATCCCAAATTAAGCCTACGTATGCTACTTGGCTTTTATAAACATATTTATCATATGTAAATTGAAATAGTCAATATTCTAGAATGACATTTGTTGTTATGTTAATTTTCAGATCTTCTAGCTGAATTCTTTTGCAAAAACTGTACTGCAAGGTACCAGTAATCTTAAATGCTGGGTTTTGTGTTTTATTTCTGATAACACTGACTGTTTGCAGGAACACAATCACATTTCATAATAGTGCAGTCTTATTAATCATAGACACTAAAATTGCTGACTTACATTTCAGCGTTAGTACACAGGCTCAGAAATGCATTGCTTTTCAAGGACAGACTGAAATGTCCTGACTCTTTGTCAGTAGATGTGGGATGCAAGCTGTCAAAATAAGAATCTCCATAAATGCGTAACAAGAGGCGATCGGGAAACGTACCAGTAAATTATACCATGCATATGCAAATATAAAGAGAGATAACCTTACTTCCCTACAGTTAACTTTATACTCAATGAAGTGCAAAAGGGAAACAATTTGTCTCTCTTTTCTTCTGCTTGCATGTTTTATACCAGCAGCTGGGCTTGGGCTTTTAGATGCAACAAATTGTTTATTTAATTGGGTGACAGTACAATTTTCTACTATGTTTTGTAGCAGCCACAGAAAAGAACAGGCAACAGAGTACACTGGCTCCCATGGGTGAGACTGGCAGGCATGTGCTGGATTGGACCCCTGTCTGTTGTATTTTTGTTTGCGGGATTTGTTGAGCAGTTTTCTTCAGGGAGGTATGTACAATCATACCGTATCTGTCTACCTATCTGTCAGGTTCTTGCTTACTCTTTTTCTGGCCCTGTGGTATATTTGGTACAACAGCATGGAAAAAAAAAGAGTGAATATGTTCTATGTATATAGTTTTATCAAAGTCATTTCTCTTCCAGTGTAGCTATTACTCATTTTCACTGTCTTGGCCCCTGGTTTGGAACTTGTGTCATTCTTATTCAGGCAAGGTTCTCTCGGCTACTTCGCATGTTGATCGGACTGCGCACACAATTGAGCTGGAGCTTTTGACTTTAACAATAGTTGTTCACGGCAAGAGGAAAACAGAGAGATTGAAAGATTACCGGTTAAAAATGTGTCCTGCCTGGACTGCAGAAGTGCCTGTGTGGTGTTTCGGAGCTCGGGTAGAGTCGGACCCCTAGTCCCACTTAAGCAGTGGTGCAAAGGTCTTTCATAATACAAACCTCCAGGCTCTTTGTACTCTGGAGAGCCTGTAGACTGCTCTCTCCCGTTTCCCACGCTAGGGAAGAAGGGACTTCAATCTATAACAGACCAGAGACAGAGGCCAGCACAATGCATAGGGAGAGCATTTTTTATGCAAATGAATACAGCAAATCGTGCATCCCATCTCTCTAA
Source organism: Theristicus caerulescens (assembly GCA_020745775.1). NCBI lineage: Eukaryota > Metazoa > Chordata > Aves > Pelecaniformes > Threskiornithidae > Theristicus > Theristicus caerulescens. The sequence goes on from CM036559.1 coordinate 107,705,556, forward strand.
CAGAGATAATCCCTCTCAAGGTACAACTTTCTCTTGTGCTTCTGCTGGGAGGAGGCATCTTTGCCCAACTGTCACCCCTTCATCCTGGGATGTACAGTGTCTCACAGTACTGAAATGGGATTATGCAGCCCTTTGTGTAAGTGATGTGCACTAAAGCTGGTAGATGTGGGAAGGCTCAGGATTCTGCTTGACTTGAGCAGCCTTTTCCGACAGCTGTATGTTTTTTTCTCTCAGGTGTACCCAATCATTTCCCAGGACTTTTCTTAGAAGGTTCTGTGACTCCTTTTTCTCAAAAAAAGCAAAAAAAGAAAAAGCGCTATATGCATATTTTATATATATACATGTATATATGTATATATATACATCATACATACATTATATGTTTTTGGTGGACTTCAGGATTTTTAACGGTATTTCTCTGTACACAGGTAGCTTGCTGTATGGTTCTGGCAGCCAGTCCCCTGGGCACTGTTACCTCACTGAACTGTGCTTAAATAGCTTCTCCAGAAGCCTCTAGAGTGCTTCGTCTCTTTTAGAGAGGGATCAGTGCTAGACAGGACTTACTCCCTCATCCGGAATGGAGCCCTTGCATGTGCCCCATGGGAATCAGGGAGTACGGGGCAGTGGTACGTGCCCAAGTCTCCTGTTGACCCAGAGTCATGAAGCACATCCAGAACCAGATGAGGGGCAGGGCTCCTACACCCTGTGCCTTAGATGTAGTGTGAGAGCTCAGGTCCTCAGCAGCCTTCATCCTTGCTCCCATGGAGGTCCGGACCAAAAAGTTCTTTGCAACAAAACACATAGCAAGAGTGAGAAAGTAGGTTGATATTCTCCAGTGTTTCCATTTTCCCATTCATTTTTACAGAAGCCAGTTTTTCCTGTTGTGGGCAGGAGAAAGTTCAGACGTGGAAGCCTTGCTGCTATAATCGCCTAATGTACACATGGGAAAACAGACAAAAGCTTCAGAAAAGAAGTTCCCTCCTGTTGTTTCTTGGTGTTTGGAGGGAAGTACAACTTCAGAAAAATTATTTGCAGAAGGTTTCTATGTAGCTACCATTCAGATGGCATTTTGGTAAATTCCCAGAACTGAACACAGAGTGATAAAGTAGTGATTTTGAGATGAACTGCTAGTTGTTAGATGGGGCCTGCTGATAATCCACAGTAGGAGAAAGGTCACACATTATTTGAAGCAGCCAAGTGTCATAATTATAACCTTCTTTAAATCGGCATTACATGGTTTAAATATTGCAATGACTGATAACTTGATACAAAACCAAAGTGCTCAGAAAATAAAAGTGCCTGAAGCTTCTGTATTGCAAAATGTCCTAATGCAAATTTTCAGATGAGCCATTAAAATAGAGCTTGAGAATCTTGTGGGTTAGCCAGCACGCTGCAAATTGAACTGAAAATTTCCAGAGGTACTTGTGTGTCTTTGAACTTGAGTTAACAAATTGAACTTTCCATCTAGGACCGTGAATCTGGACTGAAGCAGAGTTAGCACAGCTTCAGATTGGAACTGGAGCAACCTATGGTCTGAGAGACCTCAGGAGGACTTCTAGGCTATTCCCCTCTACCAAATCAGAATCACGTATACCTATGTCACCTTGACAAAAGTTTGTCTAGCTTCTTTTTAAAGACCCCCACTGACAGACTACAGAGCCTGTTCAAATGATATGTTTCAGTACCCCACTTACCATTAGAAAGTTTTACTATCCTTTCTTGCTGTAAAATGTCTTCTTCTGTTCATCATGAATATGCAGAACAAGTTATGTTCTTATTATTTCCCTTCTGCCTTCCTTCCTCAGGTCAATCTGGTTTCTCTAGCCTTTTCTTGTAGATCCTGGTTTCCAGAATCCTTGTTCCAGCATATGACTTGACCTGCACACTAAATGTTAATTTGAGCACATCCAGAACTAGTTACGTGTCTCACAGCTTCATCTGAAAAAAAAAAAAAAAAGAGTTTTAGCAGTTGAGGCTGTAGCAGAATCTGGGCTCTTTGTAATGCACATTGACTGGTGAGTTGCATAGACACTGGAGTGGATAGCAGTATGCTATCCTCCATAAGCCAGCCATCACCAGTACTAAGAAAAGAGAAAAAGAAAATAATTTGGAACTCCGAGGAGGATTGTACAGTGATGGTGATGGCCCACCTAAGGATAACTGAACCGGACTTCACATGGAGGTAGACCTGCAAATTTGATGGTCCGTATTGAAGAAATGTGCAGTACTCTGAGTGTATAGAAATCCAAGAACTGAGTAAATCATTAACATTTTCTGTTGAAAGGAGCCCACTTGTTTCTTAGCACAAAGGCAAAGCCTTCATGAAAATGATGAAATGAAAGAACAAAGAGGAACAAAGAAGATAACCAGGCAGATGAAAAGTCAGAGAACCTCTCTCTTGTTTCTTAGTGTTCACTTTAATCTTCTCCACGATCATGTTTGCAAAAGTTACATGTTTCCTATTAATGGTATTAATTCCTGTAGCCTGCATGTCCTTAGTCCTAGAATGTCCTAAGAAGTGTGTTGTAGTGTGTTTGTGTTAATTGACCAAACTTGATCCATGGTTGTGCCTACTATACAAGGGATCTCTGTGCAGATAAATATAAAATTCATCAAAACACAGTTACTGCCAGACAGTGATTCCCAGGAGATCTGCAGCCTAATTCAGATTTCCTGCTAGCTTTATACCAGCATAAGTGAAAAGGGAATCCTTTTCTCTTTTAATTTCCCAGGCTGAATACCTCCTCACTCCCTTCAGTAATTTCAGCGCAGCAGGAAGCTTTGTGGATGGCAGGCACATGGTATCTGGGAGCAATCTGAAATACCCCACGGCCAGAGGAGGATCAGATGTGGCCAGCGGGACAGTAGCATGCAAGGACAGGCAGAAGCTGCAGGAAGCGTAAGAAGGGACTCAGTAGGTGGCACTCTTCCCTCTGCATCAGCAGCGAGGTGAGGGAACAGCTCACAGCAGGGCTCAGCATCACCCTGCTGACGCACCAGTTCAGGATGCAGTGTGAAATCCAAAGACTTGACCTCTTTTGATCGCTGGGTTTTTTTGGTTGTTTTTTTTTTAATGGAGTCGGCCTTGATTCATGTATAAAAATAGTTTACCAAAGGTTCTTGAAATTTCAGCTCAGGTAATCTGCCTAATGAGATGTCTATCTATAGCTTTGGCTCTAAATTATTCTTCACTCCTTGTTCAGGCAGTTCAATCCTAACACAACTGTGCTTTGATGTCAGACAGAACTGTCTTTCTAGACTACTGGTGATTCTGGTCTGCACAGTTGGAGCATTTTAAGATGCAAATCCTTATATTCTTACAGACTGTTTTCTGATGTGTTGCACTGGCTTTTCAACCAGTCATTCAGTCTGTTCACAGAGTGAATTTAGTGAGACCTTAGGCAACTGATTTAAACTTGAAGTCTAACACTGTATGAATGTATCCCACCTTTTTAATGAACCCTTTTTAACAGGGAACCTGGTTTGGGTGATTAAAGCTGTCTTGTCCACTCCAGTCCTAGCCCTTGTGGTGATATAAGGAAAATAAAAAGTTTTGACAATAAATGGTTATAATGAGTTTTAATCCCCAAGCTGTACCTGTACCAAAGCCTCAAGGACTTCTTGCCAGCTTTCTTTGGGTGTTGTTTTCTGAAGGCATACCTGGAGCTTCACCAAGTACTTGTCTTTGAGTCCTTGTTTCACAGCAGGGATTCAGCCCAGGGTCAGGACTGTCTGGGTCTGTGTTGACAGAAGTTTGCACAGTTGTTGGTTTTGTTTAATTGAGGAGCCTCCTTTTGTCATAATCTCTTCAGGAGTTTTGGATGGTAGGTAGCTCTGAGTCAATTTACTGACATTTCTCTCCACAGGGAGTTTTTTTACTAAGGTCTATCAGAAGCACTACCTTCTCTGCTGACCACTAGTTTTTATATGCACCTCTTTGATAGTGCTTCTTAGGACATTTAGCTTCTATATACTCGTCGTGCTCAATTGGGTGGCCTGTTCTTTTATACTGAGAGAGACTGATCTTGGTGCCGAACTGTCCAGCTGTGTATGCCTCTGTGATGTGGAGTTCCAGCTGCTGTGAACTGACTGAAATCTCATCAGCAAGAATAGCTTGCGCCTCTTGGGAAATCAGAATGTTTTCATGATCCCCACAGTCCTGGCTAGCCTACAGAATACCTGTGGCCCCCTTCCTCTTGGCTGGCAAGTATTTCACACACTTACTGGCCAGCAGCCTCCTGCAATGCCATTCATTTGTACTTAGGATATGGGAAAGCAGAGTGTGGTGGGTTTTGTTGATTGTCTCACACAAAGTACATTGGGACAATGCCTTTTTTGTGTTGTAGCTCCTTTGGAAGTGTGCGGCCAAGGTCCCCACCCAGTCACTGCATATGGAACAAGATTGATCTTTAGTGGCGAGTCTTAAAAACGTGGTTGCAGAAGGACTAACTCAACATTTTTCACAGTGGCTGTGGTGGTGGTGTCCAAGGAGTGTCCATCCCTGGTTTGGGTGGGCTTCCTGGGAGTGGTGTCAGAGGAAGTACTTCTGGTTCATTCACAGCAGGTGTAAGCATACTGTGATCTTATCTCAGAAGTAAATATCCATAATTCCCAGCAAATCTGAGATACAGCCCATTGTGGTTGAAGTTCAAGGTGAATTTTTTTCACCATATCTGAGGTTCACAAAGTCAATGGTAGGGATGAATTCCATAGCTTAATGCATGTTCTCAGACTAAACTAAAAGCCTGCAGTAAGGACTAGAGGAGGTCCAGCCTCCCTGACAACAAAATCTTCTGGTTCAGTCTGCAGGGGGCATGGGCATTGATAGGAAGTGTGTGTGTGTGGTAGACATGCTTATATCAAACAAGTCTAGTGGATTCATCCCCTGGTTGCACTGTCGCAGGTGCTTCATTTTCTTCTAGTAAGAATTAGCTTTATGTAAGTACACAGAAGAACCATTACTAGGAGTTTGTTTCACCTAGCAATACTAACAACTGGATGGTGAGGTTAGTTGGTTGACAGCAACTATGAGTATGGCATTTATCAAACTGGGAGGGTTTTTTTCCCGTAAGATATGTATTCCTCTAAGATATTAAAAATTACGTTAAAAAGGTCCCCCTAGCTCTGGAAAGAATTACTGGTATCAGACATTCTCCAGCTCTGAAGACCTCAGGGTCATTATGTAGGAACAAAAATCATGTACCATATGGCACATCTAAAATATTCAGTAATTTGAAGAGAGTGTTTGTTGAAAACAAATTTTACAGCAAACCAGGCTGTAAATTTTCTATAGCTTTGAAAAATCACTGTGAAAGAAATAAGAGGACAAAACACTGAAATGTATACCCTGCCCTGCCTCTTGAATATAGGTTTATCAGTGAATGATTATATTCTTTTCATTGTACAAAAGCATTTGTCAGACCTTTTCAACTATAAACTATAATGATGATTAGCATTTTGGTGTAGGGACCTGAAAGCATTCTGTAAACAAGACTGAGTTCACATCCAGTGTTTCCTGACTGGCATTTCTGTAATAGTACATTTTGTCTGCCTCTGGAATTTTTGCATCCCCTGCTTTCTGTGTCAGGAGAAAAATGACCACATGCAATGAGATGAATTGCAATGTTTAGGTTTTCAGACCCAAGAAGGACACTTCATGTTCTTCACTATCTTAATTTTGCAGCTGGAAGGCAGAAGGGCAGAATGCAAATGATTGCCCAGAATCCCACATGAGGACTCTTACAGTACTGAAAGGATCAACTGGATCTTTTGATTTTCAGTCCTGCACCATCAGTCACAAGATTGTCTTCCCTGCTGTGCAGAACTCTCTTGTATACTCCCATCAACGCTGGCTTTGCTCCTTCCTACCTAGCCCAGAGTATACAAAATGACATTCTTTGTAATACCATTTACTCCTTCAAACTACTACAGTAAGGCAAGTCCTGAACCCTGCTGCCTGAGGCATTCAGGGTACTGTTGGCAGATGTCCCAGTAAAATTGGTGTAGTTGCACTTTTCAGTGACTCAGCATCACAATAACATGGTTGACATCCAGTAGCCTCCCAGTTTACACCCTGCTCTGTCTGCAAAGGCTGCATTTGCAAAGCAAGGACTGTGGCAACTAAGAAGATACCTCACTTAGCTGGAGCACACTGCTGAGGCTCTTAAGGGTAGCAGTTCCCCTGGTTTGACTGAAAGGTACACATTTGTGGTAGGCATTTCAACACAGCAGATCCTGGGGCATCCTGATTTCCAGTGTGTATTATCTGGCAGTTCCCATTCAGTTCGATCAGCAGTTAATCGACTGGAATTGCCTGTTCTTCCTCTTTTTTTTTTTTTCTTTTTTTTTTTCTTCTTTTTTCGTTATTTTCATTCTCTGGGGTCTAAAAAAGGGGAAGTGCAAGCCTAAATGAGGCTGCTGGGACCCGCACATTTAGTTGCACAGATTGGCCATCTGCTTTGCATGGTATACCTTTGCTCCTTGTTATACACTTATTATGGGAATATTTATTCTGTCAATGACTAGCTGTTTGCTCTTAATATGCTTCCATCTGCATATAAATTTGCTAAACCACTCCCCTTAGGCATATGAAAGTTTGGTTTTCCCTTTAAGCTGGCTATAACTATGCAATTAAATTTACCATATCATCATCAGGATGTTCAGCTCTCACATCCATTGCAGGATGCACGTGTGGAAGATAGGCTGGGAAGAGCAATTTACACAACTCCTCAGGTGCAAAAAAGTTGAGTTTTAGAGCGACAGCCAGTAGAGCTGGAATCTGTGTAGGAATTTTGGAGGTCTTAGAGGTAACAATATGGTGAAAATAACTGGGGAGGAGCCATAGACACCTCTGCGTATAAGTAAGGGCAGTGGATTCTTAGGAATGATGACGTGGCCCTGTCGCATGGTCTGTGCCACATACCTGGCAGATTTGCCTTCATTGAAACTCACAGTGGGCTTTGAGGGGAGCTATGTGAGGAGAAGACCCCTCGTGGGCCTTCCTTCTGGGACGATCCAGAGCAAGACCGAGTTGCAGTTGAGGGTAGGAAAGACAGGTTCTGATTTCAGAATTCTTTAAACTTTTTGGAGTTGTGCAGTTCGTGCACAATGAATAAAGAAGAGGAAAGAGCAAAAAAAGAAAAGATGGCTTGGGATTTAGGGGTTTATATGTTTTCTGTCTTCTGGGTTTTTTTGTTTTCCCTGCAGAAAACGACTCAGAATAAGATATTTTCTCACTAATTCTGCTCCTGTTAAATTCTAACCGAGTCCTAAGAGACAGGGCCAGATCCCCTAACAGTGTCCATCTTAGCATTTGGCACATGATACCACTTTTCTTGACTAGCTTGAACTTTCAGAAATCATGTGCTTTTGAAAATTAATTAGATTCTTCTCCTCATGCCAATGAATATTGGTAACATTTTGTCTCCAAAAACTTTATGGCAGGAGCATGGATGTTTTAAGTGTTTGCCAGAGACTGTCAGCTATCCCCGGGGAAATGATGTGTTCAGGCGTATCTCACTTTAAATAATTTTTAAAGTAAACACTTTGCTTTGTCTTGCATATGAGTTATGACCCTAATGACTTCTGGTTCTGAGTTTCCTTTCTCAGCGTTTCCTCTCCCCAGACTTCTCCTGATGATAATGCTGCACAGTGTGGGAATGAGCCCAGGCTGCCTTTTATTCCTATGTATTTACCTGACATTTTGCCAGTGTGCTATTAAGCTGCTTTTTATATAGGAAAATAATGCCCTGAATTTCACGTTGTGAAGATCAAAACCCACTCTTCAGCAAGGTATATAGTAGACCAAAATCTCAATTATGGGGATAGAGATAGCTGGGCAGTAGGCACATGGGCTGTTAGAGGACAGATAGAGAAAGCATAAGGCACAGCGGCTTACTGGAGGCAGTTCAGTCCCTGCAGAAGCACAATGAGTTCCAGCAGGCTTTGGCACAAAATTGCAAGAGCTTTGAAGAATGCAGTACCTCTACTGATGCCTGTGCTGAAGGCATCTATTTTCTCTGTTTAGCCCACCTTATGCAAGGAACTCTTGATGAACTGTGTCTATTGAAAGCCAAAAGATTGACCAGGGAATTTCAGGCATAATGGCTTTTATTGTTGAAGACTGTCGTCTTCTTTTTTTTTTTTTCCCCTCCCAAGAAGATGTTGATTAGAGTTGTGGCTTGTTTGTTCTGTTTGATTCATGGCTTCTGAGTGAGTATCTTGACATTATAGGACATCCTATCATTAACTGGTTCTCTGAAGACTCTTTGCAAGTGTTTTGCTAATCACTGCTACATTATAGGCTCACTGTTGGGACCAGTAATTTAAGGCATATGCTTACAACTTAAAATTGCTTTGTTCATAATGGGAAAGCAGGCAAAATTGTGGCTACTTGAATATTTGAGAACGGTGTTGTGAACACAATGCAAGAAGACATTGTGCAAAGGAAAGCTGTAGTTCTGGTCCTGCAGGTCTGGGGATACACTTGTTCCCATGGAGGTCAGCAGGAGTCCTTCTACAGGAATTTCTCCAACACCTCAGAGCACAGTGCCTGGGGGAAAGTTCAGCAGCACCAGAAACACCTAGACCATTCATTCCCAACTTTTAGATAATTGACGCCTCACTGGAGAATATTGATAATGTTTTGTGTCTTGTTTTTTCAGCTCTTCACAAAAATCTCTCTCAGGTCTACTGTATCTCTTCTTTATCATCTTTCTGGCTCCATGATTGCCATCATATCCATCCTGCATCCTTACTTCTCCATTGCCAGCTTTGCTGACAGATCCAGAACTGAGAGTGAGGTTACAAATCTGACTTTATCTGGCTAACATCACCCAGAGCCATTGGAGTGTCTCTGCACCATGCTCTCATGTGATTCTGATGTAGGAATACATAACACAGGCATGCAAGTTGGCTTTGCATGGATATGTACGGATCTGACAGAGCTTGTTCATTCCATCTCTATGCTTCGTCTGTGACATGCTCATGGGTTACCACTGAGATCCACCTCATCCATCAGAAAACTCTGAACAAGACTCCTTAACATTTTAACTCTGTTGCAAATGATTTTATAGACATGGAGTCAGTTTATTCACAGTGGAAAATAATTTATTTCTGTGTAGTTAATGTGCTGTTTCAGAGAAATAAGAAATAATTGTAGAACAATTAGAAAGAATTTGCTGGCAGGTGGGGAAAAAAGGTAATTTGTGTGAAAATCAACAGTAAAAATGTTGTTGAAGTAGGCTGTATTTTCTTTGGATACATGTACCTCAGCATAAGAATTTCATTTATAACACTTGACATAAATAGTATGATAACACTTCACAGAAGCTCCACTTATCAGGGGAATTCCAACTTCTTACAGAGGCTGAAGCATACTGGTTGTCATGCCATCCTTGTAAATATTTTATGTTGGCTTAAGACTCAAGGGCAGACGTCTATTTTTACTTAGTGTTTGTGAAGAACTATGAACCTCAAAAGCTTTTGGTATAAAACATTTAGCAACAGCAAAGTCAGTTCAAAGCTGTCTCCGGAAACAGAAATTGTGATGCAGCTTTTTTGTTTGTTTTTGTATTATATTTAATGTTTGCTATACTCTGGTAAATATGTCTGTAATAAATAGTTGTTCCAAACAACAACATCCATTCAGCAAAGTAGCTTGGGAGTCAGAAAGTGTAGCCTACCTTTCCTCTTAAAGCAACTTGCCTTGCATTGACATCGTCAGCAGTAACTTGCTATTTTTTTTTAAAGCAGTTACAGCTCAGTATTGCCCGCTTGCCAAAATAATGAGACTTGTAGACTGGCAAAGACAGCTCGTTACTAATGTTCATCCTATATTGTCTGGTGTCCCAACAAGCTTTCCTGGATATCTACTGGTTTTTCAAAGAAATGACATAAAACTTCTATTTGGGACATAATCTGAGGTTCTTAAAACCACAAAAAATGTGTCATGTGCTATTAAAATGGGAAAGTTTGAGAGCTAAAGACACTTACTGTGCAGATAACCAGTATAAATGTCGAGGTGCCTGAGCCACATTGCCTGCTAACAGATTCTTCAGCTGCGTCTGTGCATTTGGAAACGGGGCAGAGAGATTCAGTCATTCAGACACTTTAAAAAATTTAGCCAGCATTAATATTTATTTTAGAATTCAGATTTCAATAACTTAATACTCCCCTGTGTTTCCCTGGCAGACTCTCAAAAGCCAACCACATTACCAGCTTGAGTGGCCATACCTACTTGTTGGCTTCTGCTTGCGTTAGCGCAGGGCTTGACTCGGCGCTGCTTTGCGAGGCAGGCGTGTGACATCATTACTAATTAAGTTTGAATACAGAGCTATGTTTGAGAGCCAAAGGAAGTGCAGGAAGGAAGCTGAGTGTCAGTGAGTCATGTCATATGAATGCATGGCAAGCAGTTATTGATAACATACAGCCAAACCACACTGTTGATTTTGGAAGATTTGGCATGGGAACTAAAAGCAGCATCCTGACCTCAGTTGCGAGTTGTTTGTATTTAGATTTCCAATAATGCTGTTTTGGTTTTTTGGAAGAATTGTTTCTTTTCAGATATTCTGTCTTTATTTATCTCACAGTTCTTGCTAGAATAAGGACCCTTAGGGACTTGAACGTTTAATCTGTGTGAACAAGGCATCAGCATTTTTCTGAAGACTGTCTCCCATTTTCTGTGTGAAGGAAAAATGTCTTTTTAGTGGCAGGCACCCTGCCTTGTAATTTCCGTTGTGTGAGCTTGGACATCTGTGCGATTATCCTCTGGGAACACTTGCAGCTTGACACACATGCATCTAGTCTAGCTATTTTTAATCACTGCTTTTCAAGTGTCTCTAGTGAGTTTGGTGACATGAATGGGAATAGTGTTTTCCAAATTTGAGTCCTTTGGTAGTCGCTTTTTGTAGTCCCTCAACCCCGCTAAAATCTCAAAGTATCATAAAGGTTAATCACTTCCAACTGTCCAGGAAACTTCATTATAAGGCTTGAAAATATTACAGTGCCCACAGAATTTGAATGCAAAGCTGCACTTGAAGACTATAAGAAATATCTAATTTCTGTGTTAAGTTTAGCCATACTTATATAGGAACATAACATACTGGGAACCAGGTAGTCTTTAAGCTTTTTAAAAGTTATTTTAAAATTAAAATATGATCATATATGTGTTTTGGCTTCATTTATAGGAAAGGTGATAGTTCTGTACCAGCAACAGTTACTTTGAGAGTGGTTCATCTTGCTGTAGAGTTATCCTGGTACTTTTTTCATTTTACTCTCTGTGACAAAACTGATCCCAGGTAACAATCTTTTCCTTACCTATCCCTTTCAGTCACAGCTCCAGGGCCTATACCTGTACTGCTAAGCTTATTGCAAGGAAAACTTCTGTACTACATCTCCCATTGTCAGTGTGTGAAGTAGTTGTAAAACAAGACCTGAAGAGTAATGATCCATTTCAGGTCTCAGATCTCTGACTCTTATTCCAATCAGTGAAAGACACTTGAAAAAACACAGCACAGTATTTGGACTTGTGAAACAGTATTTTAAGTGTGGTTACAGATATAAAATTCAGTGATGGTATAAATCTTATTGTATGTATTAAGTAATGAAGAATACCTTGTATTACAAGTTTATTTAAAACTGGTTATTTGGAGGTTAATAGAATAAGAGAGAAAAAAAGGCTTTAAGGGATTCCTGTGAACTATATACTTCATTTCCTTGGCCACAGTGTCGTATCAAGTAGATCTTGTGTGACTTCTGAGAGATGTTTGTTTACTCTATTCTTGAAGACCTCTGATGATGGAGATGCCACAATCTCACTGTGCAACTGGTGCTTCACTATATTTTAATATTAGAAAGTTTATTCTTTAAAGTGTAGTCTGAAGTTTTCTTGCACATTGAATTCATTTCCTCTTGTCCTCCTGAGATGTGGAAAAAAGATTATTTTTTTCTCTTTATGGCATATGTTTGAAAACTGCTCTGGTTTCAGCCCACTCTTTTTTAAATTAACAATCCTGCTTCCATGAAATTTTCCTTGCAATTCACATTTTCTAGATCCATGATAATTTTTTGTTTCTCTCCTCTGGTCCATGCTCTTTTTGACATTCATTGCCCAATACTGAATGCTTCAGGTGAATGCAGTTCAACAGGAATCACGCTGATATTCATGGAGCTCTATCTGATGCTGGAGACTGATAACTCACAAAAGCAATCCCTCTGGGTTCAGCAGAGCCACTGAGCTAAATACTTCTCAGTGTGAGAAAGGAGTGCAGTCTTGCCGCTCTGATCTACCAAATGTTACTGCAGAGATCGTTTTCCTCATCCATCACTTCAGCCGTCTTCTTTTTGCATTCCTCAAGCCATGCCTCTGTTTTTTGCTGTAGCAAATATAAGGTTTTTATTTTCACTTGTAACTTCTTTAACAACCTATTTCTTTCTTACCGCATTCTCTTCTTAGCACACTCCCACACCTTCCATCTCTCCATTCCCAAACCCTGAATTCCTAGATTTAAGGAAGTTCCTTTGTGATTTCTCTTACTTGGGGCCTCATGCTTTAGAAAAATTCTTTGTAAACAGCCAGGGCTCAGTGACAGTCTTCCTTTTAAAACCTTCTTAAAACTCTGTTTCTGAAAAGTTTGGTGGGAGTTGGGCCACGTGCGCTGCACGTGGTCATGCACCAACCCAGCACAGTTGTGCTGATTCTTTGTTCGCTCCTGTTTACATGCTGTTGTCTCATGTCTCTTTTATACTTACAAGGAAAACTTTTTGGAATATAGGGCATCTTTTATGTGTCAAATGAGAAGTACTTCACACAATAGTTTTGCCTGTAGTTAATATGATAATACTAATAGCAATGCTGGTAAATGTGCTAGAGAGATATGGCCCTGTGCAGAGCCTGCTGTTCATTGTGCAAGGAGCCAAATATTTTAGAGACAGCTCTTATATCCTTATGTATTTTTTCCAACCCATAGAATTATGCTTTAATAGTATTTCCACAGGAGAGCAAGGTGAGCCAAGGCCCGGTCATTACAGAGGTTTTTCCATGTAATTGAGTGGTTCAAGAAAACATTACGAAAGATTATCTTGGCAAAAGATGTAAATGTGAAGAGCAGCTGGTAATCTCATGAAGATCCTGCTCATCTATAAATTAATACATGCCACTGGGGATACTGACAATTTGTCTTGGAAGTGAAATGGTTGAGAAGAGATTTTGGCACTCAATCAGCAAAAGATATGACACTCATAAAAGCAGAACTGTATTTATGATGTACTACAACGGCTAATTGGTTTGGGATATATTTATATTAATATGAAATCCAGCATCTATTTCTGATATCTTTGTGTATGTGTAAAAATGGAACTGCATTCCATCGGGAGAGAGAGAAAACTTCCTTTGTTATCTTATCAGAAGAACACAGCTCCTACCATAAGAGCTCAATAAAACATTTTTGCAATTTTGTGGGGTTCTTCATTGAACAAATGGTCTTCTCACAGCCCTCCTCCTCCTCCACTGCCTTAATTTTACAGCATAATGAAAACAAGATGCAGCAAACTGTAACTGAGCTAGGATCAGAAGAACAGTTTTAGTGGGGTAATAGCTGAATACATAGCTTAACAGTTACATAACTGGAAGGAAGGCCAGGAAACATAAATGTTTCTCATTTATACATGCATATAGATGTAAAGAAAGTATGGTTGCTAAACATGCCATTGATGACATAAATATGTGTGTGGATAAATAGATCAGATAATCAGACATCCAGAAAAATAAACTTGCTTTATATAGTTAAATTAAACTAGATTTGTTGGAGGTAGCTAGTGTGAAGTAAATATAAGCAGAACTTGAATGCGTTGAGCTGAAAGTCCCAAACTTGCTTTCTCTGTGACCATCAGCAGTGACAGATGCCACCAGTGGCAACAGCAATGCTCCCTCCAGGCTGCCCGATCCACATGGCAGCCGTAAGTCCAATATTTTTTTCTGGACATGACTTCAGTCCAGGCAGAACAAGATCAGTTGAAGTTGTCTGGGGTTCCTGGAAGCCTGTGCCATCTTGCTGCTACACAGCAGCACCGACTGCAGGGTGCGTGTGACCTCACGCTGGACACAAGCATCACAAACACTCCCTTCTTCTGCAGTACACCTTTGCTGTGACTACGTGAATCAGCTTTGCAGCCTGCCTTGACTCCGTCACAAGCCTGTGGCTAGTGTCACAAGTCTAGGGCCTGTAGTGATAGGACAAGGGCTAATGGTTTTAAACTAAATGAGAGTAGGTTCAGACTAGATATAAGGAAGAAATTTTTTACAATGAGGATGGTGAAACACTGGAACAGGTTGCCCAGAGAGGTAGTAGATGCCCCATCCCTGGAAATATTCAAGGTCAGGCTGGATGGGGCTCTGATCAACCTGGTCTAGTTGAAGATGTCCCTGCTCATTGCAGGGGGGTTGGACTAGATGGTCTTTAAAGGTCCCTTCCAACCCAAATCATTCTATGATTCTATGATAATGCATCCTGAGACTGTCAAATTTGCTATGTGTGTACAGTAGGATTGATGCCACCTATTTTACTGATACATGGTGCACAACATCTGTATACATATTTCTATCCAGGGACTCCCAAAGAGAAATGACATAGCTTTATGTATTAGTGAATCTCTTCCAAATTAATACCCATCTCTGTATTCCCTGCCTCATTTCTCCTAGTGTATGTGCCGTTCCCCAGAGAGACCCTGCCCCTCACCACCTATCTGCTGCAAATTCCATCTCTTCAGGTTAGGAAACTTAGTTTCGGCACCAAATTAGGACCTAGTGCTGTAACTCTTATTTTTATGTAGCACCACCAAAATCAAAGAGCTCTCTGCTCTGTATTTCCTGTCTCACCTGTCTTCAGGTCCAGTCTTCTTCATTTATGTTATGTTTTTCCGGTGATGGTGGTTTGTTGATCTGAGATTTATTTTCTCTTATTTTTATTATGAGAAAGCCATGATTTTGGTCACTGTTGTGTCTTTCTATGCTGAGTTTTCTGTGGTTAAGTTCTGCAATATTTTTGTGTGTTTGATCCCTTTTTCTGTAAAAACACTTTTTTTTTTGAGATAAACAACCTCTCTGAATGTTCAGGCTTTGTACCTGGGGAAGAAAAGGAGCACCAGAGGGAGCACTACAATTTTCTCTTAAGTTGATTCTTTTTTTTTCTGCCCCAGATCCCAGGCTGTGACTCTAGATACAGGCTGAATTGTGATCCAGATTGTGACTGAATCCTTCATGATCAAAGGCAAAGAGGCTTCTGATTGCAGACCTGCACCCCAGCTCCCATGCTGCAGCCTCAGGAAGAAGGGAAAGGATAGCCTTGATTTCACTCTTTCTCTCCTTTGATACCTAGTGGCATTTCCAGCAAAGGCAATCCATTTTGTGCCTGAGGAATATCATCTATCCCTACATCTGCGGTTCAGTTCAAATAGCCTGGGGCCTTTCTGGAGTTGGTGGAATCATTCTGCAAAAGCCCTCCTGAGGTCTTTTGGGATAGCATCCCAGGTCAAATTGATATGCTGCATCTGCCAGCTCTGACCTATAGAGTGGTGCTGATGGATAAGACTGTATTTCTGTTAGTTCATTTGCTTTAGCAAGCACTGGCTTAAGCACAGCTTCTGCTATGTGTAATGACAGATGCTGCCAAATGTGACTCACATTTTCTCTTCGTTCCCCTCTACAGCAGCCTCTCCAATTGCTGCTGCAACTTCTCAGCATGAGGAGCAATCTTATTTCTTAATAAACAAACAAACAAACTGGCAAGAACTCCAGACATCTAGATGTTTTGGATAAAAGGCTGTGCTCATTAGCATTTCTCCAGTAGAGAATAGCAATGCTGTCTGGGACAGGATTCATACTCTATGAAACTGTATGGCTCTGGAGAGGATGGAAGAGATTACCTCTCCAAGAATAAAAAGCTTCTCTTCCACATTTGCCTTGCCAGCTGTCCTGTATGTGTGACACACTGTAACACAATAGTTTAATGCTTTCCTTTTTTTAAAGAAAGACTACAATGATAGAACTGCTCTGTGTGATTTAGTTTATCATATGAATTTTCTCTAGTATGGGATGTACACTCTTGTCTTCAGGACAAGCCTGTCTGAGAAACTAATAGAGCTACCATTGCCACAAACTCTTTGCCCACATTTCTTTGCCACATTTACAGTCTCCAGCTTAGCCTCTTTGAAGGTGCACTGGAAAGATGAAGAATCCATTTCTTTGCAGTATCTTTCTTCCCTCTTCCCTTCTGCTGGAGGAGCCAGGCTGTCGTCTTCTGCTTCATCTGGTATCGCACTGCCCAAATGGCATAGATCTCATGTAATTTCAGAATTATAAAGAGGGGAAGTCTAAGTCTCTGTTTCAGTCACCAGTGAGGAAGAGGGTTGGAGGTCCTGTCCAGTCCTTCCCTTTCATCCAGATCCCTCATGCTGTTCTTTTCTGGAGGTTGAGATGAAAGCCTGAGTTTGCTTTGGATCCGTGAGAAATAACAGGAAATACCAACTCTTCTGCTCCAGAGCCAGTCTGTTTCCAGGCTCTCTGTTCCTTTGGTTTTCATTGGGCCGCCTTGCATTGCAAACCTGCTTCTTCTTAGAGACCTCAGAAAGCTAAAGCAAGATGGTATGAATGTGATTAGGGTAGCCTGGCATGGTCCCATAAAATTCAGGTTGGCAACTGCACCCAAACTGTTTCCCTCTGCATCTTATCTGCCAAGCATGGGAAGTGGCTGGAAAGACAGTTCCATCAGGGCTGGGACGTGATTTCTGAGTGGGGCCCATAAATCTAAAAGCAGTTCTTTTAAAGAATCTTCACTTTATATTTTTTTGTTTTCCCTTTCCAGTTAAGTCTGCCTACATAATCTCTTCTTTGTCCTGTATTCAATCCTCATTAAAGCTCTGTTAGATTTTTATTTATACTTTACCCATCCCAAAAAATAAAATGGGGGGTGGGTAGGTAAGATTGGGGAAGAAGGCAGTAACACAGGATCTCTTGCAATTTCAGTCTCTAGCTTGGGTTCCTCATTGCTCATCCCAGCACGCAGAGCCCTCATGCATTGTTAGCCGTTGCGGTCCGTGAGTCCCGGTCACTCCTGAAGTGATCGGAGAGCAATTGCGGGAATTTACTTGCAGATTGGCGTGTTACTAGGTCTTGAGATCTGTTATAAGGAGTTGGCAGGTGTGTCTGTTTCTGCAGTCAGTTTTGGCTCCTTTTCCATCCTGGAGCAATTTTAAATATTCCTTTTCAAAAGCTGGCATCACTGATACCAGAACAGAGTACTTTTTGTAGCACTTGATTTGATTTCTGTACTTAAGGTTGTTTTCTTTCCTCTCAAATGATTGTACTCAACTACTGATAAAATTCCTTTTCTACAATCTTTGATTAATAAGTAACATGGGCTGTGCTGACCTGGGAGGAGGTGATTCAGAGCAAAGTACTGCATTTTAATATGACGTGAAGTGAATCTATTTGCACAAAATTATGTGAAAAGAATATGCTTCCAAGTAACCATGTTCTTGAAATACGCTCTTCTGTTTCTATTACAGCCTTGCTAATACTAATTCCATGTAGACTTAAGGTGACCTGTTTCTTAATGTACAGGCACCCATCCTGCATACGACACTGTCTGAATGCAAAGATCCATCCCTGGTGATGATGATTCAGTTGTGTACTGTTACAGGTTTTCTCATCGGTGGCAGAATCATGGTATTATTTAGTTTGCTTTGAAGAGAAACCATGTGTGAAGTAAAAGGTATAGAAATTACAGAGATGTTGCCAAAAAAAAAGAAATTAATTAAAATGAACAAAAAAAGTAGATCAAATTTTGGCCTAACTACGTTCAAGTTGTTCCTTTTAAATACAATCAGCAGAGAAAATAGGCAGATGGGAGTACAGAAAAGGGAAATAAGCCAAAGTGATTAGCCCGGTGACCTTCCCTTATTTCTGGTGGGTTTTGTATGTATGTGCACTGTGCCATTGGTTTTGATGAATAAAATTAACATATTCAATTTATATCCTAAAAGAAGCCTAAATTCAGTAATTTACTCAGTGCTGCAATTCCAATTTAAGGTGCAAGTTTTAACTTTGGAAGTTATATGTGGTACTTATTTTCTATATTTTGCATATTTATGTGTTGAGATCGAAGATACACAAAAAAGAGAATAGTGGTATTATAAAATAGCATTAGGACTAATTAAGAAAAGAAAATAGCTCAGAACAATGGCATTCTCCTGGAGTTTTGTTCCTATGCCATTTTTAAACAATTGGACATTGAGCCACTCAGTAACAGATTAGCTTATTCATCAGCTTTCTAAGAGCTAAATTTCAATGGATTTTTTCCTTTTCTTATATTCTTTCAAATGATTTATATAAAGGAAGGTTTTCACTATGTTGGTAAGGGTTTCCCAAGAAGTTTCCAACTAATGCTTATTTAACAAATTGAGTAGAAATTTATACTGTAATTAGTTTGATGAGTGGATTGTGTTGCACAGCCCAGATTATCTAGAGTTTTCTACTGAGGAAAGTAAAGAAATGAAAAACGAAGGCAAAGAAAATTAAGGTGCTTCACTTATGGCTGTTACTTATTACTTTAAAACATAATTATAATTAATGATAACTTTAAAGTATCTTCTAGTGTTATATTTAACTCCTCTTTGAATGTTTGCTAGACATTTTGGGGGGCATAGGACTTGTCATTTGGATAAGATTCTTCAGAGTGTCCAGAAACAAAAGTTTCAAAGAGCATCAATACTGGGATAGCCTGGTGAGTAGGCTTACATGGAATAAGCTGCTAACAATATGGGTCTCATCCTCCACCCGGAGGACTTGGCTCCTGTGTGGAAATAGGTTTATTCAAGTAATTTCATGTCCAAAATGCAGTGGCTTGAAAAATAGTAAATCTGGATATTTCTGATATCCAAAAAGGTGTCTGAGTTCTTTTGCCTATTGCTAAGCTCTTGGTCTCAAAACCTCCTGTAGAAATGTATGCCACAGTATAATATCCTGCTCTGTGAAAAAGCTGTTTCCTATTACCATTTTTAAAATTCATGGTTTTGGATGTCCTTGTTCTGGAGTTACAAATTAAGTTAAGACAGCGTCCTTGATATACCTTTTATTGTTTATGCACTTTTGAACATCTCCCATGCTGCTAGTTTCCTTCCTAGGAGCGACCATCCCTTTCTTTTCATGCTCTCTCCATAATTTTTGACAACTCTCAGTGGTCCCTCTGTGAATCCTCTCCAAGTCTGTGATTCTGTGTTTGGAAGAGGATGACCAAAAATGCTTCCACAATGTCCTATGTGACACTGCACGCTAATTCACAGAAAGACATCACCGTATTATCAGCGTCATTCTCCATTCCACTCTGTGTGTATCCTAACATCTCATCAGCTTCTTTTGGCTAGAGCAAGCCAGAGAGCAGAGTATCATTGAGCTGTCATCATGGCACACTTCTCCATTTCTTTAGGTAATAAACACACCCTCTTCTTGCTGTAGCTATCCCAGCTGCAAACATTTCCATATCCTCCTGCACTTCACCGCCTGGCCAGTTACTACTTCCCTGGGTCTTGCTTTCAAGCTGCTCATTTAAGATGCTGTAACCTGTTCCAGCTGGGTTAGCTGAAATGGTTTTAATGGTAGGTCTTGGGTAACTTGTTGCCTTTTCACTGGAAGAGGTGACGGAGGTGCCCATGAGAACCCTTCTGGCGGCAAGTCTTAGGGGGACGGAGGGGAGGAGTAGTGGTACATGTGAGGAGGGCAGGGTCTCAGGAGGACAGTATCTGAGCAGCAGGGGCCAGTGACCTGCAGGTGGTACATCACAACCGACAGAGAATGTGTGTCAACATATATAGGTCATTGACCAGCCTGTATCATATTATTTTGCATTGCAAGGCATCACCTTGTGTTTCTCAACATCTTTTCTGTCGGTTCCTCTGTAATTCACCTATTGAGCATTCAGTAAATATGTTTATAAGGGCCAGATCTGCTGTATAAATCAAATCCTAAATTTCAGCCTGTTGGAAATATAAGTGTTTTGAAAAACTTACTCAAACATCTACTTTCTCCTTGGAGGCAGCTTTGATATCAAACATGTTTTTCACTGAGATGTAGTTACACTGAAGAAAGCAGCTTGGCATGAGCAGTTTTGTCTATTAGCATCTACTTTCAAATAGTCTTTTCGGTTATTCACACCTCATATGAGACTGCTACATTTTTTGTTTGTTTCAAATTTTTCACATTTATTAGGTACCTTCCATAAACCTTGGTGCTGCAGAGAGGTCAGATAGTACCACTGCAGACATTCATGGGACTACTCAGTTAGACAGTTGCTGCACAACTAAATTTCTGTGGAAAATACTGTTTCTACAAAATGCATATGTTGATTTTTCTGATTTCTTACATGTAAGGGGCGATGATCATCCCAGTCAAAGGCCAAAACAGCCACATTTAGAGAGTGATCTATTCAGAAGTTTATTTTGTGAGATGTCTGATACCCCATATAGCATGACTGGCTCAGCTGTAAATGTTTGCATTGTAGACACCTATTACTAGACAAAATTAATCCCACATGTGCAACGTACTGTTAGACTAACTTAAAGTTTGTTTTGATCCACGTGCCAAAATCTAGCATCTTGATGACTGGGATTATCAAAGCATTTATTTTCAGTTAAATATGAAAATTAATCAGACATTTCCAACATTGGTTTGTTCATTTTTTTCATATCTTACATAATTTTGATTTTTCATTATTTATGACAAAAGCAGTGCAATGAAAATTCTGATTTTCTCTCGACTCCTCATTTTCATTTACCCTGTTCTGTTCTTGAACTGAGTGTCCTCTGTGGAACTGGCTTAGCTGCTGCTGAGGACACTCGTGTTCTGTAACAGATGTGTCCCTGTGGATAAAAGTTCAGGATACCAGGAGATGTCCCTTCACAGTACAGAGATTTTCAGGTGACCCGCACTTTATGTTCCTAGCCCCCTTTAAAATCTTTTTAATTAACCACTCACAAACCATGTTACTTGTTACACCTAATATCTCTTCTCCAAAATAAAAAAGGCAAAATCTTCTTATCTGCAATTATGAGCCTTACTTTTTTTTTTCCAGAATGAAACATAGTAAATAAATTGAAGCAGTAAATAGCCCTAACAACCTGTTTTGTTAATTCCAATTATATTTATTTCTCCTCTGGCGTTAATAACATCTTCCAAAGTGTTACTGCATCAGTATTGTATTTGTAGAACTTCTCCAGCAGAGCTAATTGATTCTGAAACACTAAATGTTACTGGTTTACTAATTGTTTCTCCTGCAAAACTGTTAAGGTAGCTGTGCTTTTTATTACAACCATGTCAGCATCTCAGAACAAATTGAGGAGACTCTCAGGGGTAAAATATTTAGCTGCATAATGTAGGCTGTTAGATAAAGGCAGTGATGAGGATAGTGCAGTTAAATACCTACTCTTTAATTAGGTTCTCTCTGAAAATGAGAAGTACGTGAAAATATGAAAGTGGTTACAGTTATTACAGTAAGGTACAAGTTTAATGCTTTTGGTTCCTAATACTAAAAAAGCTTTCTGACAAAGCAAGATCTGTAGACTTGACCTTTCTCTTTGGCTTCCTAGAAGCAACTTAAAGACAACAGTTAGGTTTTCTCAGGAAAAGTTTCGCTCTTTCTAAGTATACTTTTACTTTCGAAGTGTATAAATTATAATCATAAACTATATCCATTGCTTAGACACTGCACAGTATGTTCAATATGCCTTGTTCTATACCTTAACATTACATTTACATTATAATATCTCCAGGGTAATAATATTTTAAAAATTAACTTTGCAAACATCGTTTGAAAAAACGTTCCTACTTTGCTAATGTCTTAGAAGAACAGTTGATTTTAAATTATCTCTATTACCAAATTTATAAATATTTCAAAATAACACATGCTTGTGTTATGTGGATAACTGATCTTTATTGTTCTGCCAATAGTAACTATGCAATGTCCATTTTATTAAACTATTATATGCTCGTTTCACTCTTATGCCCAAGATCTCAAAACTGTAATATGTGGCACAGAAACAAAACCAACCTTTCAGGTAGGTACCTGCAAAATGTAACTGATTTCTGTTGCATTATTGTGAAAAATCTTAGATTATACCACTACTACCCAATTGAAATCAATAGTAATCACTAGTGGCACTGTTTAGCATCTCGTGGCTTGTAGAGTCTTTCTTTATTGACCCTTTCCTTTATGTTTCCTAGTTTTTACTTGTAACACCAGAAGAACAAGGTCTGTAATTGTAATTAAATCAATCTGACAATGAGTCACACTCTGGCAGCTAAAGAGGAATCAGGAGAAAAATAATCTAATCTTAAACATGAATGGTATTTGCTGGAGGGAAGGGAGGAAGGGAGGGTGTATGTAATTTTTTTAAAGGGGAATGTAAAACTTGCCAGGAATTCATTACTTTTTTTTCTTAAAAATCTTTTGCTTTATGATCTAGAATGGCTGCTGAAACAGAGTATCTTGGAAAATTAGCACCCTATTGAAATTACCTGTTAATACATATTTCCTTGTGTATGCAAAATG
The DNA here is from genome assembly GCA_020745775.1 of Theristicus caerulescens. Taxonomy (NCBI): domain Eukaryota; kingdom Metazoa; phylum Chordata; class Aves; order Pelecaniformes; family Threskiornithidae; genus Theristicus; species Theristicus caerulescens. The sequence continues at coordinate 107,728,154 of CM036559.1, forward strand.
GCAAGTTTCAGTTTTTAATTACAAACATTGTTAGAGACAGAACTAATGGCAGGAAAAAAATCATCTCTCTTTTTTTGCAACCATTTTCTGCTGGCACCAGTTCAGAAATGGTAAGCATCTGTAGTAGGCACCTGAGCATCCTATACTGATGACAGCTACAGTTCTTGAGAGCCATCCATACAGCCTCTCTCCTGGCATAGAAATCTACAACTGGCTGGTGTGAAATGCTGAGCTCAGGGGGTTTCTGAGCATCTCATCCTCTCTGGAGCTCATGTGCCTGCCTACACATTTTATCCTCTATCCACTTGAGATCCAAGCTTGGATTACACTTTTGAGAACAGGCACCCAGATGAGCAATGCTGTTCCCTTCACAGCTGCAGATGTCAGATGTTGTCTTCACTGTAGCATCTCAAATGAAAGTCTCGACTAGGCTTGCCTTTGAGGCAAGGATCATCTTTTCATCCTATACATGTGCATAGGTTTTCACCTAGTTCTTCATATATTGTATCTTCCCATACAAAAGTGATCTCATTCCTGGTTGCATCCTGAACATATGGTGTTTTGTAACATAAGTAATAAAAAATAACACTGTGTTAGTGGTAAATTGCTCCTTTCTCATGTTGCTGTCTTGAATTGGTGCTTTACACTTATGTGGAAAATGCTCTCAATAGGTACTCAAAACCACTGTGACTATTGAAAAGCTAGTAGGTAGTGTACTGGAAAAATCACAACACAGGATCAAAAACTCTAAGACTTTTGGAGATAAGAGAGGTGGGTACATTCTGGTAGCAAATGTGGAACAACCCTTGCGTAGAAGGTAGTTTGAGTCTCTCTTTCCTCCAGAACCGTTGAAGATAAAAGTCATCCTAGAATTGTCATTGTCTGACTGATTATTTACTAAAAGTGTTTTTGCTAGAATGCGTTTTAGTCAAGAATGAGCTTAGGTTTGCCTAAGATTAGATTTCAATTCTGTTATATATTATTATATTATATATTGCAATAAGTAGTAGAGAAAATGCAGCAAGAAACCAGACTGTTTTCTCTAAAGAGCCTTAAGAATGTTTAGCATGAAGACCAGAGGAACTCCAGGTAGTGTATCATCATAATACATATGGGCAGTGTTTGCTGCCTAATTGGGCTTGCATAGCTACGCATTCGGACTAAAGACATACTAAGATTTTGAAATATAAAAAAGTCAGTGAAATAATGATAATTCCTTAAACTCACAGTCCAATTAATTTATAGGTAAGGCCTTTCCTCCCTTCTTAAATCATCTGTCCAGAATTACATATTCTCATTCTTTAATCATGTATATGATAAGGAGGCTTGGCACAGAGCATGGCTGTTATACTTGATGAGCTAAAATATGCTGTCATGAAGTACATCCTTGGATCTGATTTTATGCTGTTGTATTTGGTTTAGTGTAAACACTTAGCTATTTAAATTAATGTTTTAATCAAATGTTTCTTCTTTTCATCCACAGTAATATATTAATAGGTATTTCTAGTGACAGATGGGTTTTACAGACAGCCTAAAAATCCTGAAGGGCCCTGAATGTGAAAATGCAAGTGGCCATTAAGTCACAGCTATTGCTGTAAGGGATGCAACATTTGAACTTAAATAATAAGCAGGTCAAAATTCCAGACATAATTAATTCACAGCAGATGTCTAGCAGCTCATAGTAAGGTTTTACGTATCTAATGGTTTCCTTCAAGCTCTCATGAGTGTGGTAGGTCCTAGATTAAGTCAAGACCTAGCCACCAGTCTTGAGGTACAGCTAATCCTGGGAGAAAGACCTCAGACTTTTTCCATCAGCTGTCGAATGGCCAGTGGCCTTTGAAGACTCAATTGCATGAAGCTACATGCTTCTGTGGCTAAACAGCTACTCATATTTACTTAAAGGTCCTGTCCTGTCCATCTGCAGTATGGACATGTCCTCAGCTACATGTTGCTATGAATTAGAGTGCAGGAAGCAGAATGACTGTAATGTGGCATCTCTCTTCTTGTCACGTCATGACCCCATGAAGTACAAAATGGTTACTCCAACTTCTGGCTCTTGTAGGAAATCTGCTTAGGACATACCACAGCTGAGAATCTAGTCCACTAAAATCTGCTCTGATAATCCACTGTTAATGCTTCTGTTGTCTGCCACTCTTGCTAGTAGAGCTGTTCTCCAGGCCTTTTCTTGCAAAGACATTTAAGTCCCGTACCAGAGCAAATCGGGTGTGTTACATTTTTATTCTTTCTCTTATTTGTTTCTTTTTTTTATATTTTTATTCTGTTTATTATTTATTCTTTGGAGAGCTACCTAAGTCTTGGTAGAACTTCTTCCACTTTCTTGGTTTAAGTGGCAAAGGGAAGCATGATTTGATGTCAGCTGTTTTCCACCATCTACCATAAAAGCATACTAATGCTCGGGCAATTTAAGCACTCACACATGTGGTTGTTTCACATGATTGTCTCCAGAACTGTGGTTGTCTTGGTTACATCCAAACTGCTCCCCAGCAAGTCTGATTGTTTAGATGGAGTTTCTGGTGGAAAGTCCTGCAGCTTCTGCAGCTATTGCTCTCTGTACAGCATGGAGGCCCCCAAACAGTGGGCAGCTGGTTATCCTACAGCTGTGAAACTTCGGGAGAGCCACCATCACCCACCCCACCCCACCCCCCGCAATAATATAACAAAAGAATTAATAATCAAATGTACATCTCCATGCTGAAACAAAATTCAAGCAGTAAAGGTAGAGAGGCATCTCAGCATCCAGTTTTCCAGCAGCTGGTATCACCAAGGTTGTTGACAGATGTGCATTTTGACGATAGTCCAGAAGCCCAGTCAGAGGACTTGGGAAGCTGAGATCCCTTCCTTGCATTAATTAGTAGGTTTTGCCCACTGAGAGGCCCTTTACGAATGTTTCACATTTAACTAATTCTTCCTGCAACATTAGAATACACCAATCAGGAAATATTTTTAAAAACAGAATTGCAATAGGCACTTCCCGAGTTCAGATGTTGTGTTGTGAATTAGTATAATTTTTAGTTGTTACGGTTGAATGAGTAAAACTATACAGAGGATAGATGTGGATCAGTAGGTGCATCCTTTACTGTAGGGTTTTTTCCTTTTCAGAGCTGACAGCAATAATTTTCACTTTAAAAGTTTATTCTTGTTGGACCTGACTTTCAGTTCGTATAAATCAGACCTACCTTGATTTAAGACCAGCTGAAGCAATGGTGGTTTTTGTCAAATCAGTGCTTCTCAAAAGATGAATAGTGCCTTAAATCTAAGTATAAAAACAAATTTCAAGCAGTGGCCATTTACTTGAATTATGAAATGGAAAACAGAGAAGGATGATATTTGTCTCACAGTGATTAAGGACAACAAGATACGCAAGGTGATAGAAAAATCTTCATTGACTCTGTCACTGTTTAGTTGTAGTCCATGATATGCATGTTAGCGGTATAAAAATTATGCAACAAATATTGTCATAAATGTTAGGCAATGCTATGAAATATTTCTTATTTTAATTGTCTGAAACTTGCCTAATACTACTTTTTTGGAATTATATAATCTTAAATTCAGTTCAGAGGTCACACTGAGCTACCCAGAACAGTAACTGTGAGAAGACTGTGGAGCTTTCCACTAAAGGATCCTTGAATATTTTTAGGAAGGTCATAGTGCTTAGCTACAAAAAAAAAAAAAAAAAAAAAGAAAAATGGAATGTTTGTCTGCATTGCAGAGAAGCATAAAATCCGTTCATCATATAGGATCACAAGGTATGGAGATAGTTCTGTGAATATATTTGTTTTGGCTGTCCATGACAGCTGAGAAATAATACATGCCAATTTTAAAACCCTTCTGTGGGAGTATAGTTATTCTATTCTATTTCAAGAAGTAAAGTATGTCTCTTTTTGCTTTAAAATAGCTTGAGTCATTAGTATATATATTTAAATGAGTTTGAAGCTGCTTTAGGCTATGCAGGAATGCGTGTGAGAGAGAGAGAGAGAGGGAATGAGTGAGTGAGAGGGGGAGAGAATTCAAGCCAGTCCCTAACAAATCTCTGCTCTCTTTTGTTGCAAGAGAACGATACATGCAGGCAACTAAGTATCTCATTATGATTTTTGTCCATAATTTTAAACATGGTATGATGCAGAAAATTCAAGATGTTAATGCTTCTGTACAGACATTGTATGATATCTGTATGACAAGAAGTTATAAATGATAAAATATGGTTATGGTTGTGGATACCCTAACATCTTTTACTTCTGGCTTTTAGTTAGGCTTTGGACATGTATATTAATAGTGATACAGATGCAGAAGTTAGAGACCGAACTGATTAAGGGTTTGGTCTGGACAGCAGTAATCCAAGTGTGACTGTAGGAGTGGAGATGCTCATGAGTGAAGCTGAAGAACATCCATTCCTTCATTCAGTCAGTGCTGCACTGACTTGCTGGAGATCACAGATTAAGCCAGCAGCACCTTCAGTGTATGGGCACACAAATTTCTGCTGAAATTCTTCACTGTGAGGGTGGTGAGGCACTGGAACATATTGCCCAAAGAACTTGTGGATGCCCCATCCCTGGAAGTGTTCAAGGCCAGGTTGGATGGGGCTTTGAGCAACCTGCTCTAGTGGAAGGTGTCCCTGCCCATGGCAGGGGGGTTGGAACTAGACGATCTTTAAGATCCCTTCCAGCCTAAACCATTCTATGATTCTAACATTTATACAGGTTGAAGAGTTCATTTTGAAAATAAACAACATAAGTTGATATACATCACAGTTAACATGTTTGTTTTCTTATAGGCCACACCAGAATTTGCAATGGACTGGTCATTTCTGGAATGTCTTGCATGCATTTACTGTGAGGTGGTGAGGTAGAGGGCATCACCCTATCTGGTGCTGATGATACTGAAAGACATTATGTTCTTTTTTAGAAAGGGAGAGCTATGAAACCTCCCAAAGGGAAAGCTTGTCATTTGCATGTGAGAAGCAGCCATGGGAAAGATTTTTCTTTAAGTCTGGTATAAAAGCAAACTGATAAACAAAGACAAAACCACACAGGCAATCAAAGAAAATTGATTGGAAATTGAAAAGGATTTACAGCAGGTTTCCAATACTGAAATGTCATATAAAGATTAAAATCTATAAAGTAATTACAAGATACAAACCAATCAGCATCTCTGCTTCTCCTAAGGGCATCAGCACTTGCTGGGACACTAGAAGAAGCAGAAATGCTACTTGACATTTCCCCACACGTGTTCTCGGGAAGAATGCTTCTGCTATGCACAATTTCCATAATTTTCAATAACTCTTTTGCATAAAATACTTTATTCTTCACTTTCCTCTACTTTGTCTTTTACTGAAAACGGACCACTACACAAACCTCTTTTGTTTTGTTTTTCCTCAAGAAGCATAATATGTGGACCAAGATTTTAACCATTTGCTAATACTTCAGTTTACTGGGAAAAGCGCATTTTTGGTTAAGGTTATATTACAATGATTAGTTTTCCTGACTGTGAAGGAGAATAACTGAAACCCACTTAGAGCATAGCCATCATGAAACATTTCTGTGGACACTTGATAGTGAAAACAAACAAACTGCTGCTAATGGCAATCTGAAGTTCATTCTCAGCTAAGGACTACTCTGGGCCAAGCTAAAATAACACCACAGCTCTAGCCAGAGCTCACAGGGCTTGGTTTTCGTGTTCTACCATGAATTACTGCTAACTGCTGTTTGCTTTAGAAGTCACTCATTTCCCATAGCAGGATAGCACAGTCCCCAGCTTTCATGCCTCTCTTTGTTGTTGTGTGACCTCTTGTGCCTTTTCCACTTCATTTTATCTTTAAAATAGATACGGCACTTCTTCCTACTCAAGGGGGTAAAAATGATAGCAATGTGTGACTCACCATATTGTTCCAGGATTGTAAAAAACAGGGACTGCTCTCACTTCTCACTTTTGTCCATCTCCATTTGGCAGTCATTGCTCTTCTTTTTGTCTTTCTTCCTCCCACCTCCGCCCCATCACATTTCCACCTGACCCCCACACATATATTGTGACAACTACGTTATCTCCAGTTTTTATTCATGTCTTTGTTTATACAGAAACATAACTGGTTATCTTAACGCAGTACTGAGCATTAAATGATATTTGCACAGTTCTGAGCATGTTGATGTTAGTCCTGCTGCAGAGTCGAGAGTTCAAAATGACTAAGAGCTCCTGGGACTTGTCAAAGGTAAAAGCATCATAAAGAGAACATTTTTCTTTTTATCAGAACCAAATTTGCTGAGACATGGCAAAACTGTATCCTGTAAGGAAGCTATCACAGAGGGTGGGTATTGGGAATTAGGCAGGATGAACTAACATTCACGACACCGTGTAGACCAAACTTGGATATGTGTTGCTCAAACTGTTCCCTTGGCTAAATATTTGAGATTGCCTGTACCTGCTTTGCTCCTGACTATGCAAGAACACAATACCACACTGTCAGGTTAGATTTTAATTAGATTTTAAAATATTGACTACTATGAAAGCCTATTTAAAGGCAAAAAAGTGGGAAGTGTTATGGAAAGTTTGTGTAAATGAAAGAGAGGGGAGTACGCCACCATGTTTTGCTGAGTGGGACCAGACGAGTTTGGCTGCCCTGGTCACCTTGAAGGGACGAGGGGCATCTGTTTCTGCAGTGGGACGCCTCTAGTCTGTCTCACAGGTAAAACCAGCTGGCCACAAAATGCAAAATAGTGACAACAGATAAGCTGTTGTCACAGCTTGCTTTGGTTAGAACATGATTTAAAATCCCTGAAAATTTAAGAAAATGACTGTGGATATGCTACAGCAAAGTAAAATTCTGGAGTTTTAAGTATCTACATTTCTGAAAAATATTTGATTTTTAACTGATCAGAGCTATTTTCTCAATTAATTCTAATGGCCTCCAAAATCACAGGTATCATAAAGTCTTTGAAGGTAAAGAAGGTATCTGACCTTATGATACCTTAGGGTCCTTTTTTCATGATTTGAAATAGAGATATTGGGAGAAATAGTTTTTCTGTTCTTTGAAATGTTTTGTCAGTTTGTAAATTCCCTTATCTGGTGCAAGATCACAGGCCAAGACCAGATAAAAATGGTTTTGTGGATTTCTTATCTAATGTAGCATAGTTAGTTAAATTTTAAAGTAAACATATTTTAAACACAGAAAGGCATTTTTTCTTTGAAAGCTATCGAAATGAAGCATTTCAGCAATGTCAATAATTTGCTTTTATAATTAGATAATTTGCTTTCTCTGTTGAAAAGTTGTGTCAATTGAATTTTTAAATGGAAAAAGGTGTGGAAAAATTCCTCAATAATTGCAGTCTCCAACTTGCCACTTCTGCTGATTCTGGTATCATTGCTCTCATCCTTCTGTGGGATTTGTGGATCAGTTGCAAACCACAGCAACATTTTGTTTCCCTAATGTGAATGGTGGTATCTGAACATAGATTGTATGGCATAGGCAGCGACAAAGAGGCTCTTCTCCACACAGTGGCTTTTCACTATTCATTAAATAATAGGAATAGTTTCATGTTCAAATTTCAACTAGTCGTACTGGGGCCAAATTTAGGAGACCAGACAGGTAGCTCTTCAGGGCTGCTGCTTCAAACTGCCTGTAACATTTGCAATGTCAATCGTCTGTCATAGACGGGTATGGCATCCATGAAGGATGGAGGTTAAAATCTACCTGCGAAGACCACTGCAGAATAGCAAATAGTGTCATGTTATCCCATAGAGGAAATCACAGGAGAAGCAAAGGTAATATAGAATGGTGATTGATAGCAAAAAAACGGTGTTACAGAATATTGACCAAAGTGCTCGCATCAGAGCAACCTGTCAGACAGAGGAAATGGGAGCTGTAACAGAGATCTCGTGATGAAAGCAACAAATTAAACAGCAGAAACCTTTTTGGGATAAAGTTAACATTCTGCTGCTTTTGTTTCCCATTTCTCAAGATGAGTGCCTTATCGCCCTGCTCCACTTACTCTAAACCTTTTTCTTTAATAAGTCATTCAAAAGTTTTCACTGTAAAATAGTTTTCAGCCAGTTTTCTATTTGATCAAAGCTTTCAAAACTACAACAACATGAAATGTCACATTACTTTCTGGACTTTTATCAATAGTACGTGGACAGAATTGATACAGATTTGTAGCAAACAGAAGAAAACGATTGAATAAATCTTTCTTTCTGTGTCAGTGCTTTTCCAAGCAGCACTGATCTTGGTGTAAAATTTGAAAGAAATACTTAGAAGAAAGTAAAATGCATTTTAAAAACAAGTCTTATTTTGCCAACTAAAACACTAAACTAGGGAAAATAATTTTCAAATGTTCATTAAATGTTCTTTAAAGCTGTGCATAATGATTAAATATGCTTTTATATCTGTAGGCAATATTTACAGTATTTCATCTTTTTAGAATACAACTCATCATATTAAGTCTAGGGTTTTCAAAAGACATTTCTGTGTCCTCTGAATTCTGCTGGATGCTTGAATCCCTTAGGCTCATTTTAGAAATATCATCATAAAATATTAGAGTTCAATTTTCTTTGCACAGGATTAAAAGGTTCTATATGCTAGATCCTCAGAGAAACCATGAAAAAGACAATTTGTATGATTTTGCCAGTTTAAAGCAAAGAAAGAAATTAGAATCCCTAAATTAGACTTTCTCCATGTCAGCTACAGAGAAACTCAGTTTATTTTATTTACATTTCTTTCTTGACAACGCCTTGAAAATTTACATAGCTCTCAGGAAAACGAGATGAAGTGTCAGAGGTTTAAAATGTCTGTGGAAACACTGTGTCTGCAGTGCTTCTACAGAACTGGACTCGTTTATGACTGGTTCGGTTCATTTTCAATAACACGCTGGAGTGCAGGTTAGATAGCAGCAAACATCTCAATAAGCTATGCTAGAAAAGGGAAGAAGCCTTAGAAATCCTTCCAAGTTGCATCAAGTTTTTAACATTTTATAAATGTTAATTAAATGTTATAAATGTTAATTAAACATTTTATAAATGTTAATTTATAAAACCGGCCAAATCTCTGCTTTGCTGAGGTACATGTATCCATTCATTTCAAGTAAGCTGATACGTATTTGGACTATACATGTCTTTTTGCAGAAACTGTAACAATATTAATTATTTTTTACGTATTTGTATGGCTTCAAAAATGTGGAACATTGTTGTATTTGAGGATACCTGAAGTAGCCATCTGTCACTATGACAGCTGTGCTATAAGCTAACATAGGGAAAATATTTTTAATGTTAAATTGTTTAGGATAGGTATGTACAAGAGAGAGTGCTGAGGGACCCCGCAGAGCAGACTGAGCACGCCCATCCTCTGTAGCACTTGACCCTGGCTCTCCACTGTGCTCTTTGTGGTCTCCTGTGGTCCTGTGACTCAATTATTATTTTTCGTATGGGCTCTTTTATACCCACGGTGAAGTGAAAGCTGTGCTGCAAGCCGCGAGGTGAGGGATTTAGGGAATGGACACGTGCTGCATGCTGTGGAGTACGGCACGAGGAGGTGTCTAAGGGTACAAAGGATGCAGAGATGGTGCTGGAGGACTCTGCAGGGTGGCAAGAAGCAGATCTAGAGCAGAGCCTACCTCCATTCTGCCATTTGGGAGTGGTCCCCAATCTCTTGAACTAAGCTATGGTTTAATTAGTAGGTAGTTAATTGGAGCGGTTCAAAACAGAGCTGGGGCTGACCCAGCAGTTACGCAGTGTGGATGATCAAGGGCTCATAAATGCACCCTGGGCTTTGGGTCCAGCAAGGGCACTCTGTCCAGTCCAGTAACAAATACCCCTGCTGAAGCTAAGGTTCATGTGAGCAGCAAGATTGCCTGGATCAGTGCTGTGCATATTCTTAATACCTTACACTGTTTTAAAATACCATGATGAAAACAGCATAAAAACATTGATTTCTTAATAATGTTTTCTTATTCCAAATATTACAGAGTCTAGAAAAGGGGACCTGGACCCAGGTTTCCCCACTTCATAGAATAGAATAGAATCATAGAATGGTTTGGGTTGGAAAGGATCATCTGGTTCCAACCCCCCTGCCATGGGCAGGGACACCTTCCACTAGACCAGGTTGCTCAAAGCCTCATCCAGCCTGGCCTTGAACACTGCCAGCGACGGGGAATCCACAGCAACTCTGGGCAATCTGTTCCAGTGTCTCACAACCCTCACAGTAAAGAATTTCTTCCTAATATCTAATCTAAATCTACCCTCTTTCCATTTAAAACCGTTACCCCTTGTGCTATCACCACACTCCCTGATAAATAGTCCCTTGCCATCTTTCCTGTAGGCCCCCTTTAAGTACTGGAAGGCAGCTATAAGGTCTCCCCAGAGCCTTCTCTCCTCTGAGCTAAACAACCCCGACTCTCTCAGCCTATTCTCATAGGGGAGGTGCTCCAGCCCCCTGATCATCTTCATAGCCCTCCTCTGGACACGCTCGAGCAGATCCATGTCTTTCTTATGCTGGGGACTCCAGAGCTGGGTGCAGTACTCCAGGTGGGGTCTCACCAGAGCAGAGTAGAGAATCACCTCCCTCAACCTGCTGGCCACATTTCTTCTGAATGAGCAAGTGGACTTGCTCGACTGCAGAGTAGGGAGCTGCTTACCCTTCTTTCTTTCTTTGACCCTATCAGTCATGAACAGTTTGCATTGCAATAGCTCAGCTTCAATGGAAGAAATTGAGAATTTCACCTTCCCCCTACTTTCTAAGCTGGCAAGGAGGCCAACACGTGATGCAGCAGGTACAAGGCTGAATCCCATCCAACCAAGAAGATCTGTCTTCTATGCCCCAAGTGACTTCTCTAATAACACTCAGGCTGTATATTAAACATGGTCTCCAAGAACACCTCCACAGTGGCTGTATTTTAAAGGAAAATTATGAGCCCAGTTGTCAACCTTTGAAGATGCAACATAAGCACCTAAATCCAGCAGAGGTTTCAAGCCTGTACCAAAGATCAGTGCCAAGTCTCTGAGAGAAATCGGATTTCAAACACAGCAGTCTCAGCAGTGTTTTCTATGGGATAACTTCAATATTGCCATTATTCTCAGCTGACTAACGCTCTCTAGGGAACTTGCAAGTGTAATCCGGACTGAAGATCTCATTGCTGGGGCTGGGCAACTTCAAGTTAAGGCTGACATTGCTGAGTGTCATAATATTACTTCTCCTTTTGGGCTGTAGAATTTTATTTTGAAGTAGTAACTAGGATTTTCTTTCCTTCTGTCATCATCTTTTTGAAAGGAGCTAATAAACCTGCTAATCAGATGATTGAGTTTTGCATGTGGATTGCTGGTTTGCTCCTTTAGAACTGTCTATATGTCGCTTTAATTAAAGCCTAGCAGATTATTAAATTGCTAGAATGAAGAACCAACAGGATTTTCAGTCTTTATACTTTGCAGGACCTTTTCCAGCTCAGAGTGCTTTCCTTCTGTATCAGTTAACCAGTAAGAAGTCATACAGATTTATCTTTTTTTCCACTGAAGGAGGTGTTGTGTTTCAGAGTGGTGCTGCTTGGTTGCTCGCCGCAGAACGTACGCTTGCAGAATCCGAAGCCTTTTTTATTAACAGCAGATGTCAAGTAGTCCTGTCAAAATGCCAGGGTTTATTTGACAGCAGTGATATTTTTTATACCATATCTATGTTGAATAAATTATCTGGCTTTTTATTAAACAAAATTAAAAGAATTATTTGTGTGCTGGACAGATACACTAATTACATTTTTTTTTTTGGAGGATGTGATTTCCTGAGAGTGAATGATTACAGTTTGACAGGTACTCTGAAATATCAGTGACAGATTTGGGCATATTTGAAATTAGAGCATAAAATAGCTAATAACTAATAGGAGCTGATGGGGAAGAGGGAAGCAAAAGACTTGGATGCAAAATGGTCTTTTTTTTTTCTTTTAAATGGTATATGATATTATGGGATTGGCTGGCATTGCAGAATCCCTGTGCTGTTGCAAATTAAAATGGTTTTGAAGTTGTTCAAGTCAACCATTCCGTATTCATCTTCTGTGTCAGAAAAAAGCTTTTATGTGACAATAAGCTTACTGGGACATTATTAAATCACTTAATCCAGTTGTTTGATGAGTTCCTTGCCCTGATCACTTATAACCATGAAAGATTATGTATACATCAGAGAAACAATTTTTTGATGAGTGTGTTTATTTTGCTTCTTGAGTTTATAATGCTGGTGTTTTGCTTCTACCTTCACTTCCACTTAATCCAAGGAGTTCATTTGTGTACTTTGTTTCCACACAGAATGCCTTGCAGGAAAATCTTTCAGGTTTTTTATAAATGCACTATATTCCCTTTCCTCCCCCGACAGATCCACAGCCTTTCTTCCCTCCTTTGCTCTGTGCCCCAAATACACTTTTTCACATACATGGCTCTGTAAGTGAAAGGTGGCTTTAATGGGATCGCTCACATGCCTAAAGGTGTCCCTGGTTTTAGATATCTGTTGAACAGAGATGTTATTTTCATCTTGCTCTACAGGGTTCAGATTCAGATAATGATTTCTAAGAAATCCTCTGGGCATCTTGTTCATCTGTACAGGACCCATAAATTTAGTACTATGGACTTGGAGGCTGTGTTGATAGGGCAATATAAATGTGGGCCTGGGACCAGTCCCTAGCCCAAGGCCAAGTGGCACCGGGTGTCCCCTCATCCCCGCTGCTGAGGGCATGCTTTCCAATAGCTGGCTTGCTCTGAGCAGAGCTCTTCAGAGCAGTTCATAACAAAGCCAAAGCTGCTGAGTCAGGTGTACAAAGCCGGGTACGGTGCTTCAGCCTCATCCATGGCCATCTTTTATTTAGCAGTGTAGATGAGCCCTCTGAGCTTCACTTCATTGCAAGTCATCCCTTGAACTAGCTGCGCTGCCGCAGAGGGTAGATTTGCCTGATTCTCAAGGCTGGCTCATCCTGCTCTGATCATAAAGCAAAGGGTGGTGCCGCACAGGCAGGCTTCTTGGGGACCTTTGCTCGCGTAGGTGAACGTGGGATGGCCCCGCTGAGACACGGGGCTGCTGAGGGGGGAGAAACAGATGCAGTATCTAATAAATTTCTGGTTTCTGCGTGTTAGTTTACATGCTTCAGCACATAAAACATGGTTATATCAGCAGAGTGTATTTGTCTTTGGCTTCTGTTTGACACTTCCACTTGCAAAAATTGCTACAGCTGGAGTTGTAAGCAAATGATTTCTTTATTATTCATAGCAGCAGGTGCTGCAACAGCCTTTTGGCTAGAGTTGTACTCTCTTGGTCCAGAGTTTCTATATATTTGATTAGATGGTGCCATGCTGCTCAGATGGGATGCTAGTCCTCCAATAAATGTATTTTGTTATACAATCAGTTATATAGTGCATTATCATTATTATTTCCATAAATCAATTTTAGTTGGCAGCTTTCTGTTGCCACTTGGGATTGTTCCAGCAACAATTTGCATCCTTCTTGTATGGCATCCTAAAAAGATTTTGGAAGTTAACATAGCCTGGGTTTGATTTTATAATAGCTGGTGCCCTTCTGGCTGCGCTAGGACACAGAAACCAGCTACCCAAGCAGGACTGACATATTTATTTTGATTCACATATCATTTATGTATTCTTCAAGAAGTGCCTATCCCAAGATTCAGTATGGCAATTTAGGCACCCGCCTCCAGTGTGCTTATGCCAGTGCTGTGATGCTAAAAATCAGGTGCCTGTCCCCAGGGTGATTGAGAACAACGTGGCTTGCTGCACAGCGGAGGGGCAGAATGATGTTCCACATGCAGAAAAGCAGCCCCAAAACGCAGCACACTGATGTGGGACCCGCCTGTCCCTTGCCAGTCGACACAGCGTGTGTCTGAATTTCCCACTCCTCTATGGAAATGAGATGCTTCTGACTCACTGACTCCTTAAGTGATGCTGCTAGAGAGATTTTGGCTTGTAGCGCTGTAGTTCTGCTCTTACTCTTTGCAGAACAGCCCAATGTATAAAGACTTGGGAAATAAGTTTAATTTCCTTTTCAGCCAGATGGGAGTCAGAAGCACATTCTCCCTTTCTAGTCTGTAGAAGACCTAGGGGGAGGTGAATCCTCCAGCCTCTCTAAGGGCAAGAGTGGAAGGGGTCTGGCACAAGGGCCTGTGCAGGTGCCACGGAGCCTGGCACTGGTGGGCCCTCACTGGGGAAGGGGGCTCAACTCCAGTCTCTGTGGGCATTTCACCATCGCTGAGCTAAAAATCAAAAGGGAGCCTGGATGAAATCTATACAAATCAATTCAGTCCAGGCAAGCACACAGCAGTGTGCAGGAGCCAGAGCTGGCCTCGACTTGGAGCTAAAGCCAAGCTACAAATTGCCATTAACAAAACCTGATTTGAACTCAGCTACTCGTTATTTTCCCATCTAGAAGTGACCACCTCGCTTGGTGCCTGCTGGCTAAAGACAGGCTAACTTCAGCTGCTGCTCAGGCAGACCTTCAAATGGAGCAAGAGGCTTTTTTATAATGAAATTGCCTTGCAGAAGGGAAAACAACTGTAGTCTAGCTGTGCTTTTCCTATTATTAAGAGAGATGCTTAACCAATTCAGGTCCGTGCTTAGAGGAGGAATTTTCTAATATCTCAGTAAAATTCTTCACTAAATAAAAGGTAAATAAAAACCATGTTTTTATAGACAGATTCCTATCAAGGCTGCAGAGGCAATATTGACTGAAGAGATAATGGAGCGCTTGGTGCATCTGATGGAAAGGTGCAGATGGTTGTCCATATGGGGACAAGCAGATAATAAGAACAGGGAATGTGTCACTGCGAGGTACAGGAGTGGCTGCCTTTTCAGCTGGCTGCAGACTGGGCACTTCACACCTGTGAGTTCACTGGTATCTGGAAGAATCAGTTCAGCCTTCTGTTTAATTAAAAAAAAAAAAAGATAGGTGCAGTTTCACCCATTATGCTAGTTTCATTTACAGGCTGCATTGCTGGGAGAGTTGATGGATCTATCATATGAAAGGAGAATGGGTGATATGCATTTAATCACTGGCTTCAACCTCCTGATTTGGGCACTGAAAGCTATTAAAGAGAAAAGTAATGGACCAAGAGCTGCATCCAAGTATGATGTTAATGGTACAGCTTTCAGTTAGCATGGCAGACCCGAAGCAGGGAGGTGAAAAGTATGAAGAACAGAACACAGCAAGTCACTTTGGCCATGTCCCTCAGACAGAGGGACCCTCTCCTGGTCACAGATGAATAAGCACCATCACTCTGCCACTCCGAGCTGCTATAGCCACAGCGTCCTCTGTTTCCCACCTGTCGGTACAGCTGCCCGCATGTGCCTCACCGGCAGCCTGCGTGCTGCCTCCCTGAGCCCCAACGGCATCGTGAGACACTTTCAGGCATGTGTTAGTGTGCTGGACCTCATGTATCCTTGCAGTACGTACCCTGCTTGTGCCGGAGACTGCTCCTAAGCTCACTCCTGCAAGACAGGTGGACCTGGTTTGGGAATGGGCGCCAGGTTGTCCTTAGCAAGCAACACTAGACATTCCCCATGATTTTCATTGATGACCTCTGGATTTTATGCCTTGTGTAAGGTGGTGATGATGTTTAAGAATGACATATATTGTCATCCTGAAATGTGGAACTTATTTGAAGGAAAAAAATGTATAATTATTAAACAAAAATTAATTTATTTCTTACAGGTGCTGTTTCAGAAGCTGTGTAAGGAAAAAGCAGGTAAGACACTGCATTATTTCTTGAAGGGTTCTTGGTGGCTTGTGTAGACATGCATGCATTGAGGAAGGACCCATGGGAATCTCTGCTATTCTGAGTTTTAGTTATTTCGTGCAGTTGCCAGAGTCACTTCCATGCTGTTGTTCATGATGTAGTGGTGTAGGATTTACGTGGTTCTTAGGAAAGCTGCTAATTCAGCAACTTGTGACTTACACCTTGCAAAGTGAGTTCCGAAATAAGAGGTATAAATCCAAGTATTTGTTATTGGTGTCAGAGTGGGACTAAAGGGCTTGCCGTGGCACTGGCGGGCGTAGGGTGAGGCAAGGTGAGGTGTACCTGAATGCATTTTCTGGCTTGGCACTTGGACAGCAGCCGAGTCTGGTGAAGAGGCTCATTACACAGGCACATTGTCCAAAAAATGTAACACCCCCCGGGCCTTGTCCCCAGTGGCAGAGTCACGGTGCCCACATCACTCCTTAGCGTGAGCTCACTAGCCAGTTAATGCGGTTGTCAATATTAACAGCATTGGTGAGTTTGACTATTCTGGGTAAATTATTTAGTTACAGCTGAGACACCAAGATCAGAGCAGTAAGCAGAGTTAAAGGAATGGATATCCTGAACCCCATGTACGTTAGCATCCCAGGAGCTGAGGAAAGATTTGGATAGACAGATATACACACAGAGATCCTGATTCAGCAAGATACTTAACATGCAATTAAACCCGCATTTGACAAAACCAATTCATTGCAACAGGGAGTAAGCAACTGCTTGGATGATTTGCTTAATTGAGGGTAAATGTCCTTATTAAATTGTAATGAAGCACAATTAAGACATACAGAGAAAACTAACTGCTTCCCAGAATGGGGGTTACTGGAATTTAATAACAGCCCCACAGTTTTGCAAAAAGAAATGTCCCCAAAGTCTAAGTGAATCCTCATTCCCACAAAAGCCTTTTCCAGCTAGAAATAGTTCAGTCATAAAACAACTGACCTCCAGAGTCACCTATTTCTGACTGCGTTTTCTGTTTCGGTAGTCAATATGTATGCAGCATGCGACAATTAAAATGAAAGCAATTGGATGTCGTTGTTTTAATTATCCCTCTGTCCCTAGATGACTTAGCATCTTTTCTTGGCCTGAAGGACTAGTTTAAGCCAGTTTGCTAACTCAGTGATTTCTTCCTGCTCAGAGCAGCATCTGCCTCTGCTCTAAATTGCATCCTCAGTTCTTTCCAAGGGCCACCTTAACTCTGTTAGAAACAGATGAATGAAGCCTTTTGCAGCCAATGTCACTGATTCAGTGGCTCTGCTGGCAAACGTGCTGACTTAGCAAAATGCCAGCAACCCTGGTCTAGAAAACTCAGGTCTCTGTTGGCAATTTTGCCCTCACGTGCTTAACATCAGGTCAACAAAACGTGAAGGCTGTTGAGCATAGTATAAATATAAGTATTTTCACTGCGGGTCTGCGCACATTAACTTTTTCTGCTTTATGAGTTGTATGTGTATTTATTCCGTGATGGTATTTGCCAATGAAACATATGCCTGTGCTTTTCCAAAGCTAAACAAATCCCATCAGTTTTGAGATTGATTTAGCAATTGTTTTTATTGTTTTCATTGCTTGGATCAAAACCTCTCTGTGACACTGAATGCTTGCTTTATAAAGAAAAGGAAAAGACATCAATGGCACATAAATTTTAAATAAAACTGATTATTTTAGCCGTGCTCCCATTTTTTACTATGATTAATTTTTGAATTGTTTACTTTCATGATAACATTAATTTTGTCACCAAAAGAGATAAAGTTTGGCACCCATTTTCACAGTAAAACATGATGGTTGAAAATTTGATAACTGCAGACATGAAAGAAGAATGACAGGTCATTTTCTGACACAGTTTGGTCACTGAGGTGGAACTTTAATCATGGAAATCTAGCATATGATAGAGCTGGTAATAAATTGATCATTAAAATGCTTCTGGCAGAAAATGCCCATTTCTTCAAACTGAACCATTTTACAGGAAAAGGTTAGCATCCATTAATTTGTTTCAAATAATTTCTGATTGATCTGATCTAATAGTTTTCAAAGTGAGAAGTTTTGATTTCTATTTGGCTTTGAAACTTTTGGCTTTGAAATTTGTTAAGTTAAAGCATTTAAAAAAAAAAAAAGGGGAAAACATGATTTAAATTTAAAAAATGGCCAAATCTATGTCTTGGACTGAGGGACAGGGTTCGTTCCAGATTTGCAGTTCCTAAATGTTTCTGATATTTTCTCTCCTTTCTGGATAAGAAATTTTTTTCTGTTTTGGAATTTCTCACATGAGAAGAACACCCATCCTGCCCATATCAGCCATGACCAGAACACAGCACTCTGCTGCTCAAGTTAATTTTCTTTCTGCTCAAGTTCATTATCACTTCTTATTCTTTCTCATTCCCTTTTGTCATTTCTTCTTCTGACCTCTTTCTTGGGAAAAGCACTCACAAACTAGAACTCTCAAGGCCCAAAAGAGTAATTTCCCAGAGTACTGGTGGGTCATAGCGGGGCAGCACCCTGCCCTCCCCACCATACAGCATCAACCGTTTTGGATGGAGACGGCCCCTCTAACCCCATCCCAGCAGGAGCTGGAGATGCACGGGGCAGCTCGGAGCTGCTGCAGCCAGGTGAGGGGCTCCTGCAGCCCTTTCCCCAAGGCTGGGCTCTCCTTGGCTTCTAGTCATTCTCCATGTAAAACATATTTGTGTGTGGGAGGGAAAAAAACCCTGCCCTTTGGAGTCTTGTTCTCTCTGTTGTTTGCATTTTATTTTACAGTTGTTTTTTTTTTTTTTTTTACAAATAAATGCAATATTTTGGGGCTTCCATTCCCTGGATTTGCAGTGGATGCTTTGCAATATGTTAAACAGGATACTTGAAATGTGTCCTAAGTAAAAGCTGCAGCTGCATAGGCCACTCAGCCACCCTGCGGAACCTCCTTTGAAGTACCAGTATTGCTGGCGGTGTTGCTGCGTGCTAGCCAGGCCTAGTACTGTTATTTCCAGATGGTACTGGTACTTCTAATACTGGTACTTTTAACAGTGCATGCACTGGAAATAATAATGATGTTCTGACCATTAAAAAATTCTGCATTAGGAAAAAATATTAAATAATGGTAAGACATGATTCTAGAGGCATGAATTTATTCTGCTTTCTGTTTTCTTTAATAGCGGCAGGGTGCAGCATGAGCCAGTGGCTCCCTGGGGACCAGGGACAGACACAGGAACAAGGTCAGACATGGCTCCAGGATGGCCAGGCAGGGCCCTGGGGACAGGAATGGGCCAAGGATGGGATGAGATGTCAATCTGCAGGTCAGGTCCCAGGTCCCAGCTCCCAGAGCTGGAGAACAGCCCTGCTGCAGCGTTGTGGGGCTGGGATGGACAGCCCTGAGTTGGGCTGAAACGGGGTTCCACAAAGACTTCGAAGTTTATATATTTATATAATTGCACACTACTAAATAAATGCAATGTTATTGGGAGTTAGACCTAGGTTGCAAACGTGGTGTCACCCACATCCTTTAAGATGTAGTTAGCAAAGTGCAACGGACAGTTGCAAGAGAGAGTAAACATTTTGGAGTGGAAATGCTGGTTTTCATGTAGACGGGCTTACCCTTGGTCTGTAGGTTAGCAAGTTGTCTGTTGGCTTTCTGCAGAAGCAGTAGCCAGGAAGATGATTCACACTTGTACTCCTTGTACGTGGCAGCATGAATAAGCAAGTTTTATGAAGATGTAAAAAATATCCTATTCTGTGGCTTTACCAAGATCTGTGAAAATGCCAGCTTCATGCACTGAACCCTACTTTCTTTGAGAATGAACATGGCTATCCTGGTGGTAACTATTGTTCCAACCATTGAGCCACGTTCCTGCTGTCATTAATAGATGATGTCATTAATAGGACTGCCCCAGTCCCATCACCATGCAATAGACCACTCTGTTCAAGTCAATGCTTTTCTTCTCGTATTGCCAGGTACATAACACCAAACCCAATCTGCACCACCTATCTCTATTCTGGACGTGTAACCCAGGAGGTCCTAATGGTCTGCTGTGGTACCACAGAGAACACCTTGGTTAGCTGCTCCTCTTGCCGTCAGATTGCTGCTGGGTTTTTAGATCACCTGTGGTAGTCACTATTAAAACCTGGCTGACTGATGCTATGCATCTTTACTGTCTCCTAGTATGTCTCTTAGTAAAAATCATTCTATTCAGCTTGAGTGTTCTAGCTGCCTAATGTATTTTAAAGTTATCACCACATAGCTCAAGATGACTAACACAGAGCACACTTCACTGGTAGGGAAAATGAGCTTTTACTTTGCTGACAAAAATTTAAAGTCAGATTAAAAGCTGACACATCCTCGATTTTAGTGGTATGTATGAAACACTAAATATAGCAGCGTGCTTGTGTATTTGCTGATGCATGGTAATGTAGTCTGTAGCAGAACAGCAATGGGCTGGCAAGGAAGATGGTGCACTGCAGTAATACGATAAAATCCTCGTGTGACCTTGGCCGCTTCAGAAGCAATCCATGGATAATTGTGTTTCCTTGACTGATATATTACAAAATTCAAATAGAGGCAGTTGTGGTCCCAGGGCTTTAATGAATAGCCTGATCCTGCAATATTTGTCCAAGCATAATCCTAATTGACTTCAAGGAGAGGTCTCCATAGTGTAAGAAACCAGAACTGTGCTACATAGCAGCTGTATATGAACAACTGCCAACAAAGGGCCTGATTCTGGGAACTGAGAGGGAACTGCAACTCCATCTGGCTCTTGTTCGAAACTGCAGGTGCTTGATTCATTGCAAGATCAAACCCATGTACAGTAGTTCCAGTGATTACATATTTTTGTATTTCCTTGGTCATATAATGTTTTATGCTCATGTTTATATTTTACCTTTGCTGTGGTCCCTGGGCAGGAGTTATGGGTTAATCACACTGTGCACAGGGAAATGGCATGTTCTGGGATTTTCCTCTTGCTCCTGGGGAGATGGAGAAGGTGATCTCTTTCAGCCTTTCACTTGCCATGGGTGCCCGGCAAGTGTGCTGGAGGTGGAGCCATGACCCCCTTCTCCCATCGTCTGCAGGGGAGAGCAGCAGCTGGGTTAGACATCCTGCAGTCCCCCCCGAAGACGTAGGTAGTACTCATGTCTCATGCTGTCATTACTCCAGCTACAAGAGTTTACCCAAGATGAGAACCTGACCTTAAATAACTCGGGAAAATAAAACTTCCTCATGCAATGATCCCATGCATTTACTAGAAAGCAGAGTGGGGTCACTTTGACATGTTTCCAACAAGAAGTGGAGATGCTTACTTTGGACTGAAAAATGAACAGGCTGTTTTCTTCCACAGTGGTATAGTGAAAGTAAACTAGTGAATAAACCCAGCTGTTTGGGCCTTGGCCTGTTAACTAATTAAGCTCTGTATCGCTCAAATTAGAAGTAGGTAGACTTGATGCTTTTCCTGCAGTCAGTGCATCAGAGGGTCCTTTCATTTGGCTCCTGTTCTAACTTCTGTGTCGTGCCAGTTTGGCTCCCAAAATTAGGCAGTGAGATTGCCTCTTCCTGCCTATATGTTCCTTTCATAATCAGAAATGATAGAACAAACCCCTTCTTTGTTCTGAAAAGGCAAATCTTTGCTACTCAGTTCCTACTGATGTATTGGAGCAGCTGAGGGCAAACTGTGATCCTCAGCTCTCAGAAGCAAGAGGAAAATGAGAACCCTTACTATATATATCTCAGGATATTGATGTTTCTAAAAAAAAAACAGGTGTAGATTAAAAACATATATGTTTACTGTTTTAGTGTGTGAATTATAGACAAAAGCTTGATCTATTAAGGAATACTCTGAATTTTATATAAGAAATTTCTGAAACAATGAGGCAGTAATGTATAAAGACACTTTATACACACACAAATACTCAATGTCATTCTAAGTATGTTCCTCCATTTCCCTGCTCCATAGTTCTTTCTGTAACTTTGATTTTCAGTCAACATTTTTAATAAGAAAGAAAAATATTGAAAAGACTAGAGCTGGTAAATGTTAAAAATAATATCTAGTCAATAATCGTACAAAATATAGGTGGTTTCAGAATGAAGGTATTATAAACATTTTTCCTAACTCATTTTTGTTTACAGCTTGGACTCCTAAGGAGAGCTGAACACTTAACAGCTGATAGATGAGCTTGAGTGACATTTACCTTGCTGTAAATGGCGATCTAATGCAAATTAATAAATTGCTCTGAAGTTTTGCCTCTGTTGGAATCAGGGGCCGTTGGTGTCCAGCAACTCAGGTCAGACATGGAGCCATAGGATTCTCGAGTCATTTGCTTCTATGACTGAACAAATGTCTGACAAAGGTTGTGGACAAACAGCCGTATTCAGCTCCATTGCATCTGAGCAACCAACTTTCTTTAAACTGGGCTTTTCCAAGAGTCATGGCAGAGGGCACATTGTGGTATTTGACATTTATTCCAAAAGCAACAAATGCCTGGAAAATTTTCACTGAATAATAAAAAAATCTAGTATACCTGTTTTCTCTTTCAATTAGACCTTTCCCTCAGACCCCTCTGGTAGCCACAGTGCAAGCTATGTCCTTGTATTTTATTTCCTGGGCAAGGTATAACTTCAGAAGTTTGAAGGTTAGACATTTTAAAGTATGCAAGTAGCAACATAAATCTTTAGTGTTTTATAATGCTAACTAAGCATTACAGCTCTGAGAGAGACACACACACAGGGAAGAATGAGCTATATAGCAGGAGCCTTTTGTTTTCACAGAAAGCATTTCTAATGGGTAGCAGTTCCAGCAATTTTAGTGTTCCCCATTAGAAAACATTTCCCTCGTGTAACAATTCTCTAGGTTCAATTTTTGCCATTTAGCTATTTAGGATCAATTCCTAAGGAATAACTTGTGAGTTTTTGTGCTGTATGAGAGTGACAGGTAGCTCCTCTCTGAAAGGCTGAGGACATAAGATAGATTCTGTGCTGTTGCTTTGTTTGCAAGTCAGACAGGCAAACACAGAGGAATGCTTCTGGCTGGAACATGTGCTTAATATAAGTTATTCGGGGCAATAAAGCTATTGGACGAAGCAACCAGCTTCTGACCTTTTGCAACACAGGACCTTTTGTGGGACCGTAGTCAGACCATGCCACTCTTTCATGCTATTGAACAACCTGCTGTGGTGCAGCCTCTGCTCAGAGGACGTGGCCATGGCACAAAAAGACACAGTGTCTGTGTAACTGTGACTGGCTATGGTCAGCGACACCGGTTTCCCCTTCCATGAGCACCAGAGTGATGAAACGCTTTACTGTTGCTCATGTTAGGATTGAAGGCAGGATCTCTAGGCATGAGCCTCAACACCTTGCATTTGAGTGATAACCACATGAACCTGAAGGAAGTAATCACTGCATTAGCCTCTCCCTAAATATCATGGGACCACTAGAGGAGGACAAAGAGCTGTGTAGTGTTAATGTCAACTACAGGGGCACCTTCCTAAGAAACAGGAGAGTTGCTTTAGCAAGCTTTTCAACTGAAAACCATCCAGTCTCTGCCCTTCCTGTTCTCTGTATTAGATTCCATCCAGGCCAGCAAGTCGCTATGACAGAAATGCACATAGAGATGCTGGTATTTATTGAGCGCTCAGCACAAGGCAAAAACAAATTTGTTATTTCCACCATCCTGTCAAGCCACAGCTAAAGTGCAGCAATAGGAGAAGGCTGGAGCTGCATACGAACACAGAAGACATGCCAAAGCCATTCCATGTATAATTCCATTGCATATAATGGCACTGGTCAGTTGTGATTTTGTCTCTGTGTCTTTATGAAGGCAGAGCAATAAGAAAGGCAAGTTCAAGAAAACAGATGGCCAAAAGGTTGCTTTATATGTGGGTATTATAAAGTGGACCTGAAATTGCTATTCCAGCCTTGGTGAAGTGTTGGCTTTTGACATGAGGTCTGAGAAGGTAATGGCTTTAGGCTTTTATTTGAGATTTGTTTATATTGGGTACATACCTACCCTGGAATTTTCCTTGGTTCCAAAAAACTCTGCTATATACGGCTAGTATGTATGTCAGGACAATTTGTTTTAAAGCAAAAGGACAAATTTTGCCCTGGTGTAATTCTTGGGAAAACTAATGGTTTTACATCAGAGTTGACTTAAGCACCAAGTCAATGCTGTTTTTTTTTTAAATTAAGCAACATGATTATTTTACATAGTCAAGAAGCTGCTCAGCACACTCTGCACAAGGCATAGGTCTGCCTGATTGCCATGCACGTTTTTAGTATTAGCTGCAAATTTATGAATGGGAAGGACAGACTGCGACATATGCAATGTTTGAAATTTGGTTTGGATGACTTCTATGTGGAAATGTAAAAGGAAATGCTGAATTTACTTTTAAGCAAAGTTGATTAAAAATTCATTTATTCCATGAACTACAACTGATAATATTTTTTTAATTACTTGAACAGTTACAGTTGTCATTATATATGGCTTAGTAGTAACTGCCATTTTCTGGAATTTTTAGCTTACCAGGGATGTAAGTATTTCTCCTGACTTTAAATTCAATCCTTATTGCAATATATAATCACATATGATATGTAATTAACACTAAGATAACACTTGGTAGTAAGAAAAGCTTGCTTTTAAAAGTCAGGAAAATGCCCATCTGTATCACTGAAGTTATTAGATTGGTTGAATGGTTTTCAAGTCCATAATTATGAATTTCTTTTAAAATTGCCTTAATTCTGAGAAGTAAACTGATTCTAGCATAGCATCTTGCAGGTTTATCCTGTAGAATATTAAGGATTCCTCCTTTGTAGAATCTAATTCTGTGCTGATTGCAGTCACTGGCAACCTGGTGGGGATAGCATTAGTCTCTTAATGATGCATTTATAGCTGTATAGAAAATTATTTATATCTGTAAAGAAAAAAAAAAAACAAAACCCTTCCACTTTTCACAGCATTTCAGAATCAAACAACTCCTCTAAGTAGCTAAGGAAATGGGAAGCTCGGGAACATTATATTTCATAAAATGTATATAGTTCTTTTAGCAAAGTCTTAAAACTACAGCTTACTTGGATTGCTAATTAAGTCATTTCTTATTTTTAAATTGTTTGTACTGAGGTAGTGACAATGGGCCTCAGGCCTGGAGTAGTGTCCTTTTGAGCACCACACAGGCAGAATGGGAGTCCTTCCCTTAGAAACTTTACAGCCTTATATTATCATCAATGTTCTTCACACAAAAAGGTGACTGTTAAAACATTTACATTTGTTTCTAATTCACCATTCAAATAATTTGTCAAGAGCTTATTTTCATGCATGTTGGTCCATGAGCTGATTGGCATCCAGGTTACGGTCCCCATCCTGCCGGGTGCTCTTTGCTGTGCCCTTTGTCCATGCAGAGCTTGGCACCAGGAGGAACTTACGTTAGCGCTGCAGTTGTACAGAGAGCCCCTCTATCTGCTCCTGCACACCAGGGCACTCATTTGAGCTGTTAGCATTGTCTCAGCCAGCAGCAGGTCAAGGCTTCCTAGTATAGAAAAATCAGAGAACGAGTGGCTAAGGCCCAGGGTGTTGGTGGTCCACTCCTGCCAAAGACAGAAGGATCTGGGGTGCAAAAATAGGAGGGAGAGACTCAGAGAACTGTTTCTACTCTGCCTGCTTCCCAAAGCATCAGAGAGGGCATATGGAAAGGAATAATTGCAACATCCTGTGACTGAGTGGTCTTCCTTACAGCCTTTCCCAGCAGTAGTTGCCTTACTATTCATGCCAGGCCTCCATCGAGGGAAGCCACTAGTTTGGATTTCCAGGGTCTTTTAGTAGGCAAAGTGGGCACAAGGGCATAGGTATTCTGGCATCACTAGTAGACTGCTGATGTTGGCATCTGTTTGTTTTATAAACAAATAGCACATAAAGTTAGCCCTGCTTTTCACACTCTTTCTTTTCTTGTCTGCTCACCAACACATTGTCAAAATCTTCAATTTACAGCTCTCTGGACTCTCATTTGATAACAAAAATGTAAGATGAATTTCCAAAGTTAAACTAAAACTTCTCCTCTTATATATTTTCACCTATTTATCAGACAGACAGTACTGATGCTGTCTGCTCAATGGCTGGATGATGTATGGAGAACTCAAAATATTTAGTAACTTAATTTAAAGTACACCTTTTCATTTGTTGCTTTTGTTGCTGTGCTCCTCTTCTATGGCCCCATAGCCTTGGAATTTTTTAAGCATAGCAACAACCATATGGGGACGATATCCAGAGTATTAAGCTACACATAGGTAAGTAACTGAGTGTATACAGAAATATGTGAGAGTGCCTCTAACTTGCTGTGATGTGTCTATGGAGCACTGATTGTATGTTGTGCTTCCTTAGGTCTTGATAGACCGTGTGTCTTATGATCACTGGGGAGGAAACACCTTTAATCTTCAAGTGTTCATTTGTAATGGCTACACTTTATTCTTACACAACACAATTTGGATGGGCACACAGAATTCCTTTCCAGTGGTTTTGTTCCCTTGAGTTTGATCCTTCTTTTACCAAAGTCCGTGGCAAATGGTCCTTGACAATGTCAACAGAGGCCAAGGGGAGTGATGAAGTACTGGAGTTCTACTGTGTAGGGCTGCGGGGTTGTCGAGTATGCATCGCTGTCCTTTGGAAACCACAGAGCCACCTCTGTCTACAGCACTAGGCTTATTTCATCATTATCCTTTTAGATGTTACAGAAAAGCAGCTCCTGTTTTTTGGCAGGAAACACTCCCCCACACCCACTTTAGACTCCTTCTCTTTGCCTCTCCTGTGAGCAAAATGTCAAGAAAGCACATTTGTTTGGGCCTGGAACAGAGACAGCTGATATTCAGCTAGTTATTTTGATTGCCTGGCTGGTAGGGGTTGGGGGAACAGATAATGTCAAGATTTCCTCTGCATTCCAGATCTGTTTTCCTCCTATGGTTAGCAGGCGGCGAGTGTGACTTTCCCCACTCAGCTTTTCCCACAGTCGGTAAGACTTATCTGACAACGGAGTTAGTGTCAACTGTCCAAAACTAACTAGGAGATATCTTCCTTTCACCACTCCTGTGCTGTTATTGCTTATCAAGTCACTCTCCAGCTTAAATGACTGGTTAATTTACAGACATACTGAGACAAATTCACTTCTGTTGCAGCTCCACTGAGTTCAGTGGAATTACATTGGGAACGAGTTTGGCCGTAGGTATCTGAAAAGCACAAGTGGTAGGAATGTGATACTAACAGAAGCAAGAGCAGTGCGACAGTCAAAACAAAAAGGAAGCCCTGAGCTTTGGCAGGATTCCCATTTCAGATTTCTGGAGTGCAATCCAACAAGGTGTTCATGTTTTACAGCTGGTGCTGCAAGAGAAAAGTTGTTATTCAACAGCAAAACAATTCCAGTGTCTCCACATCAAAAGGTAGCCCATGTTGAAAAAGAACAAAAGGAGAAATAAGTCGTAGGATTTCAGAACACAAATTCTATTGAGAATTGTGGGGACTGTGCTTTTAAATCCATTAGAGACTTTAAAAAAGACTAGAGTGAAACCAAAGCATACTCAACCTGAGATTTTTAAATGTGTCTACAGTGGTTAAATACTGAAATCCTATTAAAATTCCACAGAAACAGGAAACATGAGCTGGAATTGATACCTCCTGCTTTACCTACAGTCTAAGATGGCTTTCTAAGCACCTCTTCTATCAGTGGGGGAGAGGCATTTTCAGAGTGTAGCATCTTCTTCAGCTGGATCAAGTCCCCTTCCACAGGTCTGCAGTAGCACCTCTTCTAGGCAGCTGCTTTTGGGGGGAATGAGCCAGCCTCTGAGGGTTATCCCTCTCCCTCCCAGCTTCCCACCTCCCTCTGTTCTCTTTTAACAATGGGTGCCTACAATTCAAGGAATGGGAACCTTACACCTATTGCTTTTGAAATTTTAGTAGCATTTCTGAATCACAGATTAAGTTAAAATACAGTGTAAAACGAAGTGTAAAAACCAAGCATTTTAAAGTTGTTTAACTCAGTTAATTCAGTTAACCTGGACTAGCAGTGCAAACAGCCAACAGTGTATCCAGAGCACTTTGTTCATTGCTCTGCACACTACTCTACACCATGCACATATCCTACCTACTGTTGTTGTCTCTCATAGTCTTCTGGACTCCCCCATCTCTGTGCATTTTCTTTCCATTTCCTTCTTTGCAAAATCCAGTTTCAGTTTTCCTCCTTCCCATTTCCATTGACTATTCAGCTTCGTCTTAAAGGCACTGTCACTTTACAGCCTGGTTACTCTTCTGATTGTGATGCCTTACAGTGGCCTTCCTTCCTTCCTTCTCTTCCTTCAGCCTCTCCTGTTGTCTCCACCCCATACCTCTATGTTCTCCAGAGCTTCTTAGTCCTCTTTGGTTCTCAGTGAAATGGGCAAACCGTTCTGCAAGCTCTCTAAAGCCAGGCATAATACTCCCTCTCTACCCTTGCAATCAAAACAATTTCTTGCTTTTCCTTCTGCTGGTTAATGGACCTATCATGATCTATCATGACATCACCCATGGGTTATGTCTCCTTGACCGGCTGAAGATTAGCCAACTTTTTGGGTAGTAAGAAGCAAGGTTTAAAAACTGAAGACAAAAAGCTGAACTTCCAGATTCCTGTTTATGCCTTTAAATAACTCATCTGATTTTCAGAAAGGATTTCAGAAGTGGCTGATGAGTGGTAACCACTTCTGAAAATCAGACAGTGACTTTGGGTGTAAGACTTAGGGAGACAGTTTTTAAAATCATGGCTTTTTTGTGCCTGGGCAGAGTATTTCCAGACCTAATGCCCGAATGTGACTGCATTCTGGAGTCCTCTTTGCAAATAAGAGATGAAGCACTGTCAGAAATGGAGTTAAAAGTGGAAACGTTGGAATACATGCACATCAGGTTCAGCTGTCCAAGGCAGCTAGGATGATATCCATATTTAAAGATGAAAAGAAGTCATTGTGGGCAGTGAAAATAATTACAGCTTCCCATATTAATTATCATATATGTTTCTGAAAATAAAACCAACAAAGCAAGCTATAATACATCCAGATGAGAATACAGATATAGGATCCAGTATGGCTCTGTAAAAGAAAAGAGAAACAGCTTTTGAACAGGAAAACAGGAAAAGATAAAACTTATCTAGGCTTTCCCAACTAATATTCCAGAGATCTTCAAAACAGAGAGGAAATAATGTGAGAAATCAGTGTGGGAAGGAAATTTTGGTCATAGAACATAGACTTTATAAAAGATCCAAAGACACTCAAATTAATCTTGTCAGTTTTTGGAATGAAGAGAGGCTAACAATAGGTTGCCTAAAAGATTTTTACTAGGACAAGTATCATTTAAGGCTTCATTATCTTGACAAGTGAGTGAACAGATGGCAAAATCTGTAGCAAACTCAAGATTTCCTAGGGTACTAAAGATTAGAATGATTTCTGAGAACCAAATTCAAATCACCAAAGCGAGGTGATTTGACAGCCTCAAAGCAGATGGGATTTCAATTTACCTAAGTGTGAGGTAATGCTCAGGAATGATCGGAAGCGTTCACTGATACTGCATACTTAATGAAGTGTTAGCAGTTCGGAAAAATACCTAGGCACCATTATGGACAGCTTAATTAAAACAGCTCAGTGAAAACAGCTGTTCAATTTACAGCACTAGTCGTGAAAGCAAATAAAATGCTAATTTATATGAACCATAAAGAACAGCATTGCTATTATTATAATGTCATCATATAAATTCAGGAACTGTATCACAGTGATGCCCAGCATTGTCCACATTACAAAACTGTCTACAAAAAGAAACATTCAGAGAAATCGGCGAAGGATGATATGCAGGGAAGATACAACCATTTCACTTAACTAATGAAAAATGTTGTGGCACTAAATTCCTACTCACCTTTAAGTCATAGGGATATCCAATGAACGTAAGATACAGAATATGTAGCACCCTCATGTGCTGGAACCTGTTTCCTCAGTTAACGAGGATCATCAAATCAGCAAGAAACTGAGGGCTTTATGCTCACATATTCTTAAAAATCATGATGGGAGTGAGCAGGGAAAGGGAAGTACCCACACTGAATGAAATTTTTCAGTGAAGCATATCGGAATTTTTACAATTACTTCAGCAAATCAAGAATTTCACCATTAATGTGTGATTGTCACTAGTGTTTCATCTGAATTGTGGGTTTGGTTTTTTTTTTTAAAGAATGATTAAAGCAGTTCTTGTAGGATGGGGGGCTGTCCCTGATGATTATTGAGAAGACCTTGAGTTTCATCAGTTCTGTATTAAAAGGGTAATTTATACCTGTACAAAGTAGAGTAAGAGCCTACTGTTACTTTCTAGTAGTACATACAACCCACTTTGCATTTAGCCTGCCCAGCTATAAAAGATGAGCTATAGGACAGGAGGGAGGAGGATAAATCCAAACCTATTTAAGCCCTAAAGGAGGATAATGTTTTCCAGATGAAATGGTATTCCTTATGACTTGACTGACAGCAGTGAACTACTTTAGATCACTGCAAAACCATTTAGCAACATTTCTGAAGAGAAATTGGGAATAGCCTCCAATTTGAGGCATAAGAAGACTAGTTTTTGCTTTTCGGATTTACTTCTTACACTTTTTTCCCCTTTAGCAGTGACATTCACTAAAATATTTTTAAGGCCTGAGCTCTGAAACTATATATCTGATAATTCTGATCAAATTAATGTCAAGGATTACTTAGTATAAATATTCTCTGTCAGGTAAATTAACTGATCTTCTGTCTCAAAAACTAACATTGCGTAAGGTCTTGCTGAGTTATAATCCCATTAGCACCTACTCTCCAAGCAATTTACATGGGTTTTTGTAAGGTAAAAGTTTCAAAAAATTTCCCTGAAATATAGAACAATCGCAGGTAATTACTACTGAGCAGATTTATGTCAGCACAGAATGACGAAAAGCTGTTGAAGTGAGTCTGCATAACAGTAGTGTAAGTAAACAATATGGGCAACATCTGTATCTGCAGCACTGTAAAGGTGTTCTGACATCATCCCTAGGAACTAATTTCATTAGAAACCATTGTAAGAAAAAAAACTTTTTCTTGCCTTCTCGAACAGTCCTGAATGCATATCTCCTTCATTTGCATGGCACTTAATTGAAGTCAAGGGGAATTGTGTATGCAGAGTCTCAAAAAAGTCTCTATTAATAATAAGAGGGGGAGTCAGGCCAGCAAGAATCATAGAATCATAGAATGTCCTGGGTTGGAAGGGACCCACAAGGATCATTGAGTCCAACTCCTGTCCCTGCATAGGACAACCCCAAATACAGTGCTCCAAGGGAGTACAAGGGGGAGGTGAAGCCTGCTCTCTTCTTCCTGGAATCAACTTTTCAAGTAATACTAAATAAAAAAGATGGCCCTTTCTGGAAAGCGAGTGGTGGCATTATCAGTAGAGAGCAGAGGCTGTGACCTCTGTCATCATTCTGGTCACATCACTGTACACAGCAGCAGGTGATGGGGAAACACCTCCTCAGGCTCTCTCTGCCTTTGGTATTCTGGGCCAGCTGCAGAGCCGTCCCTGCTATCGCCTTTCTTGGGAATTAAGTTGTACCAAGTACTGCTTTCAATCCCAAAAGAGAAAAGAAAAATATCTTAATATTTTCGAGCTTTCGCCCATGGTGTTTGATGTTACTGTTTATATAATAGCAATGTAATGTCACTATTAAAATTCAGTTCTGTGAAAATCAAATGGGTGCATAGCATAGATTTTTTGCCTCTTGCATGCAGAAGCTGGAGTCTATTTGGAAGACCACAATAAGGTATGCTTTGCGTGGTGGACTATTTCATTTCTCACAGTTGAATTCTTTTATATAGACTGTAATTATACAGCAGCACATCAGTGCTCTCATAAAGCCTGCTGCCTACTATGCAGTGACACCTTATAGCTTACCTCTCTGTGCATTTAATGTAGTATAGTCCGCATAAAAATATAACATAGCTTTGTTTCCAAGATACTGAATCGTGAATGAAATTATGTGATTATGCAAACCCCCTTAACCTGCATGCAAAAGGCAGGAAGAGTGTAGGCAAAACTAAGGTGAAGAAGCTACAAATTTGGTGTCATAAGTATTTTTTAGACTTGCAGTTGACAGCTACGCTTTTGCCTACCTGATTATATGAAGCCATTACTGAAGCAATAATGGACTTCTTTTGAGAACCTTTTTTCTCCAAAGCTTTCTGTAATCATTTCAAGGGCAGGACTACAGGCCCATTCGTGTTTCAACCAAAAAAAGTAAAATCCTCAGCGACTCACAGTAAACCGTTCTCTGCACAGCTCTAAAAACTGAAACTGCAGTTGTTGCTGCTGACTTGTTAATATAACACAGACATCGACATTTCCTGGTTACTGTAAACACTGAAATGCTTTTGGAGTTAATGGAATACAGGTGCTGCCTGACGCTACCAAAATGTTCTCACAGAAACAGAGACATTTTTGGATAGAAAGAGCTGCAGATCCACCTAGTCCAGCCCCTTCTTCACAGCGTGAATATCCTGCTTCTCAGTGGGAATACCCAGATATGTTAAATGTCATGAAACAAGCATTCTTCCTCAGCTTAAGCTCCTTTATACTAGCAGGAACGGCCGTACCACTTAGCCTGCTGGAACAGAGAGTTCTGTAATGCCAGAGCTGGGTGATGGAGTGGGCTTAGGCAGGCTCTGAGCCACTGGGAAACCTTCCCAACAGGGCTGTGGGAAATGATGCTTACAATCGAATCGCCACCAGCCTTCACTTCGAATGAGACTCAGACAATACTGCGAACAGCCATTGGGCCCTTCTTTACTGTGGAAGCAAGAAGAAATTTAAAATCAGCCTTAATGATTCAAGATCCTGTAGAACTGTTTAGGTTAATAGGGCTTGGCTTGGGCCTCAGCCAAATTTTGATTCTGGTCATTATAATCTGCCTACCTGAAATTCTATCCCCTATTGCAACCGGCCACGACATTCTTTAGTTCCTGTCCAAAAACATCAGTAGCATTGCATTTCAATTCTATTAAATATATGCTTTTAAAATCTGTTAAATAAATTAAAATAGTAGCTGCGTGACCAGTAATGAAGGAAGCTCTGTAAAAATCCATAGCTTGCAATATATTGATATTTGGCAATAGGCTTCCATCAATCAGTAGCCTGATTACTAGAAAAGTGTGCGCGCATTAGTATTTGTGCATCTGAAAAAAGTTCTTACCCTCATAAGTAAATTGGGTTTGGGAACAATTCCATTGCATTGTTGTTAGAACCTGTTGTCAAGATTGATCATGTTTTCCTGTGTAATCCAGGAGAGTCATAAAAAAAAGAACAAGCTCCCAGGTCTCTGAACCAATATCCAGATACGGCGTGTGCTAAATTGCCACTGACTGCTGCAAGGCTTTTTTACACAAATGTTCCAATTACTTCCACTGTGATGGTAATAACAGTTGGAAGTTTGGAAAAAAAATAACCTTGGTTTAGACAAGGTCCCAATACAATATTAAGGAAATGAGCACTTTGAGAGCAAAGAAAGATGTAGTTTAGAATAATATATTTTTGTCAAGCAACTAAAAAGGAGGGAGAAAATCAGACACCAGAAGCTGGAATGAGAAGAACAGGGCAATATTCTGTGCTGAGACAATTCGTGTTTCAACATAGCTGCTCACTTTTTCAAGGGCATTAATCACCTCAAAATTTCAAGCTCTACTCGAGTAAAAAAACACTATATCTACACGCATAAAATACATTCCACTTTCCCAGTTGCTTAATCACTGAAGAATTGGCTGTTTCTACAGTGACCAGCTTTGCCTAGCCCAAGCTTTCGTATCTGCAACATACTATATTTTAAAGATGTCCACAGAGCATCTTACGAAAGGAAGTGAAAGTTTATTGGCACTTGGTTTGTTTTGTCCATTCCTCTCCTCTGCTATCTGAGAAATGTGCAAGGGCTTTTGTGGCTGCAATTCTTCAGAATTTCAGCTTAAGTATCAGCTTTGTTGT
Organism: Theristicus caerulescens; assembly: GCA_020745775.1. Lineage (NCBI taxonomy): Eukaryota > Metazoa > Chordata > Aves > Pelecaniformes > Threskiornithidae > Theristicus > Theristicus caerulescens. The sequence continues at coordinate 107,761,908 of CM036559.1, forward strand.
CTGCTGTTCGGTAGAAGCACTCTGTTTACTCCGACAGTAATCCATCCAATGATCATTTGTGCCACAGTTACCTCCCTGTCCCCTTTTTCACCATTCTCACAGAACAGAGCATCCTCCTACCTGTCACACAGGGCCTTCACCTGGAGTTCATCATTCTCCTGTGACAACTTAGGCTGAGTTAAGGAGACAAGATCGGATAAGTAGAGTGGTTATTAAAAAAAAATCTGCAAGAGCTAGATACAACTAGGATGTGAGGTGGAGAGAAAATTCCAAGTTAAGGTTGGCCAGAATGTGAAAATCCTGCTCCGTGGTAAAACCAGGAAAATGGCAGTTATTTTCCAGAAAAACTGACATTTTCTCTAATTTTTATTTTGTAAGAAATGATTTTTTTTTTGTCAGAAGGAGTTTTCCAGGTGACAATTCATGGTTGCTCTAGGAAAAACTTTCATCCCGCATTTACTATCTCATCTTTGTTCTCACTTACTCTGCCTTGATAGATACAATCTGGTCTACCTCAGTGCATCCCAAATGCAAATACCCTGGCAGTTCTCTGCTGACACTATTCATTGCAGTTCATCCTGCCTTTATGTGGCATCAAGTGGACACTACTTGGCTTAAGGGTGAAGGCCCTTCCCTGTCTATCATTTGTTCAATATTAAAAGCTTGATTCCCCCAGTCTGTCTGTACAGGATGCCAGCTTTTGTTGTCTCCTGATTACATTTTCAAATACACATTTGCATGCTTTCTCTAAAAGTGCCCCTCATGCTTGGGAGTTGGTCCTCTGAATATATAAAGATGCCACATTAACCTCCTTGGAGACCCTCTTGCTAACTCGCTTTGCGTCAGTGCCTCCAAGAACTAATTCTGGTGTGCTAACACCAGTAGTTACGATGCTGGCCAGTATTGTTTTATTGTTCTCTTGTACTCCACCCTTCCTACCCCAATTAGCTATTCTCTCCACTGGTGTCTTGGTTTATATTTAGTTTGTAATCTCCTGAGGGCAAAGATTGTACTTTTGCTCCATCCAGTTTCTGGTTCTAAGTGCTTTGATAATACAGTTTATTAATAAGAATAATAATAAAGTACCATCCTGTGTATGAGGAAAAAGCTTAATTCCGCCCCATTCCCTCCATGCCAGTTTTAGCAAGGGAGAGGGAGCACAGTCAAACAGCAGATACTTTGTTACTGTAGTCTGTATCTGAGCATACTTAGAGCCTTTTCACAGTGAATACTGCAAGAAGTCCCGTTTATTTCAGCATTAATCACTGTGAACAAAAGTAAAAGAATTTGGCCCCGACTAATGAAAGCCAGCAGTGCTCTGCTGTTGGCAAAGTGCGGAGTGAGCCTTTCCCAGCGCTTCAGAAAGCTGAAATGGAGAAGGATGAACAGATAGGTGCCAATCTCTTGATAAACTGGGAAAGAGTGAAACTGCTTTATAATTGATCCTCATTAAAGCTACCTTAAAATGATGATAATTTGCATATGTAAATAACAAGCAAGGAGAGAGTGCCAGGGAACAAGCTGGAACATTTTGTCCTCGTTCACAATGATTCTTGTTTTTCTCTATCTAAAATGTTTGTTTGTTTACTTAGATGTCAAAGAGGACACCTACTCATATGCCCTTGCTGCTTTTCACATAACTTCAACCACCGAATTAGTATGCAATTCACTGCAGTCTGCTAGTAGGAAAACAAGCAATGGAAAACCTCAAATCTTTTCTTCCCTTCCGGTGGTAACCCAGACTTACAACATCACACTCAGGACATTTAGCCTGTGATAGAAAACAAATTCCAGAGCTCTAGGACCCCCAAAGAGATAAAGATCATTGCCAAAGTTATAAATATTACTTGATGTATTTATATCTAGGCTGTCTGAGCTACTATTTGAAGCTACAAAAGCACAGCAACATCATTTTGAGTATAATAAACTTCAAGAAGCTTCATTAATTTACAGTCAGTTCCTGGAGAATTAGATGTGTTATAAAATTTGGTATTGCACTGATTCGCATCAGACTGCATCAGTGATCCTGTAGTACTAATTGATTTCTTGTTTTGCTTTATTACTGCTTTTTAAGAGATACAAGTGTAAGGAGCTTATGTCCACTAAACAGCACACAGTAAACAAGGATGTACTCTTCTCACATTTTCCTCTGCGAGACGTATCCTGTTTTGTTCTGCAAGCAGACAAATATTGTGAAGTGGTTAAACTAACAAAAAATCCTAACTCACCATAATTAAGGACTAGAGGAAAAAAGGAAAGAAGTTGTACTTTTATCATAGTCTTGCAGTAGCTTACAAATGGCAAACCAAGATGTAGTCATTTTTCTCTTTCCTTAGGCCTGATTCTCTTCTTACCAGATGCATGGGAGTTTTCACAGTGACTTTATTAAGACTAGATCAGGCTGCATAATGGAATCTGTAACAAATTAAAAACACACTGCTAATTAGAGGCCAGATTATTATGTAGTATCAATTAACTTGCCGTTTAATTACCATGGTGATTGGGAGGAACTATAAATTGCTAAATATATAATTAGAACATCAGACTTCTGTGCCACAATGGCGTCAGAGCATAGGTGAAATTAGCTTAGATTTTTCCCCCAACATTTTACATGCTTGCAAGATTTTAAGACAGACAAATACCACTTTCATTTCTGCCAATATTCTGTTATCAATGAGAAAAGACAGATATCATAATTCACCTTCTTTTAAGGCAACTGGGAATTTCCTGCTTTCTGTTCATCATATACCGTGTTTTTATTGCAATTACTCTGAACAGAACCATTTTGGCCTGACTAATATCAAGCAGGAAAACTGCTGTTTCGGTGGAAAATGTGCTTTCCTTTTCTTTCCCCCAGAAATGTTATCCATCTTGTTCAGGATGTCAAAATGTTTCAAGCTGTAGACAAGAGCACTGATGAGTTGGCTACTTATGCACTTAACCAACAGATGAAAATGTGTGGAGGGACACCAGAACTTCACCATTTAGTCATGCTCTCTAACATCCTACAAGGAAGTGAAACATCTTTGACCTACGAATGATCCCTAACACATACCTTTCTTCAGGCAGGTTGTGTAAAACAGCTCTTATTGTAACTGCTACTATGAGGTGTAATACATCAAAAATCCCTGTGTTGGTAACTCGGCTTCTGAACAGCTGACTATGGTTAAAGGCATAAAATAGGAATGGGCCGGTTGCTGCATGAGATATTTTCTCATTACTCAATAGCGCTGTTTTCTTTGGGGAGAAAAGCACAGTATCTGATTTTGCTGCTGGATTTAGTTTTCCACAATAAAGTACCTGAAATTAGTAAGATTTTTGTCAGTGCCTGCCACAGAATTTGGTCTAGGCTTGCCGGTTCAGTTCTGCTGCTGATTATGAAATACAGCCATATCACTGGAGTTTATCTTAGTAACCTGTGGTGAGATAACATGGTATTAGCAATTGCTAGTATCTCATTGCTAATTAGCTGCTTGCAGTAAGCCTGGAAGTCTAGGGACATTTTTGATAAAGTAACATCTCCAAAATGATATAGAAGGGAAGAGAATATCTTTTGTTGTATCGCTGCATTCTGGCCATCACAGAAAGCAACTGAAGAAGGGGAGATCTATCTGGCTGGACACGGTAAGAGGGTGCATTCAAGTGCAGCCGCCAGAAGAGCACTGTTGAAAGTTACAGTACTGGCCTGCACGGACTGGTGTTTGTGGGTAGTGTGACACAGCAGTATGATACAAAACCTTCAAAACCGATTTTAGGATTTCACCTTTAGACTGTGTGTCACTGCTGATCTTTATAGGGCAGCTGAGTACAAGGTCAGAAATTAATTTCTTATCTCTATCTGGTTCCTAGCAGATAGGAGCCCATGGCAGAAAACAGGCATCGTAGGTCTTATGTACCGGTAATAGCTGTGTTGGTAGGGAATTAAATAAAGTGAGGCAGGCATCAGAGGCAGATTTACAGGACAGAGGAGCTGATTGTAGGAACTGTAATCCTCTCTTCTCCCGTTAACATCAGTAGGTGTTTGCTCTGGATCATGGGATGTGGGAGTATTTACATGGTTATGCTGTCCCCCTTCCAGATCTTGGATGCATCCATCCCTGGAAGGCATCCCTTTTCTCATAAGAGTTTGTTTCAGTCATTTGGAGGAGACTGCAGCTGGAATCACAGGAGGAGGGGTGACATACAACATCCTCACAAGTTCTGGGCAAGCACATTGTCTCCACTATATCAGATAAAGCAGAGTAGTTTAAGATGAACCTTTTAAGGTGAACCTTTAAAGAACAGGGACAATGGAAAACAAATTCACATCAGAGACTAAGCAGAACACATTATTAAAACTGAGTGGTAACATGGAATACATCTGTTTGTTTGCTTTTAGCTCCTATGAGTATTGCTGACATTGCAGTTACGGTTTTAATTTAAACAAGATGGGGATATCGATAATGTTTAACATGACTGCTTTACCAGGGTATTCAGCTGTTTCAGTATATGGCACTCACTTTCAGGAACATCAGCCTCTTCATCACACATCACCCTGCAAAAAGAGTAAGCAATAAGTAATGGTTTGTGGCTACATGAAATGAAGACCCTGTTGGCCTTCTCAGCTATCGGACTCTCTGCTGCCATTTGTGCTGGGAACCATCCACTCCGCAGGTGGCCAGGACAGGGAAGGGGCCACTGTTACAGCAGTATTTCCTAGATCACAGAGGAAGCAGAGACCCAAAATTGCTTTCCTAAACAGGATAAGGGCTCTGATGTTGCTCTCTGGCTCGTCTAGGGATGGAGGAATCGGGATTCCTTTTAGTCTGTAAATGTGTGCAAAAAGTGGCTGCCAGAGTAACCTTTTAGGAGTGTAAGAGCTTGTTAGAGGAGATGATACAGGTGGGTGGAAGGGATGAAGCAGGGAGAGGGAGGTGGGAGATATGTGGGTGGAATGCGGAGAAAGTGGGAAAGAAATGGGAGAGGCTGTGTTGCGAGGACTGTGGCTTGAGCGCGGGTGGCAAGTTGATGAACGGAGACCTCGGAAAAAAAAACAATTTTCTTTTGGCAAAAGTCATGGCATGGGTGAAGCCCCTATTACAGCTTCCCAAGAAAGAGGCGGCCCGCTGCCAGCCAGGTTCTCTGTCACCCCGCGGCGGGTGGCCTCGGCCTGGAGCGGCGGGTGCCCGGTCCTCGCAGCGGGGCTGCCGCAGAGCGGGGCGGCGGGGCCGGCGTGGCGGCAGGCGGCTGCCGGTCGCTGTCCAGGAGCGCGAAGCCCGGCCGGCGCCGGCGGCCCTGGGCGCGCTGAGACGGGCAGCGGGAGGCGGCGGGCGGGCAGCCCGCGGCGGGGCGCTGGCAGCAGGGCGGCCGGGCAGCGCTGGGCCGGACGGTTCCCAGCTGAAGGGTCACGGGCACAAGCGGGGGCACGAAGTTTAAGACGAAATTTAGCCGCAGGGCGGCGAGGCCTGCGGTGGCCCGGGCCGTCGGAGGCGCCTGAGCCCGGGGGCGCGGGGTCCCGGGCGGGACGGGGAGCGGGGACGGCCATTTCCCGCCGCCGGCCCCTCACGGGCAGCGGCGGGGGCGACCCCCGCGCCGGGGCCCGCAGGCGGGGCCGCCGACCCGCCTGGCCTGTGGGGCCGGAGCCGGGCCGGACCCTGGGGCACCTTCCCCGCCCCGCGGGGGCTGAGGCGCGGGGGTGGGAAGGAGGGCGGAGGGCGGCAAGGCGCCGGGCGCGGGACGGGGCGCTGAGGAAGGCTGGCGGCGACGCTGCTGCCCCGGGGGCCGGGGCGGGGGCGGGCGGCGTGCCGGGCGGCGCTCAGGTGAAGGGGCCGCCCGCCCGGAGCGGCGGTGACGCGGGCTGCGGCGCGGCGGGGCTGCCCCGCGGCTCCATGTGGCCGCCGCCGCCCGTCCCCGGCGAGGGGAGCCGCCGCCGGCGCTGAGCGGGGCTGCCCGGGGCGGCATGCGGAGCCGCCGAGGATGAGCAGCCAGCGCCGCCCGGCCAAGGCGCAGCTCCGGAGGTCGCTGAGCGAGCAGCTGCGGGACTCCACCGCCAAAGCCTGGGACTTGCTGTGGAGGAACGTCCGGGAGCGGCGGCTCGCAGGTCAGTCCCGCCGCGCCGCGGCTGCCGCTACCTGCCCGCGGCCGCCTGAGGGGAGACCCTGGGGGACGCCCCAGCCCCGGCGGCGCAGGGGGCGCCCCGCTCCGAGAGGCCGCTCCGGGGGGGCACCTGCCCCGCTGCCGCCGCCGCGCCGGAGCGCGGAGACTTCGGGGCGGGCGGGACGGGGAGCTCCCCGGCGCCGCCTCAGCCGTCGGCACGGGTGCAGTTGGCAGTCACCGGGCGGGTCGGGCTGCAGGCAAGACCCGGGGTGCAGGTAGGTCGGACCCCCCCACCCCAGCCCCGTGCAGGCAGCGCCTGCCCGGGTCCTGGCGGGCACGGTGGGGGTGGTGCCACAAGCAGTCGGGCTCAGGGCTGAACCCGCAGGTAGCCCCACGTCGGAGGCACCTTGTGAGCATCTCAGGAATCAAGGGGGTCGAGTTTGCCTCCAGCAAGCGGGCTCACCTGCTTGTCTGATCAGTTTTCTAAGTTGCAGGTCCAGGTTGGTTCCTCATAGGGTTTGTGTGTGAGGAGGACAGCAACTCGCAAGGAAAAATGGCTTGTTTCATTTCAGGCGCTTTTATAGCTTTAGGTCACCTAACTGCTCTGGAAAATCGGGCTCCTGCAGTCTTACCATCCCCAGGTGGAGACCAGAAGGACACAGAGCAGGGTGGGTGCTCCAGTAGGTCGGGTCACATCCATTGCAGCAGCACGTTCGCTTTATGCATGCAAACGTACCGCTAATTTGTATTTGTAAAATACTTCATGAATTAAAAGATCTAGAGGGTACCTGCAAGTGCAAGGTAGAGTTATTATACTGGAAAACAATACATCAAGATTTATGAGCAGAATCATGTATAATGAAGGCTAATTTGTAAAGATGGGTTCCTCTGCCACATCCTACAGCATTGTTAGGAGTTTGGTGACCTTGCCTAGGGCACTGTGACATGCAGGTATTGTATAATATGGAGGTAAATAGTTTCTGATATAGGTCTCTAAACTGTGTCTACAGCATGTTCGCTCTGATGTACATGCAATTAAAAATTGCATGGTAGTTTTTTTAAAAATGAATCTAAAGTGGGTAGCTTCAATAATGAATTACTAAACCAGCTAATTTTGTAGTGTTATGGTTACCCAAATATTAATGTGTCTTTACATGTAATCTACTTATTCCTATATTAATAGCAGATGCCAGCAGACATTCAGCAAGGATACTGTTGGCTATTTTTTTCTTTTTTGGTCAAAGACAACTATTGCTTGATTGAGGAAGGGACCTGGGCAGGCTGCCATGAAGCTGTAGCCAACTCCTTAAAGCAACTGGGTATTAAAATTGATGGAGTCAGACTTTTTATTTCAGGTGGATAGAATACTAATGTCCTGGGTTTATGCACTGCCATAATTTAAGTGCTATTCATAATATGCTGGTGAGACACTGATACACATGCCCTTTAATTAAATGAATTGTCTGACAGCGTAGCAAAATGTGTACACAAATAACATCTGTTGATTCCAGATATGTTCTCTTGTTCAGACACTTTTATGTCTCTGGGATTTTTGTCCTTGTTTTTATATTTATTATTTGTCCCACTGGCCCCCATAGCTGCAGTGTATATTCCTATGCCTCTTCTTCCAGCTATAGTTAATGAGAAGGCAGGGAAGGCAGCTGATCTAAATGTGTCATTATTTGCTGATTGCCAGATCAGCTTCCCCTGCATCACAATGGATCTGATCCCAGTCAGGCAGATAGTTGTACAAAAGTTCCCTTTTTTTTTTTTTCTCAAAGTTGACTTTGTGGTTCAGCCCTGACTGACAGTGGGAGGAGCAGTGTAACTGGTAACTAGTGTTTAAGAGCAATGACCGAAACAAAACGCAGTTCTAACCATCAGTGTGCTGTTATATTCCAACCATCAAGCCAAGTAAAGACTTGTGATTAAATCATCGTTGTGATGACAGCTTTGCAGGTACTTAAATAGTTACTCTTTTGGTCTGCTTTACCTTTTTATCTCTTTGTTAAAGTTTCAGACACCAGTTGACCAACATATACCTGTAAAGAAAGTATGCACAAGACAGCTTAATTCATAAAAATGATATAATCATTGAGGTTGGACAAGATGCTGGGAGGTCTCTAGTCCAGCCCCCAGCTCAGAGCCAGATCAGCACTAGGAACAGGGCAGGTTGCTCAGGGTTTTCCCCAGTGCTCCTTGGGAAGAGTTTCTGCCCCAACGTCCATGTGCTGGAGCAGAGGGCAGCAGTACACGGTGTGTGTACACGGGGTGTGAGATGGAGCAAGGAGCTGAACCTTGGCTAGAGCAAGGAGAGAGCTGAACCTTGGCTTGGCCGCTCTCAAAAAGGCAGACAGCATGGCTGGGTTGCTGTGGAAAGGAAGTGGTGCATAAAAAGACTGCTACAGCGCGCTCCTTCCTCCCTCGCTCCTTACAGCAGAGGTGATGAGCGGCAGTCTGGTTCCCGGTGTGCTCCTGGGACAGGGCTGCTCCGTACTGTCTCTTAGGATGGATCTGCGGTGCCAGCAGCTCTTAGTCCCTCTTTCTGATTCACTGACAGGGATTTGTTTTTTAAACAGTGAGTGTACCTGCTACAGTGCCACAAATGCCAGCCTTAGTTTTCCTGTGCTTTTCATAATTTTTTGCAGAGGTAGTTTACACTGTTTGTGTTCCCACTGTGCTTATGGTTTAAGTTGGGACTCACAAACTGATCGGGAAATGTACCAGAATTTTAACTCCCTTGTTGGAGTGGTGATCTCTTTGTCTGAAAAGTTATATAAAATACTGTTGGTTTAATGTAATGGTGAACCGCTGTGCCATTATTGAAAGCCATTGCTTTAGGAATTTGACTTACTTATTTAACAGACTATTTAAAAGTGATGACCCTAAGGTGATTCTGAGGTCCCGCTCAAATTGTGATCACCTGTTACAGTAAAACACAACAAGTTGTTACATCCATTGTCTGTAGGTGAAAAGTGGCACCCTCTATCTGGCATTCTTTCAGTTACTATATACTAAAAAAAAAGCACACAAAGAATATATTTAAGCTTTGAAGCTCAGTACTTCAAAGTCAGGAAACACCAGATGTAAGGATGCCTGTTGCTGCCTTGTTGTTCAGCCTCCTTGCAGTGTAGGATTGTCTTTTAATGACATGATCACATCCCCTTTTTTGCACAGAACTTTTCTGCCTCATTCAGTGCACAAAGTAACAATCCCCATTGCTCAATCTGTTAACCGAGATCCTGCTGTACTGCAGCCTTCTCAAATCTTGGACTGAACACAGAATTACAAATTCCCTCAAGTGCTCATGAGCATGGTGCTTAGCAGTACTGAGTTTTGTGTACTTTGTACCATTAATGTTTTAATTGTATTCCTAGAAGCTGTAAGGTTATGTTGTTCCCATTTTACAGGTAGGAACCAGAGGGACAGTGAGATTGAACTCAGGAGTATCAATAACTCTGTTAGAACTTTAATTTTATAGTTTAATATTCAAATTATGGCTCTTGGTGTCTCCTATTGTGAGCACTCGTGCAAATCAGCCTCCAGGATCTACTTGTATGGCACCCAGGGAATGAGTAACTTGCAATTCCTGGCAGTCTGGTCAGATTTTGTTTCAAGTGACTTGCTGAAAACCAGACAGAGAAGGATGGAACTGCAGGGGCACCGTTTACTTGGTGTAGTCTCAGAAACACAATTTTTTCCTGTGTGCTGTCTCCCACCCTTTCCTGCACGCCTTCCAGCATCTGCAAGAGATGTAGCAGGAGTCCTGCAGCAGCTGGCTTAGTTGGGTACGTGACTCTGATACACGACTAGATCATTGTCCGTCGTGAGACGGGATCCTAGGGAAGTGCATATGCGGATGAGGTTAAGACTTTTCCTAGTGCCTAATGGGAGGAGGGTTGAGTTAGGATGAAACAGGTGACTTCAATCCTGAGACTTCCTGAAGTTTGAACACTTGACTTTGTGACCCTAACATTCTTCTAATAATAGAAAGTTTTGTCTCTAATTTCCTAGGTTTAGCTTTTAGCTATGGTTTAGCAATCCACAGATTGCTGTTGGGATTTCTGCTCTGTAAGGCTGCCCCTGCTGTGTCTCCAGAATAGATACACCCTCAGCCTTTTTGCCAAATCTCTTCTCACCTGAGCTTCGTGTCTCACAATACTTGGTATGTTCTGTGTTCTTGAAGAGATTATATCCCCATTTGATTTCCTCTCACCCTTCAGGTACAATTCCTCTTATCTCTTCATTGACGTCCTTTCTACTGCCCGACTGCTGACAGCAGTACAGGACAGGATACCCCTGAGCACCACCCCAGCTCCTACTTAGCTGCAGAGCTCTCTGGGAGCAACTGCCTGGGGTGATTTTGGGGAAGGATGTCAGATGCTCCCACCCTGTTTTGGGCTTGGCCGTCCTCCAGGCAAATGGAATCTGGGGGCAAGTTTTCCACCAAGTCTCCAGTGGTTTGCTCAGACTGACATTTCAAAGTTTTATAACTTGGACAAGTTTGGACAGGTTTTTCAGAGACCGATGCTAGAGTGACTCTTGAACCTTCGCTGTGAGGTTACAGGTTTTTGTTTCAAAGGATGAAGCACTAGTTTCTCAATCAAGCAGCATGAAAATGTACAGTGGGACAACATACCATGGACTAATTTTATCTTAGAAATGAATGACCTGCTGCACCAAAAATTGGAACAGGAGCATGAGGCAGGCTCATGATTACAAGTAAATTTTTGTCTAAGGAAGACAAAATTAAGATCTTTAAATGGAAAGGTTTAGAAAACCTACTCTTGGGTATCCTTAACTGTTCAGGAAGACCTTATACACTGGCAGCTACAAGTATCTCTTCAAATGTGTCTGAAATGCATTTATGTCAGAGATGAAACTGAACATTAGCTGAAGTAGGGTAGAAAATGGAAAATAATTTGTTCAGCAGAAAGTAATTGCCACATTCAGCATTTGGCAAAGATGTCAAGGCAATGCCCCTTCTCCTCTCAGAAGTAACTTGTGGTTGGTTTGTGGGTTATTGTGGTTTTATTGGGTGCAAATGATCAAGCCTAAGTTTGTAATTGCACCTCTGGTGACACGGTGCTCCCTGGCACCAGCTGATCTGTTGATCCTCAGGAATATGGAAGAGAAAGGTGGGTCTTAAAAAACTAGTGGTCACAACCAGAACTAGATGAATTTTAGCACAGTTTTCTGTCATGCCTGTATGGAGGCAAGAGCAGCCATATTTCTGGAGCCTAATTAAAGAAGCATCAAATCTATAGGTGCCTCATAGTTTTTAGTTTTCAGTTAAAATGAAACATTTTTAAGAAATTGCTTTTGCAAGTTTGTACCCTGCGAAGCAGAACTCATTATTTCTGGTGCGATATATCCTGAGGTCAGTGTTAGGAGAGCCCAAAGGAAACACGTGTACCAGGCTCCCAGGTCCTCAGAGAACCCCTGAGCAAAGGCCCGAGTCCCAGTATGGGGCCAACCTTAATCCTGCTGCATCTTAATATTATTCTATTACTGAAATTTCTTCTTAATTAAGGCCTTTGTGTACAGTGCAAATGCAGCAGGTTAATCTAATTAAAGCCGTTCAAGAAAACAGTGGATTTTTTTATAAAATAATTTTGCCAGGTCAGTTTTCATTAGGAAGTGTGGGAGATGTGCATGTGAAAAATCTAATATTCGTTGTGGCCTGTTTGGTGGGCATACTTCTCTGTTCTGCTTTAAAATCATGCACGTATGTTTTCAGAAAGCAGAGATGTTGCAGTCTGTGTCCCCACCAGTGCACTGGAGTACAAGATGCTGATTCTCATGTATGTTAATAAGATGTATATGTGTAAATTCCCCCCTAACCCAACCCCATAAATGGGAAAAGACTGTCCTTTGTCAAGGAGAAAAGTTATGAAAGATGTTCTTTATTCGGGATAGAGCGCTTCAGGGAAGAAAGTGACTTATGAGTGATTCGCTTGGTCAGGCATGCCAGGAAATTTTCTGCTCTTGTATCAATCCTAAAGAAAATGTAATAGCCAAAAAAGTAGTCATTGATCTCATAAATTATATTAATCATGCTACATATTCCATATTAATGTTAGGATGGTGGTTTAGGTGAATTTCTTTAAAATAGATGGATGCTCTTCTTTGCATGTGTGTTATGTCAGTATTCTGTAATTTCCATCTCCTTCCCTAGACACTCCCTGAAGACCAGCGGTTTGAATCTGAAAAGGGGGCAATGGTGGCAAAATACCACCATTGTTAGTTCTGCTGCTGCCGGGTTCTCATGACCCTCAGCAACAAGAAGTTAATTCCAGAAATACAATTACAAAAATACCAATATGCTTGACCTGCCAAGTATTTCTGTATCAGCATGAGACTGCGGAGGGGGGTGATGGAGGACTCCCCACTGTCTCAAAGTCCAGAGAAAGATGTAATTTTCTCATACCCACTCCCGTGGCTCCGCTGCCGTTTGCCGTGTAAGCTTTGGAGTGACTGTGGAGGAGCAGCAGAGGTTTCTGGGGCGACAACAACATTCATCTTCTGGTTTTACATTTAATACATACATCTGGTATTTGAACAAGTCTTGCTTCCATAAGAGAGAGCTATATCAGAGATTGTTTTCCTAAGAGAAATTCAGTTTTGATTACTTAATTTCGTAACATTATGAGATACAAAACTGCTGATAAAATGGGGAATCAGTGCTGGTAATAGGACCGGATACCATTTGAATCAGTCAGTTTCTATTTGATAGCTATTTAGAAAACATTCTTAATAGGTCTCCTTCTTTCTGGAGCTTGACTGTTCACTGATTTCAGTGACACATTAATCTTTAGAAAATACCCATATTTTTTTTCTAGAAAGTTATGATGTCAGTCTTTTTTATAGTACAGCTTTCTTTTAATTTTTTTTTTTTTTTTGCTACTGACTTTGCATGGTTCCTTGAGCATCCGCAAGGTTCTTTTAGTTCTCAGTAGACAAATATTTATCCTTATTTCTCCACACGTGTATATGGGTTTAGTTCATTCCACCTGTAATGTTTCCTATGTGACTAGAAGAAGGCTGATACCTTGTCAGTATGCTACACCATGCCTTTATGGAGGATTCCTGTAAGCGTTGTAATTATTGCTGAAGTTTGCAGACCATAATATTGGAAACAAATCATAGTACTATTTTTACAGAAGCAGTATATATAATACAATATTGCTTAAGTTCCTGTACGTTTAGATGGATGTGTTTATTGGTACTCATATTTTTCTATGATATATAGGAGCTCATATAGACTGATATAAATACTTAACTTAGTTGTCTGACATTAAACTGTAATGACATTTTCCATCCCAAGATTGCTTCTTAATACTAGTCATGGCATATTAAGTTTTGTATCTTCTCATTTATTTCCTATTAGGTGTTTTGTATTTATTTATATGACTGTAATCCTACAGATCACTTTTCATATCCCCATGCAAGAGACTTTATTTAGAATAATAACTATGCCAGAACATTTATATAGAACATTTATATCCACAATGAACTTTTAGCTGCTAAGTGAACACCACAATAGTTCCCATCAATACAGCCCAGTTGGTGGCTGGCCAGCAAATTCCTAAACATGGGAAGTTTCTGGACTCAGTAAGGCCCTGGAGACTGGACTCCCACTCTTCTGCTTTCCCAGCTAAGTAGGACGTGGTGTTTAGTTTCAGGCATCAGTGAACTCTAGGTTCTGAATTTTGTGTTATCGCTTTTTGTTTGAATGAAAAAACCTCTTCAATTATGTTCAATGTTCTGAGAACTTAGATGACTTAACAATTTCATTTGTGCAGTACTTGCCAGGCAATGGCCTTGTTTCACAGCAGTGGTTTGACTTATGCCTTCTTGTATTTTGTATTTCTTGCATTTCTTGTGAGACAGATGTTCTGTCTTGCTCTTCCTGATTTCTTCTGGTTTTATGTCATAGCATGGCCAATTCCTGTGCTGCTATATATCATAATTCCTTTAAAAATCACCTCCTTGAGTCACAATTCATTGAGAAACCCAGCTTTCACTTCAACTGAAGCATATTTTAATATCAAGTTTGAAAAGAAAAGTTTGAAAATGTGAACTTGAGTCTGAAAAGACAGAAAACAACAAAAAAATGTATTTTGTAAAATGTCATAGTTTTAAGCCTCATGATTTTAAAGAAGCGATGCCTGTCTTATGGTTCTTGAAAATTTAGTTTTGGGAATATTCTTTTCAGTGAACAAAGAATTTGTGATGGTTTCTTTTGTTTATTACAGGCTTAAAAGTATGACAGTGTAACATGCTCCTTGACTGACATTAGAGCATCCACAAGAAGACTGCACTTCTGTAGCTCCTTTGCACGTCCTGTTTATAGTTCAAAAATGAAAATATTTTGACAATCAGACCATCCTGGTGCGGCTTATACTGCAAATAAGCAAAGATTGAATGTATACAGATATGAGTGCAGCAAGTAACTATGGTACAAGAAGGGATCAGGATCAGGAACATCTTGGTTCCGAAAAACCCAAAACTCCAAAAATCAATTTAATTAATTTAGGTCATAAATGATTTCATGTGAAATACTCTGCCCGTCATTCCAGTAGAGGGCAGTAATTTACATACAGTAATATCAATTAGTATGTGTACACAACATGCATCACAGAATACTAGACACAGTAACTGGTTTTACTAAGATAGTGCAATGTTCAAGGCATACTAAGTCCCTCAAGGATAGAGTGCCACCCTGAAGTTTTATTTTCTGTGCTTTTGCAGCAGGACTTAATCACATTTTATTACAGTAGAGTTTATGCAAGTCGTACTTAGCTCACTGAACTAAATCACCTCCATGTGCCCCAATGCTGCATGCAGAGGTGTGCAACACATGCCCCCAGTTTAATGCCATAAAACTCCCAGATTGAGGGACTGTGATATAGCTTTTACATTATTTGGGTCACTTAAAGCAAGAAAACATGCCAAAAACTATGTGTTTGGATCCCAAGGTAATCACATGAGGTCCAAAACTATACAGTGCAGGTGTAGCCTCTCTCACCTGCAGGGTGCTAGTCTGGAGCAGTGTGTACAGACCAACTCTCCATCCCTTGACATAGTGTCCTGAGATTACTTCCAGCAGTTACTATACTTAGCAATGTAGAAGTAGACCAAAATTCATGACAGGTAAAAACCTGAGATGCTTTCAGCAAGCATGCCAATCAAAACTAAAACATATTCTGCTGCATATAGTCATCAGAATGAACTGCATTTCAATAGAATTTGAGATACTGATTTTTTTTCCCTGTTGCTGTTGAGCAGTAAGTATGTAGAAAAGTTTTTGTGTCCAGAGATCATTTTTACAGATCCAGCAACATGCTGTAGTACAGTGGAAGAGGAAGCACTGAAACTTATAATCATTGCGTTTCTTTAAGTGGTAACAATTTGATTCCTTATCTGTTTCAAAACCACTACCATTTAAAATTTACGCTTAGCTGAAAATTGTTTAATCTGCGAGTATTTCTTTAGCAGCAAGATAAGTTCACTAACTCCAAAATAACTTTCTTAATTCTCTCAATACTTTGCAAATTTTACTTGTCACAGATCTAAAATAATGCAGGGATAATTGTTTTTTTCTGTTGCTAGAGCTAAATGAATGACACTGGTGCCCCAGGAAGCTAAGCAGCATGTTTTTTGGGGAGGAGGGATTTGTGTCCCAGGCCGTGATGAGACAGAAGACACTGAACCTTCACAGGTCATTTAATACAGCAGCACTTTTAAAAAGCCAACAAATTGGAGTATTGGTTTTATTATGGGAAGAATTTAAAGGGAAATTACCTTCAGCACAGAAGCACAGTTCAAATATACTTTACATCATATGTAGATCTGTTTGAATCTGAGCTAAGAGTTGCTTGAAATATCTTTGTATTTGGACTTTTATCACTGCAATTTAGGAAGACATTCAGGGTAACTGTGAGCTCCAGGAAGGGCATAGCTTGAGGGAGTGTCAAAAGAGTTAAGTGAAAACCAATGGTACAGATGATACTTCTCTCAGTCAAAATACTGAAGAATTACACTTAGCATTGGAAAAAAAAAGGTTCCTAAAGATTTAGGAACCTCCTGCATTGGTTCATAGCTTGGACTTCCCTAAAGTGTATTGCATACATGTGTAAGTTTATTTTGGATTCACTGCATGGAGGAGTGAGGACCTGAGCATTTGTCCCAACTTTTAGGTTATTTTCAATGTGCCTCTCATTCCTCTGGTAAATGTACCTCTCTTTCCCCATCCTAGCCCCACTCATCCTGATCTGAATGACATGCTGTTTCATAGCTTATCCAGAATAATGCTGTAGTAAATTATTTGAGACAGTGAGTCGTTTATGTGTCAGTTGACTGCTGGAAGAATATGCGATAGGCATCTCACGGTTTTGCTCATTTTAAGAGGTCTCTTTAACATAAGAACAGATTTTATCTAAATAAATCAATTTTACAGGGAGATTTCAGCCATTGGATTTGTAGTAAGAAAGAAACTTTTTATTTATGATGTTGGAAAGACCACAGCTGGGAATGCACCCGTTAATAGACTCAAACAGATGGATTCTGACAAGTCCGTGAACTATTCACACTCTTTTTCAGCAAATATTTTGCAGCAATCCCAACTTGCAAATGCTACTTCAGAAACAAATATGGAACTCTCTGTCTGTCTCAAAACACAAAACAAGAGTGATGAGTGAATTTAAAATACTGTGGGTTGAGTATGTATATGACATTCACTTGAAATTTAGGAAGGAGTGCTTTTAATGGAGAATAGTTATGCCTTGATGCAATAAATGTTTTGAACTATAAATAAAGTCATAGAGGGTAGGGTGTCTTTATAGATGCAGTGAAGTGAGGATTTTCAGGAAAGGCTGGCACCGCTTTTTCCAGGAAACAAAAATATTTTCCATTTGTGGAAGTCATTGTCTGAGAGAAGGTAAATGCACATCTTCAAAATAGCTCTCTAAATAAAGTAGCAGAAATAGAAGAAAATGATACAATCTGGACAAGCACTAGAGGAGCTGATAGTTACGAGAAAACTGATGGGAGGAGGACTGCTGTGTAATAGTATAAGTAGTAACTCAGATCATGTACTTTCAAGTAAAACCAATGCATGGTACACATTATTTCTCTTCAATTTTTAAACTTTAATTTGTAGCTTTACAATTTTACTGAACGTCGCCGTATTTCTGATATCATAGGAAGGTAAAAATGACAACTGATTCCTCTTTTCTGTATTATTTATTACTTCATCCACCTTTATCGTATCTTCTATTACTTTTCTCAGTTGAGATTTTCAAAGCCCTATGACAGCACTGAGCCCATCAGCTACCTTTGAACAGACTGGGAAATTATATAGCCAAAAAGACACAGCCAGCTTTCAGAATGTCAGTAATTGCCATTAACATGCATAACCAAACACAGGTACACTGAACCTCTACCTGAATTTCTGCCACATGGTGAGGTGTTTGGGGTTTTGCCCAGTTTCTTTCCTGGGAAGAACTCTTACAGCTTCCTTATCAGTTAAAGATTTGGACCATTTTTTTTCTGCCAGTTACATTAAGGAAAATGAAGAATAACTTCTCCAAAAGCAGCAGAAACGCTCTGGATTCTGTTCTAAGGATGGCTTTTATCATCCTGACTTGACTCGCTCCTGAAAATAAAGCAGCATTAGTTCCTAGGGAGTCAGAAGCATAGTTTTACATCAGCTTGGCAAATGAGTATTTTGGTATTACAGTTGCTCTCTATATATGTTCCCTAACAGCTCCAAGTGCTTTTATTTCAGAACAAAGCTGATAATTTGGTTATGGCCTTAATTCAGCAGAGCACTTAAATACTTTGTAAATTTAAATGGTTAAGTATTCGACTCATGTGGACTCATCTGTTTTGTTACATTTAACCTCTAAACCAACAACATATTATTTTTAAAAATATCTATTAAATCAGCGTGGTAGGATGCATGAGTTCATCAGAAGCGGGACGGTACCAGAACATCCATATTTCTGACATATAATAAAATAGAGGATACTATACCTAATCTGATTCAAATAGAGATCAAATACATTTCAGAGTCTAGGTTAGACAAGACACCACCAAATAAAATTGACTCTGAAACATCTGTTTTGTTTTATACAAAACCATAAACATGCATAATTACAAAATGGCCTAAGCTGTTTCTTTTGAAGGACAGCGGGACAAGTGTTACAAAACCAACGCATATACATTAATCATGGCATGGCAGCATTTTTAAGAACCTAGCAAATTCAGAGGGATTATAAAACAGCTGGGATGAATTGTAGGTAGGAACACCAGACTTCACAGAGCTGTTTTATAAACCTCTGGATTCTAGATCACAGCAGAGGCTATGATGCAGAGTGCTCACTCTTCCAGTCCTTTGTGTTGCTTTCTCTTAAGGGAGGATCATGACTTTTAGAGGGCTGGAACCATTATCTCTTCTTTTATGGAAAGGATCAGTTGGTGCAATCGTTAGGGATCTTGAAACTGGGAAGAAGTTTATTGCTGTGACAGATCGGGCAACATATGGAAGGAAATAAGACGTTCTCCAGAGACAGATTAAGTTTTTGCCAACGCATTTTATTGAAATTTTGGAAAATAAACAGGTCATTAATTGGGTCCAGATTTAGCTACTGCAAATTGTGCAAAGATGTTGCAAACCAGATGCTTTCCCCTATTTGTTTTTACAACCCTTTCTATTATGGATGCTCTTATTTAAGGCCTTATTTCTTTAATAGAGGGCATTGTTTTGCACTGGAAGTTGCATCTCTCAATTAGTTTTGCCAGTAGATGCCTGAGTAAAACATACATGTCCACACAATTTCAGGGGACAAAACAGTCAGCAATAATGTAAGTAGGAAGTAATCAGTAGGAAGTTGTGGCATACAGTAGTTCTTGTAAAGTTAACATCTAATTCTTCCCTGCGTTCCTTAGCATATAGCAGGTTTTCAGTCTTTCTCTGTGCAGACGCTGCTGGTGAAATGGTAGAGACAAAAACAGCTATCCCAAGGATAGCATCCTAGGACTTGGCTTGCCGATGAAGGTGTGAATACAACCCATGCCAGCATTTCCCTGGCTTTCCTGAGGTATGCGGCACAGCCACTGATGTACCTGTCAGCCCCAGTTTCAACTTGATCTCCAGATCAAGGCTGGATCCCAAAATGGGAATGTAGCAGCCAGGTCACCTAAGCTGTACCAACTGACAGAAATACTGGAGAAAAGAAATCTTCATTCCTTTTCCACTTAGGTATTGTTTAGTCCTCGGAGTACGGGCATTATGTTATGCTCTGTCACAGTCTTGATTCATGTTATAAATAACATGCAGGGTGAAAGGCATCTGCCCTGACTTGAAAGCCGTGAGTCTAGTGGGGATGCCTTCTAAAAGGATTGAGCTAGTCACATGAGGTCCTTCACAGTCAAGACAGAAATAGGTACCTCTGAAAGCAAGTGCTGTCATCCTGAAATAGGTGTGTGAGACAAGGGGGATGAATTGCCCTCCAGTGGTGCTTATTTCTCTCCATAGTCCTAGCCAAGTGACAGCACCAAAGACCTGCCTGCATCAGTGACAGGCGGGGAAAAAGCCATGTCTTCAGCTGCCACCTGAGTATATTTGATATGGAAATCAGTGAGCCACTAGCATTGCAGAAGTTTAATTTTAGAGATTGTGGCTTATAGCATCTCTGGCTTCGTTTTAAGGTACCTGCTCAAGTAAGCAAAGTAGGAGATCGAGCTGACAAGGCACCTGTGACTTCAGTGGCACTTGATCATGCACTTAAAGTTACCTGTTCCAACAGTAATCAGCCAGTGCACCTGAACCTCGCATAAATGTATTTCTCCATTTCCAGATTATTCTGGGGAGGCAGATTGTGAATTACACGTCTTTAGAAGACATACCGAATTTATCATAAGAAAAGCTGTGTGATTTTATTTGTGATCCCTGACTGGCTTAGCTAAGCAACAATGGCAGCAGCCATACAGATTTTGTACTGAATGCTTTAAAGTGTGTTTTAAGGTTCACTTTTCAAACTACTAGTTAGTTATCTGGTATGTGAATATTTGTTGTACTTGGTACAGTGTCCTCGGGCAGAGCAAAAGTCCATCAGCCTCAGGTATCCTGTTTTTCACAACAGCTGCTAGTGGATACTTAGGAAAGAGTGTAAGGACATGGCAAGTTTATGGTATGACCTCTTAGCTTCCAGGTTTCAGTAAATAGTTCTTTGCTGATGTTGTTAACAAGGCTGCCACTTAGGAACAAAGTAAGAGCGAGGTTTACGATGTGACCGTGCACTTCCTAGCTGAGCTACACCTAAGCCGGTGAGACACAGAGTCTGTTTCCCGTTTGTAATCTTCTGGAGACGTGTAATCCCTCACATCACAATTGCTATTTTAAAAAGTTATTTTCAAATCACTCACAGGTGTCACGGCCAGAGTTGCCTCCCTGTCACATGAACTCTCACTAGTCTGAGCAAAGTGGGACCAAAGTTTATTTTTAAAGCAATGTGGACTTACTAGTGGTTTGAAAGCAAAACATTCAGAACTCCATTTGGTTTTAATTTATCATCCAACCTATTATGTTTGGTAACATATTAGGAACCAGTGAGTATATTATTTGTCATAAGTTGCTTAGGACATAAAAGGAGGAAAAATAAAGACAGAAATACATGAATCTCTGGTTCATTCTTTTGCAATCCAAGTACAGATTACATACAAAGTACTTTAAAGCTAATTCTGATCTCAGCCACACAAGTGCAAATTGTGAACATTTACAGGGTAATCAGCAAATTCTGTTTTGGAGTAAAAGACCGCAGCAGCAACATGGTGGGGAAACTTTTTTTCAGGACTCAGTTTTGCCTTAATTTCATGTCCTTATAGCTGAGAACAGCAC
Organism: Theristicus caerulescens; assembly: GCA_020745775.1. Lineage (NCBI taxonomy): Eukaryota > Metazoa > Chordata > Aves > Pelecaniformes > Threskiornithidae > Theristicus > Theristicus caerulescens. Next base: position 107,782,888 of record CM036559.1, read on the forward strand.
TTACCTGTCAAAATCTAATTGAAAGAGAGGAGAAAAAAATCAGCAAACATAAACAGGACCAACCTTTTTCAAAGGACAGGTGCAATTTCTGTGCTGCAATTTTTAGTTGCATGACTTGAGATACTTCAAAGAGGTCTTATGTTCAGAGTGAGGAAACCAACGCTCCCAGAAGGTCAGAGCTTTGGAAGTGTCATGGAAAATCAGCCCAAGATGAGTAGTTCCTTTTGAAGGTTTTGGCCAAGGAATTTTTCCAGTAAAACTACATTCCATAAACATGGAGCAACACCTTAAGTAGACAACAACAAATGAGGAACACTGTGGGTTGATTTGAAAGAGAGCTGTATATTCAGAAAGTGGAACAGGGAGGAAGCCTGATAGAGTGACTTGATAGGGTGGCAGGATAAACAGAAGGTAGACAGCAATATTTTCATCAAGCTGGAATCGAGAGAGTAAAAAAGAAATTCACGGCTGGTATGGACTTTCTCAACCAACTCTCTTGGTCTGCCTATTTTGAACAGAGGGGGAATCAACAGAGGAGAAGAAGTCTTGGTAAGTGGTTGCTGGAGGAGGGAGGAAGATGTGCAAGGTAGTGTGTAGGTGTAGCTAGAGAGGGGAAAGGTGGAGAAAAAGAACATGATCCAAGGCAGGACAGCTGATCCAGGGCAGGGGGGATAAGGAGGGAACATCTGCTGGAGAATAATTCACTCCACCTGCCTTGCTGCAGGTTTTAGACTCTCTCTGGTCCTTCCTGCTCACAGGAAGCATTTTCCAAAGGCAGGCTGTGGGGCAGGAGCAGGCTGCCTGCACTTTCTCAGGAGAAGCAGCGTGGTGGCTGGTAAGTGAGCTATGGGAAGCCTATTCCTCTGCGTGCCTCCCTGCTATTTGGCAGGCTTCCACGCTGAAAAAAAAAACCCCACCTGCAGCTTGTTGGCCAAAATTACTTTATCCAGTTAGATACATCAACTTTACAGTGTCTATATAGTGCAGTGCAAACTGTGAGGTAAAAAAAAAGTGCAAGAAATAAATACAGTTTAGAAATGGAAAGCTTAAGTTGTGCACAGAGCAGTTGATTGCTGGGAGACAGAAAATCCTGGTCAGGGACTTGTCCAATTCATTAATATCTATTTATATTGTAAACTGTTTCACTGCTGGTATATTGTGGAAGGTCTGCCAGGGATTATTGTTTTGGTTTGGTTTTTAAATAAAATTATAACTGTTTGATACTCCTAAATCTATTGATATGAAAAAAATAATAATTTGGGATTAGAAACTATGGGCATCATGCATTCTCTTTCAGACATAGAGGGCAATTAACATACTGTACAGAGCAATTGATGTAGATTATGGTAAATTCTAGCTTTAGCTGAGGGATAAGTGATACATGCATGTCCCATATTTCCCGTCTTCTTTATTTGTGAGGTTGCCATTTAGGCACCAGTATGGCTAAAGTTGTGCAGCCAGCTAAGCGTGCAAGTGTGTTGGTTGCACTTGCAGTGACATGGTGGGTCAGCCTTAAAGCTGGGCTAGTGACCAAATTCACTGCTCATCCATATTACTTTCTGTGCAGGACCTTTTCTCTGGTTCTGGGATGCCCAAGATGGTAATCTGGGCGAGGGAAGAAAACATCATGTGCACCCCGTTCTCCAGGGCATGGGCAAGCACATACCCAGATGCCATGGAGACGGACCTCAGCTCCGTGCTGGATTCAGTGCCCTCACTTACCCTTGCAGCAACAGCATTGCACTGCCACATGTCAGGCCAGATCGTCCTGCACTGTACCAGGGATGCTGGGTGCCACAAGGTGTAATTCAATTTGCTTTGTCAGGGGGATCAGAGAGGTGGAGGCAGAAAGGGTCACTGCAGCTTCTGCAGAGGGCATCCCTCCCAGGAACACTTGCCACCCCATATAGGCCAAACTCCCACCACACATCAGCCAAAACCCCAGCTTTCCTGGGTCTCCAGGAAGAGTGACCAGTAAAGGGATGGCTTTGTTGTACCTAGTGGCTGTCTTGGTGGCTTGGGGACTGTAGAAAAAAAGGGGACATTTTAACTGTTAGTGAACAAAATGCTTTATATGCATCCTGCAGAGTACTTCCTTGAGTGTTAGGCTGCAGTCCAGCCCTGGAGTCAAGACCCACCTTATCGGTTAGTGCGTATTGCTGTGTAGAGCTGCAGGTACAAACACTACATCCTTGTTATGCAGGATTTATAAGATCCGATAACATGCATTTAATCATATGTTGGGAAATCTGTGGCATTCTGCAAGTTCAGGCAATAAGTGTCTCATCTGAAGGACCCCACTACAGGTGTAGGACCATTTTGAAGGGTATTTATTTTCTCCTTGGTTCATGCAGTTACAGTAGACTTTAGCCTCCCTCCAGTGGACTGATATTGCTTGTAAGGAAAATGAAACTGCCTACAAAATTTTATTTCCTTTTTTTTACATATAGGTACCAAAGTAGTTAAGCAAGACAAAGATTACTGTTAGCAGTCAAGAAATTGATACAGACACAGGTTATACAACTTCCCTGAAGTCTTACAGCAAGTCACTGCCAGGTAGTCCTGTGCCCTGACCGTTGTGTCAGTCTGCCTCACTGGACCAGGGGCTGAAATCATGCAACGAATATTCATTGATTTCAAGGAGCCTGGAGATGTTCCCATGCACCAGTCCCATGCTGTTGTGTTTGAAATAGTGTTGCCAAGAGTTATTATCTTCTGTCTTGTTTTTTTTTAATTTTTACAAAATCTAACGTTGGCATTGTCTCTCTTGCACAGAGCAACAAAAAACCCCCTCTCTCAAAACCAGATCAAAACCTGAATATTTGCTTTCTTGCCCATTTCATCACCATGGTACTGGAGTCCTGTTGAAAAGAAAATAAATAGCGAAGCCCTCACATGAAGTCTGCGAAGGCATGAACCTTCGGCTGAGATAGGAATGTTTGCCTGTGGTTCAGAGTGACACCAGCAGTAGGGCTGTGTAGGGATTTACAATGTATTTGGATAACATAAGAAACAAAGTTTATCTAAACACTTTCTTATGTTATCACTGTGTTATCCAAACACTTTGTTAGTGAGACTGGGAGATTAGGATGTGTGTTAGCCCACCACTACTTAAATATATTTACACAGTTCCTGTGGATTTAATTTTTGGAACTTGGCTATAGATTTAGCAGATGGAGTTGCACTAAGGGTATGGAAACTACTTTTAGCTCATTCCTGTCATAATACTCTCCAAATGCTTTGGCAGAGGAGGTCTGCCACCTGAAATGTCTTCCTCTCTTTTGACTTCTATTTTGGCCTCTATTTATTATCCAACTTTTTTTTTTTTTAATTTACTGTTGAGAATCACTGTCATTAGGGACTTCACACTGCGGGGTGCTGGCTATTCTTGGCTTGGGAAGAGTTCAGCTAAGGCCAGTGGAGTCTATATTCATATGCTGGTGTGGTTTCACTGCGAAAAAATGTGATGTTTAAAACTGGAGTGAGACTATAACACCTAAATTAGCAGCCAGGCACCAGACGAAACAACCAACCCCTTGCAATGACTTTACCAGTGGGAGTGCCTGGTCCCTTCTAACCCCCTGGGAGAGCAGAAGGGACGGGAAGGTCCCATCCTCTGAGCTGGTCATTGTGGCCAACAGGCCACCGGCTCACACTTCACCAGCAAATGTGCCAAGAGGGCATGGAGAGGTTGTGCCCAGGGAGATACTGTCTATTCCGCAGGCTCCAGCCACAAACCACAGGAGTGGTTATTTTGATGCTTTTATGCACTAGCAATGCTGTTAGGATCCCACTTTTATATAGTCCATGGGGTGGGTGCAGGCTGCTTAGCTCACATAAGAATATAGACTGGCCACTCCAGGTCAGACCACAGCTCCATCCAACCTAGCATCATGCGTCGGCCAGCGGGCAGTTGCAACTATTTTGGGAAAAATACAACACTGGTATAAGCATGTGGTGATGCTGTATACATTATATATCTGACTTGTGTTCATGTGGTTCAGGCAGGTCCCGAGCCATGAGCTGGAAATCTGTGTTTAATGGCCCTTGCTGAATTTTTCTTTCAGGATTTTCCTTAATCTTTTTTTTAAACTCTTCTAACTTCTGGCAGCCACAACATCCTCTGACAATGACATCCAGGGGTCAGCTATGTAAATATGAAGAAATATTTATGTTTGTTTGTTTTGAACCTGCACCATGATCATTTCACTTACTGTTCCCAAGTTCATTCACTGCGAGAAAAGACCCCAGCACTGCCAAGTGGTGGGCAGACTTTGTAATAGCATAACGATGTTTGCTGGTTTGCTCTCAGATTAGTTTTCTAAAAAGTTTTAAAATCCTCTTTGCTTCTTTTGTACTTACTGAGCACTTGTATTGGATTTTCATAAACCTGTCCAAGATCTGTTTCCTCAGTGATAATAGCTCCATTAAATCCCATCACTGTGCACTGTGCACTGTGTACCTTTAGGGTGTTTTTTCTCTGGTACATTTATCAGCACTCAAAAGCTACAGTTTTAATGCCTTCTCAATCAATATTGTAAGAACTTTCAGTGTTTCCAACCAATTTCTGTTTTGACTTCCAGACTAATTTGGTATCATCATTACATTTTGCCACCTTGCTACTCAGTCTCTTTAAAAAATCATGTATGGATAGTGGGCAAAACAAGTTCCAGTGCTAATCTCTGTGGGAGTCCACTGGGAATCTCACCCCATTGTGAACATGGAATATTTATTACTACTTTTCTTTCCTGTCTTTAAACAGCCATTAAGCCACAAGTGGCCTTTTCCTTTTTATCCCTGATAGCTGAGCTTCTTTATGATCATGGCAGAGATCTTGGAGGAGCCTTTTTCAAATCTGTTACTATTAATTTTTCTTGAGTTGACATCCCTGAGCTCCTCTACAGGAGGACCGATGTGAGGAATCACTTCAGCTTCCTTGCCATGACCCTCATCTTTTTGGCTTTTTGCATGTGTCCTTACTTCTGTAAGTTTGCCTGGGAGGCTGGTGGGGCACTTACTGCCTTTTTCCCTCTGCCATCCTTTGTGCCCATAAATGCACTACTGTTGTACTGAGCCTGCATATCATTTCTAATCCTCTGCTTGTATTAGAGCTGCCTTCTGTGATTTGGCCAGGCCACTAATGCTTTTGCAATCAGGAGGTACATTTTATACCGGTACTATCCACTAAACATGTGGGTCTTAAAAAATGCAAATGGATAATCCTCTGGTGCTGGAATGGGGATGCTGGAACAAAGGAAAAAGGTATAATGTACTAGTCAGAAGCCTCTTCTCCTGGTTTGAACTTTGTCAAGGGTGTTTCTAAGCCTGTCTTTCATGCATAAGAAGAAACCTTGCTCAGCAGTATTAATTTTTAAAACTCACTATCAGACAGTTGACATAGCAGCTGACTTTCCTCCAGAACACATCAGTATGGGGCTTTCCAGTGAAACGATCCTCTGTTGTAATGCTGTGCAGCTATTAGCCGCCTCCATCTCACTTCCTGGCGATGTCAAAATCTCGCATAAACGGTTTTCCTTTTGCCCCAGTCCGATTCCTGGCAGCCCCAGACAAGCTGCAGAGCCTCGGCACCCCAGCACGGCCTCAGGAAGATGGTTGAAGTGCCGCTGAGCCAGAGGAAAGCATTTGTGGCTGCTCTGGAGACCCGGCTGTTTCATGCCCTGTATAAATGAGTTTGCAGCCTGTAGTAATCCCAGCTCAGCTCTCAAACAAACGTCTGTGTTCAAACATAAAATATTTTTCCTAAACAGCAGGCAATGAACTTCTGCTTTTAAAAGTCCCAGTCCCAGAGACAGGATTCAAAACACGTGAAGGAGGTGAAACCCTCATCATAAACACAGCTTTGGGCTCCCCACATATTACTTTTCCTAAATTTGAGAAAGGAGGAATTGCCTGCTGTTAACACATGAGCTGCTGTGCAGGCATCTGTAAAGGCAGATACAGGTAAGAAATATAAGATGTGTGGATAGGGTAGGGATAAGGTATGTGAGTAGGACTCCAGTATAGGGTGTATTGCATATATAGGATATTGGAGTTTTGGCCATAATCCAGCAGCCTGAACCATTCTTCCACCTGCAGAATTATAGAAGGGAATCCAGAGATCAACAAGTTAAAAGCAGACGCCTGATTTTTTTTTTCTTCTGTGACTTGAAAACATGAGTTTCCGGCTTCTTCTAACTACATGTCACTAATGTTAATAACAACTGTGCTCCTCCAGTGGTTAGGAAGCAGTGTTGTTCTCATAGCACCAGTGCTTTCAAATGAAGAGAAGCCATCAAGCTGCCATTTAATTTTAGATGTGATATAACAAGATAAGTGCAACTAACAATAAAAGGGAAATGGGTCACGGCAGGAAGATCCAAGTGGCTGATTACTGTGTGAGAACTGCAGGTTCAACCCAACCCCGAAGAACTCCGTGCCACATGTGACATCATGGACCTATCTCACAGTTATTTAGGAGGGGTGAATTATAAGACATGAGTAAGCGATCCTGTTATACATATATGTATGTATGTGAATACAAGTGGGAAAGTGCGGTTTGTCTCAATTTGCCCTCAACTACCCCGCTGCCTGTAGCATTGCCTCCTGTCTATGTGAGTAATACTCAAGGTGGTGCATAGAAACTCACACTGTTATTTTGCTCAGAAAAGCTGGTTGTAAGTGGATAGTTCATAATGAACGGATAATCAGATATATTTTAGCATTTCTAGAGTACACCATGCTGCTCTCTCCAGCTGATTACGGCACCCCAGTTCCATTTCACTCTCAGTGAAATGGAAGTAGATGTCAAGTACTGCCTGTGATACTTTGGTATATATGGATAGCCCTGGGGCAGATTTTTTCTGCAAATGGTTTACTCTTTCCCTCTCACACCAAATGCAATTTCAGGGAGAAAAGGTGGAAGAGAGACATAAAAATCAATGAACAGAAAATCAAGTGTTGCAGTTCTGCCTATGAATGCATACAAAGAAGAGTATACATCCTTGAGTTGACTTTGTCAACTATACTAATAAACACTGCACAAGTGTCAGTAGTGCTGTGCTTTATTAATAAACCTTCAAGTGAAACTTCCTGACCTTCCAGAAAATTTCAGTATCCATCAAATCACTGTTTGTCATGTTAGATGTCTAGCTGTGACACGTTGGTATTACACTATAGATATAAGTGCGGACATTTCTGATTCAGGTTTAAAATCACTAATTCCAGCTGTGTTTTTATGAAGGAATCTTCAGTTCTGCATGGATCAGTCGCGACATGGGAGCGTAGGGTTGGGTTTCCATCTCGTGGGCTGTGCTGCTGTCATGACTGGCAGCAATTTCAGGTGTGTGCTGGAGCTCCCCTGCAGCCTTTGTAAAACTCACGGGGAAGCTTTCATCTTGAAGTGCTTTTATGAGATGCATTAGCATGAAGTTCAGTGTTGCTCTATTAACTATTCCAGAAACAGTCTGTAGACAGAGACTGAAATATTAATTAGTGCTCTTATATAACAGCTTAGGCTTCTGTAGTACTTTTTGTCTGAAAAATTGACGACCAAAGGTGTTTCCTCATTTGAATGACACATTTTTGAAAATCAGCAGTGAGTGTCAAGGCAGTCACCGAACGAGGAGACAGTCATTTTAGAAGTATGCAATGAGGATTACTTCTTTCCTCCACTGTGCACAACTTCAAGCATAGGAGCTTTCAAATGAGCGCCACAAGACCAGCTAACTCTTGTTGTTTCTTGTTTTATTTGACTACTATGTAAGTGCTGGACTGGAGCCAAAGAATTCAGCCTCGGCAGAGGCAGCGCTCAGCAGCGCCGAGCCTGGAGCAGCCCTCTGGCTCTGAAGTTGTGTTTGGACCCTCGTGTCCGGGAGGAAGGGCCCTGCAACGGAGACTCCTCATGCTACCCTTGGTGACCGCTGAGATGTGCTGCTGGGGAAGCTGGGAGGGCAGCTCTGCCCTGTCACCCTCTGGCAGGGACGTGGGAAGGACGGGCAGCCACAGGGGCACTGGGGCTGGTGCTTTGCTCTCTGTTACAAGCATATAACCGGGCTTATTGAGCCCTTAATGGACTTGTTCCCTAGCCTTATTCAGGCTCTTGCCTTGTTTTTTTTTCTTTGGGCTGGCTTTTGAAGCGTTACATTTCTATTGAACTGCTTCCTGGTCTTTGGAAATATTGCAAGGAAGAATGCAGAATCCCATTAGCTGAAAAAGTCAATGCATTTTCCAACAGAAAAAGAAATCCCTATGAAAATTTAAACAGAGTGCTATGAAATGTTAATAATTGCTTTTTCCACTAGCAATAGCATTTTATAAGTAGAATTAGATCAAAAGACTGTAGATTAATCAAATAAGAATTTCCCCGCATGGTGGTAATGTCTCTTCGGATAAATACTGTGTGCGTCATTGACACTTGGGAGTCTCTGGGATAGTTATTCAAAAGACAGCAGCTGAGCGACTGACACGCTGACTTGGCAAGCTGGGCTGGGAACGGAGACCATCCCTTCCCTGCTGCTCAGGTCTCTCCACTCACACCTGTGCAGCAATCCTGCCTCTCCGCTTTGCACAGCAAGGCAGGGAGGAGACTGGTCATTCCCGCTCCCTGGCTGCCAGTGACCAGCCCCATTTGGGAGTATAGATGGTAGTGGTGCCACCTCTTTTGTCTTGAGTTTGAAGTCCCTGCTGGGTGTCTCGGAGAAGACCATACAGCCACACCTGGAGCAAAAACCAGCAAGTACAGGACTTGGGGGTGCTGTGGATGGTAATAACAGGTAATGGAGGCTTTCAGTATAGAGCATTCATTTTAAATTTCTAGTACCTGGAATTATATTTCTCCATTTTACGGCACTGCAAAAGTCCCACAGTGATTAGGAATAAAATTCATAAGGTGTAATGAGAACAGAATGCATCAGAGTAAAACCCTGCCCTAAGGGGTTTGCACAGAGCAAAATTTTAAGGAATAATTGTGAATGAGACAACTGTCCTTTCCCCCTCATGTTTAGGTGGCTACCTCTGCCCTTGCAAACTAGCCTGACCCTGTCCTTTGTGAGCAGGCAGGTCCCAGGCAATGCCACCCCATGGCCCTGCCCTGGTGGGCAGCCTCATCCAGGCTGGGGGTGGGAGGAGAGCTCTGTTGTACGAAGGCACGTCGTGACATATTGTTGGCCTCAAGGGTGGAGAACAGGACGCAGACAATAATGTCACTGCAGGTAGATGTCCAAGTGGAGTCTGGGGAGGTCAAGATCCCCCATGGGTTGGGATGGGGGTTGAGCCCCTTCTGCCCGGGGCTTGCAGCCACTCCAGCAGCGCTGTCGGCTCCCTGTCCCCCAGCTTGACACTGGCCTCATGGGAAGGGGCACGGATCTGGGAGGTGGCAGCATGGTTCCTGAGCTGTGCAGGATCCGTGCTGGCTGGCCACTGCACTGCCTCCCCTCTGCCTTCCCCTGCCCTGCTGCCTGCACATGGGTTTCGGCAGGAGCCTGTTCAGCTGGGTTAGTGGAAGAACCTTCTGAGTTGCCGTCATTTCCAGTTTTGTAATCCTGTGAAATTGATCTCCAGGGCTGTGAAATTGCTTCCCGTGGGCCAGTGGTGCTCCTATCAGAAACTGTCTTGATCGCAAAACTCCCTGGCAAGAGCTCTGCTCCCTTAGAAATCAGCTCATGCTAGGGGTGTATTAAACCAAATATTGGTATTTTAAAATGTAATGGAAAATTATTTTACAGGCATACTAGGAGGGCATTTTTGGTATATTTTTACTTGGATTTGCTGCCCACTTGCTGATAAAAATGGCAATGTTCTGCTTCCACTTGATTAACTAAAGAAATGGCATGTTTTGCAAACTCAGTGGTTGATATATAAGACTGAATGAAAAGAGGTGCCCCTTTGGCTGTTAAAAAAACAAAAGATGTTATGGCGAGGAACCTGAAGAACAGAGAATCTCTCCATCACCTTCCCCTCTTCCAGGCTGTGACCAGTTCTCGGCAACACTAATACTAGGGACTCTTGAGTTTTGTTTACTGCTGAGTGCCTGCTGCTAGGCGTTGTTGATTTGTTTTTTCATCCCAAGGGCTTCACTTGTTCCAGTGCTCGTTGTACCGTGCGGTTTTGGGGATTCAGACAGCCCTTCTGTAAACGGACTTTTTCTTGGCAAACAGGGGTATGATTTGTAGAAAACTAGCGAGGGCATCTTCTCCAGAGATGAGCCGACAGAGGAGGAAGAGGTTTTCTGCAGCCCTGCGTGCTCTAAAACAGGCATTCCCGAGTGTTTTCAACTTTTTCTTCTTTGCATTTGGAAGCGGCCCGGTGCAGCCCCTCCGTGCTGGGTAAGCTCCGCCGGCCGGCCGGGGGGCTGCCGGGGCAGCCGGGGGTGCCGGGGCTGGGGCGGGCTGGCTGTCCCGCTCCGGCAGGCTCCACTTCCACAGGCTGGACTCGGAGCGATTGGCCCGTGCGGATCATGTGGGAGAAGCAGGAATCCTGAGTTGTAGCTTTTGGCACTCCTTTTTCTTTCAAAGCGCTTGCTCTTTTCAGCTCCCTAGGGCTTGTTGCCTCCCTCCTTTCATTACCCTGATTATAATCTAGAGTAGCCACAGCGGAGACAGACGGAGTGATTTTAAAGGAGCAGAGATGTTTAAGCAGGTGCCCAGGACTTCGGGCACCGGCTGTTACTACCTAAACTCGGTGTCACCTGAGGGCCAGGAGATGTACTTGCGATTCGATCAAACCGCCAGGCGCCCTCCCTACAGGATGAGCAGGATTCTCGCCCGTCACCAGCTACTGACGAAAATTCAGCAAGGTGAGTTACTGGCAGGAGCTCTCCTTAGCCTGGTGGTGTCACAGGGTCTGCAGGTCCCCTCTTTCATAGGAGAACAGGTTTTAATGCCTCAAATTTCAGGCTTTTTTCCTGTCTCTATTCTGAACTACTCTGGCTAGAGTCAGAGTTTGAAATAGTAATTCATACTTTTCTCTTTCTACAAATGCACACATACACAGAGAATTAGGAGACAAATTCTAGTGCATGATTAGCTATTTAACTAAATTATCTTTTAATCATAAACTATGCAGTAGCTTAGGTGCTGAAGTTCGTGTTTTCCAACTGGCAGAGCAGTTACTGGCAGCAGTACATTTGCTCTGATTGCTACAGGTAAAATCTGCCTGTGGTAAAGCAGAGAGAGAGAATAGATGATCATCCAGTTAAAAACAAAGCAGAAGTCCAGAGCGGCTGGAAGAAGGCAGCTGGGTAACATCCTTTGGAAACAAGCATGTGTAACTGTCAGAGGATTAGAAAACTTGTCATATGTCCTTAAAAATAATTGCTGACTTAGCTTTCTGCAGCTGCTTATGCAGTTACCTAGCCAGTCATTACAGATGTATTGATTTTGTTTTTCTGAATATATATCTATGGCACTAAAGCTAAATGCAGATTGGCCTCAGAACAAATCCTTTGGCCTGTGCATGCAATTTAAAATCATCTTCAGAATCGTTAATGCAAAGATAAAAAAATAAAAGCCAACTGTACAGATTTTTCCAGATTAAAAAGCAAATCAATACATAGTTTTGTATTGATCATAGTTTTGTATAGCATCCTGTTCCCAAGAATACTAGTTTCCAAAGTGGATGTGGTCCTACATGCAGAAAAAGAGTATGTCATGTATTGGTCATGGAAAAAAAAATCCTGAAGGTAACAGTCACTTTCTTGACAGCTTGCAAAAAGATGTTTGATGCTGCTAGCTAGGGGCAGGCATAGAGTTAACATCATTTACTGTCATATCTGGCAAATATCACAGAAATTGGTGTGAGCTTCTGACCAGCAGCAGTTAAATGGAGTGGCTATTTTTGTGTGCTGCTTTCCAGAAAGATTCTTTGTATCCGTGGCTGTCAAACTGTGGCAGAAGTACAGGGATATAGTGATGAAACTTTTATTGCTTTCATAAAGAAAACAATACATAATTCTTTGGCCAGCTTTTAAAAAAGATTGAAAAGATAGTTTCTGTGGCAATTAGGAAAACGCTGTTGTTTGCAAGGCGGTCTCAGAAACCGGTCGTGTTTGAAGGATACCGGTCCTCACTGCAGCTCTAATTTCAGGAAGGATATTATGTCATTCTGTGTACCCAGTGTACAGCCTGGATTGAATGGAAAGAAAGGGTAATTGATTTCTCTCCAGGTTTATTTGAAAATGTTTTGGGTGCAGTGCTAGTACCAGCTTAATTTGCAAGCAGCAGCTGTGGATGAGATGGATTAGCACAACTCCTCTCCCTGTTGTGGTGCTGTTGAATGTTCCCTCTTCTAACCCATAACCCATCAGCTGTCTGGGACAGCCAGGGCTGCCAAAGCCACCCAGCGGTGCCAAGGCTCTGTGGTGGGACAGGGAGGAGTTTCCGAGCTGTAACTTTTCTGCCTGCAGCTTGTTGCATGGATCGTCAGTCTGTGGTAAATAACCTCTGCTGCTCTGCCACAGCTTTCCAACCTGTCCCACATATAGCTGTGGGAAGTGATGTTTGTATAGCGCCTTGATGATGTGATATATGTTACAGTTCAGTATATGAAATATTTGTGTATTTCGGAATACACAGTTGTTGATTCCTTCACTTCTTTCATTCATGGAAAACTGGGGATAGAGTCCACTGGTGGTTAAGTGTCAGTTCATTAGCAATAATGAAATTATGTGTGCAAATAGATGCTGATGTCTGTGTATAAGTCCATATGTAGGAATATACACATCTACTGGAAAATCATGTGCAAGGTACACATTTTTTCCGCAGTGCCCCAACTACTAAATAATAATTTTGTTACAATAGCTATGTTAATACCAAAAAATCTAAGCCTAGCTAGTATAACTCAATCTGAAACCTCCAGCTTACACTCTGGATGAAACCCTAGACCCATCAGAGTGACTGACAAGACTTTTAGGAGGGTTTGCTGGGTGAGCGTGTCTCCTTCTGTGCCTGCCTTATTTGGACCATAAGCAGTGTGAGGGTACTGCAGTCAGTCCCAGTCTCAGCCTCAGTCCCAGTCCCAGAAGGCAGTGGAAGTGTACTGCAGTAGGGATGGAGGAATCATCCTGTGCCTTTAGAGGTGAGTAAGTTTAACCCCATTGGCAAGTGGGATTCATTACTAATGGACTGCCACAGAGCAGCTTATCAAGAATGTATTGAAAAGTAAATCAGGAGATGCAAGATGAAAACCAAAACTTGCTTTCAGTCACCCAGTTGAGTAAAGCATGTAAATCATTATTTAGTCTCCTTGAATTCATATGTCCTTGAATCATACATTTTGAGGCAATTAAAACAATACGTTTGAATGCTGCTACCCCAATTCTTGTGTCAGCACCTCCCCATCTAATCATTGTTTGAATTATAGTAATGTTTAGAAAAACATCCAGCCTGTGTTTTAATATCACTGGAATGGTGAATCCTGCCTGGTTAATTGCTTTGCTGAAAACAGATCTGCCACATGTTTAAGTGTGAAGCTGCCTTGGGGCTTGTTTGAATACCTGATCTCTACTTCTTGTGCAGATATTTTTCAGTTGTTGGTTTTCCAACTGGAGGCACCCACAGTAGGAAACACTGAAGTTTTTGCATCAGGGATATTTTTCCTTAGTGAAAGGAATGATTTACAAAATCACAATGTATACAATTTACAATGTATAGAGCAGTCAAAGCTTCCATTCCAGGATAGGAATCTGGTTCACTAATGCAGTGTAATACAAAGTGTTGCATATACTTCTATCTTTTCAGTCATTAGCTGCGTGTACTATTCCAAATGATGCTAAATTACTCTATCATACTGTGCAATACAACATTTCTTCCTCCTTTAAAAACACATTTGCTGAAGAAGCTTTCCTTTGTATTTTCCTTTGCTGTTAGTTAAAAATAAACTAAATGAATCATTAGAGGAATTATGCTATTTAATCATTTCTAAAAAGAAAACCACCACAAGGGAAATGAAAGGAACTAGACTGTTATTTTAATCAGATCATACTTTGAAAGTCCTAAATATTTGGTTTATGTATACCACCGACTCCTTGAGGCAGAGTTATGTGGTGGCCTGTGAATGTGAGTAGTAATTATCTGTCTGATATTAAATAGGTATTTTCAAAATGTGATCTTTTGATGATTCCCTTTCCCCCATAAGCCCGTTAGTTTCCATGCTGAAGGGGACACATGCCTCAGCATAAAGGAACAGGGTGTAGCATGCTTGGTCTGAGGTATTTATTCAAACTGTGTATGCAGTAACTGTATGAGAATTCATTAATGATTACTCATGTTCTCTTTAAATAAATAAGGTGGTGACTTTTTGAGAATTTATATTACATAGAATCATAGAATCATTTAGGTTGGAAAAGACCTTTAAGATGATCAAGTTCAACCGTTAACCTAGCACTGCCAAGTCCACCACTAGACCATGTCCCTAAGCACCACATCTACACGTCTTTTAAATACCTCCAGGGATAGGGACTCGACCACTTTCCCAGGCAGCCTGTTCCAATGCTTGACAGCCCTTTCGGGGAAGAAATTTTTCCTAATATCCAATCTAAACCTGCCCTGGTGCAACTTGAGGCCATTTTCTCTTGTCCTATCGCTTGTTACTTGGGAGAAGAGACTGACCCCCACCTCACTACAACCTCCCTTCAGATAGTTGTAGACAGTGATAAGGTCTCCCCTGAGGCTCTTTTGCTCCAGGCTAAACAAGCCCAGTTCCCTCAGCCACTCCTCACAAGAGTTGTGCTCTAGACCCTTCACCAGCTTTGTTGCCCTTCTTTGGACACACTCCAGCACCTCAACGTCCTTCTTGTAGTGAGGGGCCCAAAACTGGACACAGTATTCGAGGTGTGGCCTCACCAGTGCCGAGTACTGGGGCACTATCACCTCCCTGGTCCTGCTGGCCACACTATTTCTGGTACAAGCCAGGATGCTATTGGCCCTCTTGGCCACCTGGGCACACTGCTGGCTCATATTCAGCTGGCTGTTGACCAGCCACCCCAGGTCCTTTTCTGCCAGGCAGCTCTCCAGCCACTCCTCCCCAAGTTGCATGGGGTTGTTGTGACCATGATGACATGAGCCACAAAGTTGTTATTTCTTTCAGAGTACATGGCTAAATTCAGTGGAGAACAGAAAATATAAAAAGTAGCTGTAGGTAAAAAGAAATGAAGAATTAAGGCCATACTCTGAAAATGTTAAATTGAAATCATTGACTGTGCAGCACAAGTAGAATGTAAGTCAAGGTGAACGAAGCCACATCTGCCCCCGCACAGCTAGGCATTGCTGGTAAAGAGATGTCCCCATTCGTCTACAGTAGAATCTGATTCTTAGACTGCACTTTCAGTAAGAAAATAATATGAAGAAATAAATGAAAGTAAGACAAATTCCTATTCTCAGTGAGTAAATTCCTGCCCACAGTGAGGTATGCTCTGTGATTTGTCTCAGTTCATGTCCACAGGCAAGAGCAGTTGAAGAGAATTGTTCGATGGAGCGATCTCAAAGCATACTATAACTTTTCAAGGCAAAATCTCTGTTCAACACTCAGCAGATGTTTTATACTCTCATATGTTGCAGGTTCAATTTTGATCTTTTATGAGTACTGTTACCTCTGTGTCACCTGCATTTGTCTGGTTTGAGCGAGCATTAGAGGTACAAATAAATGTTCTTTTCTGTCTACAGTCTTCCCTTTGGAGCTAGTTCAACAAGTTTAAGTCTTCTCTTTTCTAAGCATGAGTACAGTTTGTGGATAGTGTTAGAGAGGGATGCGAGTGACTTGGCAAAAAACTGTGTATTTTACGTGACTTTAAATTTCAACTGTTAATGTAAAACAAACCAAATATCAGCAATAGACACCTGTAAAATACTCCCATGCTCAAAAGGAGAACTTGGAAGTCATGTAAGTGAAAACATTGCAGTCATAGTCTGCGTTAAAAAAGCCCAGATCACATTCTGAATGTACACACAGTTATGGAGTACTTGTCCATCCCTGGAGATGGATGGATACAATTACGTAATTAAAGACTGTGGTTTTGTTCAGACGTATAGTGAGAACAAAATATGGTTGTTCAGGCAACCTGAACCGTAGCATTTCCCGTGTTCTGGATGCTGACCACTTTACCTACACATGTTTAAACCTCATTGAACCCAGGAAAGTAAAAGATTAACTAACAAGATTCAGCCTTGGTGGTGATGATACAAGTACCCCCACTTAGGTCATCTCTGACCAGTGCCAGTGACCTACTGCCCCTTGAGCTTGTGGGGTAGCTCCTGGCAGCAGCAGTTTGTACTTCCCTTTCAACCCCTGGTGCCTCCGCTTGTGGTGGCCCCATGTCTGTGCTCCAGCCAGGCCTGGGGCTGAGGTGGCCTGGGGCACTGGGAGGAACATCCTCAGCTGCAGAGCTGCCTTGCAGACCTCAGCTGGACGTGGTCTGTCACCCTCTGCAGTGTCAGACATGTGTGGGGCAGGCATGTGCTCACAGCAGAGGGATCTTTGGGTCTGTTAAACAATATCAAGTCTTGACTAAGTCTGTGAAAACTGTGTTTCTTACAGTATATGACGGTCCATTAGAAACTGAAACATCACATGGTGCCTCTTCACCATCATCTTTCCTTCCTTACACACTCTCTTTCCTCAAGTCCTTAGCCCTAAACTTGGAGAAACTAGAGTTTTTCAATTAAGTTGTAGGAATTCTTTAAAAATATTTTTTTTTCTAAACTTGTACTCTGAATTGTTTGAAGTATTTGTGTGAAACTTCCACACAAAAAATGAAAACATGCTGGGGGGTATTTAAAAAATCAAAGTGCCCTGAGGTGTGTTTATAAAAAAAAATAAAAATAAATAATAGTGCAAAAGATTGCTGTCCAGCTAATTAAAGTTTAACAAAGTTGTACTTCATAGACAACAGGACATTTGAAAGGGAGAAACCTTCACTGGAGCCACTACCTGGCAAAGAGGTTCAAAAGCTGAAATTATCAAGAAATATCTGTGTGGTATGTATCGAGAAATGGCCTGTGTGGTCAGATCAGACCACAGATCAGACTCGATGATAGTGGTTCCTTCTGGCCTTACAACTTCACAGCCACTGAGAGTCGGTGACACTTCTGCTGACACATGCAGGTTGGACACCAAGAAGTAAATCTTGGCTCTTCTTTTAAGTTAGGGGACTTTTGCTCTCGATTTCACTGATAGCAGGATTTCAGCCAAGGTGAAATCTTAACTTGAGACATTTTTGGTTTGAAATTGTGGTGAAATGAACAGCTGTAGTTGTGCTATATATCTTCTGTACTGATCACTGAGGACATTTTTAATTTTCACATTAACCCTATTGTATAATTAGAGCCAGTAATGTTAAAAGACATTTAATCTAATAAATGCAGGATGTATGCTCAATAAATGAATCATTAGCATGATAATAATTGGGGTTTTTTTAGTTTAAATTTAGAAGAAGTAGTGCTAAGTCATTGGAGTATATAAAGTGCTACATAACAGAAGCAAAATAGAAATTACTCACAAAAATAGATTAATTAAAAGAATTTGTACATAGCACTTTTGTTACTGGGAGACTCTTATATCTGTATTTATACATAAATCTCTGACAATAAAGTGCAGTATTTGTTCCCTGAGCACCATAAGTGTTCATTAAAAAAATCTGCAGTTTTAGGTTCCAGCCAGATATTGTTTTTCTCTCTAGGCAATAGATCCTTATGGGCTTTTTTTTCCTCCATTTTGGTTCAAATGCAAACACTATGAAGTCATTGATAGCATCTTAGCCATAGTCATTGTTTTTATCTTACTGGTATCATACAATATTCTCAGACTTTTAGTTGTACTTAAACAATTACGTGAGCTGTTTCATATAGGGCATTGCATATATTTAGATAAGTGCCTAAGCCTCTAATGGAAGGGACTGAGAAAACAGGTCCCTTGTAGTTAGGTTATTAGGTTATTAAACAATTGTCTGTAGTTGAATTTGTTACACCTTGCAATAGCCGCTTTTGAGGGTAAAATGCTGAATTATATGGCCCATGGGCTTGATCCAGTATATATGAGTTGTGTAACTTCTTATTTATACTTATTTTACAGGTATTTGAATGTGGGCAAGTCAGTAAACCCTCATCTTCATGCCTCGTAAAATTCTCATGTGTGTGCTTTTGCTTAAAAACCTGTTGAGTTTCCCCTCGGGTTCAGTTCAACAGGTCAGCTGAGCTTACTAGAGCAAATCCTCAGAATGCTAATTGCACACCATAATATAGTGGGGGAGAGGAGGGCTTGAGCACCTTGAGCTGGACTATTTAGAAGCTATTTAAGAGCAGACAGCATGATTCAGAGAACTTGGGAGCATTATGGCTTAGCTGAAAAGAATGTGCGTGACTCAGTCTGAAAACACGTTGTGGCTTTCCGTCTCTCATCCGTTACAGGACTGAGGAGATTAATTCTACCGGGAGAAGAAAATCGCTCCATAACACTTCAGGCTACATGGGGTTTTGACTAACATACACCCGCAGATGAGCAAAAGTTTCTGTCCTTGTGATAAGTTAGGCGAACTCAGAGAAATAACTTAGTTTAAAATATGGGCTGCAAAGTATGTCTTAAGTAAATACCATCTGCCAAGCGTGGAAGCTGCCTTGCTGGAAAGTACCAGACATTTTGCTTTCCACTCAAAAGTCCTTTGCCAAAGAAGGACTCAGCCCTGCAACTTAGATGAATCTTCCTCTGTACTAAAGGAGCAAAACAATAAATCCTAATAATGTCAACTGGTATTGTTTTAATGACCTAGATATTACAGGCCTTTGGCAATAGTTGTGTTCTCTTAATAGGATTGTAGCTGGAGGAAGGTCTGTTTGTGTGAGCAAAGTTTTCAGGATTTGGAAGCAAAATCTGTATATATATTTATTGTTGTCTCTCTCATTTAGTCCTAATGGCCTAAAGGGTATCTGACTTTTTTCCCCCTTAATGTGTCACTAGTGTCTTTCATGGTTTGTTTACTTTATTGATTGTGCCATGTTTATTTCCAATTCTCCATCACTCGAGTGGTTTAGGAGTATGGAAAAAAGCAGTAAGTTCAAAATGGAAGCTCTACATTTAATTCTAGCTCTTTGGAAGCTCTACATTTAATTCTAGTTCTTATCCTCTCTAGTCACAAACACATACCTGCCAGCATCCCCCACCTCGCAAACCTGCCATCTTTCTGGGGGATTTCTCAGCTTCCTTCTTGAAATCACATTTGCAGGAAAATATGACACCCTCTCATTAAGGAAAGGCATTTCCTTAAAGGCTGCAGTACAGCTTTTACTGCCGAATGTGTTCAGAAGTGAGGATAATAGTACAGCTTTTACTCTTCTCTAACACTTCTCTACAAGGGAGCTGCCGCCTCTGCAAACCCCCCAGCACGTCCTGAACCCTGTGGTTTTTCTCTAGATCTTAACAACTCTTTCCCCTTCCTTACTACATGCATCCTTTGGGCCAATACTTCAATGTGGATTATCCATGTTATCCACAAGCTCCTGCTTGAAGACATTAGGTGTTAACACGTCACGTTCCTGTGTCGGTACTAGGCTTACGGCAGTAAAATGTCCCTCTAAGTCTGAGGGGGCCTGTCTGTACTGCTAAATAAGAGGGATGGGAGGTGAGCTGGAGTACCCCCTGCTCCGCTGAGCAGATGACTCCCTGGCTCTGTTTTGGCCTTCTCCAGCTAGCTCAACCCAGAGCAAGTTTATGGGAGAGAGGACTAGTCCTAGGTAGTGCGGACATGAGCCAAGCAATGCCACTTGATCAAAAAATCGGGAATCAGGCAGTCTTTCATTGAGTAGTGTAAACGTAACCAGTCTTTCCACTACTACAGAAGACGTAGAATGAGGAAAAACCTTGCTCCACAGGTCTAAAAATCTAAACATTAATGTTTCTGTAGTATTTAGCCCTGGAAAGGTAAAAATTTCTTGCTGTAATATAATTTTTAATGCTTTGAAGTTTCTGAAGAAAGTATGCGAAAGCCGATGTATCTTATTGTGAAACTGCCTTTCCATTCCTGCATAAATGCAGAAGTAAATTCTGTTAAAAAGCCAACTACTTAAGTCTTTTTCATTATTTCATACTGTGCAGCAGACAGTTCACATTAGCTAACCACAACCCTGTCCTTTTTCTTTTGGAATCAATATCCCAAATTTGTGTAAAATCAAAACCTGCGAAGACTACTCCAAATAATTAGATCATATTGCTCATCCCAATAACTGCAGCATCATCGAGCACCCTTCCAAAGGACCTAAGATCTGAAAAGGGATGAAAGATGTAAGACGACTCTAGACTTGAGAAGGAAGAGGTGTCTCTGTCAACACTGGGGTCGCACAAGCGTAGGACTCCTGTGAAAGGCACAGTGCTTTTGCATCCTTTTAGCTTCAGGAAGCAGCAGAATGATTAGTTTTTCCTAGTCTCCAACTGGTATGGGAGTGGGAGTCTGGACAGGACAAGACTCTCAGCTGCACAATGTGGCTTTTTCATAACAGATTTGGCAAACTCGAATGTTCTGTGAGATGAATCTAAGTTATGTGTCTTTAATTTCATCTGATGGCAGCAGCTGAATATCTAATCATTTTGTAACTTCAAAGATAATGGCTTTCTTTTCCTGCAAACACTTATCTGAGGAGGATAATGTAAAATCCAAAAGTTAATGCTTGGCACAGGCGATGAGGCAGTAAGTCCTTGGCTTTTAATTTTTTTCCTTTTTCTTTTCATTTTTACAGCTATATTTATATATATTTCTGAGGACTTTTTAAAACTGCCATTGTGTCAGCTTCACTTCGTTAAAAGTGTGGCGGTCTGCCTAGGTCTTATCCCGACTTAAAAGGAGTTTTGTTTCTTTTAAATTCAGCAAGCATTGGACCATATCTGGTTTAAAAGTCCCTTCCAAATTCTTCAGAATACTTTGTCCAAAACCGCTTTATCATGCAAACTGCTGATTCTGCATTAGAACCAGACACCCCTGCCAAAACCCAAGCCATTGCAGCAAAAGCTGCATTTCATACCACTGCCTGAGTGATGTAGCCTGGATTGAATAATACTGGCGCTGATTCATGGCCAGGATTATTGTATCTTCATCCAGCGCTTCACGCCGAAAGCCAGAGCTGTCTTCATCCTGCCGATGGCCGTTCAGACATCGCGTGAGTGGTGCTACCTAAGGCAATGCCTGGCTGCAGTTCATCTCTGAGCTACTTCAGGCCATCCCTCCCCAGCAGCTCATGGCCCTGACCTGCTCGTCGAGGGGCCGCGGGTGCCGGCAGGGGACGATGGGGTGCCCTTGCACTTGCACATGGGGCATGAGGCTTTGTCTGTTCAGACCAAGAGTGATCTGTTCACCAGCAGCTTCTGAAGGAAGGAAAAAATTTCCGGTGACATTTTAATTCTCTTTTATGTGTAGCTATTTTTAGATGGTGCTGCTGCCAGTCATGTCAAATGCTTTGTGTCTTTTGAGTTTTTGCTGAACTGCATAATAAGCGTTTCAGCTCCCTGATGCATAATGGCAGTGTTATTTGCTGAAAGTCGTCTTATTTCAAGTGGCCTCTTATCTTAAGATCAATTCATTAGTTCTTGCCTCTGAAGTTTAAGAGGAAACAATTGCAGTTGCTAAAAAAAATCTAAATTAACCTTTTTTTCAGTAATACTTATTTTCTCTAATATCGGGTTCTGAAAGTCTATTTTAAGACTTGACAAAGCAGATGATCCATAATACAAGGCTGTAATCTTGCTTCTGACATCCATGTCTGAATTGTTAAGCTGGGTGAGAGAACTTAGACTATCGTTGAGGGAAATTTAGTACCTTTTCTGTTATTTGGATTATATTTTTAGTCTGAGAGTGCAAACCACTTTGTACCTCAGGTGCTCACAGAAAGCCAACAGCAATGAGAGCTGTGAGGAGGGGTCACTTACATTCCCATTAGCCCTGTTGTACACTGCTACCTCCCACTGTTGCTAGTCCAGGGGCTACTCCTGACACACAGGGGATGGCCTAGAGCCCAGTGCGTGTCCCAGAACCCACCCATGATGTACTGCTGTGGTTCCGTCAGTGCTGGCAGCCAAGCTTGCTGGGGGATGGAGCTCAGGTGCATGGACATGAGACACCAAGTGGACACATTCCCTATATGAGAGCAGAATAAGATCATATCAGGTGATTGGACCATGGTGTAGAAGCTGAGCAGCTAGAGTTTGCCTGGTTCTCTCTCTCTCTCTCAATATTTGTATATATATTTATATATTTTTATAAGCCTAAAAATTAGATTTCTGAGGGCACTAGGCACTTTAAGTACAAAGATTTAAACAGTTCACCATTGCTGGAAGTTGCAATGACCCAGAATTTTCTCATCCTCCCAGAGCGCAGAGAGTGCTGCTCAGTACCAGACCCAGCAATCCGCCCTCATCTCTCTGCAGAATACCCTGTCAGCTCTTAGAGGTGTGCAACAAATACAATTCTGTAGTCATTTAACTGATTTATATAGAAAATAAGATTTCAAAAAGTATAGAAATCAATAGTTTTGCCTCATGCAACTATCATTTCACCATCCTGCTTTGCTTTATTCTGACAGTACTCCTGTCTGCACTTTTCTGGCACTGGGGGAGCTGACCTTCAGAAAGCTTCATTCATTAGCTCTCTGATAGCTTCTGATTAGGACCACTGGCCAGGGTTGCTCAAGGCATGCTCATCTGGACTGGCTCTACAAACAGCAGCCTGCAAAATGTGTGATATGGAAAAAAGAGTGGATATTACTTTATCATAGCCCTGATTTGGGAATGTTTCCTGCTTCCTTGACAGTAATGGTATTTTGGACTAGTCATGCCTTGACATCAGAAGCTTTGATTCAAACCAGTTATTTTTTCATAACTAAGCACACGTAGGTTATTCAAGAAACCGTTTGCTTACTTGACTTTAACAAGTAATTATGTGTTAATCAGAAATGGCTCAGACCTTTGAAGTTGCATTGTTCTAGAAAGTTGTGTTTTGGACCACTTCTGTAGAAGACTTTGGTTAAGAAAAATACTGCATTGTCATTGGACTCTTGTTGGGCATAGGGCCTAAAGTTGTTGTACAAGCAGGAAGACAATCTTCACCAGCCACAGTGTGTGAAGTTAAG
Organism: Theristicus caerulescens; assembly: GCA_020745775.1. NCBI lineage: Eukaryota > Metazoa > Chordata > Aves > Pelecaniformes > Threskiornithidae > Theristicus > Theristicus caerulescens. The sequence continues at coordinate 107,805,984 of CM036559.1, forward strand.
TGAGACCTGGAGGAAGACTGTAGTCTAAAATCCTGGAAATATACAATCTTAAGGCTTTAATGAGGACCAATATAAAACTGCTGGCATTTTAATTGTAGCTCTACAGAGCCATTTACTCCCCACACTGCCAGGGCTTTTTATAGCTCCATGGTGCCTGCTGACTGATTCTGAGAGCAGAAAGTTTTTTGAAACGTGCTGGTCCCAAGAAAGAGAGATTGTAGCTTTTAAAATACAAGCTGAATACAGATTATACAGAATTTTAAGGATAAGGATGCAAGTAGTTGCGTGTGTATGTTTTCTTGTTCAGCAAAACATTTCTGTTATTACAATGCTTTCTTCCTCCTGAGCACCTGAAGCTGACAGTTAACAATTTTCTGGTCTAAACTATTGCCATATAGTTTGTTTTGTAGAAAACATATGAAAAACTGAAATCATAGAATAATTGTCTTTAGGGAGTGTTCAGTAGAGATGGTCACAATACATTTAAAGTGAATCAAAAATAAACCACCCATTTTTTAAAAGTATTCCTTATTGACTATGTAGCAGCTGGAAAACTATAGCGAGTTTTAATTATCTTCAGAAAACAAAAAGCTCTTGCCAACACATGCTGGTTATTATCAGCAGCTGCTGTAAGCTGACACACTCTTTCAGCTCATATGAGGCTCAGCTGTCTTAAACAATCATTGTAAAATGTAGAATAGATTTATAGTGATGATCATTTCTTGTTAGATGCTTAACTACTGATGTCATTCATACTGAATTTAGGTTCGCATCTTGGTTTAAGGTGTAATAAAATTACATAAAATCACAATTAATCCTTCATGTAAGAGGTGCAAATAGCATGCAACAGGAATTTAAAATATTGAACTGTGGTGCATTTTTAACAATTCATTAAAAAGAATCAAATTCCCTGTTGTCATGGTTTTAGCATTTCTATAAATGTAAAATTTTACTTTCTGCCTTTGAGTAACAATTACCACAACTTTATCACAATGACAAAGATACAAATTAATTTGCTGATTTAAACAGAAACCTTTATCTTTTACATGTCATCCATCTATTAGCAGAAGTGGAGATCTTTATGGCAGTGGCTGTTGTCACATCAGATGTTGCAATTTTGATTATTGTGTAATGTAGTAGAGTTTGGGTTTTTAATGACATTAATGTACTCTTCAGAATCTGAGACACCAAGAAATATGTGCAACATTTATGCTTCAGTGTCCTGTAGAAAGACACATAGGTATGGTAGATTCTTCGTTAATATATCTAGAGCCTGCGTCTTCTCCAAACTGGAAAGTTTGTGATGAATTCAGTTTTCTGTTACCTTATATTCTCTGTGATCTCTTTTAATTTTGCACTGACAAAATAAGTACAAAAGGTATCAGGCAATCTGTAAAATGTTTTGTTTAGTCATTGGCACCAAGGCAATTTTAGACCCTTTCTTGTTGACGTGAGTGATTGATTGAGATTTGACGGTTTCTATTCTGAAGTTTAACCTGGAGGGAAGTGTTACATTCAGGAGACTCGACTCTTAACATTTTAAGGAGTTCTTCAATATGGATTAAAAATATGCATGAGACTCCACATAGCTATATTTTACTGAAAAGATTATTGGCTTTTGGACTTGAGTTTTTGCCCAATCTGTTTTTTTAATCAAATTGCGATCTACTGAAATACAGTTTAAATTCTAGTTTTAAGTAGGACTCAGGTGACATTCACGCCTAGAAAACAGGTGGTGTATGTATCGTTACATACTGTCTTCACACCAGCTATGTAAGGGATGGGTTTTTTTGCTGTCTCAGAGACTCAAGAGTTCAGATCCCTGAACAGATCCCAGCAAAGAAAAACACTGTGCTGAAACAAAATAGCTGTAGTTTGCAGACAAATAATTTGTGCAGGAGCATCACAGTAGCATCACAGAGTGCAAGAAATATACCCAGTTGTAGTCTAGTGTTCAGAAACCATGACTGCTGGTTTGATAACAGTCTGCTTCACTGAAGCTTTTTGAAACCTCCAAAACTTCAATGAACAAGAACCTCCCAGGCATTGAGACCAAAGACTTTACAGAATCACAGAATAATTTAGGTTCAAGAGACATTGGGGGTTGATCTAGTCCAGCCGCTCCTCAGAGCAGGGACAGCTAGATCAGGTTGCTCGGGGCTTTGTCACGTTTAGTTCTGAGTATCTCCAAGGACTGATATACCACAACTTCCACAACTTCTCTGGGCAACTTGTGCCAGTATTTGACCACCCTCATTGTGAATTTTCTTTTCCCTTATATCTAATTGGATTTACAATGCTGCAACTTGTTTCCATTGCCTTTCATCCTACAGCTGTGTACCTCTAAAAAGAGTCTGGCTCCACTTTCCTGTTAAGTAGGTGAAGACAGCCATAAGCTCTCCTAGCCTTATACTTTTCTTCTTAAGGTTGAACAAACCCAGCTCTGCCAGTCTTTCCTCGTATGTCAGGTCCTTCTGCCCTTTGACCATCTTGATGACCCTCTGCAGGGCTTACTCTGGTATGCCCATGACTTTCTCGCACTTGGGAACTGAAAACTGAACAGAGTAGTCTCACAAGTGTGAATTAGAGAGAAACAATCACTTGCCTTGATCTGCTGGTTACATCCTTCCTAACACATTAGCCCAGTATGAGGGTGGCCTCCTTGGCCACAAGGGCACACTGCCTACTCATGTTCAATTTGTTGTCCAACAGGACCCTGGAGTTGTTTTCTGCAAGGGCCACCTCTGTCCAGTTAGTCCCAGCCTGCCCTGTTGCAGAGGGTTTTTTCATCCCAGCTGCAGGACCTTACATTTACCAGTGTTGAACAGTATGAGATTCCTGTCAGCCAATTTCTCCAGCCTGTCAAGGTCACTTTGAAGAACAGCCCTCCAGCATATCAACCACTTCTCCGCAGTTTGGTATCATCCACAAACTTGCTGAGAGTGTACTTTATTCCATCATCCAGGTTGATAATAAAGACATTAAACAGTATCAGTGCAGTATCAATCCCTGAAGGATGCTGCTAGTAACCAACCACCAGTTGGACTTTGTACTGCTGATCACAAACTGTGAGACTGGTGGTCCAGCCAGTTGTCACCCACATTATGTATCATTCACTTACCTGGTTTGGCTATAAGGGTGCTATGGGAGACCAAGTCAAAGACAAGCCTGCTTATTCTGCCTCCTTCCCTAAAAACCACCAGAGAACAGCCCACTGGTTACGGTGTACTTAATACCACATCTATGAATGACCCAAGTTCAAGATCTTGCCCACATTCCTATGACATAAGCAACAGTAAACCTTTCTCACTTGTAACTCTTGTCCTCTTCAGGTTTATATAAATTAATAACTATACATCAGCACAGATAATTGAACCAATCCAGCTTCACTGATCTGTGCCATAAGCACTATGCTGCAAAGTCAATCTCTGTAGACCTTCCAGTTCTGTAAGGTACTCCATATTGTATCCATAATTCATTGAATGAAACTAACCTGCAGTTCCTCTGCAGTCTTTAAATAGGAAAATATGCTGAATGCAGAGAAAAATAAATTGACTCTGCAGCCTTGTTTAGTTGTGATTTGTCTTGGTAAGCTCTTGGTGTGTATTCAGTCAAGTCCAATGAGTTGATGCCATTTAAATTGAATTGTTTTATACCAGCCTGAGGAGGTGCAGATTAGGTTAAGAAAATATGGGGCAAAGGAGAGATACAGGTGAGATAACAAGGGAGCGGCAGGTCTGTTCCACCCTTCCCAGTATCATTACTTCCCGTGTACAGCATGAGGCAGAGCCATGCCAGCAGAGCAGCTGAAGAAGCCGCAACTGCGATCAAATATAAAGCAAAGGAGGGGTAAGGAGACACACAAGGTGGATCACTGCTGTGACTACTGCAGCAGATAGAGGAGTCCACCAAAAATATCCAGACCTGCTGAATCAGAAGTTGTTTTTCACCCTGACTTCTGAGTCGTATTCTTGCCAGCAGCAATAGAGAGCTGTATTTAAACTGCCATTACCTATCCAGCATTACAAATATGACTCAGGTAAATGAGGGCAAGTACATGCAGGTCTACTGCAGGGATGTACACATAAGAAAATGAATCTGCACGGTTTTTTATTCCTATGAAAACAGAAGAGTTTGGAGCTAAAAATAGGCATCTAGCTATTGTTACCTACCTTTTTTATATTCTCTGCCCCAATTCCTATCAGTAGAGGGAAAATAAAAATCGCAGATAACAAATGCATATAAAAAAATTAATTACTTATTCTTTCTGGCAAACATTTAAAAAGCCATGACAGAGTTCTTTTTTATGATCAGGGTGATTGGTCTGGAGGAATTAGCTTAGCCAGATAAATAGTTTTACTGGTTTTCACTATTTATGGCTTTCATAATAAAGTAAGTCAATCATAAAAAAAAAAGAATCTCTGAAGTACTGGCTTAAAGGATTTTGACCTAAAAAAGCCCGAAGGACTTTAGATTATAGGGAGTCCACTGTGATTCTGCATCTAGAAAACCTTAGTAGAGTCTCCTCTTAATTGGAATGTTTTGTACCACATCAAAAACTAGAAACAGTTCCCACTGGCTAGCAGAAATAATTAAGCTTACCCTTTATTATAAGTGGTGCTATGTGTTTTCAAAGTAAAGCATGACTTTAAAGATGTGGGTTTTGAACCTCCCTGACCCTCCTCCCCAGATCATTTGAAACCTTGAGGTAAGCAGAAGTGACAGGTGTGCGGCACCCTTTGAAAACACTGGCAGCAGCTCTGTAACGTGGGATCTGTAGCTGTTACTGCAATTTGGAGATCAGAAGATGGACATAACAAAGCTCAGAGATTTTGATGGAGGATAGATGGTAACAGAGCAGTGAAGCCAGAGTTACAATTCCAGATTCCCCAATGCTGTGTTCAGGTAGACTAGATCACACTGCCTTTCCAGAGTAGAAGAACATACAAAAGGCATACTAGCACTAAAATAATAGCATTTATTTCATGGGGCATTTCACCTACAGCTCTTTCCAAAGGAGAGGGTGTCCAAAGAAGGGCAACGAAACTGGTGAAGGGTCTAGAGCACAAGTCTTATGAGGAGCAGCTGAGGGAGCTGGGGTTGTTTAGTTTGGAGAAGAGGAGGCTGACGGGAGACCTTATCGCTCTCTACAACTACCTGAAAGGAGGGTGTAGTGAGGTGGGGGTCAGTTTCTTCTCCCAAGTAACGAGTGATAGGACAAGAGGAAATGGGCTCAAGTTGTGCCAGGGGAGATTTAGATTAGATATTAGGAAAAATTTCTTCATGGAGAGAGTGGTTAGCCATTGGAACAGGCTGTCCAGGGAAGTGGTACAATCACAGTCCCTGGAAGTATTCAAAAAACTTGTGGATGTGGTGCTTAGGGACATGGTTTAGAGGTAGACCAGGCAGTTCGGTTAACAGGTTGGACTCCATGATCTCAGAGGTCCTTTCCAACCTTAACGATTCTATGATTCTATGAATGGGTGAAGATACTGGTATGGCAGTAGCAGGGTGACAGATGTGGCAGCTGTTGGGTGCATAACATCTCTGCACATCAGTAAGACAGTACCAGTTGGGGCAGGTAGCTGGTATGGAGCACCCTGGGGGCAATCCCTGACCTTTTTTAAAAACTACAGCACATAACACCTCTATTTTATAAATGAACTGAAACTATAGCCAAAATTATCTCCATCAAACACCTGAACGAAGCTTCTTCTACTGACAGCAATATTAGTAACGGGTTTGAGTCTAAGAGTGAGTGGGGCAAGGGCTGGGTCTTGTTCCTGCAGCATTGGCTGTGACCTGGGGTGCTGGTCTGGAGAAGTGAGCAACTCACTGCTCAGCCCCCTGTGCTGGGCAGTGTCACTGGACATGTAATCCAGCTGAAATGCATGTTCTTGCCAAAAGGGGCGGTTTTGTCCCTGGCCACTTCCCTCCCTTGGATTGAGTCTGGTAAAAGTGCATTTCACTGATGAATTGGATCAGGTCACTTGCCCAAAAAGAAAATAAACGGTTTTGCTTATATGGTTTTATTACAAGGGAGGTGGTAATAATATGTAGCAAGGGATGGGACTACTCCTTTTAATGTCAATCAGCAGCATTACTGAATTAAAAGCAAAGTAAGACTGTAGCTGCACAAGCAATGTAGACAGAGGCAAAAAGCAACTCGGTGTATTGGATTTGTTTGCACATTTCTAATGTGTCCTTATTTCATAACTCAGCAGAATTACTTTAAATAGACATTTCAAAATATCTTAGTTGGAAATCTAATTAAAACATAATAAGATTATGTACAGAACAAATTTAAAATTCTTGTTCCACGCTCGTGTACAGGAATCCAGAATAAAATCCTGGGGTTTTTTGCCTGGATTGTACTGCCTTTATTGTCTGGGGTACACTGATGTTTGCAACTCTCTTGATTACTATTGGAAAGTGGTGTTATTAAACAGGATCTCTCACTCTTAACAAAAGTTCCCTAGAAACTGGCAGGGCTAAAGGATTTAAAGGTCTCATTCTGAAATGCAGATCATATCTTTTTATTAAGAATTTTTTCATGGATATTGGAAATGTAAAGTTGACATTTCAGGAGAGATCAGCGCAGGCAAAGCACACAGTGTTTAGGCAGAGGAACACCAGATTCTCCTGGCATTATTCATAAAGAAAAATATTGGGAGCTCATGTGAATCAGCAGGTAGGAGGTTGCAATGTGCCAGTAATATCACAGTGCTCTTGAGCATGCTTGGGAAATGCAGAGATTCAAAATGGGTCTAAGCTCTTGATTTAATTGCTTATCTTTCTACTAGTCCAATTTTTCTCCTCTATTTGCTTTACTTTCTTGCCTTATCACTCTCTACCACAAGAAATAACAACATAGATTTTGGCCCTATATTTTGCATCTGCCTACAGAGATAACTTTCTGTAACTGCCATTTTCATTTTGGTATTTTCCCCTTCCTTATCACACTACACACATGCTACCTCTTCCAAATCTCCTTACAAAGTATGCTAACAATGTGCTTTTGCATGTTTAACAGAACTCTAGTGTGCATAAGATCACTGATCAATAAAAAGAAGCTGTCTAAACAAAAGCTTCATATTTATTTTTAGTTTATGTACATTTTATTTCAGTGTTGATGCATATTTTAGTTTAGTTGCACAGAGTTGGCTTGTATAGTTGCCCCGTTCACCTTTTTTTTCTTCTCCTCCTGCCTCCCTACTCTGTAAACAAAATGAAATGGAAATATGCCCATAAACTGATCACCTTAAAAAATCACAGTTTTGGAATGTTTTCATTATATATCCACTGTAGCTAAAAATATGCAGTTTTATATTTGGGAGCCTACTTTGCTGCACATTTACAAATCAGAGAGATGAACACCCGCCTGCAGACACGCTCATGAGCAAAACTAACACGTTCTCAAGTTGGTGTCGCTTGGGGAGGCTGTAGTACAAATTCCTGGGCAGCTGGGGAAGCAGGACCGGGTGCAAGGCAGCACTGATAGAGCCTCCCTGACAGAGGGGAACTCAAGGTGAGCCTCTGGAAGTCCCTTTGGGTGACCATGCGCTGTTTTGACCAACAGCCTGACCCGACAGGGACACTACCAGACAGGCCGCAGGAAAATTTCCTCATTTCCTAGGGTTAGGGCGATTTACTTCATTCAAGGTGTTCTCAGTTCTTTTTGCTTTAGAAAAGTGTGGTTTCTTGTCCATAGCTTGTTCACATGCCCTTACCCTGAAGCAGTCCAAGAAGTGATCGTACCTGTAGGAGTATGGCTGCTTGTGAACCACACGCTATCATGTCTTACTTCTGAGTGCGTCCTCCCATAATGGTAGATATTCAGGCATTGTGATAATAAATGTGGTATTAAAGCTCGCAGAAGGTAGACTGAATTAAAGGTTCTAGTCTACCCCATACATGTCCTAAGACACTTGCAATAAGCCATGATTCAGCTATACAAACACAGCATATATGCTCAATACACCCTGAATACCTCTTCCACACGTTACAGAGAAGATAAAACACATCTATGGAAGAAACTCTACTGTTGACTTTGCACATGAGAATTTTGGAAGTGCTCCAGCAACAAGGCATCCATTGGTCATCTGTTTCTTCCTCTCTGCTGCAAGGTTTACTGCCAGTTCCGCCTGTGAATGTCCCAGCTCAAACCCATGCAGGAGATCCTGCTCTGCCCTGTGGACACCTAAGGACAGCGTTCCAGGAGGTGTATCCCAGGTGGCTCTTAGCACCTTGTCAGCTTGACCCCTCAATAAATTGTGTGGCATTTTATTGTGGGGCACTGTGGATGTCCCCATGGAGCTTTTGGGTAACACAATAAATGAAAGGCCTTTGGCTGTGCATGCTCCTCCTTTCTGACCATTGTAGCTATGGCTCGGTGTGGAGCCAGCGCACAGAGATGGGTTGTTCTGCAGTGGGTTGTGCCATCCTTGCACCATGGTGTAGATACAGTGGAGGAGATATTTGTATTGCAAAATGGCTGGTGACCTGAGACAGAAATGGTGAGATGATGAGCACTGAACACTGACAGGACCGCTGGGGCGGCAGCTGTTGCCTGTTGCAATCCCTGTGGCACAGCTGCACACAGACAGGAATGTCTGGAGTGGAGGGAGTACACCACTGAGGGGATTACACGGTCATGGAGATTAAGGCGACCAGGAATGCATCGGGTAGTTTTGCATAAGGCTCTTGAGGTTAGCTAGAGGCAAACGTGCAGATGCAGGTTTTGAACATCATCCCAGCCCAGAAGTTAGGTGCCGTCACTAAATTGTGACAGATTTAAAAGAGTGGTTTTAATGAGTGGCTGCCTTGGTGCAAAAGTCAATGAACAGTGTCCCTGTGAGGATTTGAGAGAGGACTGAGGGATGATGAACATGGCTAGTATGTAAGATAGTATTTGCCTCAAGAAGAGTTGGTTTGGCTCCGCTGGGCTGGTGGTGGCATTATTTGTTTGCCTTGAGGAGCACATCAATACAAAGGATTGCAGACATAAGGTGGCCACAAAGGCAGGTAGGAGAGGATTTGCTGGCAATGTGCATGGTGCTGACGTGACCAGAAGATCTGGCTTTTACCTGTTTGAGGAGAAGGAATCTCCTTTTGCTCTGAAGAGAATAATTACCTTTCCAGTGTCAGTGCCCACAGTTATCTGCTGCTGTTGTGCATGAGACCACATCCTGGGATGACAGCAACCAGGGGAAGACAATTGCATGGCCGGTTTGGTTGGTAGAGTGCACATTTGGCTGACTGAAGGCTAGATGGTTGTGCCTACAAAGCCTGTTAGGAGCCAGTGTGCTCAATGTCTTCAAATGCACCCAGAAAGTGCAGTTTTCATCACTGTATCTGCGCATAGGCTAGAAAGGGAAAGAAGAGATGCCCTGTGCACTGTCATCCCAGTGTCACCCCTCAGTACCACCGTAGCGGGGAGTGCAGTGCTGTGTGATGTTGCAGTATCACATCTTGTTTATTTTCTATTCTTCATGTGTCCCTATATGAGACTGAAATATGACTAAAAGCGCTAGATACAGGTTTGTGCCTCTTCTTTCTTAACTAAGCTCTCAGAGACTGGCATAGTTCTGGGTCATAACATTTTGATTAAAAAGTAAGTAAGCACTAAAATACCAACATTTCAAGTGTTCTAGTAGCAATTAAGTGGTGTGGAATAGGCAAGAAAATTGGGAAGTGCAGTGTCCTTTGTAAGCTGAGCATCAAGCAGGGAGTGATAATGGAAGTGGAGTCTCCAGCAGGGATGCTGCCATCAAACACAACGTCTGCAGAGCCCGGAACTCCACATAAAAGCCTGGCCTAATTTGTCTGATCAAAGCTTCTTGTCAGATTGAAGCGCAGACTTTCTCCACCTAGGCTCTTTGTAGGACAATGTGTGTGTTGTGGGGGGAGTGTTCAAGGGCCTGTTCAACTGGTGCCGAGTGCTATTTGTTTAATGCCAAACCTCCTGAGTGGGGTTAGATGTACTTGCCAATGTCAAATATCTTAATCTGAGCCCTAAATGCTGTGATAATACTTTTCTCAGATGCAATGTCAAAGTTAGGCAGCGTGTAAGTACGGCAAGGCTCGTGGCTTAGGGTATCTTATTAATGAATATCACTGCATTGCATATTAACTGCCTCAGCAGTGTCCTTATTAAAAATTTAGCTTGCTATTTCTACAGTAAACATGATGATGTTTGCTTAGCAATAGATAACAAGAACTAGTTCATGAACACCAGACCCAGCAAAGGCTTCTTTGTGGTGAGTTTGCACGGCGGGGTTGAGCTTTGTGCAGATTTTCTTTGGCTTAATAAGGATCGAATTTGTGCTGAAGCCTTTTCTTTAGTGAGCCACTAAGAGGCTCTCTTTCCATTACCCTGATGCTTATTTTCACAAAACTTGTAAGAGTTTAATACCTTTGAGCCATCTGTCTCTCTTTCAAATCAGCAAATTCGTTCAAAAGTTATTGGGGGAGGCGATGAGGAGCCTGACACAGACAGACAGACAGACAGACCGACCAACACTCAAAGCATGGTCGTGTGAGCAGCATTTCCTTAGGAAATCAGGCTAAATATACATTGCACAAACAAATTCTTAGAAGAAGTCTTTGTGGACTAGATCGCTTTCATATATTTTTCTGCAAGTTTTAAATTAAAAATTGGCTTATAATAATAGGTACAAGAGAATTTCAGCTTATAAATGGGAACCTTCCCCTAGTTTTCAAATGCAGCATGAGAGAAAGCCCAAAACAAGGCCTGAAACACAGCAATGGTATTTGTTCAAGAAGAGCCTACTCAGTTAAAGGAACTGTCCAGCTGTGGCAGTGGGATCTGCTTAGAAACCTGCACCTAATGGACATGGACATCTGACTTGACAGTTTACGGACCTCTTTTGCAATGCCATTATTTACATGTCATAGTGTCATATCTGTCCAGGAGCTCTGGCATTACTTGGGGAGTTCAAATCTGCTCGCAGTGACTAAGTCTCTTAAATCAGCCCATGTCAGCTCAAGGTACAGTGCTATTTGCATTGTAGCTGCAGCTGCAGCACCGTTGCTCCAGGCTTTCAACAGACATTTGACAAAATAAATTTACTGCCTCAAAAAGCTTATAGTGTGGCTCTAACCCTTATCTTTATCCACTGCGTGTAGTTCCACCCAAACAAAGGAGGTTATGTTGAGCAACTGGGTGAGTCATTGTAGGATTGAAGCTGAGTGTAGGCTTAGGGACAACAGTTGGTTACAACAGACGGGAGGAGCACATGCTCAGAAAGATATGACTATCAGCAACTGAAAACACAGAAAGGCCAGAGGCACATGATATGTACATATGGCTTATGATGTGTACATATACAGTGTTTCTTCCCCACTCAGTAATTAAAAATTTTAAAACATTGTCTGGTGGGAAATTGAGGTTTCTCATGTTAAGAAGTAGTATATAATTGCATTAGATGGTAAGATGAGACTATCATATAGCATTTGTCTCCACTTTGCCCTATAACAGGGACAAAAATATTGTTAGATCGTAAATACCAATGGACCTTAGTCATAATTGTATAGTTGCTTCGTTATGTTACTGTGATGCAGCAGGGTCATCCTCATAGCCTTATGGAAAGCCCACACCCAGGGCTGACTGGGAGTGCCTAGTCCTGGACTGATAATCCCACACGCACAGGTCACCATGGGTGCTCTTGGGCATCTAAAAACCAGTCCGTTGCTGCAAAAATTCAGGAGAAGTTATGTCCTGTATGCTTTTCATATGGGATGTGGCTGCCATAGCAAATACCCTGTATGCGGAGCACCTGATGTACCTGGTCAGAGGCTGACGCAAGCGGGGGCTTCTTTCCCACCGGGGTCCTGTGTCTGAACCCAAGGCGCCCATGCATTAGGTGGCACCACAATGTACACTTTAAACCCTTTGAGCTGCTTACCCATTTGTTACCTCTATCCTTTCTGATGTATTAAGTAATGATACAACATAGTGGAACAGATATAGTGATACAGGCTTTCAGCATTAAGTCCATTTTGTAATAATTTTATACCTAGAAATTCATTTAAGATCTGTATCACTGCTGAGGCTGAATCGGGACCAGGGTCCGGCTGTGTGAGGTACTGGGTATATTTACCCAAGCGCGATGTCTCAGGCGCGCGTGGCCTACCGCGTCAGGTACATACAACATCCCTACCCCTGCAATGAGCAGGTTTTTTCATTTGGTGGCAACAGCTTAATAGGATTGCAAAATCTGTACATGCCAGTCATCCCATTGTGGGGTAATTTCTAATGACCTGCCTCTCTGTTGTGCCTCATTCCTGGAAGAAGCCATCACACAGCTCATCAGAGTGAATTTAGCCCCATTTGTACTCGTCTGTCAAGTGTCTGAGCTCTTGTTTAAGCATCTCGCTTATCATGGCAAGGAGGTACTAAAGGTTATTGTTGTCCTGTCTTTTTTAATTATAGCAGGACAGTATTTTAATAAATGGTGACAGAAGCAAACAAGTATCAGAATAGAAAACAAAGGATTATATTATACCAGAGCTATTACTTAGCATCCCACAAATCAGTTGGTTGGTAGCTATAATATGTTATTGCTGAGGACCTGCATTAGCAATATCCTTGTTTCCAAGGCTTTGATATATGTATCCAGTCTTTGCTACGTTATTAATATTCACAGAATGAGAGAAATGTAACCATGAATAACTATCTAGCAATAGACCATTTGGGAAAGACACAAAAGTATTGATTTTTATTTTACAGTGTTCAGTGATCATTAATTTCCCCACACCAGTTGCCATAATTAAGTTAAGGCTCTCTCTCCTGAGTGTGAACAAATGATAGCATACCAGTCAGTCAGGGGTTCGATGTGCAATGAATAAAACCAGATTTTTCACCCCAGCTCCCACCTTTTAGGGAAAGTAAAGACTTTCCCTGTAACTCTTAGCTCTTTTTCATGCATATCAGGATGGGATCTGGATTGTTGAAAACTTGGGTAATTAATATTGTCTGTCTGACGCGATATGGTGACTGAGCAGGCAGGTGCCCACATCGGTTGATGCTGATGCTCCCTTAACAGGGCTTGACGTCCCCAGGATCCAAAGGCTGCTCAGGCTGTCCACACGCTGGGGCAGATGCAAGTACTCAGGGGGTCCTGAGCAGAGCCAGAGGCAATCGCAGTTCCAGTGGAGAGGCCAGAGACCAAACTGAGTCTCTCAGACTTTATATTAGTTACTTGCTCCAGGCACTCTGTGTTGCTGGAGTTTCCCACACTGACCCCAGTGAGAAAATACAGCATCTTAATGCCATTCTGCATTAATTATATTTCTCCTTTCATTTCTTCATGTCTCTGAAACCAGATTTTCTTCTAACTTGGCGTATTCCTTAGAGCTCAATAAGATCTGTGGAATATTTTTCTAATACTGAGCAATTACGGAGCTTTTTGGATGCGGCTCCCAGGGAAAATTGTCTCATATGTGTGTCTCATTTGAGAACAGGTGAACTGTTTGAATTTACATTTACATGCATGAAAATCACCTCTGGGCTGAGATTAAGCCCAGAAAGCGTCAGCCCCAAAGGCACTAGTTTGACAGAACTTCTAGGAAATGTAAATGAGGGTTAAGAACTGAATTTGTTGTTGAGCAATTAACTTCAAAGCAACTAACACTAACTAATCTGCACAAAATTATGAAGTTCTCTTGCATGGGAGAGATGGGCTGCAAAATCCTCCAGTAGCTGCAGTTGTGTGATATGCTCAGTTTTCAGCAATGGAAAAAAGGGCTGAGAACAGGCAGGACAAGAGTGTGGGACACTGCCTGGAGACTCAGACTGTAGAAATCTTGCAGCCAAAACTACTGAGTGAAGCAACACGTGGTAGGAAGGGCTGCATGGGCAGGCTGGGGGTGGTTCTTGGCCTTTGGAGGCTGAGGATGTTGTTCTCAGATGCCTTTGCCCCTCCCAGGATGATGTAATTCGGGTTTGAGCAAGTCCTGTCAGTCCCCAAACTCATGTTCAGACTCGGGTCTAAATCTTTCTCAACCACTCTGCTCTGTGTAAAATGACAGGCTGGGGTTTCCATCTCACAGTACGTTATTAGGAAGGAAGGGAGTGTCCTCTGCTCTCAAGAAGAGAGAGGCTTCCTTCGTATTTCGCTCTCACTAATGGTTTATTACATCCAAAGAAATGCTTTTTCTTCTTAAGCTTCAGCTTTGGAAAATTACAATTCTACGTTTCCAAAGCCAATTTAAGTTCCTGTGGTTCGCAATTTAATAGAACAGCTATGTTAGGGAAATCTCTCTGCAAGAAGTACTACTAATTTGAAAAACTTTGAATAAATCTTGCTGAAGTTTTCTTTGAGTTTTATGATAAAAGTGCTAAATGTATGTAAAAAGTCAGGAATACAAAATGTGATGGTTATATGTCATTTAAATGACAATAGTATGAATTAAATGTGTGCTTGCTTTTTAAAGATAATAGGGTCCTGCTTCTTGCAAATTAGCTAATAGAAATTGTGTGATTAAGGAGCTAATGCAGTTTAAAATAGCTTTCTTATTACAATAAGAAGGAGAAAACTGAATTTTGATCTTGGTTTCACTTTACTGGGTTCATCAGCATTTGGAAAGTTGAAAACAATCTGGTACCCAGCTCTATACCTATCCTGGGAGTACAACTCAGCACCCAGCATATGACAGACTCCTATTTATCATCAGAGAAAGAAAATTGTATCAATAAACTATTCTTCACTGGAAGCAAAATCGTAACTTTGTTGCTTGATTTCAGTGTCTATGGTTCTGGTCTCAGTGCTGCCCCCTTTCCTAGGCAGGAGGCGTTCAATGATTTGTACGTTTCAATTAAGTTGCTATAAAAAATGAGTAGCTTGAGGGCACTGGTTTATTACTGGTATCCAACTCTGTTTTCATTTACTAAATGACATTCTGAAAGCTTCTATTCTGAACATAATCACCTTAGGGTATCCACTGAGCACAGCCCTGGATGATTCAATTATTGCTGAATGCTCTTCTCTCCCCAGAACATAGGGCTTCGCGCATTAGCAGCATGTTTAGTGTTTCACAGTTGTTCTCTTTGCACTCATCAGGATTTTTGCAGGAACAGGCTGGAAGGATACAACTTGCTGCTGCTTCTTGAAAAGATGTTATCTTTATGTCTCTTCTCACAGTAGCTGACTTCTCCGGATGAGTGTGTTAAAGCTGATGGACGTATTTTTTATTCCGTTTCTTTACAACTACGCTTTCCCCTTACTGTTCATGAAACCTTTGCCTACTTTTCATAAAGCTAAATTACAGAAATTTACAGGGCATGCTTTGTCCACATGGATTGTCAGACAAAAGTACAGTTTCCACAAAGTGTTCTTGGGAGCTGGTGTCAGAGAATCAAAATCATTGCTCTGTTTCCAAAACTGTCCCATATTCCACAGAACATAAAATAGCCCAGACCAAAAAGTAAACTGTGAATTTCAGAGCTGCAGCAGGTCTGCAATTTACAGGTCAGAGCTGTCAATAAATTTACAGAGCTATGACAATGAATTTTATATTTGAGAACAGAAGGCTGAGAAGAAGGAACATGACACGTCCTTTCTGAAGGGCCATCAGGAGTGAATGCGTTACCAAGCGCTGAACTTCAATATTTTTGATTTTGTGCAATTTTCCAAATTTCAGTTTACCTGGTACCCCCACATTTAATAGCAATTTTTGAGTAACAAGACAGTAGCCACTGGCTGAACTGCCACCTATTTGAGGATTTCCTTAGTCATTAGTGAAAATCAGAAATGTGCAGGTTAGCTGAAGTCCCTTATCAGTAGTTATCCAAAGTAATTTTGTGCATCCCTCTCTCCTGACCCCTCAGCTGCTGCCGTTCCATTGCTAGTACTATTCCACCATATCCCTGGATGTGCGCTTTGCCTTCCTGACTAATCTAGGTACACACACTCAACACAAGTTTGAAATCTTTTTCCCCTCTGCTTTGCTACTCAACAGCTCAGCCATCTCAGCTGCCCCAGCAGCTCAGTCCAAACACAAATACCAGAGTATTACTGGGCACACTGGTATTTTAGTCACTCAAACTTAAACTTTCTCAGGTCTTTTATGGTGACATCATGGACTTGACATGTTTAGTAAAAGCATGACAGATTTGACAAACTTCTGGTAAACCAAGGTGTCCTTCAGTAGCTCAGCTGGTGAGCTGCTGGGCAAGCCAGAGCTGTCAGATTCCCCTGAGCTATTACAGGGTGAAGTTTCCAGATTCCCTGTGCCCTAGTCAGGAGCCTGGAAATGATGGCAAAGACTTTCATATGTGCAGCTCAGGGCACTTCTGTTTATGCCAGGGTCTTCTGAGTCCATGGACTTAAGACAGGTGACCTCAAAACACCTCAAAACTGTCAAGCCTGGAGCTCATGACAGGTCCTGGCTGCTCGTGGTGTTGCTGTTGTCTTGATTTCATATCAAAGAATGTGTCGTTGCATCCATGTCCTTCAGATGGGAAATCAATAGGCATTGGCAAAGGCCAGAGCCAAACACTTTTTTTCCTGGTATTTCTGAAAGGTGAATATGTTTGAATTTCAGTTTAGAAGAAAATTTGAAAAATTACTTTTGATCCTGCTGAAAATTAAACTGAATTTCTACATCTCCTGCATGTGGCAAATAGCGTAGACACATACCTTCCCAGCTACTCAACAACCCCAGAGCAAACGGAAGAATGTGAGAAATAATGGCAGAGTTCATGAGTCTCGGGAGGAACAAAAGCTTGACAGAATATGGAAGCAGAGATGGGCTTACTGAAGACTAGAAAATCTGTATTTTTTTTCTCTCTTCTAACCTGAAAATAGATTTTTATTTCTAAAAGAACGTGAATGGCATGCTAATTCCCCAAAGACTGATGTTTGCATCCATTCAAGCTTGGCAACCAACAAAAATGTGTTAGAGCTTAATTTCTATTGCTTCTGTAGTGCATGTGCTGTTGTAAAAAAATGGGATACAAGAGGAAGTCAAGGCATGAAATATGAATCGAGCCTTTATGAAGGCATTGTTAAAATCTTGCCATCTGTGAAGAGACGAGGTTTAATATTTCTTCCATCTGCAATTCAGGGAACTTGCACCAATGCAAATCTGATTAAATCAAAGGGGTAGTCACTTCCAATTATTTTTATTAATGACCACAGCTATAATCACTGTAAACATGGAGTTTCTGACACTTAGTAGAAAGATTTGACCTTGTAAAGCTTAAACCCATTAGTTCATTTGGCCTGGCCTCCTGTCTATTTCATGGCTTGTGTTGAGAACAGAATTTGGTTGTTCAGCTTCAACATCCTTCCCCGAAACTCATCCTGTCTTGCCTTGGAGACAAAAATTAAAAAAAAAAAAAAAAAAAAAGAGAGAAGCAGAATCTATCACATTCCTTGGTAGTTTGATCTAGAGTTAACTTCTCTTGTATGAAAACCATATGCTTAACTTTTAATTTCAATTTGTCTGTCCTCACATTCCAGACATTCTTGTTGTGCTCTCTTCCTGGAATGAAGAGATCTTTACTGTCAGGTACCACTGCGCTCTGATAAAACTATTTCTCAAATTTCTGTTTTAGGTAGGCGAAATTACTGCTGCTCACTGTGTCATTACTTTATCCAATACTTAAATAATTCCTGTGGCTGTTTTTTGAAACCTCTCAGTTTTTTAAAAAAGGATGTCAAAGCTTTCCCCAGCATCCTTCCCTAATTATTATTTCCCTGACATATCCCTAAGGATCAAATTACACAGTTATTTTTTCCACAGCTTTACACAGCTATTTCTCCACTCAGTCCTTTTTGGAAGCACTGACTTCATGATCACAGCATCTTTTTGAAGGATGCAGTCACTCACCTGAAGAAGGAATGAGTTTTACCTCCTAAGGCCAGGGGCTCTTTGGCCGTATCTGCAGTGATGGAGGGCAGGTGAGAAGGTGCGAGAAAGTTACAGATTATGGGAAAAAAAAAATTGTTTCTAAGAAAAGCTTGAAAAACCCTTTGCGGTTGTCATGGAGCAGGTTGCTGTGTTTTGAGCTTGACAGTTCAGCAGTGTTGAAATGGAGGAGCAGGAAACAAGAGGGCATTTGTGTGGGAAGTGAGTAGCATGTGTCTCCCATTTGCTGGGATGATAATATGTCGGGTTTTTTGCTCACCGTATGGACACGCAATGATACTGCCCTGATATAGGTTTTGTCATATTTTTAGTATGTTTCTAGTAACTTCCCTGAAAAATGGCACATTGTAAGTTGAAAATCTCTTTTCACATACGTTCCAGTCAGAGTCAGCCTCTTGAAAATCCATTTAAAGAGCAAATCACAGGCCTCTGAAAAGAGAGGCAGGAAAATCTTAAAAGCACTAACTTCAGCAATTTGTAATAAAGGAAGCTTAAAACAGACAACATCTGTTGTTTTCAATCCCATGGGATTTTCTGCTTTTTTTTCCGAATCCCAGCCCTTAATGAAGAGCAATGTCAGATTTAGAAAGGACAAAAAAAAAATATGGTTTATACAAAATTAGAAATGTGTCTGGAAATCTGAAATCCTTGAGTATGTAAGCCAGCATCTGCTCCAGATCTTTCTTTGCTAATGGAGAGAGGTCCAAGTATTGTGTGATCACAAGTTTTCAAATGCTGCCATATATTTAATCAGTCTACATTGGGATGAATATAGGCTGAAGAAAAAGGATTTCAGTTTAATTTTTAATGGCCAAATCGAGCTGCAGAATTGGACCCAAAGGTTTTTAGAAAGTTGGGAGGTCTCTGCACAATGCTAAGTGGAATTGCCATGGCATATACAATAGCGTAGGCTACTAAAATGGTTGTGGGATCACATAAATTTCAGGGAAATGCAAAATGTTTCCAAGAATAACCAGGGTTATTAATATATTGCTAGAAATATTCCTATATAGTCAACAGGTTTTTTAATACTAAATTTCAACATCCTAAGTAGATGCATACGCAAATCACATTCGGTCAAAATAACTTCTTGTATAAACTTCGTTTTCTTAAGGCTTTGGAAAACTTTAAAGCAGTTCTGAGGTATTGAGTCAACATACCAATGTCTTCACAACATCATAGCTGGCACTGCAGGATTCTTCAAGTATCCTGTGATTTCCAGCTTGAGTGTTAGAAAAGGAAGTGTAAAGGAAAGGATTCTGAAAATGGCTACAACACTTCACACTTTCCCTCTCTCCAGGTATAGGAATAGCCTTTTGGCAGTATAAGCTTGTCACATGCATCAACGTATTTTTGTACATTATGCCATGAAGCCAGACTATGAAATTGCTGAATTATATAGTGATCTGGAAACAAACTGGCCTGCTATGCAGATTTCTGGCTTAAGAGGGAAATAAAGTTGATTGTGTGATGTAAACCCAAGCTTTTCTGCCATAAGTATATCCCTGAAAATTTAAATTCTGTCCTGCTTGCAAGTGAAAGTTCATGCACCCTCAGCTATGTGAGGGAAAACCAGGCAAAATCTTTAGGTGCTTTGTTAGCAGTTCATCTGGTCTGGAGGGATCTGTCTTAAGTTATCACTGTTCCTTGGTCAGCAAGTTGCACTGGCCAGCAGTGCCACCAAAACAACGTCCCTTTCCTTGCTGAAAATACAATTGCAATTCTTTTTTCCATCAGATATGCCTTGTCTCTGACATTTGTGCTGTTGCAACCTTTTGGCTAATGTTCAGAGCCCTACTGCAGTCCAGCGTGCAGTTACCTTCTCACTCAAGGCACTGGCAAATCTGGCATGTGCCGACTCTCCCTGCCAGCTGCCTGTGGCTGCCACACAACATTCAAGCACTTGTTTACTCATTCATAAAGACCTGTAAATTGCAGGTCCAATTAACCTTAATGAACCTTTACTGTTTGCAGTCCAGAGGCACTCAGCTGGGATGCTGAAACTTTACATCCCAGGGAAGAAGATTTTGGAGGATGAGACTGGAGATTGTGGAGTTCACTCCCTGGACACATGCAGAAAGAGCTCTTTGCTTATAGCCTCCCTTCTTTCCATCAATAATTACATTCGCTTAGGCAAATGCAGAGCTGGCAGGCTGAAATGTAGGCTGAAAGGCACATGGTGCTAAGGAAGCCCCTCCCTTTGCACATACATACTATTACATGCCTATAGCAATAACAATTCTAATTTGTCCATGAGCTGCACTGAGGAGTACTTTCAAGATATACATCTCTATTAAGCTATTTCACAGAGTCTTTACAAGCGGCTTGTGTATGGAAAGAATTCAAAAGCTCTGGAGTGCATCACAGATACATTTGTTAAAGCAATGTGTGTATGGCTACTTTTTGTTAACGGACTACAGAGTAATGAAAAACTTAGTCATGTAACTTCAGCTCTATATTTTCATTCTTGTTAATGCTGCTACCACATCTCTGATACAGCAGAGCTGCAGTGGCACAAGGGAGGATTAGCTTGATTCCCAGCTTTATTAATGATGCTGATCTAGTTATTTTATTAAGGTCCTTATTATTTTAGCTTATCATCTTTGATGGCTCTGGGAGTTATGTATGCAAGTAAAAAGAAGGGGCATTTACTCTGGGGTAAATCCACCGACTCAGTTTAATATTGACAGCTTTATCTGGATTTAAGCCACTGTATATAGGATCCAAATCTGAGCAGACTTCTGAATGTGAGCACATAGGATTTCTTTTTGTGAATTTGGTACTGTTTCAATGTTTGCAGTAGACCTGTAAGTATAGATGGTTTAAGGTTCATTCTCTGTGTGAGCTGACCATCTGCTCTCAGTAATTGCAAATTCACTTCCAGTATTAATAAACTGTTCCTGTGTTCTTGCATGTCTCTAAAATGCCTCAAGCAACTGTTCCTTCCTCATATGGAAAAGTCACAGCAGCTGTGGGATTCACAAGGACTTCAGTGCTTGTCTCTTGCTACACTTCTGGCAGCAAATCACAAAGTGCAAATAACTTTTCTAACTGCTTAATAACTGCAAACCTATTAAGTGTAACTTCTGTGACACCAGAAAAAACACTTGCTTTAAAAGAGCCCTAATGGGATTAGAGAGTATGTGAACACCTGGGGTTGCTCTCAGGGCTGCTTGCTACTGGAACATGTTAGAGATAAGGACCTGGCTTCTCCTTGAGCATTGGCCAGAGGAGCTGCATGATGCCCAGCGGGGCTGGGGCTGGAAGCGTGAGGTGGGGATGCGCCTCCAGGCAACCCCCTCCCTCCCCGTGTCCTTTGTAAGGTGGAAGGATGCTCACGCCACTTCCCACATTTTTCTTTTGCTAAAAAACCAACGCAATTCTGTCTTCTTAACAAAAAACTGTCGTCTTCATGAATGCAGCCGCGTCTTATATTTATTTAGCCTCCTTTGATAAAGGACCAGTCCCAGGAAGAGCTCAAGGCACTGCTTTGCACAGTGCTTCCCTGCGCACTGGTTTGGGCCTCCTGCTCTGGAGCTGCAGGCGCAGCGTGAGCTCCGGCGTGGGCATGCCTGCGCGCTGCATGGGGACAAGCCAAGCGCTGCCGCCGGAGGGTCGTCATCAGACCATGCGGGGAGGGCGGGCAGCCTCAGCCCACCGAGGTGATGGGGCATCCACGAAAACACCCTCCTGCACCTAGGTACTTATCAACAGCTACCACTAAGTACCCTTGTGAAATGCAAAAGCCAAAATCCTCTTCTGCACTGAACTGCACAAGTTGTACATTTGGGCACAGACTACCTGATTGCTAGTTTCTTGCAACAGCTGTCAAAGGACAAAGTGACACTCACATTTTGCATAATACCTTAGTGCTTTGAGGTATCTGCCCACCAACCAGAGGGGACTTAAACCCATAGTCCCCAAATCTTAATAGAATATATGATCACAGGGTTGCCAAGTACTTGAGGGCAATACAAGGAAGAGGAATAAATATACATTTTCACTTAGGTCATTGGTTTTTATTGGGCTGCCCTGAAATTTCATTTTAGGAGTTGTGTGACATAGCTGTGCTGTTTAATGGGCTATGGCAAAAATGTGGAAAACATGTCAGAGGTTGCAGAAGACACAAAAGTATTTAATTAATCCAGATGGCAGAAGATAAAGAGACTTAAACAGGACATAATTAAGCTAGGTATATGAACAGCACAATGGCAGATGAAATTGCAGAAAAGCAGGTCAATCAATAACTACAAGGAATAATCAGATCTACATTGACCCTTTGCAGGTTTCTAGATAACCTGTCACAAATTAATTTTGCAAAAAGACATTTAACTCTGATTTTCAGCCCTAGGCTCTGTAGGGGCCATGTTCCCTTGCCTCCTGTGGAAGTCGGGGTTTAATGTTCTCCCTTAGAGCACAGCTCTGTGCAGGTCTCGTCTCCAAATTTCTGCCGATTTCACTGTGTCTCACACAGGGGTGTGATACGATCTCTGAATAACCCAGTGAACCCCAGTTTTGACTCAGTTAAAACAAGGAACTGAGTTTCTGTCAGTATTGCTTCTTCTGCTTATACTACCCCTATGTGTTTCTTGGTGTACTGAGAAACATCCTCAGGTTTCTATCCCGCACACCAGCCTTCACCGTGTTTTTTCTGTGCATGTGTGTTTGTTGCTGTAGTTCTCCAGCAAACTCTTCTTGTTAAATCCCACTCACGCTTGACGTCCTTTCTGCTGACTGCTGCAGCCCGCCAGGCTCTGATGAGTGATGTTCAAAAGGAAGAATTGATTTTTGAAGTGGCCCATTATGTTTGACTACTCATTGTTTACCTTGGGCTTGTCACGGAGGAGTAGCTTCCCTCCAGCCAGCTGCATTGCACACTCCTCATCCTCCTCTTCCTCCTCATCCACCTCCTCCTCCTCCTCCTGGGTTTCCAGTTGTAGGTGAGCAGAGGTGGCTGCCCACAGCAGGTCCTGCTGCTCCCACCGGCCTGCCAGGGCTGGGTTGCCTTGCTCCATGAACTAGATTTTAATGCCGGAAGAAAAAATTTCTCAATTTTGCTGTTTCCCATTCCTCATCTCCTTTTCACTGGTTCGGGCAGCCGGGGCCAGGGCAGGCGTAAGGGCTTCACGGCCTCTAGCGGGCAACGGCCAGAGCTGCAGGACTTTCCAGCTACTACATAAATCCATGGAAAACTATTTTTTTTTAAATCAGTAGATGTTTTCCCCGGTTCCCTATGGAAACAAGGGTTATGCAAACACTCCCTCTGTGTGCGCCATCTCCACTTCACACCCTCAGTAAATCTGGAGCCTGATTTCAGGTTAATTTGACAGAGGTGTGGAGATTTCACAACCAGTGCCTCTAGGGTTTGTGTCAATAGATGTGCCTGCATCGAGGAGAAACTTTTAACATTCTTTCTAACAGAAAGGCTGTTATTGTGCAGCTTCACACAGTACCAGACACCAAAATATCGGCATCAGAGAGAGATTACGTGTATGGAAAAAGTTGCTTGGAAATCCATTGTGAATCAGGCTTATTTGTTCACATGCTCATGGAATTCCTGACCCTTAATTTTCTTGATAATTTGGTTAGTGTAGACTCAAAGAACATCATGTGTCTTCCATGGCACTGTCAGATAGTCCTGCTGGGAAGGGAGAGGGGAGACACTCCAGGTTGCTGGTACTGCCCAGACCATCACGGCGCACTGCCTGCTTCATTGCTTGTGAATCTAAACCGATGCTTGAAAGGCACCCCGATTCTTGTATTTTCTTTCTGTTTTTAGCTTCCCTTTTCAGGCTGGTTTATAACAGCAGTCATTAAAATATAGCAGATAAAAATGAAGCTCATGGATTCTTCATCAGAGTTCAGACAAGCTGTTCCCATATGTCAGCAAGAACAAAAGAATGAGTATTCCTTTGACCATGAAATAAATCCTTTAGATTACTTAAAATGAAGAATAACTTTCCTGAAAAATGGTTGCACATGTGATACCTTTCCTCGTCCTTGATTTTGTTTGGCTGTAGTAAAGAAGGGAGCAGAGAGATGACTGGACTGCAGACTCACTTTGGGTTAATCCAAAAAAACAGGCAGTCCTTCAAGTGAAAATAAGGAAGCGTATAGTCTCTGTCATCATGTCTCACTTATTTTAGCATTTCATTTTTGTTTGAAAACCTCTGTCTCAGGTCAGGTGTTGGATGCATTGCTTTACTTAGAGCATCTGAAAGTATTTTTTAAACATAGTGAAACGGGTTTAGGTTGAAGCTGTAGGAAGGTGATCTGTAAGTGTCCCTGAAGTGGTTAGGATCTGACTTCTCATTTTAAAAGCACTTATTTATCATGTGTTACAAACAGTTGAAATGACAAAATTGCTGGTAATGACTTTTCTGAGTTCATACCACAAATGCCAAGCCTGTGAAGATTGAAAATGACTCATATGGAACCATTCAGCTTTGTCCTTGGGTGCAGAATATCTTGCAGAGGGTTTTTTTTTCCCCCTCTCATTTTTCCTAGAAGTGATGTTTGAAAACAAAACCACAGTGTGGCCTTTTTGTGCTAGAAGTCTTTGTTGCTTTTGCCAAGAGAGTTAGAGGAGGACAAGGCTGAGTATGGCATCATATGCTTTTGGTACACAAAAATATGTCTAATTGGGACCATCTTAGGAGGTAGTAGAGTGATGTAAATGAAATGAAATCTCAGTGTCTCCAACTCTTCTGAAAAATCCCTTCTCTCTTGGTTCCCTTGTACTCAGGTTCTTCATTTCTAAAACCCAGTAATGGCCTCTGTCTTGGCTGCATCAGTTGTAAACAATAGTCTCGTGTCCGGGTAGCTTTCCAGCACTGACATAGGTAATCAAGATCCTTACAGCAAATCTCACTTTGCAGGAAATGACTTTGGGAGAATCCATAATTTTCTTTGCCCAAAGCTGCCTAATGTACTGCCAATTTTTGTTTTTCTTTCATTTTTTCATCCTCAGTAAAGCATGCTGAAAGATCTGGAGGACCATGGTGATAGAAATATGATTAGTAAAGATTTTTGTGCATGTGTGTGATGAAAGAAAACAAATTTGTCAATAGCCTAACTTACCAAAAAAGCAAACGTTAGTTCTTTGGGTTTCTGAAAGGTCAGGGAGACAACGTTTCATACCTCAAGCATGCCGAATTTTGCTCAGAAAGAGTCTTCATGTTTTTAAAAAAGAAATTTTATGCTGTGCAATAGTCACAAACCAGACTCCTTTGCTTTCTCTTCCATCAGTGTGAGGATGGGAGAATCACATACTGACTGGCACCACTAACATCGAGAATTCATGTCCGTTCTCTAAGTGCGTGTTCAAAATAAACCTGTGATGTCTTGATTTTGGCCTGTTAAGCTCCAGAGCAGTTCCTCAGATGAATTGTCAACACGTAAACATTCTTTTCTGCTGATTTTTGAGGCAGGGCTGTGCAGAAAAACTTAGTCTTTTCCTCTTGCTTAGAGACAGTCTTCTCCTGTGATAAGCAGCATCTTTCTTAATTTTAAGGAATCCCACCTTAAAATCTCTGGGAAATGCATGATAATCTGCAAGAGGTGAGGTAAGCCTTCTAGCCTTGTTTGGAGTTGGTTTCATTGCAGGAGGCTAGAGGTCTTAGGTACATAGATGTGCTGTGAAAACTTCATATATTTGGTAGAAATGAAAGAGGAGGTGCTGGGACACTTGTTTCCTCCCAAGCGCTAGGCTGCACTAGTATAACTAGTAAAAATCTTGCAATAGAAGAGTTGCTTTGTGGAGAGTTCTGCTTGTCTGTTTTCATAAGTATGGTGATGAATTTTTGCATATAAATGTAAGAGTTGAGTTGCCATAGGGTATTTCTTCGAAGAGGCTTTCGGATGCTGGGAGCATTCTGGCTATAATGAAAACATTTCTGCATTTAGATGCTGCTTCTTATTTCTCCTCTGGAAATGTATTTTGGTCAGACCTTAAGAAAATTAATATCAGAAGCATGTCAACTTTGAGATGCCATATATCCTACTGCATTTACTTTGATATATTTTACACAGTCTCAGATCCTGCCTGGTTATAAACAGGGTGTTTGGGAATATAGTAGTCTTGTCAGATAAATTACCTGAAATAGTTGCAGACCTGGCATTGAGATATGATGGTGGAAAATCTATACTTAGGGCTGTGGCACATTCAGTGCGTTAACTACAGCTCCAGTGAGAGATGGAAGAAATTTCACCCTGGGCAGTGATCATAGCTGATTTCAGAAACTTCAGCAGTCCAGCTAGAGCAGTATTTGGAAGGAGGCCCTTGAAGTTTTAGGCAGTACAGGATGTGTTCTTGGCCATTTACTGCTCTCCAGGCCAATGGTAAGCTAGCACTTGGCTGAGTGTTTGGGAAAGGCTCTGTTTCCATAGGTATTAGTGCTCGAAACCATTAAGTGTTCCACAACTCTTTTACAAGAGGAGTAATTACATCCTGTCGGCAGAAATTACTCCCACTGTTTAATTTGGAAACCATATTCTTTGCTTCCAGTCTTGTATTGTTGCACTGCAAATAGCAGCTGCATTTTCTGCCCAGGGTGGTGGCACTTCTCTCTGACACGTGCATGGGGGATGATAGCGATGGTGATGATGTCCCTGGGGATAACATTTCAGGTTTGCTTGTGACTGAGGTCATTTTAAAAGGTGCAGGCATATAGCTTCAGAAATCCAACTTTTCTTTGCAGCAACAAAAATAACTTTTCTAGCTCTCGTTTCCCTGCAGGAGGGATCCTGAGCCAGCCCCTGGGTGCATTGGGTCTTGAGGCAAATGCTGATGCTGAACTTTTCTCTCTTACTTCGTCCTTTTTAAGCCTTTTATGTACAGAAGGAAATTAGCACTCCAGATGATTATTGTCTGGTAGTGGTGTTTTTAATTACTGATTTTCAGGACACCCAATTAAGTTTTTGCTGAAAACAAGATTTTTTTTCCTCCCCTGAAGCAAGCCAGTGATTCACATTTTAATATAAACTTCTGAAAGTTTGACTCATGCAGCAATTCCAAGAATTTTTATTTCTGAGCTCTTTGAAGTGTTTGAACAAACTAATGAAATACTGTGCCTCTGCCATGCACGAACCGAACCTCATGTTAAACAGGGCTCCTGTCATTGAAGTGCAATAAGTGCCATTTGCAGGACCCTGGAGATGCTTTGTCCCACAGAATCACCTTAGCAGGAGCATACAGCCAACGCTCTCCCAGGTCTCAGCCTGCAGGAGCGGTGAGGCAAGGAGGAGTTGCCACTGAATTGAACACGGCCCTGCTGGTCCCTGGGAAGGGAAAAATATCAGGGAACAGAGCTTTCTGAAAAGTGCTGGGAATCAAGATGGGATTTATCACCCTGTTTCATCAAACCAAAGCAAACTGGGCTGGGCTGGGCTCTGGGAGCACCTGCTTTGCAGTGAGGCAAGCGGGTAGATCAGCAGTCATTCGGTCGTGTGATGAGTAAAGCAGAGAGGTGGTGCTTGACTTTCATAAGTGAGACTCAAGCTGTAGAGTTTAGAGTTGAAAAACATTTATATTGGCTATTAAAGGGAACACATGTGACACAGAGATATGCCATGTAAACTCCAGAGATTTTCCAGCAGGAGAGACTCTGAAAAAGTAAATGAGTACCAAGTATAAATGAGAGAGGTTTTCCTGAAAAATAAGTTAGGTAATACATATTTGGATCCTTCAAAGAATGTGTTTTATATTAAAATGCAAAAGTGTATGGCTTTCTCATCAGGTGGAGATAGTACAACTGTCCTACTTTACATAACCACCGCAACAGTAAATGAATGACAAATAGTTCAAGATCCCTTTGGGAAAAGGCAATCTTAGGTAAGAGCATCTACTGCATGAAAACAGCCCAGGAAAAAAATCCCCACTCAACATATTATCATTACAATTTTCTGCTTTAAATGGGAAGTTTTCAAATAATTTTTTCTTTTGATTTTGCCTTGAAATATCCATTTTCATGCAGAGTTTCAAATAGTAGTAACCCAGATATTATTTTTCCTTTCCCCTTGTCTTTTTTTGCTGAAAGCATATCCATGTTACCCAGAACTTTAAGTTCTCTCCTCTCTGTAACTTTTCAAAATTTCATAATCTTTAGGAAAAAATATGAGTGTGTTTGTAGGGGAAACCTGAAGGCAGGGTTTGTCAGGTCCTGGTAGCACAAAATAAAACCTTTGCCTCGAGTTTTCTTCCAGAATCTGCCAGGGTTAGCGCAAGACGTGCGATAATAAAACAGGATGAAAGTGAAGCGGCAAGCAGTGGGGCACTGGCTCCGTGTGCCCTGCCTCAGTGGGCAGCTCAGTTTGCGGTTGTACAGTGGTTATTGGTGGCGTGGCACCGTGATTAGGGGATAGCAGCAGGAAATACTGGCATAATCTGGGAGGCTGGCAGTTGGGAGCGACGGAGATCAAAGGCTTGAATGTGTTTGCAGACTGTAGAATAATTGCAAGTCACTCCCAAAACGTGGCCTGGCAAGGCAGCCCAGCCGTCAGCTCTGTCTGGCAATGTATTTCCACAGGAGAGGTGAGTACGTGGCGTGCGTGGCCCTATCTGCAATAATGCGCTCTGTTCTTGTTCCCCATGATCCAGGCCCTGTTCAGCTTGTGTCGGTAGACTCAGAAAAGCTGTTAGAGGGGAAATGGCTTACTTTATCAAAGGAGACTGAAACAGTGGCTGTGTTTTAGTCTCCCATCTGCACGCAGAACAAGGCTGCTCTCATTGCCTGCAACTGGAGAGTAAACACCAATGAGGAGAAAACAGCCTTTGAGCTGGAGGACCATGTAGCCCACCCTCAAATAAGTTTCAGCTGAAAATGGAGCTCATGGCCACCAGGGGAGCAAGGCTGCAGAGCAGCAGTGGGGAAGAGATGTTGGGAGACATGAGTGCTTATCTTCATAGATGAGCATCTTCATCTTGCTCATCCTTCCAGCAGTGTCCTTGTATCTGTTGCTTCTTCTCAAGGGGCTCAAAGTGTTTCCATATCTATCTAGCAGCTCATGCGTGCTGTCTTAGTAAAGCAAACCCTGGCAGTAAGAAGAAATTATGTGTTCTTGAGTATCTTAAGAGTTTTAAGATGCAAAATACAAGGTTTTTATTAATTCTGTTTACCACATTATAAGCAAATACACTGCAGTCAGGGTGCCTTTAAACAATTAAAACTTTTCCCCTGACAGCCTCATGGTAGAGGTTCAACATATTAAATTTATTCAACTCCCAAAAAGAGTCCAGGGCCAAGCAGGTATAGCCATCCTGGTTGCATTGAGAAGGTTGAACTTTTCTATTTACAAGTCGCTGGGGGAAAATGGCAAGTCATTTATTCATCCTCCTTCCCCCCCAGTGTGGTTGTGGGGAGCTGAAAATATTTGTGAACTTGGTGTTTCAGCAGGGCCAGAAGGCCAAAGGGGCTGTTGGGCTTGCGACCTCCTGGGGACCTTTCCAACCTGAATTACCCCAGGGCCCTGTGATTTTGTGATCCAGATTTTTTAAAGACAAGGCAGGGCAGACTTTCACCAGAGCCCATGGATCTCTGCAGTTGCTCCCTCTGCCATACTTGCATCACAGGGTCTGTAAGTGCTGAAGGTCCTTGGATGGAGTCCTAGCTCCTTGCAAAGGAGCTCTTTGCATCAAGGTGAATGGTCTTTCTCTGACAAAAGTCCACTCACCAAAATGTTTGCTCATGTTTCTTCTGGTGATTCCCCAAGTGTCAGCAGAGGGAGAGGCTACACGTCAGAAGGCCCAAATGAAGATCTGTGTGGCATCCTAAGCTCTTCCCCAGCAGAGCTTTCTTGCCTGTTGAACATCTGGGCAAGGGATCATCCTATCAATTGAATAAATCTGTAGGTCTCCAAGTCTTTCACTTCATACGACATTTTCTAAGCTTTTTTTGAATGATAATGACACTAATTAGCAACATGTGACCTCTTCTACCTGATCTATGGAGTCACAGTTTGGGAAGTAGTCTCTGACTTTTTATGACAGTCAGATCTAGTATCCAGTCTCAGCAGATCTCATGACTATCTCCAGGTGAGGGGGAAGTGAGGGCTGCAGTATCTGCACAACAGTGGCAAGAGGAACTATCCTGCTGTCCTTCATCCCTGGGCCGACATCCGTACTACCAAACCAAGAAGGGTCAGGGATCCCATGGCCAGGGGACATAGACTGACTCATGTTCACACTGCTTAGAAGAAGGTTAGCTGGGGTGGTCCAAAACAGAGCCAGAGAAAGAACCAGCAAATAGCTTGCAGGTAAGCAGTGCAGATGACCTGGCTCCCAGGACCTGAGCTCATTCCGTGGCCATCTTGTGTTCAGCCACACTGGGCTACTGTTGGGCTGCATTCACAATTAGCATATAGTGTGGCCCAATGGGAGAAGATTTGCAGAGGGAACAGTCCTGGTAAACCAACATCTGTGCTACCACATTTGGCTGTTTTATTGTGGATTTACTCTAGTTTGAGCCTGTGAACTGCACACTCACTAGTGGTGGCAGCGGATCTTCCCATTCATCCCTAAGGAATGCAGTGGACGATGATGTAAAGTAAATATATTTCTTTTCACCTGCAGAAGGCATTTTTTCTTGTTATTCAGATGATGGTCAACAGTCTCGGGGCAGAGAAAGAGCAAATCTTGCCCTATGTGCTATCAACATTACTCCAGGCAGTAGACAAAATGCTTTGTAAAAGTCCTTGGAAAATTCCCATCCCGGGTTCATATAGTGCATGTCACACTCTGGTATTGAGACTTCAATCTCCTCTTACAGCCTTTGCTAGAGATTCAAAAATCTGTTATTATTCAAATGGGTATGTACCACTGATTGGTCTCATTTATGGATTTTCAAGTATGTTTTAAAGGTCAAGCAAGTAATTTTAATCAGTCATGTGTTTTTTGACAGCTGATAAGTATTGAATATACAGCAGCACCTGGAAAGCAGATTAATTATATTTGCCATTACATATTTGAATCGGGCACAAGGATAGTGCTTCTCCCCTGCTCGTTTTACTCTCTCTCATCAAGTTACTGGCACTGATCAACCAGTCCATCCACAGGAGAGCACTGTCGTTGCAGCACTTCAAATCTGAGTCACAGCTGCTTGGACAGGGGCCCAGGACCCGTGTCTTATAGCTGCTGATTAAGAGAGTAGTAGCTGCATCAGAGCAGTGCTGCCCTTGGCTCGGAGCATTCTTGGCTACTTAATCCATACCACTTTCTTCTAGGCTGCCTGGCAAGTAACGATTTGGAAATTTGTCTGGCGTAGTTGTTCTCAAATTCTTGTGTGCAGGCCACTCATGCAGTGGTTGTGGAGAGCTGTCGGACTGCAAGATGGCAACTGACTGTCCTCAATTACTGTCTGCAGAATTGTAAGCAAAGAAGATGAAAATATGTTCCTATTTCCACAAATGGCAGTCACAGACTGGGAGCAAGGCTTGAGCTCGGGTGCTGTAACATCAGCTTCTACCATATGAACTAAAGGGCTAACTCCATCACTTATGGGAGCAGTAGTACGTACAGGGATGGGCAGCAAGGCTGGCCAGCCCCGGCACAGAACAGATGAGACTCTTCAGCTTAAAAAAAAAAGAGGATTAAATGGGATCTGACAGAGCCCATGAAGTCATCTGTCGTGTGGAAAAACTGAACTTGTGAGAACAACGGGGCATGTAATGAAGTGGTTAGAGAGTCGGTGTAAGTAGACAGAAGTGCTTTTTTTTTTGTTTTTCCACTAGGATTTTGGAAGGCATTAGGGTTGGGCGGAAGAGACTTCAAAAAGGGGCGAGATCCACTCATCCAAGCCTGGTGACGCAGTTGTCCAGCTCCAGCAGCTGGCTGGGGAAGCCCCCAGGTCCCTGCTTGCTGGGAGCCGAGCGGCACACCTGGGGAAAAGCCACTCCTGGCACACACTGCTCTTGCACCCTTCCCTGAGCTGCTGGCAGAGCTGAAACTCGAAGCGTTCTTGATCGAACCTACGGCAGCAGCTCGGCTGCTCTTCAGCAATCCCCAGCTGAACCAGCCGTGGGCAGTAGTCGGGGGACCCTGCGTGCCACCGGGACACGATCAGCTCTTAGTGAAGAAGGAGATGGCTTTAGCCATCAGCCAGAGGGCAGAGAGCCCTGCTGACACTTTCAGCTGGGATGCAGCTCTCACGGTAGAAAAACCCAAGAACCTCGGGATTTTGCAGCCCATTCAGGCTGTATCCAGATCTGCCCAGTCATTTTTAATTTCCACAGCACAGTTTCTTAAGAAGATCTGGAGGGTGGAGGATTAAAACAATTTACAGTTTACAGAAACTCGGCTCTGTTTTGCTCTGTTCATGGGAACAAAGTTCGTAGCGCTTGTTTTACGGTACCACCTTGCTTTTATACTCCACGCTTTGTTAAACATGATAATGAGTTCAGCACTGT
This sequence comes from Theristicus caerulescens, assembly GCA_020745775.1. Lineage (NCBI taxonomy): Eukaryota > Metazoa > Chordata > Aves > Pelecaniformes > Threskiornithidae > Theristicus > Theristicus caerulescens. Next base: position 107,838,279 of record CM036559.1, read on the forward strand.
ATAGCGCGCTCAGTGCTGTGCAGAAAATAAAAGTATTTCCTGCCCGCACTTCAAAAGAGCTCTACGATGGTAAAGGCTCTTTCAAGCTTAGGGCTGCTAGCCTAAACAGTATGTACGCTGGGTTAGTCTGTCAAAAAGCTCTGTATTGCAAATGTAAATTTATCTTTGTAAGAATGACAAGCTCCTGTTCAAAGTGAAACATTATATAAAGCAGTTCACTGAGGCAGTATGTTTTACCATATTCCCTGTCTGGAACAGAGAGGAGTTTTGTATTACGTTAATCAGCTCCTAAGCCCTGAAGGTCACAATTATCTGGCCACTATTTTTCAGTATTAATGATTTTAGTACATGATTAACTTTCATGTGTGCATCATTAAGATGAGGAATTGTTTTTGAAGTTTCAAATAGAGCAGCAGGTCTTAGCTGTAGTATTTGCTATACTTGCTCAGCCACTGTTAAAAGGGATGATTTATAGAAAATCCAGCTGTGAGTTTTCGTTTCTTCAAGAGCGGGAGGCGGGACTAGAAACCAACCTAAAACCAAGCGGAGCATTGATCAGAGTAGAAATGATGTAGAGCACAGCTCTGCAGACAACAGCTAAGCATCGTGGAAGTATTAGCTGGCAGCGGTAAGGAGGCGGAAGCTGTGTTCGGTGACAGAGGAGCCATCTGTCAGAAACTGGGAATCTGATTTCAAGAGAGCCGAAAATGAAGTACAGAAGAAAGTGATTTTGATTCAAAGGTACAGTGAAGCCCAAGGATATCTGTGGACAGTAAGTTTCTATACTGTAGCAGGGATGTTTAATACAGCAGCTAGCACTGTTTGGAAGGGCTTTTCAGCTTTGAAAACAGACATAAGTAGCTCCTTTATAAAATAGCTTTTACTTAAAGTTTTTTATTTATTTTTAAGATGTAAATAAGCTTATCTGTTTGAGGTGGCTTGTTTAAAAACTTGTAAACAAACTTTAAAACTGCTGATGTCCATCGCTTCAGAGGGTGGTTTTGTTTAATAAGGTAATCTCCTGTCGAGGATAAGATTTGTTCGGAACCTTTCTGAAAGGTGGTTCTTCTCAGAAGAAAAGACTGCTTTGGCCCCAGTTGCGAGGTGAAAAAGGGTAGGCAAGAATATTTTTTCTGGAAAGGGGAAAGAAGTTCCCACCCAAATAGATCTGAACTAACTGGAACTACAGTGTATAAACACCCTGGGGCTAAATCCTACCCTCACTTACACTGATGTAAGTCAGGTTTAAGTCTACTGCAGTTAATAAAACTACTCCTGATTTAATTAAGGATAGAATTTGGTTGCACATTTCTTAATAATGAAAAAGCCCCATGGTTCTTTCCAAAGTGCATTTCATGTTAACAGATTATTAAGGACTTGCTTTAAAATACATTAAAATTAATTGTAAACTCACATTGTGATGCATCTTTTGTCATGTATTTGTCTCCTTCCTTGAAACTAGCACAAAAGCCAGTGTGAGATATTGTAAGCAATCCTATTATTTCTTGTTAGCAGGTTCCAGATGAGGTTTGCACTGCTCATAGTTTCATGCTTGTTTCAGTTCAGTGGCTTGTATTGGGGGTGATGTGCTTTAATCCCAAAAAGGTTTGTGAAGCTCCAGCTGGGAGCGATAAGGTGATATTAGCTGTAGCAGAAAAGTGTCAAAGTTCTGTACAAGACCCCAGACTGTATTCCTGGGAATGAGACTGTTCTATTACAAAACATACAGAAAAATTACTCTTGTTGCAGTGGTTTTAATGTACGAGTTAGAAGCAGAAGCATTGGGTGCTGACTGAGAGAAAAAACAAAACAAAACAAAACCCACTCACTATTATGGCCCAATATGGATGACAAAACACTGTAGCATTTGTGGGAAAATGGCTGCAGTCCAATGTCTGGAAACATTTATCTTCTGGTAGAGTCTGGAAGATGACTGTTTTATGTATTTTACAGAAATCCCTGCTGATTGATTTCATTTACTTAGGGGGAGGGGGCATGGTGACTGATGGCGGGGACAACTGGGAAAAAAAAAATGGTTTCTTTACATTATCCCGACATCCTGTTCTGGTTAGGGTTGTTGGCACCTTTTGAGGGGACCAGACCGTACTGGGCAGCCCAGTGCATCCTGCCGCTGCTTTTGCTACTCCACACAGCCAGAGGTTTGCTTCTTCTGTCTGGGTCTCAGCAAGCTGAAAGTTGCAGGTTCTGCTTCCACTAATGCCAGGCACATTTTGGAAATTATGATTTGCAGAAGTCTGAAGGGGAATGGACAGAAATGGATACAGGTCTCTGTAGCCTGCCAGTAGCTTGGCTGATGGTGGGTGCTGTTATGGAAGAGGAAGGAAAGAATTTGTGAAAGGTCTGGAGTAAAAGTCTGTTTTCAGTGTGCAGGGCTTGCTGAAATAGCTCATCCCGCTTTGGCACAGGAGGTCTGTACGCTAGGATGATGATACTGTTTTCTTCTGACATTTGTTGCTAAAATAGCCACAATTCCTGGTGTTTCTTTATTTGTAAGAAATAAAGAGCTTGTCAAGCACAGTAGAGACAACAGGGATATGCTGTACATCAATGTCTTTCCTCTGCCTTACTGTTATTTTTGTGTGTGCTCTACCTGCCTGTCTGTCAAGGTGTTTGCCTTCAGATCAATTAGTCTCACATCACGGCATGACAGTTGCTTGTTATATACCAGACATATCTACAGATATTTGCTTTCATGTTGCAAGGAATTAGTGCCAACATTTTCATATGATGAAACAACGTTTCCTAGTCAGTACACTGCTAATGTGTTGAGGTTTAACAAAAATGGGGAGAAAATGGATTTTTCAATTGACAATACTACTTCATTTTGTACCCTTCAATCTCTTCACAGAGTCCTCTACTAAGGGTTACAATGCCAAGTCCCATGCAGGGTCACGTAACAAACCTGGAGAAAGGGAAAAGTATTGTGTCTCTCCCATCACATCCAGTTTCCCGGACATAACCACTTAGTATAGTCAAGATATTCTTTATTGACAGAATGGGAAAGACAGATCTTCTACTTTACCCCCGAGGAAGCTTCACATATTTATCAAGTATTTTTATCAGATCGGTAGGAGCTATTAAGCACTGTGCTTAAACAGTGTCCCGAGAATAAACCCAGCATCACTTTCTTCTGAGCAGCATCCTGTAATATAGCCCTGTGGTGGCGTTCAGCCCACTCAGGTTCTTTGGCTTCACTGTTCATCATTCTGTCTTGACACACACTCATTTTCTGTGTCTATTTGTTGAGGATGTGCTTATGGCTATCAGACATCTCTTAGTTACTCATGTGTTGACCTCTGATTTGTAAGTTTACAGGAATTTAGACTAATTGTAACCTTTTCTACTTTCTTCATTTTCTTAGCCTCCTTTTCAGCCACTACATGTTTTGATTATCCTTCCACAGAATACTGTCTTGTTGGGACTCTCCCAGAGGGGTAGCTGGGTTTGCTCTTGATTAATTGAATTTGAGCCTTTCTGACTGTTTGGTAGATTTAATTGAGGAGGGCAGCGGGTAGTACCATGGGTTTCAGGTGAAGGTACTGGTTCTTTTCCTTGTGTATGCCACTGAGCTGCCCTATGACACAGAGCAAATCTAGTGCCCTGGTGACTTTTTTAGAAGATCTGCCTTTATCATGGGGTCCTGGAGGGGGACTGTCTTCCTCATTGAGAGGACTCTTAAGGAGATAGTGCTGGTAAACAGATCCAGTGTAAGTCCAGTGTCTCCTTTTAATCTTGCATTTGGGCAGGAAGGGGAAAAAAGTGGTCTAAGCTGATGCAAAGTTATTTTTTCATCCAATGGGACTGCATTTTCCTGGTAATTTGGAGCATGTTTGGGGACTGCCAGCCACTGACCCTTCCTCTTCTGTAAGGATTTGTAGGATGGTATGCTCAGGCTCCAGCCATTTTGGCTACTGCCCACACAGTCCCTACATTTTTATTAGTCAGCTCTCAATTCACTTCATTACCTGGAAACACCCTTCATTGGGCCATCACAAAAGTGTCTTCCTGAGTGTGCTACTTCTTACAGGTAAAATATCTCAGAACATATTTTACACACATTGCACATTATCCCATTTTTTAATAAACTTCGTCCTTTTGTACTTCGCGATATAGTACATGACAAGCATAGGCCGGGTAGTAGAGCTACAGCTGCCTCTTGTTTTCTTATCAGATATTGTTAAAAACAGAAAATTAGATTGAAAAAAAAGAAGGGAGCTCTGTAGGCTGTGGAACATTATAAAACCTCCCACTGAATGTCTGTGCAGGACATATGGCAACAGCAAAGCTGTTATGTACTAAATGAGTTCGGAGTAGGGGCCAACTGAATGCAATGCATAAGTGATTTACTTATTCATTTATAACCCTAACCTAGAATCATGAATTTTTGCTGTCCCATAAAAAAGGTGACTTTATGTGACCCTTTAAAGCCTTCAGCATTAAGTGGCATTAAGTTGATGGCTACTTGTATTGTACCTTCAGTGAAAAATTATGCATAAATCAAGTAGGCTTTGCTTGTAACGTACTCATAATCCTCACAAGCAAAACTCCCACCCAAATCTAGTGATCAAGCATGGTTTCTTGAACTCAGAAGAAAGGTCACCTCATAAAAAATACAGGGGTATAATATTCAGGCCACCCAGGCAATTTTTTTTGGCTAGGACATTGCTTTAATTAAGTGATTGTAAAGTTAAAATAATAATAGGATTCTGCTTTGAGCAGATAAAAGCCAGGATAGCTACATTAAACTCAGTTTCCATCCACCAAACACATCCAGACGAGCTAAGCTCACTCGCTGTTTGAAGAACATTTTTGCACAGAGGGACAGACAGGATGGGCTGAGGTTGAGTCCTGAATGTTCTGGGGTTTGCGTATTTAAATCAAGCCCTTAGCATTGTTTTGTTCCTTAATTACCTCTGGTTTGTTGATTTATTGATGCTTTTGAAGGCAAGTAGACTCAGTAAAACATAACTATCCTGTGTCACGTAAAAGCTCCTCTTAAATCTGTGGACGTTATAGACAAAAGGAAAGGATTGATTGAGGGGACTTTTGTGGAGATGGTTTTCCACCTACAGGCAAAAACAGTGGTAGCTGTCTTTTAAAGGTGAAATTGAGTTACTGAATTGCAAGTGAAATGGAAGGTCTTGTGAAATCACTGGTTAGGGCTGTCTCAGTTCTTGAAATCTGCCAATGCAGCCAACAATTTGGGCAGAAGATGAATGGGAACCAGCGGTCCTGCAGAAGGGGTTGGTGGCTGGAGCATCTTTATGGAGTGCTGCTGGGAGGAGCGAAGGCCGGACTCACCTATTCTGCATGAAATGGCTCTTCCATTTGGAGGTGACTTTGGGGGAAATAGGAGTATTATTTGCTTTACCACTTGTTACACAGGCTTTGAACAGGAATGAAAACCGCGAATAGCAGTCCTTTGCCAGCCATGAGCACTGATGTACAGTTGAAAAGTCACAACATGGTCCCACCTGGCTTAGTTTTGGGGAAATATTTGGAGCTTGCACCTGCTCTGCTGCCCATGTCCCTGGGGCCCCCATACCTGCACCCTAAACCCCAACTCCAAAAATCACCTTTGCATCTTCTTTTTCAGGGCAGCAGAGCATAGCATCCAGGCATTACTCCTTCCCTGTGTCTCTCTCCTGTGTCTGTGTGTCCCAGCTGGTACACCTAGAGCAGGGCATGGGTCCTCACTTGTCAGAGAAAAAGTATTTAGCAAACTGTTTGTTCAGATGTTAATTTGTCACATCCCTCCACCAGTGGCTAATGACCTACTGGGACAGCTCTGTTGTATTAACTTGGTTTACAGGAATATGCATACAGATGACCAGGAGCAACTGTGGTAGATATAGGCACAATGATGTGTACCTCTCTTGTGCTTCTGAGCCATTGAATTCAAAATGTATATGTACGTTAATATTTAGCACTTACATAGTGAATTAAATCTCCAGAGGCCTGTAGGAACATGTCTAATTTATACATCCAAATTAATAGAAGAGGTAATCACACATAATAGTCAGTCTTTTCATCACTTAACCCAATGAAGAATGAAGACACTATTTTGTTTTGACTGTAATTGCTTATACATACCTGAAAATACCATCCCATATTCTCAGTTCTTTGTAAAAACACCACGAGTTTGTTGTTGCAAGAACATTTCAGACAGCTGCATAATGAGTTACCTTCACTTTCTAACTAAACTGAAAATAAGGAGGCTGACCCAGATCTCAGTGGGATATCTCCATTGGAGTTTTTCAGTGAACTTGAGTGCTGAACCAGCTAAACCAGTTCATTTTAAAAAACTGTTTGAAAATCATCTTTCAGAAAATAAGAGTCTTAAAAGCCTGGTACTGATAATGAGCATACTGGCAGACCTTTAAGGCAGCAGTCAAACAACCTCACGCTTCATATTATTTATTTATATTGCATTTATATTGCCCACCCGAGCTTCCAGAGTGAATTCAATAGACAGCTGCAGTTCTGCCGTAATTCCTCAGCCCTAGTTGCTATGGCATCCAAGTTAGGAAAATTTCTGCCAGCTCCAGGTGGCTGAGCACGCAGATGGGTGAAACATGAGCAGTAATTTAGGGAGCCATGAGGTGGTATCCTATGACCAGTGGGTATTGTCCATGGTTTTTGCAAAAAGGGGCAAGGAGTTGTGAACATCACTGGGAAAACTGGGCTTTATTTAGCTACAGCGAAAGAAGCAGCCTGTACCAGAAACCTACATTTGTACTGAGAGGCTCTGGTAGTGAGCTATGAAATAATTTAATGAACTGTTCAAATTAAATACCAAATTAGAGATTAGAAAGGGCTGGCTGGTATCACCTATAGTGATGCTCAATAGCATCCTGCTCTGTGATTTGTTCCACTCAGCTCAGCGGGATTATAATAGTTGTTGAATAAGGCGGCAGAACTGAGCCTTCAGATTAAAGACACAATAATGAGAATTATAAATACTGTGCAAAAAAATCCTTTCCTATTTACAGTCTTGGTACTCAGAATTTGTCCCTTGAGATCTGCTCAATATAATACAAATAGGATCTATGAATTCAAACTTTTCAGTCTTAACTATGTTCAGGATCAATATTCAAATGCTTTGGTAGAGTTTCTTCCCCCATCCAGTTGTCAATGTTTTAAGTCACTTTAATAGTGAGAATTAATTTTCATTGAAAGCAATTTTTTCCCAACATTTCTTTGTTTCCACTAAGAAAAGAACAAGAACAAAGACTACCAAACAAAATACAACTTGTCTGAAATCTCATAAAAGCTCTTACACAAGAATCTATCAAGCCTGGGAAAATATGTGTTCTTTTGTAAAAACATATTTTTCCTTGAAGTCACTGCTAGATTGCAAAAGTTCACATAACATATTGGTATGTGTATGTGTTTATGTAAGACGGACCTCTGTATTTCACTTTCTGATGTCAGTGTTGCCTTGGCAACTGTATTTTATTGATAAGTAGAATATATGTAATTTGTTTCAGAGCTGCATCATCTTACAAGTTCATTTTTCTTTGTGAGAAGTGGTTTCATTTTCTTATTCTCCAAGTAAAATTATTTTTCTGATATGAGAAATAACATTCTTTTGATCCTTTTGGAGGTGTTTCTGTGGCTTTACACAAAACCCAACAAAGTTTGACAAATGCATGCTGATAAAGTCATTAAATACTTTATCTACTGATACATGCATTTCTTATTAAAGTTCTTTTGCTGTATCTGTGAACCTAGTATCTTACCTGTAGTTTCACTGGTAACCAACTGGAGACTCTGTCCATGCAGTTCTAGTTAGATACTGCATGGTGCTTTTCCTCCAGAGATTTCAAATTCCAATTAGTAATACTTCCCAGGATCTCTTTGAACTAAGTAGTAGTATAGAATTTATTTTACACTTAGATAAGCTGAGATATGGAAAATTTACCCCTCTGAAATAGTACTATAATAGCTCCTGAAACTCAAGAATCTTTTGTTCCACTCTTTGTGGGTTTTTCAGGTCTAAGGTTTAGTTCCTGACTTAGGACAGTAGCGTTTAATGAATCAGTTGTCCGATCGCCAGTCCTGTTTCTGTGAGTGCTGGTCATGTTTATGAGAAGTCGTGGTCCTGACCTGAAGGCCTTTCATTTTCACACAAACAGAGCAGGGGAGAGGATGGAAAGGGTAGGCAGCATACCGTGTCTCAGTTCGGATGGTGCCATTGCCTGATTATGTGCACAGCTGGAGAGATCCACATAGTTAGATTTACCAAATATCCTTCTGCTTTTGGTTTTGTCCTTTCCTCCTGTGTTTATTTGTTTCATGGTTTATGAGTATCACAGGAGCCAAGGGCAGGCAGGGTGTGCAGCTTCCCAGATCAAATCAGGCAGGGGAGCAACAAGAAAAAAATAGGGAGGCCAAGGAGAAGGAGGAGGAGTGCAAATAACGGATGGGAAAGTAATGGAAGTTCAGCCAGATGTTGATGTAAAAGCTCTCTTTTTTATGTAGAACTGAAAGCATAGCCATCCCTACAGTCCTAATATTAACAATTTACAAATTATAGCGGTGATTGTATTTATATGTCATACAGAGTGTAAATGATGGGAATGGGTTGTCAACACACATAGGAAAACAAGTCTGAAAATCTCTAGCACTTCCTTTAAATATAATAGTTCCTGACAATTAAATATCCCATTGGTTGTTATCTAAATATTTATCTTCAGTGAAATTACAAGAAGTCCACAGTCAGAGAAAATCCACACTCTTCTGTTCTCTGACTTAAAGATTAAATTATGTTCTACCTTTGAAAAAGTGCTTGGTTTCTGGTTTTATCCTGTTTTATTTTTGTGGATAACTTTGAAAAAAAGAAAGAGAAAAAAGTCTGCCATTGATGGCAAGCAGGGACAAAGGCACTGTTACTAGATTGTGGTTTTGAAGGCTGTTTACCATGCTAAGTCAGAGACCATAATGTGAAATCATGTTTTTAATCTTTTGGATTAAAACATTCAACAACAGGCCTTCCTAGCAACAAGGCTCCACCTAATACAGAGCCTCATTTTCTTGCAAGGATCCTGCAGTTCTACATGGATTTTCTGGGCCAGTCTTTGGCAGCAACAACACTAATTTATTCCAGATGAAAGTCAGGCCCACTATAATTAGCAATACCACGGTATTTGTCTGAAAAATCAAGAAACGCTGGCATTTGCTAGAGAGGCCATATGTCTCCTGGAGAACCCAGTCCATTCAATTCAAGCGTTTAGGTACCCGGGGTTAAGCAGATGATCCAGTCCATTTGTCATAGCTGCTTAAATTCTTTGTACAGTCTAAGGAGAGCAACAGTTGTTTACTGAAGGCCTGCAGAGGGAGATCCGTTCCCCTTCTCCATCCATCCACCCACCCGAGGATGATTCAGTTCGCCTCATTCAAGTAAATACCTCTTCCATTGGGAATATAGAGGAACAATAAGAAATAAATGCTGGCACTTCCATGCAGTTGGGATCCACTTACTCATTTGAAGATGGATGTGACTTATCTTCCTCTTGCGTAATCTCCCAAGAATTAGAGCACTCACCCCAGAGAGAGGAGGTCCTGGGCTCTACTCGGTCTGAGTGGGTTGAGCTCACATCGTCTACATTTAACTCAGAGGAGCTAAATTCCTCCCTTCGTAGGATGACCATCCGTAAGTCTCCATGCTTTTGTTTCTTATCCTTTCCTTTTCTGCCTGTCTGTGAGGACTGTAAACTATGTAAGGCACCAGCTCGTTTGTCATTGAACGTTTGAGCAGCAGTGACTGTTATAAGGTTCTGATTTTGGCTGAGGTTTGTAATGAAATATAAATAATAGTAACACTTGTGCAAATTTCTCCCTTCGCACCACAAAAAATGCTGAGTAAAAGCTTTGTTCTGGTAGATGCATTACATGTTTTTGGCTGGTATTGGTAGAAGGTGAGCTTTGTACAGCCTTTGGTTGTGGCATGGATTGTGGAACAGAGGATGAGTCTCCAGTGATGTTGGACTTGATGTGTATTTAGGGAATGGCTTGCTGCTTGTTGGTTTTCTCTGAGCATGATTATTTCCTCATTTTTCGTTGTCTCTTCTAGGGACATTTGTGCTGGAGCTTAGTAGATCTGTAGCACTGGGAAATATAGTGCTCCAGGGTCCTTTCTTGCAAATGACTATTTAGGAGCTTTTTTGGACCTAGGCAAGTACATAGCTCAGGGCAGAGGTAGGCTGCAGAGCTTCTACTCGGTGCCACAGCCCCTCAGCATCTTCTTTCGGAGTTTCTAAAGAAGGAAGCGGTGGGAAGGACGGGGCTATGAGGACAATGTGAGGGCATTATGCTATGAGGACATTATGCAGTCACTCCTGCAACACTGGTGAAGAATGCAGCAGTGATATGTTCCTCGTATGAGTCATTCTGGAGCTGCCAAAAGTTGGAGCAGCCCATTGCCCAGTGATGAGTAGTGGCTGACCTTTATTCCCATCTTAGAGAATATTGTAAAATTGAGCTCAATGAATTCCTTTCTGAGCACTGGCATCAGTGCAGCCTAGTTTCCTACGGCTTTGGATTCCTTCCCCCCACTTCAGTGAAACCAAGTCCTTACTTCCCCTCTTCCATGCCACTCCCCAGATCTCTCTCCCTTCCCTTAAATATTTGTTGGGAAAGTGGTACATATGCTGTGGCTGATGCAGAGTGCTGTGTACTCTTTAGCCAACTGTCTGCTGCTTCTCAGCATGGATAGCGGGTCACCCCACAAATGCCTTTCCCTTACTGGCATACTAATTTGTATGCTTTTCTCTACCCAACACCAGCTTTTCTAAAATGCAGTATCTTTGAGACCTGGCTCCCCCTGTCAGATATGACTGAAACTGGCCAGTAGATTCTGAAATTACATTGGGGTGCAGAGGGGTGTCCCAGAGAGACAGGTGGTATGAATATTATTTCCTTAGGAAGCAATAGTACCAATATACTGTAACGCAAGCAGAAATTAAAAGCATTATGAGGAAATTAGTAGGTGAAGCTCTATGAGTTGTGTTGTGGAGACAGATGTAAAAGGAACACATTTTTAGGTTTGACATGAAATCTTTTAAATTATTATAGTGAAAAATTTTTGAGCAACTCATCATAAGGAAAATATGGGACTCACCCTGCCAGTTCATCCCTAATGTATCCCAGCCCAGCAGATGGATAGCCAGTGATTAATTTGGTCTGAGCTTATCAGGGACAGTAAACAACTATACAGCTTATAGATGGCTAAAGTTGTATCAGTACATTGCACCTATAAAGTGACAGTTATTTTGGTCATGTCCAAGTATTATTAACTCTATGTACCTTCTATTAAATAACATTTAAAAGAGAAATAAACTTGCATATAACATCTCAAACTATATTAAAATGTATATACAGTCCAGGAGAGTTTTAGAAGTTCATGAATGCTGTGTTTAGCCTTCCGTCTCCTTCTGTGTCTCACCGTCCACAGTTATAAAAATATCATGGCTCACACATATGGTTTATTCTTCAGAATATTAAAAAAAAATATTAACTATGAATGGGCAGTTTTTTTTCCATTGATTTGGAGCTTGTCTTGAACTATCCAAGGGCAATTCAGCTACTGGCAGTTCAAGAAAGGCATCCAGAGATGCTACTGGCTACTCTTGAAAACTAATTTTCCTCTTGAAAATCAGTTTGACACAAATTGTTCAGTAAAAGTCACAGAAATTGAATATGTTACAGTCCCAAAAATATTTAGCATGTGGAACCCACCAAAGTGTTTATAATTTAGGATTTACCCTTCGCTTTCAGACCTCAGGGAGCTTCCTCCTAAAGCTGTTCTAGTATTTTTTTATCAGTCTGAATCTGCATAATCACTTCTCTGTTTCAGTCTGTGGTGATCCACCATAATACATTTGGATAGACCTTCAGACTGTCCACTTGGCTTAGGATCTTCTTGTGCTGTCACCACTTCTGCAAGTGGGAGTTAGGAGAGTAGTGGCCAGAGACTGGCTTCAGTCTGGCAAGGTGGGTCTCCCCAGTTCCCCCAGTACTCGGTGGGGAGAAGCTGTTCAGAGTGGGAACCGAACATCACATTGCTTTAGTTTCCTAAAATGCACCATCACTTTGAAGTTTTTAACCCTGATGTATGATGTGTCTAGGCTACAAAGACTGTTCTGAATTAGACTGTACCAGGGAGGAGAACTCTGTCTTACTCCATGCACAAAATGATTCTCAGTTCTCAGTTCATGCCAATTTATAGGCACCAGCTCCTGGACTGGGTAGGACTTGTGTGCATATACACTTCAGGAGAGAAATCTCTGCTTGAAAAGCTTGACCCAAACTGTTAATCATAAGGAGAGCATACTCTGCTATTTGCACAGCAGGACATATAGTTTCTGCATGAGAACAGTAATAAAAATATACTCATATTTATTATTTATCAAATGAGACTTCTAGTGTGTTTTCACACTGTTGGATATCACTATCCATCTTGGGTAATACTGGTCTCCTCAAGGCAAAAATGCAAAACACCATCTTGGGCTATCAGAGCAGTATCCTTATCTCATGGGATGCCCTCAGGGAGCAGTTCACTCTTGGAAAAACATCTAACCTGAAGACCCTGAGCATTAATCTGAAAGCCTTTCAGTGCTCATGTCCTAGACTGGCAGAAAAATAACACTCCTGAATAAAGGAGCACAGTATTAAAAAAGCAATGCTAATGTTACTCCTTCAGAAACTTGATAGAAGCTAAACTGCTTTTGAAAATATAACTTCTCTGGGTGTGGGTAGGGATGTGAGGGGCTTCCAAGTGGCAGAGTCTTCATCCAGAAAGACATATGGGTGAGTGGGAAATTTAGTAGGTAAAGCACTGAGTACATTTTCACCTGCAGTCACAAAATACTTCAGGGAGAGAGTCTCTCATAACCTAAGGACAGAAGGAGATTTTAAAAAGAGATGGCATGAACCAGTACCTACCTTGAATTAAAATATCTTCAGATTGGGGGCATATTCAACATGAGCCCAAATTTGAATATTTCTGATGTGTCTTCCCACTAGTTCTCTTGTCTTTATAGTGTGCCAATCGATAATTCTTTCAGGACATCTTTTGTATTTGATTGCAGGTATACATTTTCCTATTTGAATCAACATATCGTCTTTAGGAAATGACTAAAGAGAGGAAGAGACTTGGTAGTCTCAAGGTAGCACGTGCTCATTGCAGATGAATTATTTACTCTCCCTACTTAAGTATTTTACTGCAAATGTCCAAAATGGACAAAGGAAGAGATGACTGTAAGGTTACTGTAGTGAGCTCCTGGAAGCTTTTGTAGTGTAGATGGTCAAATTCACGTATCTGAGAAAACAATGGAAGAGACAGGAGGCAGCAATGATGTTAGAAAAATAATTCTTGGAAGTAAGATTTGGCAGTCAGGATACTGCTTTTTAGGCAAAGATTCTGACTATGGTTAGGAGGTAGGATTTTAGAAGAAACATGAGGTTGGAGCTAAAATTGTTTCTAAATGTACCCAGTTGTGCTTTTTATTAAATGAAATTGTCCCTAGCTAGAAGTCCCTGCGGGTACTGTGAAAGCATGCACCTCTGATGTACACAACAAGCTACATGTATCACAGCTTGGAGTCAAGGTAGATGCCCAGTACTGTGTGCTTTTAATTCCTGGTGGCTATTGCAGGTATTTCCAGTAGGAAATTTTTTTGGAGGGTCTAGCAGAAGGGATCTAAATATCTTACAAATTTTGTATAGTTATGGATGAAATAATTATGAAATAAATTCCTAGGTAATTCCAAGGTAAAAATCCACAGTAAAGCTATGTATTATATTTCAGTTAAGGATAATCTTCCATCTTAACATTCCTGGGGAATCATTTGTGATGCTGTCCTTTCTCATTTTTTCATCTCTTGAAAGCCGTATTGCCTTAGGGGTATGGTATCATCATGGTAAAAATGAGCTGGTGCTACTGGTCTCACGATTGCTGTACTTTGAGCAGCTCCGTTAGCGCACAGCTCTTAAAGGCTGCTTTGGAAGGGTCTTTACACTTACTACAGACGCTAATGCCCCGATGTCTTCCAAAATGATGGAGGAGAACGTTTTGCCCTTTTCATTTCAAGGCATCATAAAGTCTTGGAGACTTTTGAGGCCGGTTGCCAGATGTGATTAAAAATTAATGGAGCAGAGCAATTGTACCTGATCCCCCTGACAGACACTTGAATAACAGCTTTTCCTATGACTGCCTTTTTAAATGGTTCTTTTTGCACCTGTATTTCTCTCCTTTCTGACCATAATGACAACCTTCTTATCATAAAAAATGGAAAACAATAGTAGAGGACATTTGGGGATTTTTTCATGCAATTCCCTGCAAAATCTAGTTGAATTCTGTTCATTGCATAGGGCGAGCTACCAAAACAGACTGTCAACTGAAGCATAAAACTGAGTCAACAGGTATTAAGCTGGGAAGGAGATATGCCTCCGTTTAGTGGTACAGGAGTTGCCTTCAGTAACGCTCACACTCAACATGTGGGAATTGAAATGTAGCAAACTGTTTTTTTGGATAGGCCTACTGCATTGCTTCAAAACCTGTCTGCATTGGAAGAGAGAGTAAATATCATCTTTTCTGTGTGCTGTTACCTCAGCCTTGAAATATTTTAAAGGAAAGGAAATAGAAAAAAGCAGGCGGTGAGGGGGCATGCGGTATCTCCATTGATGCTTTAGGAGGTCATTGAGGAGTGTTACTGCTCAGGCTCTGAGACTGAAGAAAAACAATAATATGACAGCAAAGTAATACTAATTAATGCTTCTTTACTACTTTACGTATGCTGAGCATTGCAGAGACACCAGCTAAATGCAGAGACTTGGTTACACATAAAGAGATTTGGTTCTTCAGATCCTGTCAATCTTTTTGAACATTTATATATAAGTAACTATATTTTTGACTGAGCCGCAGGAGCAGAGAAAAACAGCCATCGTTATCTGTGAACTATTCATAAGACTTTGTATACAAAAGTTTTTAGGGCTAAATTCTGATATTTTTACTCAAATAGGAATGTACTCTTCAGGTTATTTACTAGTAGTGAGAGTGTCTGGTGTTTGGCAAAAATGTTCACTGTGAAATACTGTTTTGGAGAGGTATTTATCACTAAGATTATAATTTGGGGATTTTCTTTATTTGAAAGAGCATACTCCTGGCTGGTCAGACACACTTCTCGTTCATTGTGCCCTGTACAGGATAACCATGGGCTATTTAGAAGAGCAGTATTTGCCCGACACAAATATTGTTCTCATAAGAGTAGACTTTCATGATAATCCATCACATTATCATGACATGAGTACTCACAGTTACTCATAGTTGCTGCAGTTATGTAGTTCCCCCCAACAGGATACTGTTAAATAAACAATGTTATTTGAGGAATTGGCAATTTTCTTTTCCATGTTTCACCCAAAGTGTATTCTTAGCTTTTCATTCACTGGCATTTTTGCTTTCCTGGAATCTGCTCTGCTGCCTTCTGAAACTCACAGTTGTGCAGACCTCTCATCCAAACGTATCTGTGGTAGTTTGGAAAGACTTGCTCTTTAGTATTCATCAGAAGAAGTGAGGGTTAACTATTCTGGGCACTGCATCTGAGGTTATCATCCAGCACAACCTACAAACCACAGAAAGCAGCATTGTATGAAATGCCACCATTTCTGTAAGCAGGGATGTAAATGATGCTGAGATGCCAGCATGGCAGGAATATAAGCTACTGTTTGCAGGAAAATATGAGAAGTTTACTAAATTTCTGCTGAATAGCTACAGATGTGGCAATCCAGAGGTAGTTAAATGCAAGGGCTGGAAAAGTAAGCGGTGCATTCCAGCTGCAGTGGCTGAACACTGCTCAAGTTAACATCTCCATCTGAGAACAGAGCTGGAACTGTATCATCAAAACATCTACTTCGGCAGAGAGTAGTAAATTTGCCACCTAGCCAGTCTGGGAGCTAAGCAACCTGTTTGGTCAGGTGTTTCTCAGAGTATATATTTTTTGAAGTTGTCCTGAATCCAGGATTCCTCTAAGGAAGGGTAAATATTAGTCCTGCAGGTTTCGGCAGAGCATGGATTAGATGAACTTTCACTTTCCACTTTGGTCTTATTTTCTATGGTTAATTTCAACTTCTTAGATGAAGTCTTTTTAAGATAAAAATGAGCATGGTCATTCTTGGGACGAGAAAAAGCCAAGTCATTTTTTTTTAAACTGTTCATTTTACAGGATGTGACTACAGTTATTATCAGTCCAAAGTACAAGAGTCAGATGGTGGTATCATCAAGTTATTCCTTACTTTATGTTTGCGTAAGATCCACTGAAGGAAATGTGACTGCCTTCACAGACTTTTTCCTAAATTCGGTGACCAGAGCAAATGGAGGAATGAAATTTGACAGAGGCTCACTGAAGTATCCTGAGCATTAGTGGGATAGGTGTGGAAACTAAGACAATAAAAAAACAGTTGGAGAATCAGAAAGAAGAGGTATACTTAGGAAAATAAAGAGAAAAAGAGCCCAGCAGTAAGGAACTGTCTGTTTTGTTGAAAATACAGGAGAGATCAAGGACATGTGGGTTTTTTTGAATCAATTTCTTATGTAAATATTACGATGCATGCCTTATGGCACAATCCAGCAAAACAAGCAAGGAAATAGATGTTAGACATGCTTAGGTGCAGTGATTTCGGTGACACAAACGTGTTGAAAATCCTGATCAGGAAAGCAATCTTATTCAAGACAGCACTAAACTGCACAGTTGGATCCCTTGAAGCAGAAGTTTAAATGCATCTTTTCTTCAGAAGAAGATGACTTTGAATGTATCTCTTGATTGCAGTCTAGGTTACAGGAACATACTGCTATAAAAATATAGCATTAGTGGAATTTTCCAAGTCCAAAAATAATTTAGTGTCCAAATACTTATTTTATCTGATTTATGGCTTCACAGCCATGTCTAAGCCAGTACTGCCAAATAAAATTTTCTGTACTGTGACATGTATGCAGTTCTTCTTCAAGTATTTGGAATGATGTCTAACATAAATTAAGTGAAAGTTTCATTCTAGAAATATTTAGCTATATTTATATTTTAAAAGTGTAACTTCATTTTTTACATTTTAAGAGTGTAACTTCATTTTTTACAGTATCAGTGCCTAAACATATACGCTTCACAAAATCAAGGACCCAAATAGATGCAAAACCTCTGTAGTCATATCATACAAAGGTGGTTTTTTGTTAATATAATGGTTAAAGTACTTTTCTGTACTCCAGTAATTTAACAACTTCACTGAATGAATATATCTCAGGAAACCAATCAGACTAAAGAATAGCAGTGAATTTGCCCCCTGGTTCCCCATAGATGGGTGTGTTCCTGACACCTATGTACGGACATGTAATTGAAATAATATCTGCATAAATTCCATTTAGTAAGGATGCACTGGCTGATGCCAGTGAATGTTAGGGCACTTAATCAACCAGTAAATGGCAATGCATGTCTAAGCATTGATCATTTAATGCAGACATTGTCAGAAGCATTAAATAGATCATTATGTCCTTTTGTTCTTTCTTTTTACTTACTATAATATACTGTTGCTTTCTAAATCACTTCAGGCTCTTTGATAAAGAAAGATTTCTTCTCTTAATTTGGACAGCTGCATAATTGGGGTGCTAAATCATCCTCAGGGATGTAATCAAAATGATCCCACTGTGTAACAATTTTCTGTTTTCCCTGCTTAGTTTAGAGCAGAAGGAACAGATTTAGGCGATTGCAGT
Organism: Theristicus caerulescens; assembly: GCA_020745775.1. Lineage (NCBI taxonomy): Eukaryota > Metazoa > Chordata > Aves > Pelecaniformes > Threskiornithidae > Theristicus > Theristicus caerulescens. The sequence goes on from CM036559.1 coordinate 107,856,058, forward strand.
CTGTTGCATTGCCTTAAAAATCAAGCATTGATCATTATAAAATAATAGTTTTGAAAGCAAAGATCTCCAGGTCCCTTGTAAATAGATCTAATTCAAAGTTCAAAATATCTGTTGTGGTAGGTATGGTTATAGCCTTTTTAATGTAGGAAAAGCTGATGCACAAAGATAATTTAACAGAATTACAGGATTTTATTTGCCCAATTCAAATCATAAACCAGCAGCAGAATCTGGAAAAAAAAAATCACTGTCTGACATCCAATTTTAACTGTTAGCTATATAAAATGCACTAAACAAATAACTGCCTCTCTCCAGACCCTATTTATCAAAAGTCATGGGATCCGTGCACCAGCATTTTCCATTCTTGATGGGAAGGTAATAGCAGTGGCTGTGAAGCTGAGGCTTCGTTCACGAGGTGCCCAATGCAGAGAAGGGGTCCAAGAGGAAAGCCCCAAACTGGGATCTCACCAGGTACTGCCCTTCCCTGCCTGCTGGTCAGGCTCTTGGTGTAAACCCCTCAGTTGCCAGTGGATATATTTGTTCTGTTTCCAGGTATTTCTGCTTGAAATCAGTGAGGTGGAGGGACACCTTTATCCTAGAAAACTCTCAGAAAAGGATAACGATCCTAACACCTGTACAGTTTCACCCTTCAGTCAAATGCTATGGTCGCCAGTGTATGCATCAATTGAATCAGATTTCCAATTTTTATTCTAAAAAGAGGCAATAGCAGAGCAGGACTGCGGCCTAAAAACATATGCTAAGATATCTCTACTCAGCAGGAGGGACTTCAGCTAATGTTATCCCTTGGAGTTACGCCGAGCTGCTAATTTAACTACTCAATGCATGATAAAGTTCCTGTAGTGACACTCCGCAAAAGAGCGACTTAGCTTAGAAATGGTGCAGAGAGTGACATGGAAGTTCAGGCAAGCCAGGTGGCTCATGGGCACTGCAGCATCCTCCTGGAAATGATCTGCCCGTGTCTACTGAGAGCATCTCTCCTGCAAACAGACTACATGCTAATTTCTCAATACGCCCTCAATTTCCACTGTATAATAGCATTAATGACCTTGACAGAAAGCATTTCCTGGGGATTAATAACCATTTGAGGCTTAATGACCTGAGGCTATGCCTCAGGCCATCAACTCCTCCAAGCTGCTCGTTAAATCCTTAGGGTACACAGTCTGCTTCAATCACTCCTGCTTAAGTATTTGCTCAGTGTCACCTAATAACAATATTCTCCCTGAGGTATTTCCTCTTCCGAGGCCCTGGTGCTGGAAATGTGTTTGTCCTTAAGTCTTCTGAGAAAAGAACTCATCGTTAATTTTTTGGGTGACTCTGTATTACAAGTCAAGGCATTTACTCAGGCTGTCACCGAGTTTCTGCTGTGATCAACACCGTAAAAATGAGACAGTTAAATGAATAAATTGCACCTGGAAATATGAACTATTTGTTTTAGCTGCTTACAATCTCATAGTCTAAATCAAGAGCCAGTAGCCTCCCCCCATCCTAACAGTGGTGGTTCAGCCAGAGGTAATTTATTTGAGAGGTGATACAGGACAGGTTACCACTTCCTAGCAAATGGTGGCTTCATACTAGCTCTAAAGGATACCCCAAATTCAGATCTGTGCAAAAGGAACAATACAATAGACAGCACATCTGCCTGTTGGAGGAGAAATGCCATTGCTAGGCCAATTTCTTACTGATGAAGTCATAAGTCAAAGATGGTGTATTGTCCTATGTTATGGTGCTTACTTGTGAAGGGTGAACTTGTTTTTCTGTTGAAGATTTTGCATTTAAGGGAACATTCTTCCCACATCCAGATGGCATCAAGTACAATTGGATCTTAGTTAAATTTGCTGCTGTGGCGTTACGTCGTGTTCCCTGTTTATTTGTGTAATAGTGCAGTGCGGCATGCCAAATAGGCATGGCACAAACAAATTGCTCTTAGAAGTTTCTTCCCAAAGTTTCTTAACTGAAAGAGAAGAAAAGTGCAGGGAAGAAGGCAATCAACAACAGTTGTAGGAAACGGATGCAGTGAGCAAGGTGCAGAGTTATCTATCTGCAAATCAGTTATATCATCTTCACATCAATTATAAGAATCCTCTGGTGAGGCTTTGCCAGCATCATGCTCGCACATTAGTCTCCGTTGTGCACTGAGCAACCAGTTAACTTGATACGTCTAAGGAGAGCTAGGAACAGTGCTCTTAGGGCACTGGAAATTGGAGATGCTTACCTCCCTGAGAGGTCTGGGAAGACCTGCCCTGCACCTGACTAACTTAGAACTAGCTATGCTGGCCCTATGCTTTGACCTAACATCTTTGTCCAGAGACAGCCCACATTTTTTAGAAAAAAAGCATTTTTCTGGCAAATTCTAAAAATTAGAAGTACTTGGAGTTGTTTATAAGCTTAAGATACTTAAAGAAAACCTGAACACCAAGAATGTATAGTATCAACTGCAGGGGAAATCTTGATAAGTGCAGCTTAGTTCTGGTAGGTGAGATATACCTATATCCTACGGAAACCAGCAGGTGAACTGATGAATAAGACACAGATGGGGTGAACAACTCAAGTACTTACTTCCTTGCTTGTGTTTGAGATTAGTGGATTCTGAGGTCAAGTAACTCTAATTCAATGACAGGCCTTGTGTGGGAAATACGTGCTGTTTTTGGTAAAGACTGAGCACCTATACAGGAATGTTCCTACATAAATCTCAAATCCCTTTGCAAACACGGATACAGATCATTTACGCCATCACTGCAAATGGAGAAAATCAAGTGCAAATAGGTGAAATTACAGACCTTAAGTCCCTCAGTACATTAACAGGAGATGCCTCAAAGAAAAATTTATTTCCTCTCACTGGAAATATCTCTAGCTTTATATGCCTGTTCCTCCCAGATTCTCTGTATAGTCCCCAGAGAAGAATGAGCACTTTCTGGGCACAAGCCATTTTACCTCTTTTAGACATTAAGATAAGATGAGTATTTTTGTGGAAGTCCCTCTTTCTTTCCATAGCCTTTAGGAGCACTTGGGATGAATATTTCCAAAGCAATTGCAGATAGGTGAGATGATTTTCACCCTTTATATCCAGAAATCCCCATGTATATAAATAAATATTCTACATGGATGACAAAATGGCTGCTGTGAAGACAGGTCAACTAGATATTTAAACATATGCTAAGCTTCTGATATGTCCTGTTGAAGCCTGGTTTATAAAACCAGCCCCTGAGACCCTTACCGTTGTGCGGAACAAGGGGGTCTGCTGCTGATCCAGCCTTAGCTCCAATTCTCCTGGCTGCTGTTGGTTTGAGACAAGCATACAGCATCATTCCCACATAGATTTTAGGTGTAGGAATACACTTCTGGTTGGAATTTCCTTTCTAAAGTCTATTGAGAGTTCAAATGAGAGCCAGATGAGTTTTTTCCCATTCATTTAGAAAAAAAATGCAAAACATCATGAGAAACTTTAAAACTCCAGCACTCCCTGAAAGTCCTCACCACAATAATGTTTTCCTGAAAAAGTTCTTTCCAGGGGGATTTGAGCTTGCAGGTGATAAGCATTCAGTATGTTTTTCTACCCCTGATGAGGAAAGGCCAGATCGGTAAACAATGAATGAAGGAAATGCTTTGAAATGCATTAGTAGACTCAGTTTTGAGGCTACTTTTAGGAATTGGCTTTGGCTTGGAGTTGCAGAAAGATTAATGAAAACCCCAGCTCTGTTCCTAAAATCAGCATCAGCCAATGGAGCATCACAGCTATAATTTTCATCTTTTGGCAGTGTTGCCTTCCCTGCACATTCTCCAGTGCAGGTAAACCAGCAGAGTCCTGGCTGGTTTGTTTGGGTTATTGTTTGTCTTTAAAGGTGAAGCTCTACCAGAAAATAAAAAACTGTAATTTTCAGTACATGAGTGTGATTACTTAGTAATAAGTGAGTTTTCAGAGCATAATACAGCAGCCACAGGCTGCCATGGGTCCTGGATTTCTAACTACCATTACAGTGTAAAAAAATACCGCAAAATGCAGCCCATCTCCTAAATCAAAATACCTTTATCATGTATTCAGTTTTAACCAGTGGTTTCAGGGCAACATGTGGGCTCTTAAGATGGTTATTTTAAATCTTTAACTTCCATTTTGCTGAGATTTCATTGTCAGATTTAGGCTTCTGCTTTTGAAAACTGAACCAGGCATTTTTACAGTGAAATCTGTAGGAGAAACCATCTTTTGTAGGCAACTGCCTGCTTTCTGCTTCTGTTTCTGTCTGGAGAACAACTTATCTCATCATACTTCTGGCATATCTGAGGCTAGACCCTGCCAAAATCTGAAAGTGAAATAAACCATCAAAAAATGTCAGATACTTAGAAGTGCAGACCAAGGTCAAGTCTAGAAAAAGGCTAGACTTGGAAAATAAAGTACTTTGCCTTTTCCTTCAAAGTGTACACAACCGGTTTTCAATCTTTGTGTTTATCTGTATATCCCATTACTGTAGCACCGGACAGCCAAAAACGGCTCATGTCCTCAGCAGGACATAAAACCAGAGCAGGCCCTGGATCCTGCTATTCGTGGAGCACATCTGGAGATGGGGAAGGGCCCCGAGCTGATCCCAGAGGCGGCGCAGCAGCTGCCAGGGAGCTTCCAGCTGGCACGGGTCCGGGTGGCCCTGCGCCCCTGGGGACAGCTCCCACCTCGCGCTGGAGGTGACATCCGAAGGAGGAAGGTGTCCTCACGCACTTCTTCTGGGCAAGGGCAGCTGCTGTTGTTTAGGGACCTATTTTCCCAAAGACCAAATGGAAATTTTGCCCAACAAATTGAACCTCAGGCCCCAAGATTTTGAACAGCAGCCATCTCTCATCTCTTCTTTAAACAGGATATTTTAATGCTCTGCAGAATTACAGTACGAGGCACGCTGTCTTCCATCTCCTTAATCCTCTGTAAATTTACTTCTAACAGCTACTGCCAAAATACAGTATGGCACTTGCACAGCACATGCTGCTTCAGTGGTGAGCACAAAGTGGCTTCTGTTCAGAGGGAATATGTTGCAAGCCCATGGGTGACACACTGTGATTGCTGAAGATTATGAAACATATTCTGAAACTGAGCAAGCCATAAACACTTCATTTTTCAGCAACAGTCACATTACTTCTGTCATTCTGCTTGGCAAATGTATGTACACAGACCTTGGTGCATCCACGTAGCACACGTTGAACAAACACCAAGTGCTAAACCAGTGGTGTGCCAGCAGCACTGCAGAGTTCAGAGGAAATATTTCAAGCATGCACTTCAACGCTCTCCTCAGTTTTTATAAAAACTCATGATCTTTGTTTATTTTTTACTTCACTAGCCTCTCTCTTGGACTAAGCTGACCTCAAACTATAGCATGGAATTATATTCATTGATCTCCTGGTGAATGCTCTCTAAATGATCAGGAATCAGGTCATGGCTTAGGACAACTTGTAACTCCAAGTGGGCAATATTTGCTGGAAGGGCAAGTGCCTTGTGTCTGTCTATGGCCAGATGCTCCTGTGAAATCAATAAGTCTGGAGATCAGCCGAGGGCTGGACCAAATCCTTAATAGCACCAAAAAACCTCTCCTGTTTGATATCCAGGCCACCTGACTGTTGAAGTCGCAAAGGAAAGAAGACCACCTCATGCAAGGTAGCTATGTGGTCCTCATGTACTTGGCGCGTATTTTTGAGCATAGTACATACTTTAGCATATCAAGTCTCACAATTCTCCTTCCTAAGGAAGGAAGAACATTTTTTCCCTTTTTTAACTGAAGTGTAAGTGTTAAGTGATGTGTCTCATTTCCCACCAAAAGTCTGGCTGAGCAAGGAATTAGTCATTTACTTTCCAAATATCTAGCTAGTAGCACTGTCTAGTGACCAAACCATCTTTGTTCACAGTTAGGCAAGTACTGATTCAGATCAGTGGGAATGTGCACTCCAGCAATCAGAGCAAAGGGACTCCATCCGTGAGATGGCAACTAAAACTGTCCAACTGTTTTCCCATCAACTATTACAAGATTAAGAAATAGTTGAAATTCAGCCAGCAACTTAAAAAGTGCCAGGGTCTGTATTTCACTGGCATTTGCAGAGCCAACCCTTCTGTATTACCTCCTGTTACCCCGCTAGAGACATTAACGTGAAAATAGTAGGTTTGTGGTTTGGTAGCTTTGGTGTCTCCTGCTGTCTACCCCACAGACCCAGTTTCCTGTACCGGCAGGGAGCAGGCACTGGTGGGTCTCCAGCCTTCCTGTTGTCTTCTTCCAGGGTTACATATGCCACATAGCTGAAGGGCAGACTCCAGCTTTATAGAGTGATAACTGCAAACATCTAACTTAGCTAAGCTCTTTCATGCTATTTGATAAAAGAGCAATTTACGTCTTTCCTGCTTGTAGCTAAAAACAACAGTAAAAAAGTGTAGAGTGTTGTTAGTCCTGGGTGGTGTACTAATTAGTTCTCTGCTAATTCTGCTTTATTGCTGGCAATGATTATTGTCAAGTAATTACAGGGTTCCTATGAATCTGGCTTCCATTTGCTCTGTGGTGTAACAAGGGTAACGAAATGAGAAGTGTCAGTACTATGGATACTCAGTGTTATTTCTGCCATAGCAGAATTTTGTATTATAGGGAACAGTTATTTTGTACAATGGTTTTAATAGCTGGAAACAGACCTAGGTGACCTGCAGAATGGAAAATTTGCATTTTCACTACATTAAAACTGTTCTCTACTTGAAGGAGCACATAAAACCCCCACAGCCTTCTATAAAAAAATGTATGGAAAGGAAACTAGAGACTTCAGCCAAAATGCTAAAAATAATAACTATACCAACATAGCCAAGTTGTCTGTTCCTTCCTCCCTTCAGTATGAATGAATAAATGTTTATGTACAGCTATCATGTAGGAATTGCTTTAGCGTGAGTTCTGTATGTTGCTCTGTACCTGTATGGATTGCAGCTTTCATTGCAGAGGGGACCGAACAAAAGAAAGCGATGATTTGTGTGAAGAAAAATCCTGGAAGTATTTTAGTTCAGCTATCCAAAACATTTCAGTTCATTGGTAAAACTGTTTGTTTTGTAATCTTCCCTGTGCATTTCTGAGGTGCGTTTAGATGTGTACGTGCCAAAGTATGTAGGATATCCACGTGCTGCAATCCTAGTCGCTCATGTCTGCAGCCACCCTTTAAATATCCTTAAAATTCTGCCCTTTGAGTTCACCGCTTTGATATTGAAAGTTATCTGTATCTATTCAGTAAAATTAAATAAAATTTCCATCATGTGATGGATGATGGAAACTGTCTGAACAGCTGTCTGAACAGTAGCTCCACTGCTACTTGTAAAAAAGAACCTTTAATTTGACTTTCCTACATTTAGTACTGGTTTTGTGTTGGAGAGAAATGCTTGGAAGGTACTTTCGTAAAAATGGGTGCCTTTGTGAAGACAGAGTGAGGAAAGATTTTCTTTTTTTTAGTAAGCAAGTAACTGTTTCCTTTAATCTCTTTGTTTTTCTCATGACTCTGTAAAGATCAGCGTACAGCCATGTAATTAGTGGCTCTGGACTAGATCACAATGAAACACACACGAGTGTGACTCCGCTGTTTTTACAGCACTGCACAGTGAAAGCAAAGGGTAGAATATAGTTCACGATAGCATCTTTACATAAGTATCTGCTATTTCTTCAATCACTGACACAATTTTAAAAAGTAGTAGAACCATTGAACAACAGAGGTTGTCTTGTCCAACACCTGCTTATGGCAGAGCCAACTTATCGCATCACATCTGGCACTGACATTAAGATCACTCTAACTTGGAAGATGGACCCAGTTGAGAATATCCAGACAAAGAAAATAGTATTTGTGCTTAGTATGAATTTACTGATTTTTCATTTCTTCATACGGTCATAAGAAGACATCCTGGCAGGTCTCATTAGTAATACTCTTGTAGTAAATAGCAGCTGGAAAAAAGCGTTAAACAGATATGGGTCTTTGATGTTTAATTCTCTCAGAAATAATAATAATAAAAAACTAGATATCCACAAATTACATTAACCTTCATTTTATAAATGATTTTTCACTACAGTCTTGAGGCATGATGAAATGTTAATAATGTTGATATACTGCAATGATAATAATTACGATATGGTTGTGAATCAGAAAAAGTCATCGGTGTGTGTAGGTACAGCTCTTGCCTGTCCCTTCAGGATAATGACAGCCCTCCTGTTACTGGGTTGTGTGTAGGTAACAACTTCTTCCAAACTGTGTGAACAACTGACATTCTGCTGTTTGGGGTTTGTTTTTTCAGAAGAAATACACAGGACGTCTTTCTCAATAGGACCTTTCATGGCAAGAGCTAATAAGGAAACAGTGGGATCTAAAGGCAGATCTTCTTGTAGTGTTAATCAGCTGATAACGGCAGATAATACTGATAACACCAGGGAACTCAGCACTTTGCATTACATTTACTGTACACAAGCCATGGATTCACACCTCTGTCTTGAAGTTTTTTTGAGCTCTTCTGTATGTACTGTTCTTACAATGTTTCTTGCACTACAAATTACTCATCTCACACAGAACTCCAAAAGAAAGTGCTTTAATTTTAATTTATGATAAACAAGAACTGAGAAGTCTTTTTTATTAATTCATCAAAGTATTATCTCCAAGGGGAGTTAGTTTCATATTAATGTTCGGTGTTTAATATAAGTTCACAGCTTGAAGACCACCTCGGATGGGTAGAGAGTCTCTGATGTATATCTGATTGCCCACATGTAATTTGAACATCTACAGCACATGAAGGGTATAATCAAAGAATAATTAATACGTTGATAAGGAATTACGTTTTGTTGTACTTATCTGCATAATTCAGAGAGAAAGTTTATGATGACAACATCTATCTTTTGGGGTACTGTTTACATTTTCACTCAAATTATAACATGAAGCATTCTCCTGCATTCCATAGTGCCTTTCATCTGACGAGCTCCAGTTACTGTCTGGCCAATTAACTCCAGTACCGCACACATGCAAACCACATTGGGTATTGTGGAAAAACTAAGTGAGGCATTGAAGTGTGAACCTTGACCTCCGGTTTAGGACACTGAGCTTGAAAACCCAGACTTCCAGAGATATTAAATTGCTGTCTTTGATTGGAGTTACAAGTACCCGTGAGAGCTGAAACTAATGCTCAGACCAGCACTACATCCTCTTGGGAGCCCTCTGAATGTCAGTGCACTCCAGAGCCCTTGTGCGTCTTGTATGCTGATTGAATTCAAGCTGCCTGCAAATCTCCCCTAGCCTTGCAAGAGATGACATTTTTCAAAACCTTGCAAGGACGGGTGGTAGCTGCAAGCTGCATGTAGTGGGGTCCATCTGCTGCATCCAAATTCAAACCAGATCTCAAGGGCAGAGTACCAGACAAAACACCTTGTGCAATTTATGTACACTGAAGAAACATGCCTTGTGTACAGATTGAAGAATTTACTGCTCCTGTAATTAAAGTATTAGCAATCTAATCAAAGAGTTAGTCCAAGTACACTTATAATTCCAGATATAAAGTTATGGTAAGTTTCCAGAAGTGGTACAGTTGGAATCGGTACATATCTACTTCCTGTTAGCTACACCTCTCCCTGGTGTTATGCTTACCCTTCCTATGACTCTCTGGGTCCTAAAATCAGTGGTGCTGGTCTTCCTCAAGAAGAAAAGGGGTGTAGAGGAGTTTACAGCAAGTCCTCATCTGAAGTTTTCCACTAGGAGAAGTATGATGTTGCTGGTGGAGATTTTCTCCTCCTCACTATTGGGTCAGTTTAGGGTTATTTTTACACATTTCCTGAAATAGTCACAGAATCACAGAATGGTTGAGGTAGGAAGGCACGTCTGGAGGTCATCTTGTCCAACCCCCCTTCTCAAGTAAGGCCACCTACAGCCAGCTGCCTAGGACCATGTCCAGGTGGCTTTTTAATATCTCCAAGGACAAAGCCTCCACCACCTCCCTGAGCAACATGTACCAATGCTCGGTCATGCTCACAGTAAAAAAAGTGTTTCCTGATGTTCAGACAGAGCCTCCTCTGTTTCAGTGTGTGATCATTGCCTGTCACTGGACACCACTGAGAAGATTCTGGCTCTGCCCTCTTTGCACCCTCCCTTCAGATATTTATACACATAGATGAGGTTCCCCTGAGACTTCTCTTCCCCAGGCTGAACAGTCCCGTCTCTCTCAGCCTCTCCTTGTCTGTCAGATGCTCCAGTCCCCTAATCATCTTCATAGCCGTGTGCTGGACTCAGTCCAGTAAATCTCTATCTTCCTTTTACTGGGGAGCCCAGAACTGGACCCAGCACACCAGATGTGGCCTCACCAGTGCTGAGAAGAGGGGAAGGATCACCACCCTTGACCTACTCGCAACACTTCTCCTAATGCAGCCCAGGATGCTGCCTACCTCCTTTGCCAGAAGGGCACATTGCTGGCTCATGTTCAAGTTGGTGTCCACCAGACCCCCACGTCCTTTTCTGCAAAGCTGCTTTGCAGCCTGTGGGCCACTCTCTTGCTCTTTCACTCTTCAAAAATAGTAATCCAATAGAAGATATATAACATGAATGTGTAACATGAACATATAACATGAACAGGTACATGTAGGTGCAATGTTTCAATGACTACTTATTATTAATATCTATTAGTTATGGAAGTATCAATGGTACATTGTGAAAATGGCTTTATAGGAAATCTGGGTGGCAAGTGAGCACACACTTGAAGGTTTTCTAAACGTCACCTGGACTCAACATTTCCCTTCTAAATAGGAGCTCAGCAGCTATTTTGGTCTTCAGGCCACTCTTTGGTCCATGCTTTGTAGAAGTTTAGATGCCGTCTAGATCTCTCAACTTGGAAACCCAAAAGCAGAAACTCATAAAATTAGAGTCTGTTTTCAAAATTTGTCCCATAGTGACTCTATGAGTTACCAGAAGTTTTGGAATAGATGCAAGGGATGGGATTGTTATCCCTTCTCTACCTAGTTGATAATGTTCCTTCCACATTAAAAATACAACATATTTTATATTACAGTCCTTAAAGACTCACATTTTCCTTACCTTTATCCAAACACATTTTTCAGTGGACATATGGTGCTCATGTATCAAAGCCCTGTTAATTCTCAAGTCAGTGATGCTCAGCTTTTGAATGGCAGGCCAAATAGGTGGGAAGGGCGGCGTGGTACTGGGGAATGGGTGGGTGGTACTCTGTCCTCCGAGTCTGTGCTGAGCCAAGACTCATGGGGGCTGTTAGAAGGCAAGAAAAGGAATATAAATCCTAATGGGGAAGGGGGAGGATGTGGAGGGAACCGAGCTCTTAATCACTTCTGCCCATTAGCAATACCAAAGTATTTTTCCTAAGACTAAAGGGAGGCGAGCCTGGTGTCCTTGTCAGATCCCAATATATATATATTATTTGAATTTTATCTCTCTCATAAATCCTCTTAGTAGTTTCAGCTGGATAAAGTATTCTCCTTGTTTCTTGTCATAAACTGCTGCAGCGTTCTTTTATGCAGCTGCCACATTTCATCCTAATGCAGCTGCATTTCACCCAGGGATGAAGTGATCCCTATATATAACTTCCGCATCAGTTTTTATAACCATTTAAAGTGCCTCAAGATGAGATGTGGGATGCAAGCTATTGTTTTATTAGTGTCATCACAAAGTGCTTCATTGTACAAATCAATTCTAAGCTAAGAAGAAAAGTGTTTTCGAAGTGATACTTGAAGATAGGGAGAAATTTTGGGGGTTAGGAGGGATTTAAAATCCTGGTTTAGGAATTCAAAAGGAAGATGGCAAAAAAAGGAAATGAACTAGCATCGAATGAAGTTGTATTAACTGAGGACATGTGGGACAGCGAGTAGCAAAAATGTCAGAGAAATGAATGGCAGAGAGTTAGTTTTAAGTGACTTTGGAGTGGAAGATACAGAAAATTGAGGAGAAAGGGAAACGAGCAGTAGATAGAAGTTATCATGATGGTAAGCAGCAACCAAATACCTGGAAAGGACACTCAAAGAAGGACCTGCATTTCTTGGTTTTATCACATAGCTGAGCCATATAACATGGATGTGACTTTTCAGCATCAGCTGGCACTATTAAATGTCTTTGCTGTGCTATTAATGTTATGTCTGAGACTTTTAAATGTTAAGACAACTACTTGGTGTCCAAATCTCATTACATTCTCATATTTAGGTACCTGATTGTGCTGAACACCCTGTACCTCAGCAGAGGGAGTTAGAAGTCTACATAATGGGAGAATTCCCTGGGGAACTGATTTTATGCTGAAGGCTCTTAGGGACAGTGATGGCTGCCTGGAAGGGCAGCTAATTACTCTGAATTGGGAGTCGCTCAGGGTATTTCTTGCTCCTGAGGTCTTGATGTGTCCCTGTGTCCCTGCTGGCTTGTTGTGCTGGCCCCTGCAAGTCACCTCTCAGCTTAAAGAGCTTGTGGGGTATAGCACATTGTACAAAGGTCTCTCCTATACTGTCAACTGTTAGTGTTTTCCCTGTTGCTGAGATACTATTTGCATAGCTGCCTTCATGTTATTGGCATGAGTGAAACCATTGCGTTATATACCTGGCTCTGATGAGATCAGATGTGAAAAATATTAATACAGGCAGAGTGTTCCCAGACCTGTAAAGTTTCATGCCTGGTGAACCTGCTATAAATCTCAGGCTTAGCAGCTTTACCAATATCCCGTTGATTTAGGAAAGGTATTCATCATAATTCTTTCACCCAAAGGGGAGTTACGTTCCTAACTCCTGGCTGGAATAACACACCTTTCTTCTTTCTTCTTGGGGAATGCAGCCTTGCTCAAGATAAAAGGGTCCCAGCTGGGCTGTGCAGAATTTGGTTATCGTAGGGAACAAAACAATTGTCATAGTGGTTGAAAGAAACAGTTTATATAGTCCCAGACTATGTCTGAGCAATAGAAATGTCAGTAACTCAGAAGGAGAAGCTATATAAGGGGTCATCTAACCAGGAAAAAATAATTTCATAACACTGTCTTTAGTTTGGTTTCATTTATTCTGTTCTGCAGAACCCTATTCCAAATCTGTGGTGGTAGTAGTGAGTAGTCAGATAAGACTCCAGCTCAGTATTGAGCCCACTCATCTCCTGATCCCAGTGTCCTTTGGCAATGAATTTTATATATTGCGTTAAAAAAATACTTTATCAGTTTATATTGCCTTCCTTCTTTTTCATTTCTCCCTTTTCATTAATCTCTCTGTCCTTGTGCTGCAAGGCAGAGTGAATAGAAGTTCCCAATTTCCTATTTTTGTATTACCCCTGATTTTGTACCCTTTTATCATAACCCTTCCTTATTCATCTGCTCTCCAAGGTAAACAGTCCCAATCTTTTCATCTCTCAGCATATGAGATTTTTTTCATGTCCATAAATAATCATGCTTCTCACTTTCAACCTTTCTAAGAAGTCAGAGCATGAATTGACATCATCTGACTATTATTCAACAAGTGTAAAGAATTACACATAAAGAAACTACTCATGAGCTTGAAATGATATTTTTCTATTGACATTTGAATTATATTCAGCCACAGTAGTTTAAAAGGTTCATATTTTATTGCATTATTATTGGTACCACAATATTCTGCAAAAGCTTAAGGTCTATTAAAATAGCACTTTGACAGCTTTATTTGTTCCTTGCTTGCAAAACATAACCTTGCTTCTAATAGTAATTATATGGCATGATATAAAATAATTCCAATGAAATTCCACTTTTGAAAACCTTATTATCAGGATTTATTGAAGAGTATGCACCATAGTGTAGTAGAATAATATAAATTCATTGTATGCTTATGTTTTATTTTATTTATTGTATATTTGCACTATAAATAGTAATTTTACAGTTGCATGGTACAATTACCTTTGCATTATTATTGGAATTCTTCTGGGAAAGTCCTATATAGTGGAAGGGAATGGGGTAAACCGTTAGACCTCTACCTAAAAGCATTCCCTCAAATGGAGTTCTCAGGAAATTATGCTAAAAGCCTAAATAATTTCAGAGACACCAATATCCTTTGCACAAAAATTTATACCATCCTATAAATAAAACTTCAGAATTTTCCCTCTTAAAGAATTCTGGTGGGTACAATACAACATGAAAATGTTACAGAAAATTGTATCTGTCTTTATTGAATTGCATGGGACTTTTTCCTTAGGGAATATGAGAAGCTTTATATTTTTCCATGATCTACACCAGCCTGCTTGGAGCAGTGAAGCGAGACTATAATCTAGTAGTTAAGGTATTAACCTATTCCTTGCAAGCTATAGATGTGAGCTTCTGTTATGCTGTGAACTTCCTATGTGACCTTGGGAAGTCACCTTTTCTCATACTGACAAATATTTTCATGTTCTTTACAATTTAGCACCTCTACCCTACTGTAGTCTAATTTCTTAGTTCCAAAGTAGCTTTGCAAATGCCATTCAATGGAAACCTATCAGCCTTTAGTGTTACATAGTAGCTGAGTGACAATGGTGTGATGGGTTTAGATATCTAAGAACTTCAGAAATTTGGGATTTGGTCTGTCCAGACCAGATTTCTAAGGGTATTAGTAACTGAGGAGTGACATAGTCATATCTTTATGGGCAGTTAAAGGAGTCAGGCACCTAGTTCCCACCAATCTTGTCTCTGACCTGCTTATGCACATTTGAAGTGCTTTATAAACCCATTTGTAAAATAAGAATAAGAGTTAGATGGATAATTATCTTAAAGACTATGAGATGTAGGGGCAGGAGAGTAATGAGGGCCACTGAAGTACCTCAGACTGGGCTGCAAGAAGAAGCTGAAACATGCTGGACCTGTTACACAGCTTCAGCCTGAACTGAGCTTTCCTATAGATCCCATCTGCCCTCATGAGTGCTCTTCTGGGAAGACATCAGGGTGGTGGCATGGCTTGTTGGTGACATGACAGGTGTACGGGGCAAAAGGGATGCATCAAGACCAGCGAGGCAAGGCTGAAGCTCTCCTGCATAGTTTCTACAGCTGCCTTGAGCATGCCTCATGTTTAAGACACAATGAATGTTTCCTCCCCAGGAGTATTCGCTGCTTCACCTTTCACACAGGTCCACAGTGGCTCCTGAGAGTAAAAGGTGTTATTAAACCCAGGGTTGAGCTGAGCTTCCAAACTGACCCTAAAATGCCAGGTAGATGTTGTTCTGGAAGACGCAGTGCAAACGCTGTCATCCCAACAGTTTTCCTCCTTTTGAAGGAGAGAGTAAGACAAGGACCAAAAGTTAATGTAAAGCATAGCACCAGACTAACCACCTGCAAACCCTGTGAGCTATAACTAAGCTGTTACTCTGCTCCCAAACAACACTTGCAAGAGAGAGACCTCGTCTACCTAACAGACCGGCTTGTGATGGCCACTGGATCTCACTGATGCGGCTGCGCAGTAAAATACACTCTTTTCCAATGACTTGATTAATCATTTTCTCTAATGCTCCCAGATATTTTATCTTAAGTATAGTAAATTATATGTAAGTGGTGAGCAATACAGGGGGAATAAAAAAGTAAACATAAACAGTGATTTGTTACAGACAGATGAATAATAAAGGTTATCACAGAAAGTTGACATAAACACAATAGATGGGGTAATTATGTACCTTATTTATTCTAGTTGCTATTTCTTTCACTGCATTGTGCAAAGGGATATCTGAATCTTAAATAAAAAATATAGTTTAAAAAAAGGGAAAAACACCAAAACAGAAGATAGAAGAGACAGAGGGAGAACGGCAGAAAGGCAGAAACAAGATGAAATGCTGAAGTCTAGACAGGAAAAGGGAAAGGACTGTAGTATCTAGGTCTTAGCACCAATATTTGTGGACAGTGATAAGGTCCCAAGCTAGAAAATTAATTTACTTACATGATTTTCTCTCAACAGAGCAATTTGCTCCAAACAACTTTTTAGACAGTTCTCTTTCATGTGAGGAAGGACTGTCCTGGTGGTTTGGTTTTCTTGGGCTCATTAAAATGCAGCTAATATGGACTAAACAGGGCCCTTAGAGGGTCTGGGTCAGCTTGCTAATCCAACAGCGGACCATTACCGATTTTGGCGGGGTTAGTTTTCTGCCAGCTTAGAGGATTGAGCTAGATGTCTGCAGGGTTAGCCAGGAGCCGGTGTGGCATAAAGGGAAGCAGGAGAAGGAGCCAGCCAGCATGGGGCAGGCAGGGCTGGATGTCCCCTTTGGTGGCAGCTGGCTGCTGGAGTCTTCCTCTGGTGTTGGGCACCGTCAAAGCAGTTTGTGAAGAATCAGCGAAAGTGCTGGGAGAGAGAGAGAGAGACTGCAAGCAACCATCTCCATTTTGGCCCCAGAATAGCCAGAGCACCCACATGGTCTGTGGGAGACAAGCTCAAACCAGCTTAACACTCAAAGTCCAGTCCCAGCTGTGCTCTGAACATCTGTCACATTTCCTGGGTGAACGTCTCTCTCCTTATTTTGCTCTATTTACACCCTACATAAATAAAAAAAGACCAGAGATTTGCACCTCAATCTCTACTGTGCAGTATATGCTTTGGGCTACCGTATCAGTGTCTCTGATAAACATTTAATTTAATACACAGTGGGACAACTCTAGGAGGAAAGATTAAGACACAGTCCCATAGCGGGGGCCGGGGAGGAAGATAGCTTGGCTGATCAAAGAGGTCTGTGACAAGGTTTTAAGTCCCTGCTTGCATATGCGCACTGAAAGGTTTCAGTCAAGCGGGGGGCAACTTCTGGGGAGCCTCTGGGCCAAGATGAGAGGAAGGTCAGCAGCAACGTCTGTGCACAGGGGACTTTGGACATGCCTCCTGAAAGGAGCTGGTAGATGACAGGAATATGGAGGCTGTGAGGAGATCATCACCCTAATCTCCCCAAAAATGTGGCTGGAGGGCTTTTGCATGTGTGGATCTCAATTATAACTCGCTACTGGTAGAAAAGTGAAATGGAAAAGAGAAACTTGTTTCCTATCAAGCTTCAACTAAAAACTGAAAAAAGCCCTGAGAATTCAAGTACTGTGAGACATATTGATGCTTGTCAATATTTGTGACTGAGTTATTATCTTGCCGTAATAATTAATGATTGTCATTAACTGCTGCACAAGCAAGTGGAAAGCAGTAGGTAAATTATCCCTGACGTTTTTTCAGATAGCAGAGCAGAGCAGTAGTGCATAAGCACAAACCCACCATCAGGAGTGCTGGGGTGAGCAGCCTTTTGGTCATGCCAAGGGAGATTCTACTTGTGGGTTGGTGGTGGCTCACGTGCTTCTGGGAGGACCTGTGGCTCCTGCCAGCCTTGAGTGCAAAACTATGAGCCATGTCCTCTCTAAAATCACTCTTCTCAGTGTGACAGCCCTTCTCTGTGCTGCTGACAAGCTGCCTTGGAGCCACCTGTGAACACATGTAGTTTTCCAGGTCCTTCAGGGTTGCACTAAGACGGTGCAGCTGCTGCAGGCTGGTTCAGACCCCTGTGTTAGCCTGGACATGGGAACAGAACTGGACCAACACCGTATTTCTGCAACCCTTCATTGACAGCTTCAGTGAGGTCTTTTTGATGCTGTACTCATCTCTCCTCAAAGAAGTCTTCACTGATGTTTAACTAGCAAGTAAAAAAAGGCAAATATTAGAGTATCTGCACAGAAACAGAAGGTTAAACTGACCGTCTCAAATTATGTTTTTTTAAACATTATGATACGCAGTAATGAAAGAATCTGTATTGCATTCTGAACTGTAACTTGGATTACATGCCCAGAGCAAGATAATAGAAATCACCTTTTGTGTCTGCTGAGGAGTAAATCCTTGGCTGTGCCTTTTCACCTAAACCGCAGTAGCGGCCAAGAGGGGAATGGCTGGAACAGGTGCCTTTAGCCAGTAGAAGTACACTGATATGAGCAAAGTCATAGTACTGGCTGGGCCAGCAGCACATTGTACTTCTCCCCTTCTGCTGTCCTCTGAATAAGACCAAAAAGGAAAGAGAGATGTGGGAGGGAACTGGGCAGTGATACGTGCGCGAGACCCAGTATCCTGGAAGCAGACTTAGCAAACCTTATTCGAGGGGAATCTGTTTGTTTGAGATGATCATTTAGAAAATGAGAATACTCCCTATAGATTCCTTCGTGGAGGAGATAGATAGAGTCAAAGATTTGAAAGCAGAAGTTATCATCATCAATCATTTTTGACTGGTTGCAGAGTGTTACTGTCTCCTACAAAAGAAAAAAAAAAAGGGTGAGATTTACTTCCTTGGTTATTCCCTGCAATTATTCACCCATTGCAACCTGAGATTTTTTAGATCTCACTTGGGCTGCAGGAAGATTCCTCAGCAAGCTCCTCTGAGCAGCCAACTGCAAAAAACATTGAAATATGAGAAGCGTATAAGAGCATTAAATGGTAGCATTCTCCATCACCCACAGCCTCCGTTAGTTGTGCTTCCAGGCCAGATGAAGCTAGAATGTACGTACAGCTGTTCTGAGTTGTAAAATACGTTTTGAAATGGGATTGATTCATCTGTGTTTCATGAGATTGAATTAAGCAAAAGAAAAAAGTATAAAGACTTGTCTTTTTTCCAAGCATTTAATAAAAATATTCAGTCTCACTGGAACATAATAGAGATGTGCTTTCAGCACACAGATGTGCAGTAGTGAGAGCCACGTTTTATGTAAGCTGCTCATTCTTTTGTGCAGTGTTAAGAACTGAATGTACTTTCATACTCCTTTTTTTGGCCTTGACATGAACTAATGTCAAAGCAAATGAAGACCTGGTGGTAAATCCTTTTCAGCACTGCTAATGATTGCGGCCATTGCGGAGCTGTTGCTGGTTGTCTAATCATCTTTGGGAAATTGGGCTTTTGATAAGTAGACCTTGTATTCTGAATTTTGATTTCTGCAACAAAATTTGCTGGTGTCACTCAGTATTTAGAGGATCAGAAAGGTGTGTGGGTCACATACTGCAGAGTATATTCAAAGCAGGATTTATAGTAAGCTTCAGTGGCTACAGTCATTAAGGGTATAATGAGTGATTTGAACAGAATTACATGGGGAAAAATTCACGCCAGCATCTCCTATCTATAAAAATGGATTTTAGCAGAAAACAGATTTACAACTGGAATTTTTTTCCATGCAAGGCAGAACATGCAGAAGAGCAACTGAGTCTGATTTTCCTTTTCCAGTTCCATTGCTTGTTTTATATTTAGGAGTTTGCATTATGGCTGCCTAGATTTTACAGCCACAAATATGCCAAAACCCTTGACTGGTTCATTCAGGTTGAATAATAAGCAACATAAAATGTCTACTTTCTTCAACACCTGCACAGTCCATTCCTTAGTGTTTTGCAAATGTAAAAAGTGTAGATATGTGTTTTGACTTTGATCTTGTAAACCAAAACTGTTCAAGTGGTAGATCCTGATCTAGATCTGGGCAGCAAGGAGATGTTTCCTCAGCAACCCACATTTTTCTGGGTGAGCCTCTATTTTCAGCTGTTCCTCCAGTCACTCTGGGAGCAGCTGCACATGTAGGCAGCGTGGGTGCTGGGCAGAGCCAGACCTGGCATGCTGCTTTCCATAAAATGAGACCATGAAGCTTGGTAGAAATTGAGGTACCCTACTGTCAACATGCATTGGTCATCTCAGAGGTTGGGTGCATAACCATGTGTGTGACTGCTGGAGTGTGCAAAGTCTGTTTTGCTGGAGACACTTCAAAATTTATCCTCTGTTTTTGTGAAGCTGACATTAATTTACTGCTGCTTTAGTAATTGCACGGGGTGGATCTGCATCTCCTGTGCAAAAAGCTTCAGGTTTTATGTAGTCCCTCTCTTAAACATTATTTTCTTCCATTCCCTCATGCTCACCTATTCCTACTGTCACCCCCAAAATAAGGAGGGACTATTCTCTTGTCCAGCTGATGATTCCCCCACCTCTTTCATAGGGGTGGGATACATCTTATTCAGTGAGAGCTGTTTGAAAGGGGAAACCTAGTCCAGCATCAGCTGTGTCCATACTTCTAAATAGTGGAGAGGCAGGGACAAGATGACACAGACTGATTCTTCTCCTCACTGCTTAGTACTAGCCTTCTCAAGAAAAGATTTGTCTTGATAGATAACAGAAACAGTCCAAAACAGGCCTGGAAGCGGATTAAAATTAAAGAGTGAGCAGTCTGGGGTCCAGTGCTTGAAGCTACTGCCTGTATCTATTTTATTTAGCTGCACAGACATACCTGTAGCTGTTTATCCTCCCTCTGTTAGCAGCCACAAGAGCAAAGCATTGTCAGTAGTTGATTTATCCCACCTATTTTAGACACTATTTTAAGGTGAAATGAATCACCCTTTGGAAGTAACTGTCTCTCTATTGACTATGGAGGCAGTCTGCATAATGGAGTTCAGACGGCTAAAGGTAGAAAGGAGCATCCTGCCTGTGCAATTGTCCCTTCAGTAACATGAGACCTGCACTAGGGTTTTCCTGACAGAGCTTTCAGTGGCTTTCCTGTGCAATTTTTCTCTGCAAGAAGTGTCAGAGCAGGAGAAAAAACAGTGTCACCCCATTTCCACCCTACTCCTTGTCACCCCATTTCCACCCTACTTCATCTTCACCTCTCCCAACAACCTACCCTTGGAGGAGGATAGGACACAGGACCACAGACCTGGCTGAGCAACTTCTCCTGCTGCGTGGAGATGCTTAACACTTCATCCCGGTCACCAAGCGGCTATGCAAACCCCAGAGTCCTATGGAGGCAGGGGGATTTCTTTGAGGGACTATTTTATTTTCTGATGCTATTAAAAAATACTTCAGAGTGATGACAGTACTTTTAAGCAAGAAACAGCTACTGCCAAGTATCTTTGCTATTTCCTTGTAACTAAAAGAACTTCCAATGCAAAATAACAAAGTGTGAATTTTTCTCTTTTCTCTTTCTGCTCAGAAATCGAAGCAAAGGAAGCGTGTGACTGGTTACGTGCAGCTGGATTTCCCCAATATGCTCAGTTCTATGAGGGTAAGTAAGTTTTTCTCCTCTTTGTGCGGTACCAGAAGTGCACTGGGTCCTTGCCAGAAGAGCTTGCAGTCAGCCAACTCTACATTTGACTGAGTTATGGCCATGGCTGGCTGCTTCACAAAGCCTCAGCTGCTGGAGTCATACAAGTGCCTAAAGAAAAGTAAGATTCTTGCCCTCATAGCCATGGGAATTAAAAAAAAGAGTGACATAGTTTGTGCAAACCTCAAAGGTTAACAAAAACAAGTACAAAAAATCCAAATACATAGGTCTTTTTTTTTTTAACTTCCTGAACTGTATCTAAAATAAGATTGAAAACACTGAAAGTCACTGAAAATTTCAATCTTACGGAAAATAAGATTTAAAAACTCTGCAAAGTTACCAAAAGTGAATAATATGAGCTGCGTTTTACATTTGCGAAGCAAGAAAAGCCAATATTTTGGTGCTAACTCAAAGCAAATGGCTATGTTCCCTTCCTAGCTGTAAAGTTCATGCCCAGGGAAGTAGTGTCCCCAAGGGCAGGGTGAGTAGTTGCACTGCTGCTGCATTCAGGAGCAGTTTGGGGACTGGAGCTGGGTTTTTCCTGCTCTCCCCACCTCAATGCTGAGAGGGAAACTGCAGCTGATCCTCGCTTTTCCCAAACTGCATATTCTGTCTGCCAGAGACACAGAGCCAGGTCAGGCCCGCTCGGGCTTATTAGCCGAAGTGCAGCTCCGCCAAATGGCGCTGGACACCTTCCAGGGTCAGCTTGGGTCTGGAGGCAGCACAGCTCCACGCATGGAGCGATGGCCAAGAAACCTCGTGGGTCAAAGTCAGCTCTGCTGAGATCCAGCTCAGACACCATCCATCCCCACACGTGGGATGGACGAGGACACCTCTGTGGCTTCTGATGGCCAGCTGAGGTCCCTTAAGGCTCAGGTGCCCAGGTACTGGGAGCACCATGCAGAGATGCTCAGGTGGCTCCTCAGGAGCCAGGAGGGCTCTGTTAAACCCAGCAAGGAACTAAGACTAATAAGCCTCACAGACTAAAGCTGACGTAGATGTGTGTCTACCACAGTCCCTGGGTGCCCGGTAGTACTTTTGTGTCTGCCTTGTAACCAGAGTATCTATCTCAGATCCCCACTTCCCCATGGAAAGGAGAGCCTGCTGCCTGCCGGACTCAAAGGGATGTTCCCTCCAAAAAGCAACCCGTGCTGGGCTCCCACAGTTCCCATGCAGTCAGTGTACACTCTAGACAGTCTGCGTCTCTGAAAACAAG
Organism: Theristicus caerulescens; assembly: GCA_020745775.1. Classification (NCBI taxonomy): domain Eukaryota; kingdom Metazoa; phylum Chordata; class Aves; order Pelecaniformes; family Threskiornithidae; genus Theristicus; species Theristicus caerulescens. The sequence continues at coordinate 107,878,287 of CM036559.1, forward strand.
GTTCTTTTTACAGGCATCTATTATGTCAGTGTTAAGCACTAGTGTCTGAAAATGCTGGCTGCAGTTCCTGTATCCCAGCGTCTTGCTGTGGTACCTAAGCATGGCAGAGCAGTCTGGAGAACAGCCACAGTGCTGGAACCCATCCCACCGTTACAGAGCCCACTAATGTGTTGCAGCCATGTCACTTTTCATTACAAATGTCAGCCTCCAGCACGCTAGTCTGGCTTTTTACCTGATATTGGGGGTTATAATTTGGCTCTTTTTTTTTGTCTCTGTTACTTGAGTAACGCTTTGTCTGAAATCGTTGTTATTGGGACCTGTATTAAAAGCAAAAAGCACAGAACATTTCTGTGTCATGGGAAAAGTCTGTCTAGCAAATAACTCATTAAGTCCCTGTGATGGGAATGGAGAACCTTGTTGCTCATGTGGATAAAGAAAGTGTGTTGGTAATTCCCTGATCTCATTCATTTGTGCTAGGCACTAGAAAGAACAGCTAACAACTGAGTATCTTATTAAAGCCAAAATGAAATAATCTTGCTCTCTCTCTGGTGCACAGGACGTTCAACTATACCTTTAAAAGAAAAAAAAAATAAAGTGACTGAAAGGGTCACAAATAAAGCTGGAAGGGAACCAGAGCTGAGTGAAATTGGTCATACTAGGTTTCAGTGAGCAAGCACACTCAAAGCATTTTAGATGTACACAATGTATTTTAATTTGAATAGCAAGCAGTCATCTTAATATTGTGTCTCCTTTTATAGACTCCCAGTTTCCCATTGACATTGCTGCAGTAAAGAAAGATCATGATTTTCTTGACAAGGACCTTGTAGAACCTCTTTGCAGGTAAATAACACCTAAAGTTTCTTTTCTGATAATTTAAAAACATAAGCTGATTTGTTATTGTCAGCATAGCAGCAGAAGCAGCAGCAGAGATGTTTGCTTGTCCATGTGAATTAAGCAATGATAATGCTACCATTCTGAATTCATTACTCTTGTGGAAAATCCTGGAGTAGGACCCACACTACACTCATAGAAAACATCACATGATTTGAGAAGACCCAAATCCAATGGGTTTGAAACACCTGCCTTTTAAGAAAAAAATAGCAGTAGTACAAGCAAACCCTGAATAAATGAGAGTCACATTTGAGTTGCACATGAATAACTCCTATGTCCAAGCACAGCAGAAAAGATGAAACTTCATTGCACAGAATTCAGCAAGTACTTTCTCTGGCAGCAGACGTGGTTTTCATGCTGCTGTGATTCCCTTGGTACTCTTCTTTTGGCACCAGTAACAGAAGTGGGACCAGAACCCCACAGTACTACAGCTGCTACAACTAATCACTGGTTTGCCCCTCCCAGAGGGCTTGTGTTTGCTGTTTATCTAGCTTTTTATATTCTGCCTGTGATTAATATATCGTACTGCATTGCTCAAATACTGTCCCCTAGGACTCAAGAAGCAGCAATTCTGTGGTAGTTTTGCAAAACCACATTGCAGAGGCATTGTTCCCCTCGTCTTTCTCCTGTGCTAAGCTCAAGCTGGGTTCTGCTCCTCTCCTCTTCAGCAAGGACAAAGGAGCATCTGGCCTCTAACCAAGCAGGCTTTATTACATGTTATGGAAACTTTCACAACACCGACATCAAGATAATTGGACAAAACTCTTATTTCCCCTCTGCAACTGTGGCTAAAGTCATCAGAGAGCGTATGCTGTTTCACTGCACGTCGTACTGTGCATTGCAGGGATTAATGAGTCTGTGATGGAGGACTGCAGAGAGGGTTTCTGAGAATCATAGAAAATAAGGCTGAAGAGAGTTCATCTAGTCCATCTCCATCCCAGGCTATGCCCTCCTTCCTGGAGGATCCAGGTAATTCCTGGGTGTAGCTGTCAGAATGCTTTCCCAAAACTCCTTTGCTGCAAGTGAGACCTATTGCTTCTCATTTTGTCTATTATGGTTATGAGGAACGGAATGTTCTCTTTCTCTGTGTAGTAACCTTTCTGTCTGAAGACAAATCAGTAGGAAGACTTGGATCTTTCAGTGATTGCTCTCAAGGATGCCAGGGAGCAGAATAACTGCAGACTTGATCCACTGCTGTTCGTGCAGCTTGGTTGGAGGGATTGCTATGCCCATGCCTAAGAAACCTTCTTCCCATACATAGATGCATCCCCCTGCTTCAGTCTGGCATGGTGGAAGACATGCTTTGCTGTAGTTTGGGAACTGGGAATTGGTGGGAGGTTGAGATCTCTTTCCCTCTGCCCTTTGCCACAAAGTTGAAAGACCATCCAAAAGTGCAAGTATGATGTCTGTCCCTGTCCCTTTCTCCTGAGAGCGAACAGCAAGGTGCAGTCATTGCATAGCTCTGTGACTCTCCCCAGCCTTTCTTCTCTGAAGTAACTAGCAATGGTAGTACTTCAATTATGGTCACTGGGCATCCAACACCTACACAGCTAAATGGGAACAGCTCACCTCTTGCTCCTCCGGCCTCTCTGTAGACTCACAGATACACCTACAACAGTTACACTATGTTTATATATTTATGAGGATTTCTTTGTGAGCTGAACAGCTAGAGACTGGGTTTTCATTCTCTTTTATTAAAAATTGAGGTTTTGGAAAATAAACTAGCAGCTGGAGAGATGCACTTATGTGACAGAATGCTTTATACTAGTCTAAATCAAGTGATACTGCTGAGACCTGTAGTGCATAAGCATAGACACAGATCTTTCCAAACTGTTTTATTCAAAGACAATGGGTTTTATGACTGTCTAGTTACATTTTCCGTAATGATTTTATTTGGAAAACAACACCTGTTGACTTTAATTTTTGTTGGGAGTTTTTAAACAGTTTAGATCTAAAAAAGGAATAACACCTCATATACTAGCCAGGTAGAAATACAAGTATTATGTACAGGTTGTTTTCAGATTGCAGACATTTAATTCACTGTAACTCAGCAGCTCCAAACTTTTAGCTGAGAGTAACCTGTAAAAAGCGATTGTGCCAAATGTCAAGATTCAGATTCATCAGAAAGAGTGAACAGTGCCAGCTGCTACCCCCAGTACCAGCTTTGTTACTGTATTAGCTATCAAACCAACATCTTCCAAGTTTTCCAATGCACTGGAGATCCTCACAGCTCGGCTGACCACTGTGGCCAGTTTTATACCCTTGCTTTGCTCTGTGGTGACATTACTACGAGGTACATGCCAGTATATCATACGAGAGCCGCAGGCTGTGATGTACTTTTATGAAATAGAAAGTTAAAAAAAGGTTGGTTATTATTTCTGTATGCACCGATTCCTAGGTCGGGAGCCAAACTTCCATTCTTCAAACCCCCAAAACTGCCCTTGAAGCTATGCATGACCAAGCCTTCACACTAATAGTGCATTCAGCCCATAGTACTGAACAAAATGGGGTTCTCATTCTTATTTGGAGGATAATTTTAAAGCTGGAATGCCAAAGTGGATAATCAGTTTGAGCAGAGTTTTCGCTCTGAATGGTAATGTTTCTAGCATAAACACTGAATTTCTCTGCTCTTGTGGACTGAAATCAGACTCTCAACCTCATTTTATAATCAGTTTTCTTATGGCATTGCAGTATGCAAGACAACATGAGGTGCAAATGCAGAGGAACCTTTTCTTTTTTTAAGGCAGCTGGTAGTATTTTAATCAGAAAGCCTAAGACTCCCTGTTGTAAAAGATTCCAGTGACCTTTTTGAGATATTCTAGCACTCCTGCTGTTTACAATATCATTTGAAAATTTGGCAGAGTAAAGACCAAATCTGAGGCCTTTGGGTTAGAGGCGTATCTATCAAGAGATTCCACTCAGATTTTATTGAGTAACGAACAATAGAAAATTACCATGCAATCTGCAGGCGAACGCTGTCAGCCTGCCAAAATAATAATTGGCCATGAAAATTTTATAGCTGGATCTCTGTGTCGTTTCCAAAATAGCAGCAACGAGCTCTGGTCTGGGAACTTTTGTGGCTGCTGTGATAAGAGGGTGAGAAGAAAAAGCCAAGCCATGTTGTACTTTCTGTATTCACGTAAATACAGTGACTAAGAATATACAGAACAAGTATGTAACAGTCTGATACATAGGCCCTTAAACCAAGCTCTTAAAATTCGAACTGTGCCAAGCAGCCAGCAGCCTCTTTTTCCATAGGTAGTGTCTCTTAGATAGCTTGTAAATAATCCAAAGGTCGCTGTACATGGGACATCTTACCATTAGAGTTTTGAAGTGGTGATTGTATTCTGTACTATCTGCTGAGTTATATTGCTTTAGGTGCTGTTAGGAGATAAGCCCGGCTCTCCGCATGCAGTACGGAAAGGCCTGCCCTGAAGTCAGTAGAATGGCTCCCATTGACCTCAAGGAGAGTTGACTCACCTCATGTGAGCATGTAGCCTATAAGGTAACTCACTCAACTGTAGCCATGACAAAAAGTGATAGGACTGGAAAACAGTATATTCTCTTCACGCAAAAAACTGGTGGAGCAGGGACATGCCAGTGCCAGATTCGCACACCAGCCCTGCCGGTACTGTGAGGACCCTTATTCAGTGTTCAGACCTTAGCAGAGCCCAGCAGGAGCAACTGGATGTCCTCTTGCCAAATTCCACAGCACCAGAAGCAGCCAGCTAGGGGCATGTGTATGCAGCGCCTAAACTTGGCTAGGAATAATGATAAAACAAAGAAATAGTGTCATTTTTCCCTCAGGCAGGAGTTTACGGAACCATATAATGTGTTTGTCTGGTCACGATCCATAAGAGAGGACATCTGCAGATCTGCAGAGGTAGGAGACACTGTGCTGACCATGCTAGCCCTCCCCATGGTGCCTCCTCCTGCAAAACTGGTTGGTGCCCCTGGCTGCATTCCCCACCAGCTGCCTGGAAGCAGCTGCAGAGCAGGTCCAGGAGAATGCATGGAACTCCAAGTCACTTTAAAGTTGTCTTCCCATTATCTGGATGGCACATCAAGCAGGACAACAGGTCACCCACAAGGTTTTTCAGCTACTCAGATCCTGCGTTGCTACAATCTTGTATTTATTTGTAAACACTGCTTAGCGCTGTACATTATGAAAAAATCAGAGATTTCCTGCTTCTGAAAAACTGCCACCATAAGGGTTAATAAGTACAGCACTGGGGTTGGGATTCAGAGTCCTAAACACCTGTGTCTAATGCCATCTCAGATCTCCTAAGATATCTCAGACTTCTCCCTGGGCTGGCTGGACCAAGAGGACCTGCAGCAGCTGAAGGCGAGGCTTGGTACTCTAAGGGATCTAAAATAGCACCAGACATCTCTGTTTGGGCACCTGAATCACTCCACTGGTGTTTAAGTATTGTTTCGAGGGACACTCTTCAACATAGAGATGATGTTTCACCATAGACATAAGTGTTAAACCATAGAGATAGTGTTTACCTGTGATGGCCTGAAGAAGAAATAAAATTAACATCAGTGAAGCACTTGCTGCAGCAAATATTTTGCAGGCTTCCCCTGAACACTACAGAGCTTTCCAGACAAGCATTCAAATGCATCTGAGACGATTTGTTTTTTATATAGTCACCTCTTGTGTTTATTTAACATGTTTTTTTCTGCCTTTTCTTGAGTCCATATTTTGTGTTTTGTTAACATTACAGACAGTCTTTTCTCATGTTTTTAAGGAGTGATGTGAAAGTGCAGTGCTTCTCTCACTTCAACTGGGACATCAGTGACAGCCTTTTGTAGCCAGAGACTTCTATTTTTTTGTTGAAAGATTTGCTGAGGACTTGGCTGTCAGTCATGTAACAACTTTAAGCAGATGAGAAAAGCTTTCTGCCACCGCTGGCACATCAACAAGGCATAAGAACTTGAAACAGACTGGCTTTGATTGGAGTTGTTAGTACCAGGCGGGCTCACAAATATGATCGTTAGTTCTCTAATTTCACTGGCAAATCTTTCCATAGCATTGGAAGAGCCCCAGAAGGCATGCCAATGTTTTGTAGATGTGTGAATTTAAAACCTGAGGTTGAGTCCCTGGCACCCATTAAAAGGTAGTTTTGTTTTTGATGGAGCAAGTTCTTCATAGCAAAGCCAGGTTAGAAAGCAGCCAGGACAATGGTGTGGCTTCCCAAGCCTCCAGTTTAAGTAACAATATTCACTTTTATATAGCTGACCTCCCAGTCCCTGCTGAAACAATCTTGCTCTCAAACGCCGTTAGCAGGAAAGCGATGGCTTTGGACGGTCTTGTTGGTTTGATCACATGCTTTCTGCACCTTTCCATGCTGAAGAAGCAGCCTGACTTAATAGAAATGCCACGGTACTTTCTGCTGTCGGCTGGACACGTGCAGAGGTACCTGGGTGCAAACAGGGCAAAGGGTACATCATGGGCTGTCGCTTCCTCGTCTTCCTGCTCCTGAAGTGTGTGGTTTGTTCCTTGGATTTTAGAAGGCAAGCGACACCATAGTGAATGGAAGGAGCACTGGTCCCTGTATTTAAAATGTTTTCTTCTACATCTTCCCCTAAACAACTGCAAATAGGCAGTAAGTATAGAGGGTTTTTTTATAAACTATTGAGGAAGCAGTTGCAGAGATCACCTGCCAGGGGCTGTTGTGGACACAGGGGGCTGCACAGCAGCCCTCTTTCTCAGGAGAGCTTCTTCAGTGCCTGCTCTTGGAGGCAAGGGAGGTGGAGTTGATGGCTTGGTTTCCAGAGCTGATGAGCAGCTTGAAAGTAGGCAGTGGTTTCTCAGGATTTCTGAGCCTCTGGGCGTGAATTTAGCTGATGCCTATCTCCTGGTCAGCCTTGCAGGACACATTTAGGTCAAGGAAGCAGGGAGCACTTCCCCATTCCTGGTCTGGCCCCTCACCATGTAAAGGTGTGAGGACAAGGTCGTGGCTTGATTCAGATATGCAGCTATGAGCACTCAGGTAGCACACAGCGGCATGTCAGTGTGGGAATGTGGCTACAAACTTGTCCCTCCAGCACAGGCCAGATAATGCAGGGACTCCGATCTGAACCTCCAGTTCACCTCTTGGAGGAAGCTGTCTCCAAGGATAGAAAGTTGGACTGGAGTCCTTTGAAAATGTGTCTGTGCCTTTGTATATTTGGAATTGATACTGATATGCAAATTTAAACATTTTGCAATCAAATGAAGCACTGAACATTATTCAGCCCCAGGGCCCCAAGGAGATGCAACTTTGGGTTGAGAAATTCCATGTTTGGGCAAAAGATGAGCTTTGCAGTAATAGATGTAATCCCTGAGGAGGAGGATTTGTGGGCAGAAGGCTGAAGATATAGCTACAGAGCCACAAAGCCTGAAATTTATTACAAGAACGTTACTGTCATGCATGCGGGGTGTGCTTGTGCATGCATTATACTCACATTAATATGATGAGCACAGGACTTTTCTGATATGGCATAACGGATTTATTGGCTTGAGTTAGGGAGGAGTATTTTATCTACAAATGAGCAGGTGATATTTTGTGAGGGAATTTTTTTTTAAGGAAGATCCACATGTGGTGGGCTGGTTCTTTATTAGTGGTGGCGATTTGAAAGTATTTCTAATATTAGAAGTCTCGAGGAGGAATATGTTAATGCCATAATGTTCTTACACTGTGTGAGAGATTATATTATTGATGTGATACTTTTTTTCATGTGTCCTTGTAACTTATCACATACATTTCACATGTTATCAGTTCTGGAGATTTGCAGCCTCTTCCTGAGACCCAGAAGCAACAGGGGCAGCTCTTGCTGCAAAGACATAGGAGATGCAGACAGCCTACAGAAGAATGTTGTGGGCACATGGCTCTCTCACTCTGCCTTTCTTTATTTTGAAATTCAGCCCTAAATCTGGAAAATGTTTGAAGTCAAACATTTAACTCTGAGCCTCTGCTTTTAGAAGATGGATGGCTTCATGAATCAAGACCTTTAAGTATAAATAAAAACTAATCAGTTATGACTGGCATGGTGGGTTGCCTATTGAAAGAGCATGTGTTCTTGTCCTCTGACTGTCTGCACATGGATACACACACACCCATTCACTTTCCATCTTTATCAGACTGTCATTTCAACACACTATTGTCATGGGATAGCCTTGGATTTAAGGAGCAGAAGTCTTACAGAGTCTCTGATAACATCATTACAAACATGGGAAAAAAGAATGAAAAATATTTATTTAAAGATGTTACATTTTGGGTGTCAACCTGTCTATAAGATCCACAGGTGTGGGAAAGGAGCTATTAGCTGTGGAGAAACATTTTACTAACTGCTAGAAGTTCTTTATGTCAACTTTTTAAAGGAAGTGCTAACTGTCTAAAGTGAGGAACTGTATCTTTTTCTTGTGTTTTTCACAAGTGCTTCGAAATCCCCTAACATTAACCTTAAATCATTTTAGACGAATTATGTTTCGGTCCTGCAGAAGGCAACTTACCTCCTTAGTCTCTTGTCATTTCCCCATCTATCAGAGGGGTTTGCTTATACCTGTTTCCTTTGCTGAGTACTTAAATGTCTATGAATTAAAAAGCAATATATAAAACCTGGCTATCAAGTAATGTGAAGCTAAGACTCCCTTTTAACACAGTGGTCTTACAGCCTGGAATAGTATGACCAGTATCGTTTCTGAAACCTGTTGTATGCAGTTAGCACCCTACAGGCAGATAAGACAAAAGCTTTTGAACTTATGAAAAGTCATGCCCTTTAATCAGATGCTGCTAATCTTTTGAATTTGCTTTGCCCTGTAGACGACTGAACACACTGAACAAGTGCGCCTCAATGAAACTCGATGTGAACTTCCAAAGAAAAAAGGTAAGGAAACTTCATGAAATGTGCTGGCTTTGCCCCAGCTTTTGTGATAAGACCTACCTCCCCAATTCAGTCCTTAAGTCAGTAATGCTCTTAAAAGTAAGTTAAGTGTATTTGACTTTGAACATGTGTGTCAGCATTATCTGGACACACGATAATGTAAATTGCTGAATCTTCACATTATAAATAAAATAGAAAAAAACTGTGCCTAATACAGCGGGAACAATACTACTGTGTTAAAAGGGCACACACAGTCCTTAAAACTTTATGTATGTGTAGTTCAAGTTAGCGAGTGAAAAGACAGTGCGGTTTCGTTAAGCTGGCTTGTTTGCCAATGCCATGTGAGTACACAATGGAAAATCCTGCTCGGAAAAAATGGAAGCTGTTTGGACAAACACAATAGCTTTTCTTTATTTCTTGTAGTGACTTATTCCCGGTTAAGAATATGAAATAAACTCTGTCATCCTTACAAGCTCCTGTGCAACATGGGAGTTATTTGAGCTTAAAGGGTTTCAGCAAGGACTGCAGAAACCGCCTATTGATTTTGAGAGTTTTGTAACATGTCCAGCATTAACTGTTGAACTTTTTTTTTTCTGGTCACAAATTCCCCCAAGCCCTTCAGTAGTGTACAATGGTAGTTGTTGACTCTGAGAAAGTTTGGTGTCTGTTTTTCCTCCCTTAGACTGTTTGTCTAATACTTTTTAAAAACTACCTCCGAGAGTTGCATTTTTGGTGTCTTTGCAGATTCAGTCTATTCATACTCTGTTCACTGTTTGAGGGAACTTGAACAAAGGACGGTTTTAATGTCCAGATATTCTGCCTTCTGCACGTGCCCGTTTATTCTGCTGTGCATTTAGTCCATTCCTCTTCTCTTCACTGCTTCAGACCTGATGGATTTTTCTTGTCTTTGATAAGTGCCAACACTTTCCACATCAAACACCCACATCACACCTGACAGAAGGAACAGTAAAATCCCCTGACTACATGATAACTTTAAGATTTGGGCAGGTAGGCACTATAGGAAGAGACTGAGGTCCTTCAGCGAAAACTAACTCAATCGATTGTGTCATTGACCTGCTTGGAGCGGTGTCTGGTTTGCGTCCATGCACTCGTGTATTTGTGTTCATGAAGAGATACTGGAGCTGCACAAGAGACAGAATTACAAAAAGCAACATATAGGCGCAGGCTGATTGTCCTCTGGAAATTTTGTTTAGTTCCTGTCCTTCTCTTCAACAAGTATTTTGGGTTTGGTGTGAGGTTTGTATGCTTCCTTGCTTGCTTCTTTTAAGTGTCTGATTATGTTGGGTTAAAAAAAAGGAGGATTTTCTTGTTACTTGTTCTTTGTTTTTATTAGGGTTTTTTTGCCACTATTCCCTGTTTTAAATGGATTGAAGTCCTCAGCTGCTCTCCTTGCAGATGACCATTAATTTACTATGGAAGTGAGACTGCCCTACTTGGTACCCTTTCAGGGGGACAGAAGCACGAGGCCAGGGAGAGCAGAGCACAGAAAAATGTAGAGAAGGAGGGGACGAAGGAGATTTGGGATGGCAGATACAGAGCAAGTGAAAGTAGAAGAGAATGTGGGGGAGAGAAGAAGAGGGAGGAGAGACTGCTGACAGAAGGAAATGTAAATGCAAGTGTAAAAGCTGGAAAATGGGTCTGGAATTCAACACTGAACGAGGTAAACTTTTTTGCTGTAGATACTGCCTTTCCTAATAGTCTCTATGGTGATCTGAACAAGGAAATGCAAAATCAGCTTGCTTTGGAGGTTCAGCATAACAGGTTTGCACAGGACTAGCGCAGCTGCTTGAGTGATTCATTAAAATATGGCCAAGCGAGCTGCCAGGCAAGGTTACTGTGAAAGCCAGCACAGGGTCAGTGTTCCCCACCGCCTGCTCTCCCACCCGATACATTCATGCTGTGGGCTGCTCTCTTCCCCTTGGCTTCATTGAGATGCATACAGAAATCCTCGTCTATGTGTTGCAAATATGTCTATAAGCGATTTGGACAGACAGAGATTAGCCTTTGGATTAACTGCCTTCTGCAGCTGTCGATTTATGAGAATTCCTGTCCCCAGCTGGAAAAACGTGGCAGAATTCCACCGCAAATAAACCCATTTTTTGCATTTTGTTAGCATCACTCTGTATCTTAGGCAAGAACACCCTCAGTCAAAAAGCTGTACTATTTTAAATCAACCGTGACAAATTTGTGAATCAAAACCTCTTTCTCTTTGGCAAATGTTATCACTCAGTCCTCAAGAAACTTGCCCCTTCTCATCTTCCCAAACATAATGGTATTAAATGGAGTTTTGAATATGCTCCAAAGCTGTGCACTTGGTTTCACCCTAGGTCAGTAGAAATATACGGTCATTGCTCCAAGATGTCTGTTCCACCCGTGTAAGATGAATCATTGCTTTCAGACCTACTCTTGCTCCACTGTCCCCATAGCTGATGACATGTCGGTTGGCAAAGTGCTCTCTGCATTTTTTTTAGGACAGTTTCATTTGTCAGGGCACTCTGATATCTAACAAGAACAGTGGGTCATTCAGGATGTTCGTGGCTTCCAGAATTTCTACTGATTCCATCAAAAGAAAAGCACATTATGTCACAGGACTCGCAGTGCAGCCGAATTTGGAGTGAGTCACCATGGCAGCATTTCAGTATCCAGATATTTCATTTGTCTGATTTTTCTTGTGATGAAACGCAAGCATGTTTCCTTACCAATTAAAAAATCTAAACTAAACCTTTTTTTATTGAGCTGCAAATTTTGACACCAAAAACCCTCTGTATTTTCTGAGTGGTTCTTGGGCAGAACGTAATCCTATCTTTGTGGTGGTTAGACGCAAAACTTGCTTACTACCAATATCCATTTCTGTTCATCTCTACTTTCTTTAAAAAAAACCCTTAAAACTCATTTTCCTCTAAAAATTATTTAAAGTATATTCACCACTGAATTTGTGTTTATTTCTGTCTCTTACTCTGTGCTCTCCTCTTGGTGTTTTTCACAATGTCTCTACCACTTTGGCTAGTTTAATCAATTCCAGCTTGTAGAAAATACAGGCTAAATCCTGTCAGTTCGTACAGTGATGTCAGTGCAGCTACAGGGATTTGTGTCAGCCAAGAATCTTCTTTAAGGTCCCTTTGGCATATTGGGATGTACAACAAATGAAAAAAATATATTTTTATCCTATTGGCTGGTGCCATCAACGCTTCAGCAGTGGTATGCTTTCTAGATATAATTACCGCTACTAAATATTTAAAAGTACATACCCTTGCGGTTTTTAAAATATCCACTTTGTGGCATTACTAAGACCACAATAGATGGATTTTTAAGTGCCTGGGTCTGTGCAATTCTTTGCTCTGTATACGCATACAGCCAACTGTTGAGCTGAAACGAAGGTAGATCTGTCTGATATGCCATTTCTTCCCTGCAGACAAAATGGCCAAAGTAGTATTAACCTTTTCTAGCCCCTTTCCTGCCTCTTCACTAGCTCTTAATTTTTCTCTCTAGCTAGCAGCAGAACTAAGATCTCCATTCATTCCTGTGAACTAACATCAGCTGCAGGAGCACTGCACACCTCAATGTTAACAGATAAAAGAGGAATGACTAAACTCAAAATTTCATAGCTATACTTTATTGTATGGTTTGGACTTGATATAAAACATCTGGCTGACTTGAAGTGATAAACTGGCAAAAGTTTATGGTATTAGTGAGACCTGGCACACTACTGATCCCAATCTCCATCTTTTGAGATTTCACATTATTTTAAGATTTTGGGGGTTCTGGTAAAATTTGTTTTACATTTTTCAATTAGACAGGCCAGCAGGGAGCTAGTCAGAGATGGGAGATAACTTTACCATCAAGACTTCATAGAAATATACTTCTAATAATAGACTTTTAAAATGAGAATTTTTCCAGTCCCAAAATAGTCTTTCTGGTTTAGCACCTCATTTTAGTCTGACAGCCTGTCATATTTTACTGCCTTCATACTGCTTCCAAGAATGCGAAGAGCTGTTTGGATGTCATGCAGGTGAAGTTAGTTTGTTCTGCTTTAAAATGAATGTACAAGAATAATGCAGTATAAACACAGTTCAAAGTCAAGGGAAGGATACTCATTAGCAACTGTGGGCTTTGCATCCTTAGAGAACAGCGAGTTCGACACTGACTGCGTGCTTCATGCTGAAGATGTATCTTTTTTGTTTCAGCAAACAGATGAGAAAAATGTCACAGGGAGAGCTTTTTTATCCAAATGTTTTTTTCAAGGCGCATATTGTCTGCATTGCAGAATAGCTCCCAGAGCTGCCTAAACATAAGCACAACTTTGTGTGCCCCAGGCTAAGAGGTGAGACCAGGAAGGGCTGTGGGGCTGCTGCTGCCTCAGGAGAGGCCGGGGGAAGCCAGAGACAGCGGGGCAGGCTGGCAGGCATCAAGTCTGGGGTGCCTCTGATGGCAAAGGCAATACAGATAGCAGTTGCCACTGTAGGAAAGCTCACCTAAACTGTAGATGCTGCCCCATCCAGGACTGAGCCCAGCTGCTCCTCCTCCCCATACCTCCACGGCTGCCTTCACTGCCTTCCTTAGCCTGCGTTCAGACCCACCCTAAGCAATACCTCCAAATATTTTTTTACTGTTATTTTAAGCACCGTGGCTATTTATCTGTACTTATGTTCCTGAAACATAAATCTTGTTAGATGTACCTGGTCTGTGAAGTTTATAGATGTTTACTTAGTTCTCACTGCAAAACTAAGTGCAGCACCAGATATTTACTGTCTTGATTTCTTAAATGGCTCACATTGCTGTAGTACCCAGCTACTTCCCAGTCTTCACTGTGTGTATCTTAACACCATCCCTGCAAGTCAGGATCCCTGTACTTGAACCTTTCAAAACCCTTTTTTTTCACTATGGGCATCAGTCCTACACTTCAGTGCACAGGCAATCTGCCCCACAGAAGCCAAGAGGCATTGCTGGGACTCACGAGCTCCCTAACATAGAGCAGGCTTTTATTCCTTACTTGTTAAGATGCTTGCTGCAGTCTTTACAATTAAATAAAAGAGGCTGTTATGAAAGGATTGATGACCAATCTTTCATGAACTAGGTTCTGGGAGACTTTACCACCTGTTGCTCACATGGAGCAGCACAATCATATTAATTCAAATAACAAGTAAAAGCACCTGCTTTTAACATGTGCCACTTGCTGTTTTCCAGAGTGAAGATTCAGATGAAGACGACCTCTGTGCTATCAGTAATAAATGGACTTTCCAAAGAACCAGCAGAAGATGGTCTCGGGTGGACGACATTGATGCTTTGCTTCACCGATCAGACAGACATGGATCTTCTGGGGACATTAAAATGAAAAATACAACAAGCAGCGAGAGCGTCCTTACAGATCTGAGTGAACCTGAGGTCTCATCTATTCACAGCGAGAGCAGTGGGGGAAGTGACAACAGGAGTCAGTTCGGCATCAGCAGCGCTGCCAGGGAGACCTGCGACTGCTCCGGCCAGCATGATGTAGAAAGCACACTGCTGCAAGACTCCACTGCGATAAACACTGCCCTGTCCCCCAAGGACAACCTGAAGAATGAGAAACCAACACGAACCAAAGCAAAAACCTTTCTAAAACGGATGGAGACACTAAAAGCAAAAGGTGTGCATGGAAAACTAAAAGGCTCGGGAAGAACGGGTCCTTTAGAGATAAGTGGACCTGTTCTCCAGTATGAGCCGAAATCCTTGAAAGACATGCACTGTGTACAGATAGTCAATGGCGATCTCCAGAACTTGGGACAAGATTCAGTCAAAAGAGGACTTTCCTTTTCTGCCAAATCCAGCAGTGACAGCAGTCAGTCTGAAAACAGCAGCAGCGGGGTGAGCACACCGTGTTTGAAGGAACGCAAATGCCATGAAGCAAACAAGAGAGGTGGGATGTACCTGGAGGACCTAGATGTTCTGGAAGGAACGGCCTTACGGCAAGTGGTGGACCAAAACCGCAAAAATGAATTTCATTCCCAAGAGAACTTGGTTGTGCATATTCCCAAGGATCATAAACCAGGGACTTTCCCTAAGGCACTTTCTATTGAAAGCCTCTCACCTACAGACAACAGTAACAGTGTAAACTGGAGGACAGGCAGCATCTCTTTGGGAAAGCAGAACTGCTCTACTCCAAAAGAGTCCGGATTGATGGCTTGCTGTCCTAAAGAGAGCAGAATTAGTATTTATGACAATGTGCCAGGTTCCCACTTGTATGCTAGTACTGGAGACCTCCTGGACTTAGAGAAAGATGTCCTTTTTCCTCATTTAGATGACATTTTGCAACATGTCAATGGACTCCAGGAGGTGGTAGATGGCTGGTCAAAGAATGTGTTGCCAGGTCTGCCAGTTGATGATGTGTCAGTCAGGGAATCTCCGTTGTTGCCTTTCCAGTCGCCCACACAGATCACACTTGATTTTGAAGGAAACTCTGTCTCTGATGGCCGGACCACACCGAGTGACATGGATAGAGATGGAACGTCCCTGAATGAATCCGAAGCCACTGGCGTTAGGGACAGGAGAGACTCTGGGGTGGGAGCATCGCTCACAAGGCCAAGCAGGTAGGTAGCAAAATTTTGTACACAAATCCATAGACTGTGAAACACGATAGAAAGAAGCAGAGGCTCTCAGACTGGGAGGCAGAAGGTGCAGGGTACCATTACAATTGTACTCATCCTGTATGGGGATAGGGACTTCCCAGGGAAGGGTGGGGCTTTGGGATAAGAGACATCCTGCTATGGAAATTCTTATGTGGAATCAATGGAAAATTGGTTTAATAGAGCAAACTAAGGCATTTTTTCCTTTCTTGATCCATTGAATACATAGTAGGACCCTGTATATGTTGTGGGATGTATTTTCAATTTGTCTTCTAAGTTATGCACCCCAGAATTTATGCATCCATAGCCTTGTGCACTTCTTTTATGCACTGGTCTGCTTTAAAAATGTGCCCCTTTGTGCTCAAAGAGAATTTCCCTACCCTGCCTCAGTCCCTTATGTGATGGGGTGAAATGATGGTATACAATTAAATTCTTAATAAAAGTGAAAAGCAGGATTTTGTTAATAGTTTGCAGACCTGTTTTAAGTCAGAGGGATGAGTTCCTGTTGAGCCAAGGGAGCACCGTCCTGGTTAAAGGCCTTTGTGGATCCATACTGCTGTGTGCAGGGTGGCTTTGTACATGCAAAAGCAGGATCTGCCGTCAGTCTTGTCACATCCCCACAGAGGATTCTGCCGTGCCATGGTTTACTGCTGCTCGTGCTTGCTCACCACCATCACAAGCAAGTGAACTCGAGGAAACTACTGAGTAAATGAGCAGTGCCAAAGTTTTTAGGATTTGAGCCAGAGCTCATGTTTAGCAAAACAGGAAACTGAAATGAGGACTTTTTTCCGATGTATCCAGTATATAGAGAAAGTGCATTGGAGTAAAGAGAAGATGTGAGTGGCTCAATAGCTTGGTGGTTACAGCTCTTGCCAAGGAGACACAGGGTTCAATCCCTTCTCCAAAAAATCCTTTGGTATTTAATTATAGAGAGATTTGGAGAACCTAATCTCCAAATACCTTGGTGGTCAGGCCAGTCCCCTGGGAGGTGAGGGACGAGGCACCAAATACCGGTTCTGAGTCAGGGAGAGAACATTTGAATCTGGATGTCCCACATCCTGTTGGAAATGTGTGGGCTAAAGGGCATAGCAGGCAGCACTGCTTCCCTGAGTACATGGATGGGACCCACACCCACTTGTGAATCTAACATTAAAAAAATCAAAACTTGGGCATTTCCAAAATTAAAGAGATTGAGCAGATTGTTTTATTTGCCTCCAAGCTACATTTTCTTTCAGTTGACACACCATGAGCCATAATGTGTGTGTATGTTGATGTATGTTTTGTATATTGCCCAGCACTATCTCACAGTTGTCTGATTTTTCTATTGTTTTTTTTGCTAAAGGCGATTACGATGGCATAGTTTCCAAATCTCTCATCGCCTGAGCCACTCCGTCGCATCACTTCACATCAGCAATCAGTCAGCAGCCCAACTGAATCTACTGCAAAAATTCTCTCTGCTTCGTCTTACTGCCATCATGGAAAAGTACTCCATGTCAAACAAACATGGCTGGACCTGGTGAGTACCATCGATAACTGGAAGGGAGATATTTTTAGGAGGAACTATTTTCTTCTAATTCTGTTATTCTGCTAGTAAATTTAGTAAATGCAATTAGGAGGAACAATTTACTTCAACTGTAGAATTTGAAACTGTCCCCTTTAATCCACTGCTGCCTAGTGACTCAGTGGCAAAGTCAGAAATAGATCCTGGAGATCTGACTTACTTAATTCCTGTGCTCTAACAGAGACAACCCCGGCCTCTCTAACAACACTCCAGTTCCAGAAAAATAAACAGGAGTAGGAGAGAGTGATTAAAAGTAGGAAATATTTACAGCAAGTCTTCCCCAGAATTCATTCTGTGATTCAAAAAGAAACAGCTGCTGCTGGTACTTCATGTATTCAATATTGGTTTGTTTGTGCTTTAAAAGAAGGGTTAGAACAGTTACGGGACTTTTCTCTGCAGATCAAAAGATGTAAGCTTTAGCCTAGTCCTGGACTTGCGTTAGAGAGAGCTTGCAGCCATAGCAGCTGTAACAGCTACCTGGTCACTCAGAGAGTGGAGTGAAGGGCAGATGGGCATGAATGCTGGCAATGTGGCTCCTTCTGTAGCAACTGGCTACAGAAATCTGCATGTTTAATAGTATACAAACCCTGATGTGCCACGCAGACTGAAGCATACTCAATGGAAATGGACCTAGATAAGAGATTATAAGTATCTGAGAAATAATCAAAAGGATAACAGAAACTTTCCCTAATACACAGAGATGACAAGTCCAAAAATAATATGACTTGACATTTACATTGTGGTTTCCGTGTTCAAAGCACTTCACCAAAATCCCACTACGTTCAGCTGTGAGCTAGATAAGACAAGTCTTCCCTTAGAAATGGAAAAATAGATACAAGGGGCTACCTGTGAGATTCACCTGACTGACATCAGCCACTCCGAAAAGTTGTAAATCTAATCTGAGCAAGTCGGGTCAGCTGTCTGTGGAAAAAGACAGGCAATTCCAAATGCAGCTCATTCTATCCAAGGCTCAGGGTTTGGGTCACCCTCCAGAGCTGCCTTGCTCCACAGTTTGTATAGAGGCAGCCTGGACTGCTAACTCTTTCTAAATCTCTGTTAGAGAGCTAAAATTCGATAAGATGAACCCCCAGATCGCTGTTCTCCTTTGGTGCGGCTCCCTGCGGCTAGCTGACCAAGTCTGTACTGAAATGAATCTCACTTTAACCAACTCCAAATAAGCAGAACAGATTACAGTAAATTCTAGATCCTGCTGTTTGTACAGAGGTTTTCCCTCCTGACAAATATTTCTTCAGTTTGTATAATCAGTCTCTAAGGATTTATAGGAGTGGGACATTAAATAGCTGTAAAGTTATATGCTGTACTCCTTCAGTAGGTCAATTAATCCAAGTTTTATCTCCTTCCCACACAGATGAGAAAAATCTTTGTCACATTCAGGTCATATTCATCCTTTTTTTTTTTTTAATTCCACTGCAGTCATGACTCCCTCAAAGGGAATCCAGTTTGTTCTCGTTTCCACCATCATTTTTGGAAGAAAGCAAGCTCACCAGCTTCACTTAAGTTACTCAACTAGAATAAATCATATAACACCAGGGATGAATCTGGCACATAGGGATTTCCCACCATCATTTATTACTGTAAATTGTTAGTCAATAGAAATGCTAAATCAAGTAACTGGTAGTATAAAAATCATTCAGCATGTTAGAGGACTGAACCTCCTTTTCTCTCAGATTCCCTCTCCACTATGCTGTGCTGTGCCATTCCTTTGAGTCCCTAATGGATGCTTCAAACCATGTTGGCTTCAGCTGGATGACAACTGCATAGCAAAAGTTTTTTGTTAGAACAGATTGTTATGCTCTATCTTAGAGCCAGAGGCCATCTACTTATAAAAGTTGTCAAGAAATCCATCAATTATACAGACTGTAAAGTGTCCATGTATTGTGCATTAAACATTTTTTCACCATCTTTATAAAAAAGTAGGTGGCCCCAGTTACCAATTTCTGCCAGCAGTGTTACTTAGAGAGACTGTGTAAATACTCTGATATTTTCATGCAGTCTGTTCATGTTAATTTTCAGGTCTGTGCCAAAGTTCATGAAGAGGATGAAAGTCCCTGACTACAAGGACAAGAACGTCTTTGGTGTGCCTCTGATAGTTCACGTCCAGAGAACGGGACAGCCTCTTCCCCAGAGCATACAGCAAGCGCTACGCTACTTACGGAGCAACTGTCTAGATCAGGTATGAACTTTACTCAAGGGACTCGGTTGATTTTTTCTGAAAAGCCACCCTGAGCAAGTAATGGTGAACCTTTTTGTACTTAGTACCAGAATTATTTGAAGATTGTTATATCTTATGTTGGGCCCAGATCTCCTCTGGTGACTTGATACCTGGTGCCAATACTAATGGTTTGCCATTTTGAGATTTGTATCCAGCTAATCTGTTGAATTCTTGTAGCTAATCAGTCCTGCTGATTTGTATACAATAGCCTACCTCAAGGAATGACAGGAGATCTTTGTGTCTATTGAATCAGAGCTCAGGACTCCCCGCTTCTACCCATATCTGCACTGCTTATGCTTGACTCTTGCCACTGAGGGTTAACTGCATTCACCATTTCACAATATATGGTACAAAAGGTTTTATTTACTTAGCAAAGAAAGAAAAGTCCAAGAATAGAGAGCAAACTCAGCAAAATATTCAGAGTATTCTGTTGACAAAGTCAGATATACCCAGATAGAGTTAGGTCAGCAGATGTTCAATGCCAAAGCCATTACGGTACATTTCCTTTTATAGTGTTCTTAGCTGCAGCAAGCCAGCTGGGAGACCCTCATGCTGAAAGTATTTCAGATTTTTTGATTCCCTTTAGCTACAGAGCAGGGACATACCAATCATATTTTTACTGTTCTTCCCCTAAGGATGAGGCTATGTATTTTTATGAACATAGGACTGGGAGAAACCCTCTGGCTGATTGAGTTCAGTCCTCTACTATTATTGACCTCATGTCACATGACCTCTTCCATAACTGCTTTTAGATAGTTGTAAGTTCAAAAGGAGCAACCAGCATTTTACTCCACAGACTTTGCTGCTTTCCTAGCTCTGAGCACACGAAAAGGGTGGAAGTGGTCAGTTCTGAATCTTTCCATTTTCTGATCACCATTCTGGTTGCTGTTCAGGTTGTTTTGTTGGGTGACAGTCATCTTCCCCCAAAATGGAAGTCTAAAAATTAAATTCCTAGCTGTGAATCACAGCTGTTTCCCTTTACAGCCAGTGGGGAGACATGGGCCGTTCCTATCCTTTCTCTCCGTTGACTGTAAAGAGATCCTGTAGTGGTCAGACCTTGGTATCTAATCCTGGGTGTCAAAAGTGAGGTGAGACGAGTTCTGCCTACCATATGTAGTACAGGAGTTGAGGGGTGGGGAGGAATAGCGTGTTGGAAATGTATTAATAGGGGATGGAAGGGGAAGATGCATAGAGACAACTAGAAGCAATATATTCAGTAGCTGACATGCCTGGTTATCGCTGTGGTAATCTGGGTTTGTGTACTGAGCGGGGAAACCCCGTGTAGGAAGAAAAGTGATGCAGCAAGCCTGGAATCAGTGATGGGATTGGAGGAGGAGACAGTTGCCCAAGTATGGGGAACAGGAGATGTGGGGGTAGGGGTGGGCTTGTCAGCTAAGTGGCAGAGCAATAGTAAGAGAGAGAAAAGAGAGGAGGGATAAATGGGGGAGAAAGTAAAAGGGAGAGTAAAACTGAAGAAAAAGCTCTTGAGAGATTTGAGGCAGCCAAAAGGAGTGTCCGTGGGCAGTCTCAGACAAATATCTGCTCTGAGAGGAGGGGTTTAGTTGCTGAGAAGCATCAGAGGTACGTGAAGGGCCATTTCAACTCGGCTTGAGTTTCCACTCAGAGTGGAATTGGGAAAATATGGAATAGAAAAGGAAGGAGGAGAAGCACAGATTGGGACCATTTAAAATATCTTTCCAGCAAAAACCTTTCTAGGCCAAAACCCTCCAGGCAATTCAGCTGCTCTGCTTTACAGTCACTCCCTTTGTTCCCATTTAATTCAAAGTCTCCTAATGCCTGGCCAGAGGTCTGAGCAGCCTCCAGTCTCTCCCAGCATCTTGCTTACATGTCTCTTCTGTGCACTGCAGAAGGCAGTCTAGAGTTCTGAACTGGCATCAGAGCTTCTACTGCACGCACTCGGTAAAGTTGAGGTTGCTCTAAATCATTGTAAGGTCTGGCTCCTGGCACTGAAATGTCTAAGATGGTATGAGGAGCCTCGCCATTATTTGTGGGATATATATCAGTTTCAACCTGTGAAATAGAAACTGCTTCGCCTTTGCAGGGCAGATGATCCCCAGCATGAGGATAATAAAGAGACTGGGCTGGACTAACCTCTGATAAATCATTGGACTTATAGTCCCATTTTATTTACAGAATGAGTCTGTAATATTGCAGAACAGAGCCTAAAACATCTTTTTCTATCAAGTGAAGAATTGTCCTCTTTTGATTAATTATGATTTTTTCCAAGAAAAAGGGAAATAGGAGTTTGGATAAATATCATTAAACAAAAACAGAGATCAAGAGTAGCAGAATGATGTGCAGCAGGAGATTGCACGGGTGAGATTTGATGTCTGACCTTTCAAATCGGACTTAGCTGGAAGTTTTTAAAGGTCCTTTATACCAGCAAGGACACTTTCCATCAAAAGCAGAGAACTGAGCCTCTGCTCTCACATTTATCTACCACATGCCAAAACTATTTTTTTGATAGAATTAGCATGCGTCCTTCTGCATCTTCAGCACACACATCTTTCCTTCTAAGAGGAAAAGAGATTTAAAAAGAAGAAGAGAAAGGGAAAGGGAAAACCAGATGAAAAGAGCCAGATGCTCTTTCTTGTATTCTCTTGTCAGAACAGAGCAGAGCACCTGTGAACAGAAACACAGTGCACTGGGACGTACACAGGGCACACTCCAGTTCTGGACTTCATAAATATAGCACATGAGCACTGCTAAATTCATCAATAAGAAGATATAGCAGAAGAGACGCTCACAGCCAGTCTGGTGTAGCAGTTCATCTCCATATAAATAAATACATCCCCTCACAGAGCTGCATAGTATGTAATTAGTGCCATTAATGTGCGAGTTAACAAAAGTCCTAAATACCACATTCCTGAGCATGGGAAGTGTTCTAGGGAGAGGAGGGACCTACATGAACTCTGTGCTGGCAGAAGTGAGGGGAGGAAGGCCAAAAGGCATTATTTCCTTGCCTTTACACATTTTTGTTGGTGGACTATGCCATGCAGAAAGCTGAAGAGATCACCAGCAAGACAGCAGGCATTAAGGAACAGAAGTCTGTAACTCCAAACCTGAAATGCGGCACTTTCATAGGTCTTTCTCAATATTTCACCTTTTCCCCTGCAAAACTGAAGGAAAACAGTGCTAACACTTCCCAAATGAAACACCGTAAACTCACTTGGGAATAAATAATGTGGTTGAGGCTCAGGAATTCGCCCTGGGGGAATTCCACTGGCGAGAAGGACGTAAAAGGGCAGCACTGCTGTGAAGGCATCATTTGAAGAATTACCGCGTCCTTTAGAATAGAAAGCTAACAGGATAAAAATGTATCTTAGTGACAGTGCACAAGCAATCCCTCTCTGGCCCCCACTTTCGAACTGGGGTTTTCAGTGGGATTTAGGGGAACTGTTGGAAGCAGAGAGCAGGAAGGGGAAAAAATAGATTTGGTCTTGATTTTAAAGCCCTACCAGGATGTACTAATCTTTTGCCACAGCATTTATTACTTAGCTGAGCATAATATTTTCTTGTTAGTCTTCAAAATATATACCCAAATAAACATGAGGAACCAGATTCTCAGCTGGAGTAAATCAACAGACAGTCACCCAAGCCGAGCAAGGCACTGCTGATTTATATCAGCTGAGCATCTTGCTTAAACTCTTCAATCAGCAGGGAAACCACATGCACTCTGAACTCTCCCTCTAGGATGGGATACAAAGCAGCAGCATTATTAACTCTTACTGTCCTGCCGTGAGAGCATGTGCTTGCCTACAAGACCGTGGGCAAGTCATGACTATCACATTTGCACATATTTCTCTTGTTCTTGCCTAGAGTAGAATAAGCAACCCAAGCTTTGGTCATGATCTACGTTCCTTGTAATAGATTTTTTGTTTAAATATATATATTCTTTAAGTAACTTTTTTTTTAACTCAGTTCAACACGGTGCTTTTTCAGGTGGGTCTGTTTCGAAAATCTGGAGTGAAATCCCGAATCCAGGCCCTACGTCAGATGAATGAGAGCTCCCCAGAAAATGTCAGCTATGAAGACCAGTCGGCATATGATGTGGCAGACATGGTAAAGCAATTTTTCAGGGACTTGCCAGAACCTCTCCTCACGAGTAAGCTAGGAGAGACTTTTCTACACATCTACCAATGTAAGTTGCAATATTTTTATTATTATAAACAATTATTATATAAGATATTATATATTATATAATAATATCTTGTAAATAATTTTGGTATGTTAACACTGGGTGGGATTCTTTCTGCTCACCTTTGAGATGTACAAAAGAAGCTCTCTGCCCTCAAAATCTTTCACTGAAGGATTTTTTAGAACTGCCTAAAGGTTTCAATGTCAAAATACTAGCAAATTTAATGGAAAGACAGTGTTCAAATCTTGAGAAGCTTTGAAAATATCAGCCTCAGAATCAGAAAGAAGCTAGGAGGACAGGCTGTCGTGGACATAAAAAGCGTGAAGACTCATATTCTTGTCAGAATTCTTTAAACTGTGAGCCCATTTCATGCAGACATCTCAATACAAGTGAGTCTTCTGGGCATGGAGAAGTGGTACTTGACCATGAGAACACGAGCCTGTGCAGTCCCCTTCTTTCCTGTGACTTTTGATTATTTGCCTTTTCATTATAGTGAATAAAATGTACATGCAAACAACAAGCTGCCTTCATTGACATCCTCAGTCTATGTAAAGATCTTACAGAGCAAGAAAAAAAACAGAGGATTTCTTCTTTTCATTTCAGTATAAGTAGTCCTCAGCAAAATCTGAGACTTAAATGCATCAGAATGATGAAAATCCCTGTAAGTCAGGAAGTGACTGTGTATCTCTTCTCCAGACTGAGGGAGAAATAAACAGTGAGGAAAACACTGAAAAGCCAGAGGAATTAGAGTTTTTCCTGACAATGTCCATTATGAAGGCCAGTCAGCCGGTGCTCTGGCAGATACAGAAAAGCATACCCGGCCAGCCTAAGTCAAATAATTGGAAGCACTAAAGAGAAGTGTGTCTAGTCTTTTCACTTGCAGACATTTCAGCTGCCAAAACAATAGAAAGCCATTTTTAAACACTGTATAATCCCAGTGCTAAAGAATCTAAGTTATTTCTGTGCTTCCCTTTACTGTAAAAATCTGTCTGTGACGCATAGTCGCTAATGTGTTTAACATCACAGTGTCTGTAGCTGGTAGAGAAATGCTGTGATCCTGCACATGAGAGACAGCATTGAAAATGCATTTAGTGGATTTGGTCATACATGATGTCTCGGGACACATCTGACCTGAAACTGTTGGTGCCTAGCCCTGGACCATCATTTCTCCCTCTTCTTTCCTGCCTACACATTGCAGGTCTTGTCTGCTTACGCACACATCAGCGAGCTTGTTCAGAAAAGCAACAGAAATTCTTGATGTTAATGAACTGGCAATCACAATTGTTTCCATAGTGAAGTGGCCAAGGAGAAGATTATCCACTAGAAGGACATGTTCTACATGTCCTTGGAAACAAATTGGCTTTAAACTATCGCTTGATGAAAATTGGGAATGCCCTGTCTTGCCATAGGAGAGACTGCAAGTAAACCACCCCCTTGCCAAAGGAAGAGAGACATGGCAGATCTCAATGTCATTGGTGTTATTAGGTCTGTAGCCAGAAGGAATCCTCATCTCCGAGTTGGGAGCCTGGCATTAAGATTCACAACAGCCAAAAGCCTGAACAGTGAAACATTGTTACCAGCCAAAAAAAAAAAAAGCTGTAAAAAGAGGCACAGGCTGACTCTGTAACCCTACATAGTAGTGCACTGGAGGTCTGAAGAACTCTTCTTTGCACTGATGGGAGGGGGAAAAAAAAGTGCTAGGAAAGATTTTCTTGAACTGCACCAGTATTTTAAAGGATTTCAGAAAGACTTGAGGATGGGTCTGTTTAAACCAAGGTAGAAACAGGAAAAGATGGGCTCTGTAGGCACTGGAGACCAATGTTTGGATTAAGAATGAGTAGCAGTGGGGTTTTTTCCATGTGACCAACGACAAATATATTTTTCTGTCTTAGACAGTACTGACTAAACTCCTTTCACAGAAAGAAAAATGTTGCAAATTGCTGGGATACCAATTGTATTTCATAATGTCTGCAATTAAATAAATGTGTAGCTGGGAGTTTTTCTTCCCCTTCATCCTGTTTAACAAATTATTAATGTGAAGTTAGGAAGGATGTTTCCTCTCTTAGTGTATTGGCAAGGGATTTCTGATTTTCTGGGACTCACTGAAGATCTTTTTCATATATCCAGGACCTTTTTCATATATCCAGAATGGCTTGGTTTGCTGTAACACAGAGGACTAGAGATGAGATGATTAGTGTAGTAGTCTATATGGCATAGCATTGATGAAACTTTCTCCATTTCCCTAAAACTCTCAGTTACCTAATGTTTGCCTGTGACTTGAAGGGCTGGCCCGTCTTCTTCTCTATGAACTGTCTTCCCAGGAGACAAAAGAAACCTGAAAAATACCATTTAAAGATAGGAGTACTGAGTACTACTCTCCCTTCATAAACTTTAAATGAAGTTCAGTCTCTTTCTTGGGGAAGAGCCTTTCAAACGAGCAGAGAAATGTCATACACTGGCTAGGTGAGCTGTGCTTGGTGGAGGAGCAAATACCGCAGCCCTCGCACAACCAGCCCCTTCGTCCCCTGCCATCTGCCTCTTCAGAAAGCCATTCCCAGAGTGTGAATACCTGTGCTAACTGTGTCTTGTTCCTGGATCCCTATCTGATCTTACAATTGACCCCCTTGAACGTCCCTTGCTTTTCCTCAGACGTCCCCAAGGAGCAGCGGCTGCAGGCGGTGCAGGCAGCCATCATGCTGATGTCCGATGAGAACCGGGAGGTTTTGCAGACTCTGCTGTGCTTCCTGAGCGATGTCACCTCTGTGGAGGAGAATCAGATGACTCCTATGAACATAGCTGTTTGTCTGGCCCCTTCCCTCTTCCATCTCAATATAGTGAAGAAAGAAAGCTCACCGAGGTAAGTTTCTTCTTAACACTATAAATAGTCATATCCTTAACACAAAATTATGCTTTCAGTGTTTCTAAAGCTATGCAGGATAAAATTTTCCAAAGCATCTTCTTTCCAGCACACATTACACAGGGCATGGCTTCAGTGAGAGGGGAAAGTCCATGCTGCAGAGCCAGAAGCACACTTGTACATGCACAGAAGGTGTTTTCACAAGCCCAGCAGCATTTCTGCCTGCCTGTTGTGAACACACAGTGCCTGCTTTCCATGCGAAATTTCAATGGGGCACTAGTAAGTTTTGCATAAGTAATGTTGGCTTTTGTGAAGAGAAAGGGCCTGGTTTTCCTCTGGTTGAAGTCACAGATTGACCATGTTTTAAAGGATTTTAGTATGTAGATTTTTTTCTGTGAGTGTTTTTTCACTCTGTATTTTCTGGCTACATTCTGGCACTTGGGAAACTGAGTTTATTTCAGGCCACATTAAGATGGTGTGTAACATGGTGAGTGTAGATGAAACAGGGCATAGACCCTGCTAAACATTAGTGGTCCTACCTTGATATCCCTTCTGAGTTTCCCCTCCCCGCCCCCCCCCCCCCCGATCTGATTCAGAATACACTGAGATTCTTGGTCGTGTATGTGTATAACCAGCGTCTGAGCAAGTGTTTTAAGGAGTAACAACGTAAGCCACTGTACATCATGTCTGTTCGAAGTCCATTCCAAAATGTACAACACCTAATGCAGGACATGCATAACCTTTCCTGCTTCTACCTTTGGCTCAGCAGTAATTTAGGTAAATGTTTTTCCTTTAAAAAAGGCCTAACAGTCTGAGCAATCTTTCTGATAAATAAAAACTAAAGATAGAATTCTGATCATCCTGCTGCTGTTTGCTTTCATATTAAAAAGATTCAGCTCTTTTTACCTGAAACACTGAATTCAATTACAGAGTAATACAGAAAAAATATGCAACAGGGAAGCCAGATCAGAAGGACCTCAGTGAAAACCTGGCAGCTACTCAGGGACTTGCTCACATGATAATGGAA
Source organism: Theristicus caerulescens (assembly GCA_020745775.1). Taxonomy (NCBI): domain Eukaryota; kingdom Metazoa; phylum Chordata; class Aves; order Pelecaniformes; family Threskiornithidae; genus Theristicus; species Theristicus caerulescens. The sequence continues at coordinate 107,905,504 of CM036559.1, forward strand.
TGCAAAAAACTTTTTGAGGTGAGTGAGAGTCTCAAACAGCATTATTCATGGCCACATAATGCAGCATCCTTTGAAGTATTTATGTTTATGCTTACATTTTCTGTCTTGTATTAGCTCAGAGATTGATGGTGCCTCACTTATTTGTAAGCTTGCTCCATCTAAAGTTTATTTATCTCATTTCTTTATGACTGTTCCCTTCTAGCATTCAAAGACACAACTATTAAAAATGCAGGGTAATTACTCTGTGGCAGTTTTCAACCCAAATTACTGGATTAGGGACCTTTAGTCTAATTAAAATAAAAATCTGCTGTTTTAACTTTTCATATTCTTATAATGCTTTTAGCACCTCAGTTAGAACTTATTCATCTCAAAAAGAAGAGTCGATACACTTTATTTCTGCGTGTCATGCGATAAAGTTAAAATTACATAGGGAGACGCAGTCTCCCTGCATCTTCCACTGCAGGTGGAGGAGAGAGAATGCTTGTATCTCCCTTCCTCTGAAGCACAAGGCAACATTTCTGGGGGCTAGAGGAGTAACACAGGTGTATTGACATACAGTTGGTCAGTCTAATACGATTCTGCATGAGTAGTGCTATTCTGAGCCATGGACTGTTTCATTATACTACCTTGATTGCATAATAAGCAAAGACAGAAATAGGTATCCATTTTACAGATCATAGGCTCATTGCAATTGGATGCTGAATGGTCCATCAGCCATGGCCTTAAGAAAAAGTTCTCAGCAGGAGGTTTTCCCTGTGTGTTTTCCCTCCCTTCTGTGGCACAGGTCCCGCACGAGATGATCACCCAGTCCCGAAACTCCTATGTCGACGCAGAAGTGCATTCTCCTACCCTGGACGAGCTCGGGAAACAAGTGGATGAGGAAGGAGGGAACTATCAGATGTACCTGGAAAGTCTCATGCAGAATCTCCAGAAAGAAGCAAAAGAGAAATTCAAAGGATGGGTCACGTGTTCCAGTATAGAGAACACAGAACTTGCCTACAAAAAGGTAATTTGGGGAGATGTGGAAGAAGCAGTAAAGAAACCAAAGCAAAATACAGCCTAGCTGTGGGAAACCCTGACTTGTTGTATGGCTAAATACATACCCTTCTATCTGGTGAGGTACACTATTTTTTAAAAAAGACTACTAAAAGCAGTTAAAAATTTAATATAATATTGATTCAAGTATGAGATTACAGGAAAAGGCACACAAAGCAAGCTAAGATCTCCAAAACAGATAAGGTCAGTGATACAGCAAACAACGCAACCAGGGAGCGAGCTGAGAGTTTAATAACAGACAACATCACCTGGGTAAGCTCTTTGACTGGGGGAGAGGCAAAGTTTCTGACCATCTCCTGTTGTTTGCCAGCAGTTTGGAGAACACAGTCAGATCACAGATTTTAAAATCCCTCTTCAGGCTGCCCACTGCTTTACTTAGCAAGGCCAGCCATATGGCCGGATTTATGCCTGATCCTCTTGTCCTTGTTTCCAGTGGATTGTTGATATCTGCAACCTTTATCAAAATTTCTGAAGTTGTTCCAGGCTCCATCACTTCTGCAGGGAAAGCCAGACCACTGCAACCAGGAGGAGGGTGCTGCAGGGTCCCTGCAGACACTGGGGTTCAGGGCTGCTGGAAGTGCAATGGCAAAACAGAAGTCCACAAACCAGCAGCAGCTACTGAGAGGACAGGGTGGATTAGGGCTGGGTGACATGAGTAAGGCAGGGGAAGGGCACTCGGAGGATTGCGGGATCTGGACAGTGATGGGGCAGGGGGTCTTAGCGGCCAGAAGCAGCATTACCCCTATTTGGGAAAGGGCAAAGAAATCACAGTTACTCTGGTTCGTAGCCAGCTTCTGTGAGTGACCTCTCCAGGGAGGGACTGCAGGAGGTTGGGGAGGGAGTAACAGGGCTCAGGTCGAGTAGGATATGGGAGAGGGGAAGGAGTGAATTGGGGCATGCACAGGTCTGGGGTCAAGGGCATGTGAGACTACAGAGGGGACTGGGAGCCCCTGAGGCTCTAGGGCAGGAGGACGGGGGAACTGAGAGCTTTGAGGAGGAGGAATTATAACAACATAAAATAATTTAAGGTGGGAGTTGGGTTTCTGGGGACACAATCCTGGGTCTGTGGGAGGTGGTGGAGGTTTCTGGAGCACTAGCACTGGTATGTGAGGATGCCAGGGTAGGGAGGGGTTAGAAAAGCAGGGCTTGCAAGATCCAGTGCTTACAGTTAACTTGTTTGCTGCCTGAAATATGACAGCCCTAAAACTACACAGAGATGCTGTAAGTGTGGAATTTAGGATATTCATCTTTTACATAGCCTAGCACTTTCTGCTCCCCTTATTGCATGCTGTGGAGGTGTAACAAGTAACAGGAGCCGTGAGCTAGGAAGAGTTAGCAAGCAGTTTGTGCGTTCCTTCTTTGAAAGGCATTTTCCAAGTACTTCCCTTGCAGCTATTTTGAGGAGCAAACATCTGTGTATCTGACACATAAGTGAATCGACATGTGTTCTGCTCTTGCACCAATTAACCAGGAGAGTTAATTGACCCTCAGTCCTAGCTAGTGCATCAGATTGCCCAAGGTGGTAGCTTTATTTCAGCCCAGGGTTTTGGTCTCTCCTTTCATCTGTTTTTACTTGTATGCACATATATTCTTCATTACAATTAGGATGCTTGGGATTGAAAAAGTGTCTGTCACACCAGAAATAATACAGCAACTCCACTGGCACTATAGGAACTGGTCCAGAAATACAGTGGTGTGAGAGCAGAAGTAATGCATCGCTTCGGTTTTCCATCCAGGGCTAGTATGCATATGTTTTCACGTACAGAAGAGCAGCAGCAATAGCAATAATAGTAATGGTTAGCAGGGAAATACGCATGCTCTTAAGCTAAAACCAGATACCCATACCAAGACTCTGTCATCAGTTATCCTCTGCTGAACATATATGCATATAGATCATCGGGTTTTATGTTCTTTGTTACTTTACTCCAGGTTGGGGATGGGAACCCCCTAAGGCTTTGGAAAGCCTCGGTGGAAGTTGAAGCCCCCCCATCAGTTGTCCTGAACCGAGTGCTGAGAGAACGTCACCTCTGGGACGAGGACTTCTTGCAGTGGAAAGTGGTCGAGAGCCTGGACAAGCAGACAGAAGTTTACCAGTATGTTTTGAACAGCATGGCTCCTCATCCCGTCCGAGATTTTGTTGTCCTAAGGTAAGCTAAGGGCAGTTCTCCAGTACCTTTGCTTCCTGCAATGCGTACAAGGAAGATCTGGTCTTATCTCAGCCTTCACATCTATATAATTGTGGTTCGAGAACTCTACTTCTGGGCAGCAGTGTTGATTTCTCAAACTGAATTAAAATTGTGCACCTAGAGCATGCTGACCTTTTCTCTGATGTAATTTGAGCAGCACATACTCCTGAGGCCATAAATATCATTTCTTCCTTAGAACAGATGTCTGATAATAGCTGCTGTTCTCCCTTAGCTTTGTTTGTTGTCAAAACAGTGCAAATAGAACCCAATTGTTTTTTACACTACTTTTGCTCTTCTCTGGGGAATGTTTGATATTTAAGAGCCAAATGTTTCGTAGAGAAGATAGTGGTGCTTTTAAGCTAAGGTTGTTATACGGTGTCTATATACGTTGTTATTTTAGATTTGCAGTTGGAGGCTTTGTAGACCAAGAAATGCTAACCCATAAAAATCCTAGTGTGGAAATGAACAGAAAGAGGCAGTAGATATGTATTCTGACTGTCTTCCAGGGGATGACATCTCTCAAATAAATGTATAGCTGTGTATCAGTATTCTAAATTCAGTCCCAGTTCTGCCCTTGTCTATCTGCCTGTACAGAACAGACAAAATAAATTCCTCTTACTCACCTTCTGCCTTTGAAATCCTGGCCCTTTGCTTACTAGGAGCTATTGTGGAGCTGCTGACATATTTCACTTACAGGGTCAGTCCTACAGTTATTTATTTCAGGATGATTTTGTGCATTCCTGTTCTTGGTCTCTGCTTTCTTTGATTGAAATGATGTGCCAGAGAAATGCTAAGCAGTTTTGACAAAGGAAATAGTCCAGTGAGTCAGAATTGTATTAGAGGGACAAGGATTGAAGGAAAAAGATGAGCCCTGTAAAAAATAATTATAATAGTACAACCCTTCTATGAACTTCAGTATTCTCTTAGAGGATGATAACATGCAGATATTGTCAGTATAAGGGAAGAATTATTGGAACTCTTAGGGGAAGACTTGAAAAATATTTTCTGTAAGTTCTTTATAATGTGAAAACACCAGCTCTCCCAGTACTCTATTTCCTTTGCCTTCCCACAGTATACGGGGCTAAATTAATTACTTTATAATTAATTTTCTTATATTATTGACTTAAACCAGTGATAAATTTGGCCCTCCACATAACACCAAGATGATTGCCTGGGAGCAGTGAGGAGGCTTTGAGGACTGTAACTCTGTCCTCTTATTTGCCACTTAGTTCACTATTAGGTTTCATGGTGTTTTATGTTCTTTAAAGACCTGCTGTGCGGTCACGTCAGTTAAAGAAAAATCTTGCCATCAAGTTCTCATTCTTTTCACTAACCCAGGCAGAATGACCCCCAAGGACTGAAATACATATTATAAAACTGAATCCTGGTGGGTTTTTAAGGGCTGAAAACAGCCGTCAGGCAGATCTGTCAGATTCTGTTGTTTATCTCTTTTTGATTTATATCATTAAGTCTAGAGCAAGGTTAGCCAGTGATACTGCAGTCAATTTGATACCTTATGATTGGTGGGAAGTGAACAGTGAAATTATAATTCACCTCTGGGGATATGAATTAATATATTTTAACAGACGGTGATTTCCCCCTTCCCAATCAAACTTTTGGCTGTGAAAGGATAAATTTAGTTGTTCGGGTTTCGGGTTTTTTTGTTTTTTGTTTTTTGGTGTTTTTTTTCCCAACTTGACAGTCATAACAAGGGGATTAGGCTCCCTTGAGAAGTCTCTAATGGTAAGGGAATAGGGGCAATGTTTCATATGCCTGGGATCTGATGCAGTTCTCAGCTGCCCTGCACAGGCATTACTTTTCGTTAAAGATTCCTCAAGTGTTTAATGTTCATTAAGTATCACAGCATCTCTGTGAGTTAGGTGTCATGTCCATTTTTACTACTCTAAGATATTTAGAGAAGTACAAAAACTGGCCTAAATCTGTATAACTGGGAATAGAAATCATAAATCCTCTGCAATCTCTGGGATACAGTTTTCCACTTCACAAATGGCCCAAGTAAGTGCCGCGTAGTTACCAAGATGATACAGTCACATCTAAGCACTGTGCAGGCATTTGCAGTAGATGGTTCAGCATTTCGCAGTAGATCTGAGGTGTGATTTCCTACTCTCCATGTGTTTCATCTGCCAAGATAGCTCATCATTTTTATTAATCCACAGACACATGTAAAACCTTCTGAAGTCGGTATCTGCCTGCATTGTCTTGAATAACAGCTCACTTTCATGTAAGAAAAATGCAGAATGTTAAAACTATCTGCTGAAGTCCAAACTTCAACAGTCCTTGAAAGCAGCTTACCTGCTAAAACATGATCCTTCCCAAGGTAGCATAATCCCCGTCTCAGACAGTTCATGGCAAGATGATGCACATTACACAGCACAGTGGGAATTTCTCATTTCTTCCCACAGCATAAGAAAGAGCATAGACCTATCCTGTGAGATTCAAGGCAGACGAGAAAGATGCGAGACACCAGAATATGTAGAGAATGGTTACAGAACATTAAGGATTAAAGTGTAGGTCTCCTGAACCTGGTGAAAAACTTCTGCAGCATGTCAGAGAGGCTAGAAACTTGGGAGAGGGGTAAAAAATGAAATGACTGACAGACCTCAAAATAAAAATACATCTTAACAGGCCAGCCCAAAACCTGACTGCTTGTGAAAAGAAACACGTGGGTAATAAGAAAACAACTACCTATCATTGGCTAACTGACATATATGCCGACATGGTTATGAAATTTCACTGTTATACTACTTTTCCCAGGTAACATTTACTCAATAGTTGTGTAACAGTGGTGAGACAGAATGTGGTTCTATGGTCCAGAAAATGACCCTTTCCTCCTGTAAGGGAAAATAACATGGAGCCCAGATCCTGTTGGGAGAAGAGGTAGATGAACACATGATTATGTTAGCAGAGGCTGGAAAAAGCTTGTTGGTTCTTGCTATGTGGCATCGGAAAGGAGGAAAACCTTTCCAAGAGATGTCTCTTTTTGGAGTGACAGTGAGGAGGAAGGAAGCAAATGGACAAGCGATGCCTTTGTGGGTGCCTGGTGGACCAGTCCTTCTTGGATAGTTGGTGAGGATGTTGGTTCAAATGTTTGCTTGGTAGCAAACCAAAGCCTACCTAAAGAAAGGGAGCGTCAACTTCACTATCATTCCTAAAGAAGTAAACATGAAGTTTTAGCCTTTGGCTATTGCAACAAATAAACCATGTAAGACTCTGCTTTGCCATTGCTACTTGGAGTGTGTGGTGGCAAATGACCATCATGTAATCATCACCAGCCACCTGAGGAGACTTTCCTCAGCCACTGCTGTGTGTCAGTGGATATAAGCAGCAGAACATCCTGGTAAAACGTGCTGCATTTATACTGATCATCACCAAGAGTATTGTACGTTAATGTCATTGATTAAATAAATGCTTGTCATGAAAGGACACTTTTTTTTTTTTTAATTCAGATGCCCTTGAAACATGTTCTTGGAGTTTCAGCAGTCAGTGTGGGTAGTAGTGAGGATTTCTGCTGTGCTAAACTGTATTTGTTGTTCTGTAAATCTGCATGGGTGCAATCCAACGTTTCAGCCTTTGTTGGATGGCTTGTGCTCACTTTGTCCTTTCCAAAACTTCTGTCTATCTGCAAAAGGCTGTATTGTGCCCTGTAACACATGATGGTTACAAAGTGCTTGTGTGGAGAAGTAAAACTTCTCCACCTGGAGCCTGCAGCAATGTAGATGTGTGGCCATTCCACATCGTGGTCAGACTCCCAACTGGGGTGGGGAGACAACAGCAGCATCAGGTGGATATTGTCCTTCAGGAAAATAATGTACATAGCATCGATGGCAAGACCTTTCCCTGAGTCATTTCAGAGGGTGGGAGTTTTGGGGGTTGATTTGCCTCCTCATGTACCAATGTATCCCCAAACCTCTGAGCAGTTCTTATCAAAATTATGGTACCCACCATTAAAATTAATACATTTACAGGAGGGGATCGAGCTCTAAAATCTGAGCTTGATAAGTTTCTGTGGCCTGTTTTGAGCAATAGTGACAACAAACTTGAAACACAGAACCCCTCCAGGGACTCCTAGGACAGTCCAGTGGCATTGCAGGCAACAAGGATAGGCAGACAAGCAAACTGTGACTTTAATTCAGATTCTTACTTGTGTGCCCAGAAGTTTCTTTACTAAAGTGATTCTATCTTGAATGTGCTGCTGCAGGACATGGAGGACTGATTTGCCAAAGGGGATGTGCATGCTTGTTGCCATCTCTGTGGAGCACGAAGAGGCTCCTCTTATGGGAGCTGTGCGAGCCGTCGTAATGGACTCTCAGTACTTGATAGAGCCATGTGGCTCAGGAAAAGCCAGGCTGACCCATATCTGCAGAATTGACCTAAAGTAAGTATCCCACCTGCAAAAAGCAGATGTCCATTCAGCAGGGCAAAAACCTCCAGCTCAGGGAGGGAGGACATGCTGGGAACAGAGGACATGGTCAGTGTAGCAGTCTTCCTGCAGTTTTTCTCTATCCACCAAGCTCATTTCTCTGCTCAGCATCTACCACTGTTATAATGTGATCATAGAAATAAAATCTGCTTATTTGATTACTGCAAGGGAGAACTTCAGAGTACAAGTATTTGAAGTCTCCACCACCACCATGGGCAGCGGGGAGTAGGAAGCATGGCAAGCCTGTTCCTGCGGGGCATATTTCTTGAGTATTTGAGTTTCTCAATAATTGTCTTTCCATTTCTTCAGAGGACATTCCCCAGAGTGGTACAACAAAGGCTTTGGACATCTGTGTGCAGCAGAAGTTGCCAGGATCAGAAACTCCTTTCAGCCTCTGATTGCTGAGGGACCAGAAACAAAAATCTGAGCAAGTGTTCCTGGGAGCGTGTGAGCGTAAATCAGGGCCTGGCAGGGAACAGGAAGGCTGAAAGCAAAGATCTTATTTAAGCTACAGAAGTCTGACCAGACCTGGGTCTGTCCAAAGGTGAAACAGGAATTTTATAGGAAAGTTCTTTTATTCTGGAGACTTACCTCCCCCCCCACCACATCCCTTCTGTATTAATTTCAATTATTGAAGTAAACATTTCTTCAGAGAGCTTTTATCATTATTACTTTTAAATCAGTCTATTGCCATTGCTTGTGTGTTACATAACTCTGGTATTTAAAGGCTTCTAAGAAGCATATTGTAATTGTAAATAAATTATGTACAATATGTATATATTTATCTATATTATATCTATCTATATATATGTATATGTATAAATTAATTATTTTGTATATAACTCAGTGCAAATCAGTTACATCAGTTGGACCTTAAATGAATCTGTCATTTGTTTCTTAGTTTGTCACTGCTACATAAGCTGTGTTTGCTATTATCACAGGGCTACCGGGCATAATCCGTGTGATAACAGAAACGCCTGTTCTCAAATATGTTTCGTGTTTGTGTATGCTGTGAGAAGGTACCTAGAAATAGATGTAGGAAGAATTAGAAGAATTAAAGAGGAAGGAGGTTACTGTACGTTTAAAAATAATGAGGAGGATAATGATCGGTTTCACCAAATAAAATATATGGAAATGTAACTGAGGTAGACATTTTGAAGGCCATTTATATTCAGCTGCAGAAAGTTTGTGACTGTTAGTACAAGGTGTTGGAAACTTACCTATTGCCTTAATTCATGGTATATCTGCCGCTAGAGAACCTCACTATGTGCAGCGTTCAAAGTAACTGCTCATTCTTGGAGCGTACAAGATAACGCTGTGTACACTGAGGTGTCTGAAATCAGACCGGTAAGTTATTAAGCTGTAAATCTTTTTTTTTTTTCTCTTTTTTTGCATTTTGTCTAGGTTCTGAGTAAGTGTTTCTGTGTTGTCCTTTCCTTCTCCCATAGAGATGGCTAATTGTTAAGAAACTCCAAAGCAGATTTTCCACATCCAGTGGACACAAAGATGTGCAGATGAATATCATGCCTTTTAATATTCTTACTATACAGATAACTTTTTTTAAGCTTTTAAACACATCTTGGAGATTTAAAACACTAAATGCAGACTATGCTTGGAAAGATTGCTTTTATAGTAACAGCAAGCATTTTCGTATTATGTTGCACTGATCTGCATGATCCTGCCTCTGTAGGCACTGACGGGAGCAGGATTAGCCCCTGACTATGAGGAGTAGGAGCCATTTAAGCCTAATGTATCGTTTCATTTTCAGGGACCTGTTATTTTGCTAATGGAAGAATGCTTTAAAAGTAATAATAATAATAATTTGTTGACGTTACCTTTGAGGCAGGGTTCTGTTTTGTTTTTAACTAACCTAAGACCAAAAATGATATTAGATCTATGATTCAATAAGAATGTACAAGCCTGTTAATACTGTTCTTCATTAATCGCATTTGTTCACTTTGACTTTATTTATTGCTGCATAAACCAGCTGAGTCATTCATAGCCAGTGTTTTAGCTCAGTCCTTCCAACAAAATCCACTAAGATTTAGTATGAGGTCAATTAAGTGGGATACATTTCCTACATGAAGCTACAGTTTTGTACCCTGATTCAGTAAACAGGGCAGTCTCTTCAAAGCCAGTGCTTTGACTCTGCCCCGGGTACGGGGGCTGTGGGGCAGACAACGTGCGCTCCTCGATTGCTACTAGAGCACGACCCCGCGTGCCGTCGTGCACACGTGTAAGGGCTGTGCTGGTGGGGGGCAGCCCTGCAATCCAAGGAAGCAAGCCGGTGGGAGCCTGGGGTGGACAGGGGCAGGGTGACCCAGCACGGTGTCCACATGGAGCAGCAGGACCCCAAAAAAAGTCACTGTCATCTTCCTCCATGAGCTGTCTCACCCATGTTCTGTTGTACAAGTCATAGGATCAGGGAGGGTGGCTGCCCATGAGCTCCTGCCTTGAGTTTATGACCAACAATGGTTGCAATGTGCAGCTATTATGTGTTTCTAAGTCTTAAAGACAGGGGAGCACTTGGACCCTTCCATGGCCGTGTTGAGGTCTGGCAGTCACCAGCCAGCTGCAGGCACCACCACTGCCCACGTCCAGCCTTCCCGGGAGCAAGCAGTGGCTCGCGAGCTGGCAGGACCAGGCCGGTCCCCTGGTTCCAGCGGGACTGCCGTGCCAGAAAGCAGCACCTCCTCCCCAACTGCCTGTAGTCATGGCAGCAGGTTTTGTGCCGGCCGTTTTCCAAAACTTGAGCAATTAGAGCACTTCTGCTATGTTAGTTTGCATAAATGAATACAATAGTGCCTCAGTATTAAGGGAAGCAGAATTTCTGGCCCTGGGAATGGCAGTTGTCTGACAGTAAATAATTTCTTAAGAAAATGAAGGGAAAACCTGGACAGTGGTCTTATCCTGTCTGACAAGTCATTGCTGAGCTGGAAGGGGCCCTGTGCCTCCTCCTGCCGCTAGCAAGGTAGGCTTGTCCTCCTGCCCTTGCAGAAGCTCTGTCATGTGCTTCTGGCATCTCTAAGCCATGTATCAATGAAATAAGGTTTCTTTAAAATGCACATTATGCCATGTCTACCATTCAGCTACCACAGTATTTTGTATTGTTACATTGCCATCGAGAATACATTATGATAATTGCATTTTTAAATGTTATACTCATATCAATACCTCATATTTTTACCTCATCTGTTGGTATCAGTCATGAATTGTAAATAAATAATTTCAGAGTTGAATAAATTTGCATACACTAAAGAATCACGTTTCCTTTGTGCACTCATTTCATCCACTGGCACAAGAAACACGGTACGTTTAAGCCCTTGCTTTCTTTATTGCAACCTGCTGTACACTAAACTCTTCTGATATGGTACCTCAGTAATGATTTTAGGCTCAAAATGATATTGTTGTCCATTATACTTATCCTATAGTGTCCTTAAGCATACAAGAGCTTCATGGCAAATACGTTTTTCAAAGAAGCCATTAAGCTAGGATGGCTGGCTTGAGAACGTAAACTCAGGTCCTCAACAGTGTTTAGGCCCCTGACTCCCACTGAATTCAGCCATGTTTCTGCATCTGTGTTCTTGTCGATAATCTAAGTCTAGGTTCATAAGAGTGACTGTGGAGCTGAGATGCTGAATGTTGGGTTCACATTATCAGACTTCAGCCATCTCAAATCTATCAAGCCACTGCAAAAGAGAAAAAGATGCAACAGCAGTTTAGTGATTCCTGTGGTTTGTCTTACGCATATCTACAGATGGAATAAATGTCCCTTTGGATAGGCCTCTCTCTCTCCAACTCTCTCTTGAATTGTCAAAAGAAGCAGAGCCTCAGAAAACAGAATGGGAGTCAGCTATGAGGGACCATCTAGGAGGGGATAAGCCTTTATGTCCCACCGTTCAGGGAAAGCTCAGTATAAACTTTGGACTGAAAGGAAGCACTTTTCTCCAATTCTCTGCCATGGCAGAGATGGTCGGCTGTGTAAGTCCGTCCTTTCTTGCAAAAAAATATAGGATGTGATGCGCTCTCACTCCCATCTCTCCCTCCCACACACCTGCAGCAATGTCAGGGCAAACAGACTGTCCTAACCCTAACCCAGCTCCTGGTATGCGCAGTCTTTATAATGTGACCCTCAACGTCCTGGGTCACTCAGCTATACTATGTAGAAAGCCAACATTTTCCCCCAAAGCAGCAATGGCTGCAGAGCAGATCCCACCTAGCACTGTGTGACTATAGTCCGTCCCGCTCCAGTGTGCAAGAAGCTCAGCTCAGCAAACACATGGGTACATGGAACTCAAGGGCTAACACAGAGCAGAGCAGTGGGTCTGGGTTAATGAGTAAGCGACAGGGAAAATATTACAACACTGCAGACAACTATTTGCCTGTCTTTTATAGGCTCATGTTGGGGAGGTCTCACACACTCCCAATACCTTTCCGCAACGGGACCCAGACACCAGACTCTAGGCCTCTGATGAAGGTTACCATCTCTTGCAGAAGAAGTAACCTGGCCACTTATCTCCTTCCGCCCCTTTTGACTCTGAAACTAGGATCTCAATCCCGCTGCCTTACTACTGACCTCCCACAGGTGGCTATTTTCCACTGCTCTCTTCCACTAAGCCCAGCTCGAGCCCAACGTGGCCCCTTCCCACTCGGTCCTGGCATGCCCGTCTGCAGGCTGGGCTCCAGCCTGCGCCCCACTCGCCCACCCCAGGCTGCACAGGCTGCAGGGTTCAGCCTTCAGGGCAGGGTGATCGTGGCCAAGCAGTCAATGGTCCCAGCCCCAGCTGCAACAAGGGGAGTCAGGCATTGCCAGCCTGCCAGGGCTTGAGTCTGCAAATGTCCCCTGCCCCACACTAGGGGCAAAACTCTGGGGTGAGGAGAGATCATTTCTGCTTCTCTCCTCCAAGGAGGCAGGAGGGCAGGAGCAGGAAAATAACTAAGAGCTCTTCAGCCCCACTGCAATGCCAAGTCGGGGCTTTCGATCCTCTCCCCGGGGGTATGTGTCTGGTGACATGGGGAGGCTGAACGCAGCCGTGGTTTGTACGCAGTGAACTGCCCTTTACCTTGAGAGACTTGAACTGCAGCGTGCAGTTCATTGGCAGCAGTTTGCAAGGAGACAGGATGGGGTCCTGGCTGTGGCTGCACTCTAACGAGAAAATACCTTATTCTGCAGCAAAAGCTTCTGCTCCAGCAGGACACCGCCCTGCTGGGCCAGAGCAGCTGCATGGAGCTCCGCTGGCAGCCAGCTAGAGGATTACGGTTTATTTCTTAATCAAAATACTCAATTCTGCAAAAGGGCACCAGGGAAACTCAGCCTAAAACCGCAGACTCTGCTCTTTCTCTTTCACCTGCTCGTAGCAGCTCCGAGACAGACACATGGCTGAAACACAGAGCCAGCACTTGCTACAGTGAGGATTTGCAACAGCTTGCGATTTATGGGAGCAAATTAGCCACAGGGCCATCTGTCCCTCCCTAGACCACGCCTGGCCTGCTCCTTGCTGGAACGACTCCTTTTCCTTGAGAGGATACATATCGAATTACTTACTTTTTTTTTTTTTTTAATTAAATAAACGTGGGAACCACAGGTGGCAGAGCAGACGACAGTAACCCTCTCAGCAGCATCTGCTGGCCAGCAGTGCCCCGCCACGCGTGCGGGACAGATGCTAGCTGGGTGCCTATGTGCAGCCTGACCCCAAACCCAAGCGGGGCAGCAGCCCGGGGTCTGCCAGCCCGCTCAGCCCCCACTGCACCTCGCCGACTCCAGCTGGGCTTGGGCTTCATGGCAATAGGACCAGAAGCACCACAGCTGATCTGGCTTGACCACAAATAGGGAGTCCTTTTTTTTCCTTCCAGACTCTTTCAGTTTAGAGACTTGCCACAGGCCTAGCTGAACGCAGGGAGTGTGTTTATCCACACCAAACCCCCACCCATGTGCCACGCTGCTGCCTGTCATTAACCCGCACAAGGGAGGAGCCCACCCAGGCTCTAAGTGCAGACCACCCTGGGTTCACGGCTGCTCCGGTGTTTTGCTCACTGTTGGCCTGCTCCCAAGGGGACAGGAACTCAGAACTGGGCCTATAAAGTGCAGGATTTTAGCTCTTTAGCCTGGATTTCTCTTTCCCTGAAGAGTCACATCCCTTTCCTCCTGGCCCAGGGCGGAGGGATCATGCCAGCCCCTTCCCCCGGCTCGTAGCGTTGGGCTCATCACACATCTACTGCTTTGCAAAAGAGGTCAAAAAAAACTGACTTAGGGAAAATTTCCCATTCTTCGGTGACTGTACTGGGGGATCCCTGGGGAGCAATAGGGCTGCTGGTGAGGAAGGAGGAGCTCTGCTGCGGCAGATGCATTGTCACAGCACTGGCGGCAATGCCTACACGCAGGGCACGCCAGCAGCTCCCTCCTGGGGCCGCGGGACAGTGAGAGCACCATTTCTTTTGGCAGGCCACCCTTCCCACTCCCACGAGGCTGCAGAGCCTGAGCCAGCCTGCCCATCAGCACAGCATCAATGCACACCTGGACCCACCAGCAGTGAACCCACCCCAACACGGAGTGAGCACCCACACGTGTTTTATTCACATACCCTTCCCAGACACCCAGACCAAACCCCAGCCTCAAATGTCACCTTGAATTGGGTTTACTGCCTGGCCATGCTGATGCCCAACCACGGCCTTACGTCTTTTTGAGCTGGGGTTATCATCTCATTGTCTTGTGTGGTTTTCTCTGCACTCAAAGAGGTACTGGGACACTTGTAAATAGCTGAGCAGTGACATTCATCTCACTGCTGAAACCACCGGGGCAGCGATGGAAAAGTGTGTGGTTATTATCAATGCAAATAAAAAATAATGGTTGCAAAGAATGAAAAAGTAAATGGGTATCACTGGTCTAAGCCAAAAGGTTACAATATGGCCTCCTTGGCCTCCCAGTATTTCTTGCCTTGGGCAACCTTTTTCAGCAATCATTGTTATTTATCAGAAAAGAGATACAGTTATAGCGTTTGGGTTTTTCAAATAATTGAGTAATTTAATCTTTTAAGTGCCTCTGAGATCACTTGCTGTAATTAAAGACAGAAGATGAATGACTGAAGTACAAGAGCATTGGAGGACTTTTTAAAAATGAATGTGTCCTTGACTGCGTCTCCTGTGCATTTATATAATGATTATCCCACATTAATATGACCAAACAGATAAAAGGAGAAAATAATAAGAGCTTGGTTGCATTATTTTTCTTCCAGTCCAGCAATAATACATCACCAGCTGGAGGAATGTGCCTGTGAATACCAAGCAGGAGCAAGCACGTGCTGCCGAGTGCAGGACCCTGCTGCCTCCCGCTGCGAGGTGCAAGGAAAGGCAATATCCGCTCGTGGATGCCGCAGCGCTGTGGCAGATAAATGAGTTACAAATGTGTATAAAATTCACAAACTTCCACCAGAAGTGGACTTAAAGGCTCAGCTAGTGCTGCGAGAGATGACTGCAACACTGGCAGCTTACTTTATGAGCATTTATTTCCTCAGCTTTTGGAAATAAGACCCATTTGATCCTAGTGGAGAGAGGAAGGCAGAAGGGTTGCTGCAAAGTAATAACCATCAACAAAAAATCCATAAGACCTATAAACAGTATTTTGTCTTCTAAATAAACTATACATCCTGGCATACCTATGTCATAACTTGGTATTTAGCTCCCCATTTCATAGCCCAAATGTAAATAAATACGTGCCCGAAGAGGGAAGAGGAGGTGGTGAGAGAGCTGGAGCTGGCCCTGCGCCATTCTTCACGCAGCACTAAGCCCCTGGATCATGCCTGTCCCAGGCTGGAGGAGCGGCAGCCTTACATCCCTTGGGGCACCCTCCGGGCTGACCGGAGAGGCTGCAGCCTGCCGGGAAGCCCTCCTTGCCCGATTGCTCCCCTCCCTTTCCTGGCAGGGCATCCAATGGCCTCCAGCTCGACCGCGCTATGCCAGACTACAAAACTTTCTCACCTCGTAAAACTTTACAGCGCAGGTAGTTTATACTGTTACACCTCTTGAACTAAACACTCAGCCGATTCGCGGTTCCCTCCAGCGGGAGGAAAAACAGATTTCTTGGGTCAGGTGTTGTGTTTGTGCAGCCCTGCTGGTTTACAGTGCTGCCAAAAGCCTGTTACAGAGCCCTGCACGCAGAAGGTGGCAATGCAACAGCCAGCTCGTTGCTGAGAGCCAAGCCGCCATTTCAGCTAGCATCCCGCCAGGACACACCGTCGGCTCTGCTTTTCCTCCGGGCCCCAGCATGCATCTCGCTCAGGAGGCGCCTGGGGCTCGGCACCGCTCCGGCTGGGATGTGCACCCCAGCAGGGCACAGCCCTGGGGGGAAGCTCCAGCTTGGAGGCTCCTCTGGCTCCTGAGAGCCACACAGGTGGGACTGAGAAGGCGCTGCCCAGGCCCTGTCCTTCCCTGCAAGGACTGACGCCATAAAAAAATCAGTGAGAAGTACATTATACATCCGAGGTTAGGGGGGGAAGAGCTAAAACTCATCCCTTCCTGCCAAAACAAACCCCCAAGTCTTGTGTGTTACTCTCTTAGTAAGGAAGAAACTCTTGCCACTAACAGAAAAAAACTAAAGTGGAAACTAATCCAACTTGATGTGAATTTGCAGTCTTTAGAAAACATCACCACTGTCATTCCCACTGCTTTGACGAGCGTGACGGTGACGGTGACCACCTCTCCTGCACCCCAGAGCCCCATGGGCCTCCTGGGACTCAGGCCAGAAACGCATTTGGATGAGCTCAGGAGGGCTGGGACTGGATAACGATGCTTCGCCATGTTGTGTTGCAACTCTTGCAACAAGGAGAAGCCTTTTGACAGTAAAATTCATCATGTAGGAGTGTATCTACTAAGGGACAAACATGATGGAGGTAGGAGGTTTACACATTAGATCCTTTTTTCAAATTTTATTTTTTTAAGAAGGAACATTCAAAGTCCCACGGCCCATCCCCACGCCAGGGGACTGTTCCTCTGATATGCTGGACCCTGCCACTTTCACCTCACCTCGTTATTCCTTTTTCCAATCTCTTAAAAAGGGTGGGCTTAACCGGCCCGCACCAGCTGTAGCCTTGTGACGGCTGGCAAGGAGGGGTTCAGCAATCCACGAGTGGCACATCAAAGATGGGAAGAGCTTTCTTTCCCTTTTCTTTTCCTCACCTCCTCTTCTCAGCTTTGCACGAGTGAGGAAGGAACAAGACTGAATGTTCTCAGCTGAAGCTGAAATCTAGCACCTAAATCTGAATTCTTCACCCTGAATAAGGGCATTTTCACCTAAGGGGTTTTTGCAAGCAGAATGAACAGAACAAGCTCTCTAAATGACTCAAAAGTAAATGAATACAACAGGAGAGAAGTGAAGGGGAAGTTGTGTGTTTAAACATGCTGACACTTGTATGGCCACTGGCCCATTCATTAGTCTTTTTCCCTTCTTCTTTCTTTAACCTTGACATTTACTTTCCTCTTAGGATGTTAATAAGGATGCCACAAACTGACTGCTTAGTGCCACAATGATGGTGACAAAATCCTTCAAGCCTGTGAGTAACTCTGCTGGAATAGAAGAGCTGTCAAATTTACGGCAGTGTTACTATGGAATAAGCTATTACAACAAAACACTCTTATATTGGTATGGTTACTTCCACAGGCTTTAAAATAGCAATAGTCACTCTAAAAAAAAACAACCAACAAAAAATCAAAGAACAAAACCCCTCCAAAGCCCCAGGTCTGTTGGAAAAATCTCTGTTTAGACACAGGCCCCAGCAGTCTCCAACAAGTGTTAGTGTTATTTACGTGGCACTGGAAAAACAAACCGTAACACAAACTCCTTGCAGAGTTACCATAACAGCCTCTCCTAAGGTACTCTGTACTTCATGTGGCAAACAGAGAAATTGGACAGATTAAACAGTAAGATCATGTTACAATTTGTTATGTACAGTATATCTTTATTTCATTTCTGAGATATTGTTATAAAACCAATATAACATTCATTCTTTCATTTAGCAAAGACATCCTTCCCACCGTCATGCTGCACAATCTTTTCAAGAAATGAAACAGAAGCTTTGCACTCACGTCACAAAAATATTTTGAATAAAAATACAATTTTGTATTTTAGAACATGTCTAATTTGGAGCATTGAGCAAACTGGCAAGAACGTTTCATGCTAGAAACATGGTTAAAATGAAGAAACTAGTCTCCATCAGATACTGTATGTTAACATCCATCACATGCAGACTCCAGTTGCTCTTCAAAAAACACAATACCATCCTCCCCGAGCTGTCTTTGCAGCCTGGGTATGGAGTCCCCTCTGCTCAAAGTCCTTGCTACTGTCGGCATTTCTGCTCTAAATGCACAGATGCTGACGGGGAGGTGCCAGCTCATGGCTCACACGTGGTTATCAAACGGAAGAGGTGCCCCATGGCCGCAGCCTGATTGCAGGAGGTGATTACCGCATCGGTTTGCATGAGCACACCGCAATTCTCCGTGGACAGGTACCTAATCTCTGCCTATTCAAGGGCTTTTGTGTTGTTAGTGGAGGGTGATTTTTTTCAAGAAGATCGACAAGAAACTCTCACTGGCCCCTGATTACATAAAATGAAGCAGATTCCTGAGACAAACCCATACCATTATCTCCATCAGACCAGCCTGTATTTTCCCTGGCCCAGCACTGTGCAATTCATTCACCAAGAGCTATGCATTGCTGTGCACAGGCAGCACCGCAGGCAGACAGCTGGCTTAGGAGAAGACTTTGGCAACCGCTGTGCCCAGCTCGAGCTGGTCTCTGCTCTGCAGTGATGTTTAACAACTCTTCTGAAGGGAAGAGCGCGAAAGGCTCTGTTATTTCTATGGGCCACGGTACCATGAGTGGACGTGATCATGCAGCTTCATGGCAACAAATCCCAATTTACCTACAAATTAGATATCCAGCTGGTGCCATCTGCCTGTCGGTGGTTACATATCACCCAGCCTCTACAGGGAGAGCCTGCAGCATCTCCTCCGTGCTCGGACTGCTGTTTCACACATCGCGCTGTGGCTGGGCCATTAAATAGCACAGGGCAGCGACTCGCTGGATGGTTAATGCTTAGTGAAGTGTCAGGATGGGCTGGTGCCCACCGGCACGGCACCCGTGCTCTTCTGGACTTGCCCTGCCCAGGTCCCCTGAACCCCCTCAGACCCAGGGGAGGCCCGTACACTGGGCTTCTCAGAAAGCTCAGGCCCAGACTCTTTTTACTGTACCAACAGAAACATAATTATAACATACATACACGCACACACACTTAACATACAAGTTAGGCATGACCTGGCTACAGTTTGTAGTAAATGAATGTCACTTTTTGTTATGTATTGTGTACGCATCTGACTGCTGGAGTAATGTATTGCAAGGTGATTCATTGCCATGCCATGGAGAAAGCCATTTGGCATTTCATACATTTAGGGAAAGCTATTTCTTTGTAATGCACACTGCACCAGGCACCAATGCATAAATAAACAACAGTTTAAAATTTGCTCTTCTTCAGCAAGTCCTATCAGGCTATAAATAATTTTTATATATATTTTTAATACTTCATCACTTACCCTGAATTTTTCACTTTAATCTCAATACCAAAATATACATTAGTGCAAAGAGAGACCATTGTAAGACTGGAACTAGAGGACAAATATATTAATCATTACGATAAGATGCTAATTCTTTTCTATTTCTATAGATTATTTAAGAAAAAATATAATCTTAAGTTACAAATGAAAATCATATTTCATATGTAAGTTTTAATTTACAGTATAGAATCACAGAATCGTAGAGTATTCAGGTTGAAAGGAACCCTGGGAGGTCATTTAGTCATCTACTAGTCAACTAGTAGATAAACACCACATTTAATACAGCATAATCAGCTTTAGTAGATAAATAATTCTTAATTAACACAGAGCACATTTCCTTTAAAATATTCTTTCCAGTGACTGACATTATTCACATAGCAATAAAAATACAATTACAGCTGAAGGCGATGCAGGCCTAGAGTTAGAAAGCGGAGAAAAATGACCTCACTGCTTTATACCGAGGACACTCCTAATGTAGTGATTCACAAGGCAGGCAAAATAATGTAGGGGTTTTTTCCACTCTCTCTCTAGTCCTACAAATAAACAATGTTGCTAATATTTTGCTGATTTATCTTGCTGAGAGAACAATGAGAGGCCCGCAGACGTTCAGTAACACTCTGGGATGAAATGCTTGCAGGGCCAGATCCAGTTGCGCAAAGGAGACCCTCCAGCCAACCTGGAAGAGGCTTGGAGCCACAGCTCCAAGATCTCAGACCCTGGCAAAAGCAGCAATAAAGTGCTGGATTATTACACCAAAATGCCAGGATTTAAAGTCTCCACACTCAACACAAATGGCATGCAGAGACCATCTTACTAAATTACCCCCAAGTTGCCAGCAGGTAAGTAGCCGGGCAGCAGCGGAGTGCCAGCTGCATGCATCTTGCTGTGAGAAGTGCAGAAATGGGGTGCCCCAGCCCTGCCATGCCCATGGGTACAGGGCAGCAGGGCACAGGGTCAGGCACACAGTTTTCTGACAACTGAGACAGCAAGGACATCCCATTCCTGCTCTCTGCTTTTTTACTGAGCAAATCAAAGAGAAGCCCTATCACCCTTCCCATCTCTTCCCATCAGATGGCATGACCCCTGCAATCCCTGGACATAGCCCTGCTGCTTTCCCCACTGAAAAAGACACAGTTCCTTTAGCTGAAGTTCCCCAATGACATCCTGAAGTCAAGTGCAGCCATCAGCAACCTGAGTAGTAGTTAACTAATTTCCCAAGAGCTCTCAGCAGCACAGACTCATGGGCCCCTCTTCTTCCCTCTGCACCTGCTTTAGGAAAGGGGGTGTCCTTTCCCCCTGCGCTGCTTTGTGCAGTTCTCCTCTGTCTCTGCTCAGTCACATTCCCTGCTCCAGTCGGGTGTTGGCTCTGATCACACAACATCACCATTAAACCCTAATCTGGAAAAGTAAACCATTTTGTTTCTCCCCAGACTTCTCTTGGAGAGTTTGATGTTCAGGCTTTTCCATCACTCCATGTCTTCAAAACATACTTTTACCTGTCCTTACTTTTACCAGTGAGGGAAAAACAAGCAGGGGAAAGCATCTGCTCTACAAAAGGTCCCAGGGAAAGCTGTGAGATAACTCCAACCACAAGAATTAAGGACTGGTCATAAACCAAATGTACTAAACCAGAGAAAGCGATTTCTGGCAGCCATATGCTAGCAATCTCTTCTCAGTGTCAATGTCCTGCAGTATCAGGCAATGTAAATGCCTTCCTAGTGCTGAAGCAATCACGACATTGTGCGTTCTTATTTCAGATTTCCCAAGGGGATGCAAGAGAAAGGGCAGTGAGTGATGTATTCAAAGGGGCAGCTCTATTTATACCTTCTTTCGACCCTCTTGGAGTAGTAAGTAATGAAGAATATAGTAACAATAAAAGCAACAAATATGAAAGAGATAAAGGCTAATAATGATTTTCTGGTTCGAAAGAAGTGGCATTCAGAACACGAGGCAATTTCTTCTGGGCATAGCAACTCAGGAGTTTCGGGACCAGGAAAACCGTTATTGTCAATGATTTCTCTGTAATGTTTCATAGAAGGCTTTGGTTCATATTGATTTGCAACATAACTGTAGAGGCCATATTTAGGAGCAGTCTTGTCATTAAAAGAATAGACAAAATATCCTTGCAGGTTAACGTTATCCAAGGTGTAAGCTGCGAAAGAAAACAACGGGTTGAAGAAATGAATAAATGTCACTTTGGCATTCAAGAGCGGTACCATATCCCAGTACATAAAGCAGGGGCAGGGGGATGTTAAACCCACATCTGCACTTCTCTTCCCAACCATAAGGTAAGGTACATGTACATCTATGAGGTGTTTGTCACAAAAAGTAAGAATTTGTCAGCCATTGCCAGACAGCGTGTTCTATGAGTATCCTGCAATTTATTTCCTCGTGCTTGGCAAACACAGCTGTGAGTGCATGACTGTGTTTAACGATCAGCATGGAGCCTATCATGGAAAGATGGCTCTCTTTTTTTATGTATGAAAGAATACAGGTTTTGGTTTTCCTGTACCTGGACTTCTGCAACCTGTTTCTCTGATTGCTCTTTCTCCCTTGCAGAGCACCTCCTGATGGGGAAGGCCGAGGAACAGAGGACGTCAGGCTGCACTTCTCACTAGCAAAGGCACAGTGACAGCAGAAAAAGGTGTGCCCATGCTAAGGTCATGTACTGGGATATCACCAGTGCAAGTGGGTGGAAAGGTTATGCAGATCATAGGCATCTCTTGTTATTGACCCAAGTTTCTGATCCAAGATGACCTGTATTAGTCTTTATTGAGAACATGTCCACAATCAATACTGCTAACTTGGCTACTGGAAAAGGTCCAGCAGCTGGAGCATTAACCTTGAGCCATCAGTCCCGCTTGACAAAACCAATCAATCCATAGCAGTAAATGCAAACTGTAATACTTTATCTCTCAAAATCACTATTTTTAACAAATTAGAGCAACATCTTCTAGCAGATGAACACAGGGCTGAAAGCTAAAAATTGCTGAATTTTCATATGCTTCTGAAAATAATTCTTTCTGCAGCCACACACAAGACATTTAGCACCGCTTAACCTACCCAGGACAATTAGTTTGTGTTTGTAAAACCACATGTGGATTTAATGGTGTTACATAAATGGCTACTGCTGTTCTTTGTTTTCAATTGGCAAAGATGTACTTAAACAGTGTACAAAGCCTCAGTCCGAAGGGTCCCGTACTGTATTCTGGAATCATTTATCTGCACAAACCTGGTGGCTCCCCTGGAACAAGGCAGGTGAGCAACATTACATGCACAAATGCTGCCACGTGCAGTCCCTGAAACCAGCTGGAGGAAGAAGGCAGACCAGGATCTTTAAGGTGAGAGCACACACGTACCAAATCCCCTCTCATTCCTCTCCAGCATGACACTGAGATAAGGACATGAGATCTGTAATTCACCTCAGTTACTGCACAGGGTCTTGCAGAAAAAAATGCAAGTTTTTGAGAAACCTGAATCAGTCATGACGCCAAGGTTAAGAGCTCGCTCCCTCTGTAAGGACAAGATGGACAAAAGCACAATACCAGAGTGGGAGCAGAAAAGAGAATGAAAAAGCTGGTCTTACTGATGGACCAAACACTACGGAGGAGTGTATGATGTCAAAAGTGAGAGGGTGAGCTTTAGGGCAAGTATTATGGCTAGTTAGCAGGTACATATTCATCCATGACAAAGATGGTGGAAAGACAGGAATCATTACACGTGATGGTTAAGTTGAAAAACACAGGAGCTATTTCCAGGCAGGACAGAAGAGGGGAGAAGGAAGGGATTGGGGGATACTGCTACCAGATCAGTACGAATGACAGTGTGTTGTAAAAAACAGGGGGATGTGCAGATGTTCTGGCTAATGGGAACTGGGAGAAAAGCCCATATCCATACACACTTTGAAAACAGAAGTGCCAAGAACTGGTACAGTCTAAAGTGGTAGGAAGGAGAGAAGCAATACAGAAAAAACAGATTGAAACCGTAAGCCCAAATATAGCCAAGATAAGTTTTTTAAATACAGATGCAGAAAAAATGCAGCCAGTGCTTCAAAATGCTTGAGAAGGAACTCTTCTTAATATTGATGTCCAGTAATTCGTGAAAGAGGTGGAAATTACAGAGGAGGAAGTTAAAGCCAATACTTAACAGAGTGGACAGAATGACCTAGCAAATTATGGAACTGCCAGCCACCCTTCACTGCCAAGCAAAAGAGTGGAATAGATTATATAAGGCTTGATAAATAAGAATTACAGGAGATATATATGATTAATGCCAATCAGCTTAGCTTTATGAAAAATAAATCTTGTCATACTAACTTGACATCTTTTTTATGAGATCAGCAGATCAATAAAAGTAATGATGTTTGATGTAATATACTTAGAACTTCACAAGGCAACTGACTTGGTATTATATGGCATTTGGATCAAGAAAATGGAATGTGACGAGCCCATAATAAACAGATTTCAACTGGTCTCAAATAGAACTAGTAAGTCTAGAAATGTAATTGCAGGTAAGTAAGTGTCACAGTAGGTGTATTTCTGTCATGGTCATGGAGATTGGTTTTTAGCACTAAAAGATATTTAATGATCTTAAATATATCAGTGACCTGAAAGAAAAGTAAAACTTTTCTCACAAAGTTTGCAAGTAACACAAAGATTAGGGACATAATTTGGCTAGTGTAGCAGGCTTTGCACAAGCAAGCAACTGGCATTTGAGCACGACCAAATGTGAGGATGTCAAAGAAGAAGCAGACCATGCTTTGGTAGAGGAAGTTCTGCCTGAGAGGCAGGAATCTGTAACTGAGTTTGAAATCTCAGCAGATTACCACAGTGTGTGTAACCAACCTGCTGCCATGGCCAAAAGGGCTAATGGGCTGCTTAGATGTACAGAAGAGGAGTAAAAGGGTAAGAGGTTACATTCTACCTGCCTGACATATAGGTGTGGCTGTGGCAGGAACAGTGTGTCCAGGTCTGGGTTTACCCCTCTCCAGAAGAATGCTTGCAAACGGGAAAAAGTTTAATAATTGAAAGGTTCTAAATGGTGTTTGATAGTAAGGGACACAAAGAGCTTTGTTTGTGCTATTTATCAAAGAGAGAAATGAGAGAGAGCTTGTTTTCTGTCTGTGAATACCTACACAAGTAAAATACATGGAAATGCATAACAAAATGACTTAAAGCTGAAGTTAAAGAAATTTATACTAGAAGATTTATATATATGTCTATACATACACTTATATACAAAACCAGTAAATAATTAGCCACTGCAACAGCTTACAGTGGGATGTAGAAGATTCTTCATCAGTAAAAAGTATCTCATTTGGGTCTTGTGCTTTTCTTAAAAAACAGCGCGTGTTGTATGACAGGATGACTCAAAATGCCTCCTTTCTGCCTTATAATTTATGAATCTTTGAGACAGAGAAAAAGACTGGTTTGGGTTCTGAATAGCAGGAAAGAGACCAGGAAATGGCATAATGAGGTAGACAGCTGAATTATTATGAAGATCACTGTTGGATAAGATCACTGTGCTGGATAAGATACAGAGACAGCTGAGGAACAGAACGCGTACCCAGCCCTGAGGCACATCAGTGGAGAGAAGCAACAAAGCAAAACAACAGTAGAAGTGCAGTAAGCAGAAAATCTGACTAAATACATGTGGAGCTACTCACATAACATCTACTTAAATTTCTTGAACGACAAAAAAGTTCTTCTGCTGTCTTATGCAGAACATATGCAAGGTCGGTCTTCCTGATGTTTAGTAACACCAATCAATTGTAAATCAAAGGGAAAACTATGTTATGCTGGAATAACATTTAATTTATGGAGTATTCTACATAGGATTTATTCTTTTAAACATACTCTATCACACAGTGTATACTAATACTGGGATTTGTGACATATAAACCATCTATGGTTCCTTACCTTTTAAAGCTTCATTGATGTAATTCTGTATGTAATACACTCTGAGCTTATCATGCACCATATTCTGGTCATCGTCAATTCCATTAGCCATAACATAAATTGGGACATCGCCATACTTTGATTTAACCCACTTGAGCAATTTACGCAGTCCCCAGGGCACTACTGCAGCTCTGTTGGGGGAGTGCAGCCATGTGATGTCATTGATCATTTGAACTTCAAGATAGTGGTCATATTTTAGTGCATCTTCTTTCTCCCAGCCCACAAGGGTAGTAGTATAGTGACTCAAGGCAAAAAAATCAAATGAGCCCTGGATTAACTTCTTTTCATCTTCTGAGAAATAAGGCAAGTGGAAATTATACAGGTCAACACTATTTCTTCGGTGAAGCCATGCTCTCATCACCTGTGGGTAGTCACCATTCCCAAAGATGGGCTCTGCAAGCCAGCCAATGTCGAACTCCAAAATTCTGTCAGCAACCTCTTGGTCATTCCTGGAAAAGGGACAAGCTGGTTCTACCCAGTCGGCTTGCAGAGCTATAGATATTTTACCCTTCTGAGATCTCCTGAATTCTTTGTCATAAAGATGCCATGCTTTCGCATGGGCTTTCAACAGGTTGTGCCCTGCAGTGTAGGTCAAGTTTTTCACAGACGGTTCATTCATTGTGATCCAAAATTTGACATGGTCCCCAAGGCTTGTAAAACAGAATTTGGCATACTCAACAAAAGCCTGAATGGTTTCTGGGTTTTCCCAAGCTCCATATTTGGCAAGGGAAATTGGAAGCTCTTGATTCTCAGACATAGGTTGCCATAAAGCAACAACAGGAGTTATGTTAACTCTGAGAAGTTCACCAGCAAAACACTGATAATAATGTACAAGTGTGTGGTTGATTAGAGAAAGGTTACCTAAAGGAAGGATTAAAGACCATTTCAGGGAAAAATGAAAGTGCGTGACATGCATTTCTTGCAGAAGAGAGATCTGGAGCCTGATAGCAGCAAAGTCAACACAGTGACGCTTGCGTTTCGAGGTGAAAACTCCATCCACTTTAATAAGCTTCTTCGTCTGGTGAACGTCCCACACATAAACATTAGAGTCAAGAAACTGGGCGGGTGTCGTGTCTACCTAAGTAGAATAAGAAACATACCAGATTCAAGCTGTTTGTTCTAGGTAGGTGGGAACATCATAACCATCAGGCACAAGGTAGTGAAAGAATATCGTAAGTCAAAACATTGCATTTAGCACCTCTCTCGCATCTCTGATATGATAACATCTCTGGCTCATATGAATGAATTAATCTTCTGTTAACATGTGACGTCAGAAATGTACCAAATCTATATATCATTCTCATCCTACTTTCCAAACAAGCTTATGCTAATGGTCACCATGTTTATATCTTGTCCAGATTGCGCCAGTCTGTATGGGAAACAAGGGATTGCTCAG
Source organism: Theristicus caerulescens (assembly GCA_020745775.1). Taxonomy (NCBI): domain Eukaryota; kingdom Metazoa; phylum Chordata; class Aves; order Pelecaniformes; family Threskiornithidae; genus Theristicus; species Theristicus caerulescens. The sequence continues at coordinate 107,932,141 of CM036559.1, forward strand.
GGATAAGGCACTAAACCCGCAAGAGATCTCCAGAGAAGCAGATCTTCAGCAAAGACTACAGTAATTTTTAAAATGTTTTTCTTTCAAGATTAAGAAGCTATACCGAAGGGCCTACAGAGAGACTGACTGTTGTAAATTACCCAGTAGCTTCAGTTTCGAGACCACTCCCTGAACACAGTAAAAGAAATAATGAATGCAACATCATTTCTGTGTTCAGTTCTTTTCCTGTCTATGATGAAAGATGAGTAATGCTCTGCACTTGATTTTTAGCACGAATTCAGCTGACAAGCAAAATTTTTCCTTCTTGCTAAAGATGTCCTTTTTTAACTCATACTGAACACATTTCCAAGTTATTTCAGCAGGTTGTTGATGTCTGAATCAATTTTTTTTCGGGCCTCCGAGTAAACCCACTATATGTCACTCCAACAATAAATGCATTTCCCGTAAGTCTTGAGGGCTTCAGATGTCAGAATTGCCTGTATGACATACTGGACACAGTAGAAGATGAGCTTCTCAGGGTCCATCAGAATTATACTTTCACTTTTTAATGAATATCACAAACACAATAAAGACTAGAAAATGGAGAAGTTAATTACTTAAAATAATGCACAGTGTAAAATCTCCTCATTCATACTCTAGCATAACTCTCACAAGAAAGATCCAAACTACAAGATACTGGTACCACATGTGTTCATTTGTCCTTTTTTCCTTTTTTTTTGGGGGGGGGCAAGGTTCCCCCTGAGTTCAGATTTCCTTGTCCTGCCCTCTGTTTGAAAAGCAGGTGTCAGCCTACAACCAGTGTTCAACTTGTAGCTGAGGCTCTGCAGACTGTATAAAGAAGCTGCTGAAAATCAGTTGCTATTTTCTCCGGAGAGGTCAGTACTGTGCTTATAGAAGAAAGCAATAAAAAACAGTGTGTCTGAGGGAAATTGCTTTTCTGGAGAATTGTCCCTTGTAGATTACTAAAGCATGCATTGCCACTAATGCTGTGGGAATGCTGTCAAAAGAGTTTTTCCACTGTGATGCATCTACAAATCACACTACCTAAGCCTTACAGCACAAAATGTTTGAATGGCCTTTTGAAATGAAAATATTCAGCTTTGAAGGTTTTGGGGATGGGAGGGATTTTTTAACTGTCTTAGGATGACTGACTCCACAACTTTATAGCTGTTATCGATCCCAAAGGCAGCAATTCCATTTCCAATCCCTAATCTATCTGGGAACTAGGAGGATAATGACTGTTGAACCTTCTCGGAAATCAGTGCACCAGGTAACGAGGCTGCAGTATTTTTCAAGAGAACAAAGTCAGATGTTACTTTTGGAATGAGAAAAAACAAACAAGCCCCCTATACTCTTAAGAAAGATTCTCTCTTTGTGGAAAATCTAAATTAGAAATTCTGTTCTTGGATCAAGCCTCAGCGTTGAATTTAACTACACCTCTTTACTGTGGTTACAGAAGCCCTACAAGCCAAAACAGCATCTAAGAATTACAGAGCCAAACTGTTACAGAGACCATAACTAAGCTACAATTTTTACACATGCTATGAAGTCTTAAAATTTGTTAGGTTCTCCCAAAGTATCAGATTTAGTTGAAATAAAGAGTGAAAGCTATGAACTGGATCCATGATCTAGCTAGGTGCTATCTAGGGGCACTGAAGGCCTCCGTCAGACACAGTACTACACAAAATGACAAAGAAAGAGTTTTCATCTTTCAAAGATGAAAAGAAATTTCATCTAAATCTAATATTGTTTACTTTTTTTACACAAAAGCCCTCTAACAATGGTACCAGGATATATATGCATAAGATGTAGAAACATGCCACTGGAGTTAAAAGAGCTTTCAGGAAGTTTTCTAAAACATGTATTACCACAGCAGACAAATATATTACCATTAAAATTATGAACATGAAAAAGCAGTAGTATTTCCTGTTCCATAGACTAGGACATTCGGAACTACACTTTAGCAGTTCTAATCAACTTCCATTCAAAAAGGGCTCACTTCAAGTAACTGATCACATAACAGGTTCAGGGGAGATGAGCATCAGACCCCTTTCAATTTCCCTATGTTTTTCTACAATGTTATTTATTGTATCTCAATCTGACTGGATCTCCTTGGTCACAAGCAGAAAGTCTAGTGAAGACTGAAAGACGCAGTGTTTGGTACAAAAGCCTTCTACCCATCTCCTTGCAGCACTGTGGTAATATATATCTGCAAAGACACTCTCTCCAGCAAATTTATCAACATGAACTTGTGCACTGATCTGGCTGGACATCCTGTCAGCTTTATCATCAGACCCACCTGAATGTAGTTGTCAACAATTCCCCAAGCAAAGCCACAGGGAAAAATTCCTTCTATGGGCTGGTTTTCAGGCAAAGGTGGGAAGCCATTTTTTTCTATCAGCTTTTGATAGAACAAGACAGAAGATTTGGGCATCAACTTCTTGTCGTGGCTTTGAAAATCAACATAAAACAATCCACGCCGAATGCTGTATCCCCGGTGCCATTCAAAGCCATCCAGGAGGGACCAGACTGTGTAGCCAAACACATTAACTCCATCATACCGGATGGCTGAGGAGAGAACAAAACCAAACTTATCGCAGTGCTCATTTTTCCTTTGTAGATTACACCGTATCAGCAATGTTTGCGCTATTCATGTGTAAGAACAATGCAACAGGTCAGATAAGTATCTCAGGGCCTGCCTCAAAGCCTGTTCAGGGAAGATATTTCAACTGCGCTCAGGGAGCTGCCAGGGCATGGATGCACTGTGCAAGGCAGTCGACGTACCTGGCTTGGCTTTAAACAAGCCAGATTTAGAAAGCAAAGCAGCGCAGCAGTGGTTCGAGCAGTGCTGCTAATTAGGCGTGCCAAACCTCAGCCTCGGAGCAGGGCACGCTACACTTGAACTGTTTGCAGCCGCTGAGCTAGTAACTGCACTGCACTGCACTCTGCTAAGCAAGCACCGCAGCTCGCTCCGGGGCAGCTGAGGTGCCGTTAATGCAGCACTACCCTGTATGCAAACAAAAGTCACACTCTTTTTGATCCTTCCCCTCCACTACAAATACATATTGAGAAAACACTGACAACACTTTTGGTGTGCTGATGAGTTTTTATTACCGAGGATTTTAAGTAGAAGTGATAATGCAGGAAGACCTTCTTTATTTGATAATTCTGTCTCTTTACATCTTTTACGGCATAGTATTTTCCAGCTTAAATATTTAAGGGTTTCTAAAAAGATGTACACATTCTAGGTCAACTCTTTAAGAATCACCGCACACTTTGTAGGTTAGAATCAGGGTCTACTGGCAACTGTTAGTATTGCCAGCTTTACAGTTTTATTTTGAGATTCCAAATGATATACTCACTTTTAGTTGTATTAAACAATGAGATTCAGCAAACTGTTCCTGGGCAAGGCTCAGCTTCAGGAAAGCACAAAGGAGGGTGCTTATTTTAATTACATAATTAGACCCACCCTAATTCAGCAATGCATTTAAGCACATTCTTAAATGTTCTTTTGAACTTGAGTTTGGCTCCGTAGCCAGCAGAGTTTATCTTTATTACTCACCATCTTCTGTCAACCCAAACTGGGTACTGACTGAACATAGTATTTTCCAGCCTAGTAACACTGAAAGCGTTGTTTCAGGCAACCAGAATATCAAGATCCTCATTTCCTGGTTTTATTAATGTACCTCATTACAATCATTTATGAAGGACCACATGGATTCTTGATCGCAACCCAGTTTGAATCAATTAAATGAACTGCAGTTAAATAAGCAATGAATTTGGCCCAGTCTCTATCAGAGGTCATGAGAAAATGTCTAAGGAAATGGAATATTTCTCCTCCTAAAGGCATCATTCTTTTGTGTTTGGCAAATGCCAGTATTTTTCTAACCTCTGCATGCATCCATGATGACATCTGCTGTACCGGCAGAGGAAAAGCCAATACAGGTCCACTTTGAGAACTGGTCTCAGGGAGAATATCTCTTTGAACAGCATCTCGCCCCTTCTGTAAGTCATCACACAGCACTCCCACACTTCCTGAGCACCTCATAAAAATTCTCCTCAAATCCTCCTTTAAAAATGCATTAACTTTTAAGTGTCACCTACGAAAGAAGCAACTTGAAAAATTTTTGGAAGTTCCAAAATTTTGGAAGTCTCAAACATAGTATCCCACATGAATTGCATGTTATTGAAAAACCACAATGAAAATTATTGTCTTTGTTTTTATTTTTCCTTTGTCTATCTATCTCTCCTCTTTTTTATGTCTGTTGGTGTGCAAGCCAGGCTGACTGAAACCTAAACTGTCCTTGCTTCTGAAACTGAGTGGCCTTGTCCATACTTCCTGCTGGAAATAACTCCTGACCTGAGCAATCCCCCACAGCATGCCTAGAAGTGTCCTACTGTGCAGGCCAGAGCTCTGCCAGAACTGGGTTAAAAATTAAACAGCACTTCAGCTCACGCTCTGTTTAGCTCACTAGTATAGAAATAGTCCAAGGAAAACAAGCAGATCCATAAGCATCAAATACAGATCCTTAAAACCCTCTGCTCAGCTGCTGTCCAACCCCAGTGCGTGAAGGTAAGGTGTGTGAAGCCCACAGCCCCTGCTTCCATGTGGAAGGTGTCCAAGGATCTTTGGTTTTGCCTCTGGACATACCTGAGAATAGCTCAGTCCTGACCTGTCAAGGGCCTGGCTGTTTCCGTTCTCCTTAAGACTCCTTGAATTCAGACCTGCTAACTCCCCAGATAATGACCTGACCCCTTGGCTAGTCAACATGGCACAGAGGAGCTTGCATGCCCTCCTGGTCAACATGCTCCACTTTGCAAGAAACAATCAATTTATTTGTTGTACCAGAGATAGAGCAAGGAAGTGAACAAGACCCTAGAGTAAGTGGTTAGATACCCACCCATGTGAGAAGATATCTCCAACCAATTAGCAGTTCTAATGAATATTTAACTACTTTATATTACAGCTCTATTTATTCAACCTTAAATGGTATTTGGGGAAAAAAAAAAGATCAATAATAATAAACAGTAAGAGGATTTAGGGCAGTGAATCCCAAATAGAGAAACCCTTTCCCAGAGCCAGAAAAAAAAAAGATGTATGGAGCTTGTCTACAGCATGCAGTGTCAGAATGGGCACCTGCATCAGCACTTCCACTGAAATCAGGAGCACACTTTTGAGCATATCTCCCTCCTCATCACACTTCGGTTCACATCACAGAGTGATGTGATCAGGATGCATGACCTGGCTTCCTTTGGGGTGAAATTAATACAGAAATGGGCTTCAGTAAAGCACACAGTGTGGACACCAGGCCCTCAACACCAACTCTTTTTACTCTACAGGCTTGCTCCAACAGGGCTGCACTTACTTGTTATCATAGATATAGAAATAAGCAGTTTTGTCTGAACCAGTGCATATACACAATCAGGCAAAGATACTGGCCAGACCTAGGAAGCAGCAAAACCACATTTATGTGGCCCTGGGTCTACATTAATTATCCTTGATTCTCAGTGCTATAGCTCCAATGCCATTTTACTGCCCCGTGACCACTGGAGTGAAGCTGGTAGTAACCAGCTCACGAACCTCTACATTGCAGTGCTTTACTGCACCGGATAGACATATCCTAAATCTCTGAGAGAGATAACACGTGCCTTTGTCTGTGGTCTTTAAAGCTGTCCAACAAGACTGCTCACAGCCAACATGATGCCTTTTGTGGATCTTTCTCAACTAAATTCCCCTAGGTACTGCATAGAGAACTTTGGTATTTACACTGGACTTTGCAGATTCTAATGGGCAGAAGAGTTGGGTGCAATAATTTTCATCGTAATGATGCCAAAGTCCTTTCTGCTGATCCAGTCTGTTTCTTCGTCTTTTTTTTTTCTGTAAAAAGTTCAGCCAAGTGTTCGTATTCTTAACTTAACATGACATGACTACTGTTGTTGTTGCTGTTATTATTATTTACTGAGTGGCACATTAAAAGGAAAGGAACTCTGCAAATCGAGATTGTTTCCAGCCATCTGTGATTAAAAGGCAGATCCCTGTATGTATGTCCAGCAATTTACAAACTAAGCAGAAATATGGGTAGCGGGAATATGACCCCTTATAGCTCTTCATCTGACTTCATGCAAACTAGTGATACTGTACTTGCAACAGTTAGCAACTGTTTTACATTTCATTCCTCCCATTTTGGATGCACTGGCGCATGTATTTATTCACCTTTTAATTTATTTGTAATAATTAGGTTTCTGGAATAGCAGATGAAACAAACGTGGGACTCCTCTGCATCTTCATGGGTGCTGAGAATAAAATGAAAGCCATTTTTGCTCATCCCCTGTATGAAAATGGCAATGTAACACAATAGGTATCTTGTCTGAACTAATAGCTACAATAATACTGGTTTTAAAACCAGAACGGTAAACTGTAGCCAAGTAAATTAATTATTACATTGTAAATTAAGACATTAAAAGACAATGAAAGTGGAAATGGGAACCCAAACAACTTATCGGTGACTACTAGGATTGAAAAATCTGTTTTTCCACAAGGAAATGGGAAAATAGAAAGTAACGCTTACACAAGGTAGTATATTTCTCTTACTGATTGGAAAAAATAATAGGTTAACAATTTAAATAATTTAGATAATATAACCACAAACACTCAGTTCTCCTTAAACTGATGTAAATTCAGATTACTGTGATTGATGTCCAGAGCTGTACCAATGTAAAATTTGTGCAAGGGCAACACTGAAATGCAGAATGAAAGGGTTCCAATTTTTCATTTAAAAATTTATTCTTTCAGCCTTATGTTTTCTTCAGAGGAACTCCTATTGCATAGTATTTACCTTCCCACATATATATTCTTACGTTTTGTACATATGCATTCATACATCTAAGACATGGAAAACAACTATTAGATAAATAACACAGTAAGTTTCCCTAACTCCATTGAGAGTATAGTTCACGCATGTTTTGCACTTTCTCCCACCAAAGACAGCAGAAATTTTCCTACTGACTTCAAAGACAGCAGCATCAAGCTCACCAAATGCTATCTGCAGATGTTAAGGGTCTTCAAGAGCTGAAAAGAACAAACCCAGGAAAGGGATTTGGAGTCTCATTTCACAAGTGCCAAGATGAATGTTAAAGACAAAAATTAGTTTTCAGCCTGGTTCTTTAACATGTCTTTGTAGGGTATTTTGCATTATGATTTTGTCAAGCACATATTAATACAACCTCAGTCCTACCTTTTAAAGTTTCCATAATGAACTTTTTGAGATAGTAAATGTATTTGGCATCATCTCTCTTGGTGCTACCAGAAACAAACCAGCTGTTCTCCACAATGAATATTTGGGGGTTGTTATATTCAGCGCTTATCCAGTAAAGGAGCTGCCTCAGGCTTATTGATTCCAACTGCTGGAATTTCACGTGGGAGTCCAAGAGCTGGAAACTCAGGGTAGCTCCAAAAGAAAGAGCAAAAAAGTCTGCTGTTCCCTTGATATACGTCTTCTCAACTTCACTGAATTCAGGCAACAGAGATGAGAGGTTGCTCCTCATGCTCTCTGGATAGTCACCATCAATAAATATGGGCTTAGCAAACCAACCGAGCACAAAATCAAGGGATTTTTGACATTCTTTTGTGTTTTTTTCAGTCATACGTTGAGGTTTTATCCAGTGGGAGCTAAGGGCAATGGACACTTTTCCTCTTTGAGTTGGACGAAAATGGTCATTGTAGAGATGCCAGACTTTAGCATGGGCCTGTTGAAAAGAAAGACTGTAATTAATGCACCTGAAATTCCATTTTAATTAATACAATTAGTCTCAGGTAGTGACGTCCAGTGTCACGTAGTAACCACATAAAGACAGCATTTGAGGGCTCAGCCTTATTCATTCATCAGCAGTTTACAACTCCTAAATTAACTTTTCTTTAATAGCATATTAATACCATATAGCAACTAGAAATTGCCAGTTGGTCGGGGAAAACAGCATCTCTGTTTTCCATGAGATACTATTCCAGGCACTGAACACACTTTCGGTAGTTAGTTAGACACCTTTATTAACTTTTGTTATTGAGTTCAGACATACTTCCAGTATTTACAAAAACGAAAATGCATTTAACTAACATGTTTCAAAGTATGTTTTCATTATGGGAATATCACTTTATCTGTAGATTCACAGATATATAAAGAAGGAAGATCTATCCTTAAGAACTGCCCAAATCTCTCAAACAATACAAGACAAAGAAACACCTTTGAACTTATTCCTCTTTGAACCAGAACACACAGTGTAGGAAAACCCACCAATCTGGATTTTAAAAAGTCTGGTGAAAAACAATTTACCACAGCTCCTGAAAAATTATTCCAATAATTCAATTTGCTTTATTAAAATTTGCTATTTACCTCTAGCATCAGATTTCATCCACTTGTCTTGGTATAATTTTATCTGTTACTGTGAGGAGATCTTTTCCACCAAATTTCTTTCCCGTGATCTTACAGAGTAAGTTGAAACAGTCTCTTGATGTTCCCTTTGAAAGCTAAATAGATTAAGTTCCTGGAGCCTCGCATTATCTTCAGGCATAGCTTCAAGCCCTCTAACCATTCTCACTGATTCTCTGCCTCTGATTCTCTTCCAATTTGTCATCATCTGTCTTAAACTGCAGAAGCAGAATTGGACATAATATGCCAGTGGTAGTCTTGCCAGCAGTAAAACCAGAGACAATTTAATACACTATTTCTGCTTATATGGCCATAGCAGTACACTGTGAGCATATGCTCATCTAAACTACCATATCTCCAGAGTCCTTCACCATCTAAAACAGATTTTTTCTTTGCACCTACCTTATCAAAGAATTTTGACTGCTCTATGAATCAACATCCCATCTTTTTGTCATCTACACATTAGTAAAAATTGCAATGCTTTTTTCTAGGTCATTGTTAAAAAGGTAAAAAATATGAAATCTATTCATTAGAACAAAGCCTACCTAATAACTATTCCCAGTTTACATTTGCATTTTGAGACTTATCAGTTAGTATTTGTTCATATGTGCTGTGATGACATGAACCTCCATTCTTGTCATACAAAGTCACAGGTGTGATGAATATATATGACAGATTACTAATCAAAATGTCACACACATTTTTAGCCCTCCTTGGAATATAAGTCATATAGAAAGCCTTATAATTCCACTTCATGGAGTTGGTATGTTGGCAAATTTTATCATTAATGTATTGATAGCTGCTGTTCATAGTTTCCTTTTCATACTCTCTTACCATTCAAGCTTTGAATCACAATGATTTCCAGCTGCCACCATTACTAGGAACATTAAGCAATTAAGATTATTAATCATTTTTGACATAGACACTGTTAATTACCCAGGAAAAATAATGAATTCTATCATTCTCCTGTTCTTGCAGAATTTTAATTCTCACTGCTGGGAGAAAAGCAATTGGAAGTGAAGGACAACTAAAGGTAAGATCAATAACCAAGACTCAGTTCAGCTGTCCCCATACAGAAACCTGCTGCCTTTGAGTCATCATGGGGTATATAAAACATCTGTGCAGATCTGACACCAGCTCTAGAGGAGACTAAACCCATGCCCTTTTAGAGTGGGCACCAAAACCCAAAGAGAACAATCTTGCGAACTGTGAATCACAGTACACACCTATGTGCGTCTGAATCAAGCTCTCAGTTGCAAACTTCAATGTACGTGCTCTCATTTATAACACATCAATAGGTCAAATAAATGTGATGCAGTCCTACCATCTGTCTATATTAATACAATGGATTTTGATGCTAGTGAGAAACTAAATACAGTAACCACTTCAAAGTCTCATGTCAAAAATGAGAGCTGACCTAAGCACAGACTTAATTTCACTTCACACTGAAGGTCCATTACGCTGATGAAAGAACAAAAGACATTACGCACCATGACCAAAATGCTACACACCCAACACTTTAAATATGATTTTAAAAATACCACTGGGAACAAATGTGCCAGCACTTGCAACTCAAATTTGCACACCCAAATTTTCCCTCAAGAAGGTGCCATATACTCTTCTGTTGGACCTCATCTCTAGATTTCGTCTCAAATGTTAAGATACCACCATGCACACTCTCAAACACATAATTTCATCTCTGTCATCTGCACTTGCAAGTATGCTGCCCACCCACAGAGCACCGCGAGGACTACGGAGGACTTGCCCCGTAACTCTCATCCCTCCCTATGCCTATCAGTGGAGAGAGGTCTTCCAGCATTTTAGTAGCCTCGATTCTACCATGAAGCAAGGAGGAAAGGAATCCCACAGGTTACCCGTCTCCACAGATAAGGAGGTGCTGTTCACTCCCTCATTGCAATAAAAAAATATGAAGTGTAACAATGTGGGATTATCTCATTCAGCTTTACTTTCTAAGCAGGTCATCTAGTCTGCCTCCATTGAAAATGAGAAGACTGGTGTCTAAGATATGCAGGGTGAGTCACTCTTTGGGAGTCCATCTTTTTCCACTGATGACAGAACCTGTTATTTAGTTTAAACATGTTCTACAGATAGATGAAAGCAGCCAAGAAGCAGCCCCCTTAAATATCTGCCCCCTGGAGTGTGCATAAAGTGGAATTATACTATTTCCATAAAAAAACAGCTAAACATAGAAAATAGTGCATCAAAGTCCCCAGATTCTGTGGACATAGGTTAATGAAATATTTCAAAAATGCATACAAATAAAGCTAGAAGCAGCCAGTAACAGAGCAGAGAGTCTCTATGGAAATCTGGGACAGAATTCATTTGCCTAAAATTAGGTGTCTAATGCAGTTTTAGAGACTTCAGAGTATTCGAGCCTCTAACTGCAGTTTCAGAAAGCTGTGAGTCTCCCATAAATCCTAAGTCACATCTCTCAGCCCCACAGAAACACCTGGGACACTATAGGATGTGTCAAATAATAATTTGCACCTATACCTATCTTCAGGCAAATGAATCCCACTCCTAGGGTGGGACTCATTTTGAGCTAAAGACGTTTTATATTTCACTGTCCACATGTGAGCTAGATGCCCAAGCTCCCACTATAGGCAATGGAGATCTCAGGCTCTACTCAGCTGCCTGAACACAATCATCTGGTTGCCACTCCAGAATGATACAGGCCTACCCCACACCTGCCATTTCCATGCAGATGTCCTAAATAGCCAGGGAAGTCTCACATGGCACTACTTATACTGAGCTAATGGGATCCCACTCCAAGTCAATCTACTTAATGGAGTCTAGCGAGTGATTCCCCAGTGCAGTACAGCAGCCATATCATCACATTCAGCAGGACCACTACCTAAGTCCCAATAACTGTATGGATTAGCAGCAGGATTTAATGTCGGTGCCTAGACCTTTTTGAGATGCCTTACCTGAACGTGGCTGGCAGACGTGATTCAAGACCCAATGGGAGACCTTGGTCGTCTTGAACAGCAAGTGGAGGCCAGGCAGAATATCCTAGGGTAGCTCAAATGACACTATACCTTTGCTGGGACAAATGAAACCTCCTGCCTGTCTATTACTTATTATAACTGGAGTTTAGTCTCCCAGATCATGTACAGAGAAAACAAGTAGGAACCAACCTACCATCAGTTCCTTTATATTTATCGGAAATCTTACTTACTGCGCTTACTAGTGTCTATTCTTCAGGAACAGACTGTCAGGAAATCTTTTAAACAGCATTTACCTTACCCTTAAAATGCTTGCATCACTAAGAAAATCATGAAGTTTTATATCACCATGAAAATGAAAGAAAGTGACAAGATGTAGCTTGTCCTTAGCTAAGTCCATTTGCATGTCTGTGCTTCAGTCAGGTTTCAGGCTCCAGCACAGTCCTGTTTTCAAGTTGATATGGTCTTCTTCCCCTGACTTTCCCACCCAGTATACCTATTCGGACCACGTTCTACCTATACTCAACTTGTAAAACTCTGATATTGATCATGTTAGATCAGCCTTAAAGAGATCCCTGCATGAGTCTGTCAATAATGCCAGAATCCAGCCTTAATAAGTGTCAAACACATTTCCAAGGCAGAAAAGCCCCCTGTAATGCTATAGCATGGGCTAGTCCTACAAAGTCCAAATTCCTGCAGTGACAGCAGAAATAATTCAAGAGGCAAACAGACTTCATAATCTGACACAGTCATGTCCTACTCTATTGCAGGACAGATCTACACAGTCCAAGAATCATTAGGTAAAGACAATTTAGTAATACACAAACATTTGTTTGCCTGACTATTCATCTAAATTTCTGCCCATGATCATTAAGACCTTCCTGAGACTGGCACTGATACGTATCATTCTGCAAGTTCTCAGTACTTACATCTATCATGATGCATAACCTTCACAAGAGCAAATCAAGAATTATAATTGGGAACATCACAATTCCATAATTTGTGTTCATTCCTCTAGAACAAGTTGTCTCAATTTTAAGTTGTGTGTCTTCTCAACCAATAACACCATTCATTTCACAAATAAACTGCACAAATAACCTGCTCTCCACGCTCAGATGAACTATCCTCTATTAACTCTCTATTTGCATGTTAATGAAACTGAATAGGAAAGTGTTACTGAAACTCATTTAGCAATACGAAGAGAAGAGTTAATTGGAAAAAATGTGCAAAGGCTTTTTGATTACTAGAAACCAGGCTGATGTACCTCCAACAAAAATGTCATTATTCAGTCCTACATCAAAAGCCCTTCTGAAATTGATAACATTATTGGATGACATGGGAAAGTCTAGTATATGACTAGTCAGAATGTGCCTTCTACCAAGAAGGGGAAAAATATACTGTGTTTTTCCCCTGTATCATAAAAAGCAAGTATTTTAATCGAAAGCTAGAACAAAGCATGTCACATTTCATGTAATGTTTCACCCTTAGATCCAAAGTCAAGTAGGTTTTACCCACACAGTCTTTGGGCAAACGTTCTCTTTCACAAGCAAATTATATTCTTAACACTGAGTAACAGATACAGGTATTTAAAAATTGCTTAAGGTTCTTCCCATATTTCAAAACTGGTAAGATAACATCTTCATGTATAAAGCACGGGACTTTGCTATAGATAGTATCTTAGTCATGTAGTAACTTCAGTTTTCCTCTATAATTCCTTCCCAAATATGTATTTTTCTACTTTTCTGTTAGCCAACATTACCACAGATGATTGATTCAATAGATTTGGTATTTTTGACCAATCTCAACAACCTGGGACCAGAATTAGGCTTGTAAATAGTACATTTACAAGTGAACATTTTTCAGTCTATAACCACTTAATGTAAAATTTGCTACAATATAGCTTTAAGTATTGATCACACATCTGAACTACAGTGTTTTGTTCCAATTCCTGTCTCAGTACAATTTAGTCACTGTTTTTCACACTGTGCTGGTCACTATAACATGCTGATGCCTCATGAACATGAATGAATTTATGCCTGCCATACATAAGGCAAGAAGCAATACCATTCCTGTTTTAAGAATTGGGAACAGGGATATTATGACATGCATAAAAGAAGAAAATTAAAGCAGATAGATACCTTAAGTTGTAGAGCAGTGCATTAACTCCAGAACAATGCCTCTGTTTGGTATGATACTCACCTCTACAGAAAAACCATGAAAGATGGCATTAAATACTTGTCTGAAGGCACAGCAGCTAGATAAAAAAACCATTTTCTCCCCATCACAGGCAAAATAGAGGAGCTTTGCTAGCATGAGAATAAAAAGAAGGTAACCTGAAAGCATGAAGCTAAGCCATAGGCATCAAGATGCATTGCAGGCACTACAAAAATATTAGCAGAAGGAAAAAAAACCAAAAAAATCCCAAAAGATAAGGAAGCAGAGAAGAGTTATTTTTACACTTTGATTTTGAATTTTATAGCAGATGAAAGTCTGGGAAGGCTTGTACTTTCACATACTGTATGTCTAAGCATAAGTGAACATTATCACAGATAAGATACACAGGGGAGAGACACAAAGCGACCACAATGTGACAGAAGGAAACCAAACTCCCTTGATCTTATTGTGTCAGGTGACTGCTGTAGGAAACCTCTCCTTTGAAGTACAGAAAGTCTAGACATTATGGCACAAGCCCTGAGTTAAGGCTCTCTCCGACTCACCCTGCCTTGAAAGGCCACTTGCTCAGCAGGTACCCTGTGGTGTGGCAGCCAGAGGGAAGGCAGCTGGACTGCGCAACGCACTCTGCAAATCCCACCGTCACCATCAGAGGCTGTGCAAACACAGGCATACACCTTGGCGGGGGGACTGATAGCACCTCATTTTTGTTGCCACCTGCATCTGAGCAATTCACACGCACGGCAGAGGGGAAAGCTTCTAGGCCACAATTCACCCAAGTCATTTTTAATGGCCAGACAAGAGTGAGATGAAAAGTGCCTGTTCACCTCCACTCACCACACAGGCAGGCTGGCATGACCACTGGAGTCGACATCTTGTCCAAATAAACTAAAGCACCAAGAGACGAGTGGGCTGGGAAAGCAGTTTGAAGTCTCCCGAGACGTAACAGTCTCTGAAAATATAAAGGTCATCTGGAAAAGAATTAAGTGGCATTTGACTTTGAGAAGCAATGGGAGATGAGATAAAAATAGCTTTATTTCTGACAACAAGTGCTTCTGAGACACTTGATGTGTTTAATCATTTTCCGTTACCTCTGACAGAAAAGATTAATTATGGAACTGCACAAAAATAGTTCAAGGAATGTTGTGACCCATGTGAATATTAAAGATATGAGAGATTCTTAAACAGAGTACAAAAAGAAGATAAAAGTACAGAGCACTTTGAGTGATTTAAAGCTGAGAGACAATCTTGCAGTACTGAAGGGAGCTAAAACAGTCCCTGATAAAAGACTTGACTCTGACTGGAATCTGGGACACAATGCTCAGGCAGTATTTAGGGGAAGACCAAGATATAATCATTGCTATCAAAATTGTTTTGGGTGTGCTGGAGCTACAAAAACATATAAAAGCTCCAGAACTGAGACTGACCTGCAAAGCCCTCTACCAGAGCATGAACCTCTTCAGCTCCAGTCCTGTTGATGTACTCAAGTACATAAAATACTGCAAAAAAGACAAGGGAAAAAGACACGGAGAACTTAGTTGTAATCCACAAATGCAAGTGCACAGAACTACACAGGGTGTAGTAAACAGCACAAACCAAGACAATAATACTGTTTGCAAGAGTTGATAATCATCAGACAAATGTGCTGAACAAGGAGGATGAAAAAAGCACCATGACTTTGAAGGAACCCTTAATGGGAACAGTGGTAAATGTTGTGGCAACTGAATACATTATTAGCCCAAAAAGCAAAAGAAACATTAATGGATTTTAAGTCACACACAGCTTGGAGAGAAAGTAACATGGTGCTAGAAACAGTAGTGAGCAAAAAAGTTAAGCATATAAAACTCTCATAAAACTCATAAAAACTAATATATCAAATATATATGTAGAATATACAAAACTGATAAAATAATGCCCAGTCAGAGCACTGAGATTAAACAGATGCTAAAAACTGGAAAAGACAGTATTTGTAACAGTACTGGTGAGGAGAAGGCATCCATTATGGCTCCAAACCTTTGGTTTCATGAAGGTTTGTACAAACTGGATGGAGAGGGGAACAAAACAACCGAGGAAGGAATAGAGGACTACCTGCAGGAAGCTCTTAAACTACAGAACAGAGCTTCAGAAGCCAAAAGCCGCTGAACTCACGACTCTCCCCTGTGCTAAGGCAGAAGCCAAAAGAGAAGACAGATGAGCCTCTTGCTCTCAAAAGTCATAGTGAGGAGAACAACCACAGTAACATATATAGTCTTTAATGACATCAGCTTAAAAAATAAACTATTTTTGGTTAAATACAGAATCAAAAGAACTAAATAAATATATAAAAGGCAAACATTTCAAATACCTTTAAGGGTAAAAATTCTGGAAGCGGTGATTAATGTCAATCACCTGGTTTTCTGGTAGATGAACACAGGCAAGGCAAACACCCATCTATGCATATTCACCCCCTCAATATAGCACTTGGAAATGCCTGTTCTACATACTGTGGAATTATGTTTGCTAACCCAGGTGTTTCATAGGGAGAATGAATGTATTTCTGATGGTTTAGTGGAAGCACATGAAGAGAATTGCTTTGGAAAGTCTCAGAGCAGTTAGCAGAAGCTAAACAAACAAAACAGGCCAATGACATATAATTGATATAGGATGTTAGAAAGAAAAATTTTCTTAGCAAGAAATACAAGTAAACACATATAAGACTAAAGCCCATCATCAATATGTGCGCCCAACGGACAAGGAAATGACAAAAAGATTTCAGCTTGCTTGGCCTAATCTCACTAGCTAAACCAACAACCCAGCTTGGAAAGACATTGAAGACAACCTCTAATATTGAGTGAAAATTATAGAATGAGGAGCCCAGGTTACTCATTACCACTATCCTTGCATTTAAAGCACCCAGAGCAGAAGCCCTATGCTCTGGTGTTAATGATTAACCCTGAATCTTATCCTGAGCACACCATCAGATTCAAAATAAATTCATAGAATCATCATAGAATCATAGATTGGTTTGGGTTGGAAGCGGCCTTTAAAGCTCATGTAGTCCAATCCTCCTGCAACAAGCAGGGACACCTTTATCAATTGACCCAACTGAAGTATGTATCTGCTCCTGGAGATGTACTAGAACATTTTGTGTGCAACTTAATGCTGAGAGTTTCCCAGGAGAAAGACAGCAAGAAATCCCTGTCACACCATTATTACAAGAACATCAACTGATACTGGATTTGGCAAATCCATGTTTGTAGAGCTGGGAAAGGCTGACAGACTGGCAGTCAGAAATTATTCCTGAGGTACATTAATGTGCTGCCCTAAAAGCCCTAGAAGTTCACCTACAGTTGTGGGTAGAGGCTTTTCCCCAATTACAGTCCCAAAAGAAATTAGATTGCATACTGAGTATTCATGCCAAAGTGTCTATGAGTCCTGACCATCAGCCACAGAAGCAGAAAAAATACCCCCAAACCACAGAGAAAAGCTTATTGGAGTAACAAATAATTGCATCAGGCATTTCTGATGCTCCAATCTGGCCTATCATAAAAGCAGACAGCAGAATTTACTGGCTAATGGTTGATTTTTGAGCAATGAATTCTGTTACACCATAAACCCCACCTGTTCTAGCAAAAATGCCAGAGTCTGGCGTAACACATTTAGCATACGCTGTCTTTGCGATCTTGTTTTCAGGGCAAGGCTGGGAAGAATTTCTCCCTACATTTACGGGGCAGCAGTACTCCTTTATATGCACCCATCACTCAAAGATTTCACTGTGCTCCAGCTTTATGCAATATTCATATTATCCAAACATGGGGAAAATGATCAGAAGTTGATCAAATCCCTGTAATTTCATGAACAAATGATGTATTAACCCACATCCAGACTCAAACAGAGCTGAAAGAGTTAATTAAACAAATGTAAGCCATAACTTTGGGAGCACAATTCTAAATGAACTGATGAACAAGTCAAGTGGTACAGGAAAGAGTAAAATATTTAGGAGTAGACTAATCACCTTATCAACAGCAAGTAAAATTAATAGGAAGCTCCTTGCTCTACAAATCTGCATGAGCTCAGATCTCTTTTGGGTTTGTTTATTTTTCCCCAGGATTTTATAACCATGTTTGCAGATATGATTAAGCCTTTAACCAAGTTGTTCAGGAAGGTGCAGCAATAGGAGTGGAGATGAGGACAAAAACTGGCCTCTTCAACATTCAAAAAAGGCTGGCATAGGTAGCCACACTGGGGATGCTGTTCCAGCATGGTCACTTTATTTGCACTTTGTTACCCCTCCAGGAGCAGTAGAGGCCATGTTATCACAAAACCAAGGAAAGTCAGTCAGTTTACTCTGTACAAAAAGAAGCACATGGTGCTCCTGGGAGACTTCACACAGTAACCCAGAAATCACAGAGTGGGTGAAAGGTGTAATTACCAAGCTCACCATATTTAAGAGTACCAATAGAGTAGTGTGGGCTTGGCAGAAGAATGAACTACAATAGGTGGTCCCCAGAGCATACCATGGGGGTCTCATCCAATTTAGTCACAAGAAAAGTCACTTTGAAGAGGCTAGAACGATAGGAAGGTAGGCCCCTCTGGGAGAAGACATTAAGCAATCGGTACAGAATTATTTAATATGTACTATAGTAAACGTTTCTACTACATAAACTAGATCCTCTCCCTTTTCAGCACCCAAAGATAACAGCTCCATGGTTGCAAATATAAATTGACAGGTCCTTTATCAATCTCACAACAAAACAGTAACTGCTGCAGTGCCCAGGTACATCACTACATGGTAATGACAATCAGAGGTATGAGGACACCACAGCAGTGGTGGTTTGACTGGGTGCTACCCACCAAATGGCTTCAAAAGGTATTTCTGGATGAATGCAGTGGTGGATAGCTTTTCCCATTGTGAGTTCCTCTGTGAGAAGCAACAGCCACTGGGCAGCAACAGCAAAGAAGGAAATCAAAGAAATCTCCACCAGTGGAGGTTACCAATGAGCAATATGGAGGTGCTTGGTCCTATGTAGTTGGCACAGAAATTATAAATTCAGTTAATGTATATGCAACCAATATATTACAAGCTGTCAGTGATCATACAACACAGCAGACCCAAATGAGTGAGGATCAAACAAAAATAATGCTATGAAGTAAGTAACATTGTTCAATAACTGCAAAAACTTCAGGCTGTCAGACAGACAATGGCATGCAACAAGACTCGGGTATGCACACATGGCAAAGCTGAGCATCATTAAGCAAGGTCAAAACAGAATTATTGTATCAGAGCTCTGTGCTGTAATACAGGCAAATGCAATCCAGAATGAAGGGGACTTACTGAGGTGATCTCTACAAAGATTTTTTTTTTTTTTAAACCAAACATTTGGGTTGCTCATGCCCAAATCTAGCTCAGTCACTCACAACATGATAACCTGAGTTTACTCTGCTATAACCTTGGCTATTAAATTTAATCATTCTGAGATTAGAGCTGTGCACCAATGACAATGGGCTACGGAATAAGATGGAAAGTTCCAGTCAGCCCTCTACATGGATGCAAAAAGCAGCTGATCAGGATAAGAAATACATCTGTGAAGGTACCAGTTTTCAATGTTCAGACAACTGTTTAGATTACAATTTGACCACATGTGAATATGGAATTCTTCCTTCTTTTTCTAATCAGTCCACAACTGTTTATGTGAGATCCAGCTGTGTTTGCATGCATACTCAATATAAAGCAATCACTACAAACTATCTCATTGTGTATAACCTGCCTGAAATATTCTGGTTTGTGCGCATGTAATAAGAAATGACTGAAGGATGTGATTTCCATTACACACCTTTACAAGTAATGCTCAAATTGCAAAAATCACCGAAACTGTATACTAAATTAACTTTAATCCAGTAACTTTTGGAGTAGCTTTTGTGTGATTGTTGCAGATAATAAAGCATTCAACTGTAACATCTGAAGTCTAGTTCATTGTAAAACAAGCCACAAAAGCAATGATTACAGTGCGCTGTAATAGCAAACAAATTACTCACAAACAACTGCAATAGAGAAGGCAGGGTGTCATTCTTGATGGGAACCCCTCTTGCGTGGTCCCCTTCAGCTGCAGGAATTTTGATCTTGGCTCTATATCCTGTAGCTGTAATCCTACTTATACTTTTATACTTCATAATTTGCACAAAATAGAAGAGTAAGTTGAGGAATAGCTATACTCTAGAAGAACGAACTGTGGACTACCCTCAGACCTATACAGCTTATCAGGAGGCCATACCAGGCAAGAAAGAGCTAACAGCTCCAAGAAGAATCACTGCTTGGTCCTGATCCATAGAAACCGTAAGAGGATTCACAACATCACTGCTAGATTCAGGAGTGATAGCTCACAGTTTGCATACTAATGAAGAAGTGGATTATAGCCCAATAAATACAGCATTGCTATTGCTAGTACCAAGCTACAAGATGCGTATGAACTTCATCTTGACTCAGCAGTCCTGACTTATTGGGATCCATCTTGGGTGATCATGAGTCTGTTTTAGCTACAAAACTGCTCAATGATCAGGGAGGAGGGAACTATTGCCTGACTTGGTTTTTTTTCCCCTTTTGCTTAAAGCTGGTTCTGTGACAGTATGGTTCTATCCAAATGGTATTACAGGCCTACTTCTAGGCAACTGAGTCCTGATACTAATGCCAACTTAGGTGTGTGAGAGATCCTGCCTAACCTAGATCTGCTACTACAGAAGAGTATGGGTCATCTGTGAATCTTGTGCCAAACCTCTGAGCCAGTGCAAATGTCATGGGCATTCCACAAGATGAATGGCAGCAGACATCTATGCTCAAGCAACTGAATCACACCCCTGTGGAGCAGAAAGCAGCTCCGGATCCTGACACATAGCATTAGATGTCAGAAGTGCTAATGTCCACTTGTAAGCTAAGATTCAGTTGCTTAAACAGAGGCATCCAGTACCATTTGATGTCTCTATCAGGACATCAGCATGGGCAGATACAACACAAGACCTGTGGGAAACCTGTGTCTTTTGGACTGGCAGCTGGAAGCAAGGCAAGATACTCTAGGCTTCTCAAATGGTACACGCTTGTCTACATATGCAACTTTTTTAGCGCTAGTGGCTTCTAAAGAGGTAGCCTTGTGATTGCATGAAGTTATGACTGTGAGAAGGACATATACTATGGAAGAGTATCTAAGACTGTATCAAAATCCTGGAAAGACTCAGGGAAACCAAGAGGACTTAAGCTAGACGTTTTCACTCCAGAAGTCTTACACCAGCAACAACCCCTGAAAGGCTGACACAGTGAATCACAGGACCATGTAGACAGACAAGGCAAATAGAACCAAATGACTCATAACCTAGTGGTCTTGATGCCTCAGTTGTCTGCCCATCTTTGCAACAGCACAGGGAACCATAAGGCTAACTGACAAGTTTTAATTAATACAGTGGTTATTACTAGCAGTAATTCTTCCTTAATGTTATTGCTTCCTTGATGTTAGACTATGAAAGGAAGATCTGGGAAAGTGTAGGAGGAATTAAAATCAGTTACTCAGCAAAGGCACATCTCATCAGTAGGGATACAGTCACTGGAGAAGGCAGACTTTGGTCAGACACCTTTATTTTGAGGAATCACCACACTCCTCAGCAGCCACCAAGATAAAGTGCAGCTGTTCAAATCAGAACCCAGAAGAGGAGAGAGAAATTCCAATGCAGGGAAAGATGGGGGAAACAAGATTCGTTGGGGGAAGAGAAACTCTTGGGGTACCATATTTTTAAAGACTCAGAGTGATGACTTCAGTCAAGAGATGGAGGGACAAAATGAGGCATCCAATTTTGTGGTGGAAAAAAATTTTGAATCTTTGCATTTCTTCAGGGGCAAGGATGATTTATGTGTATTTATCCAGTCTTTTCTACAAGCTTTTGGCTATACTGCAGTCACAGATTAAACTGGATTCAATTTATATCTCCTTTGATTTGGGAAATACATTTAGAACCTCATCCAAAGCATGCTGAAACCATGAAAATACACTTTTGAGGTATGAATAAATCCCTTTATGTCCACTTCTAAATGCATGTTTAATGGTAGATATAAAATTGCTCTAGGACAGACATGAGTGTTAACTCAAAAGCATACAAATAAAAGTTTTCCTGCTTTATTCTTGTAGTCTGCAAACATAATAAAAAGCACCATTTGAGCTAGAAGTTGGAATCTTGTAGAACAGAAAACTGCAAAAACCAAAAGCATTAAAATTAAATATCTAATTTTTACTTTACAAACACAATCTTCATATTGTTGATTATCTGTAGAAATTAAGCTGGGTTTCACCTGTTTGTATACAAGGAATCCAACTAGTTTGGTTGACATAATATTGAATAAATGCTTTAACATAGTTGCTAAGAAGCTAAATGTTAATAAAGTTGATATAAAAATACCAGCTACAGTTGTTTCCTTTTTGAAAGTATATCCTGTGTTTTTATACGATGAAATATAGAATAGGGTAGTTTACTACATCAGTGTACTGCAATCTCAGTCTTAGCAATCAAGAAAAGAAATCACAGTAAAAGACCTAAGCCAGCTTTTATCCAATCCTTAAAGAAATAAAAAGAAAATTTTTAAAAAATAGAAAACAGCGAAAGAAAAGGAAGTGTTGTAAGGGTAATTGTTTAGTCTAAGCCACACAGAAAAGGGCTGTGTTGGTTAATACATACAGTTGCAAATGCGAATTAACTACTCTTCTTTCAGCAATCCTTGTTTTAGCTTCTGTGCTCTCACCACCACAGTACTAGACACTTTCTGACCAGAATTAACATCATATTAACAGACTGAGGTTTTCATAAATATTGTGTCTATTGGACAAATTTTAAACATACTTAGCACAGTTAAGTTTAGACTTCACTCTGGCAGTGTAAGAACACTTCTGGAGACCTAGCATGTGATTTTTTAAAAGTACAACTTAGCATGTTTCAGGTTTCCTTAACCAGCTCTTCACCAGTTCTCTGTATGTATTCTCTTTTGGAGAGAAAAAAGTTGTCTCTTGAAGAGAAGACAGTAACTTTGATACTGAGCTTTCTTTACATAAGAAACCTACAAAAGATTATTTTCACTTTAGCTAACACTGCTGTAGAATAAAGTCTTTAAAAAAAACACTGAGTTGAAGGAACTGGCACAAGGGGAAATTGATAGAATTTTGTCTAGTATTTCAAAGTGCAGTACTAAACTTCAAATTGCTGTAGAACAAAATATAAAGCCAGTGATGTCAAGACATTAGTATACATGAATGGGAGTCATCATTGGACTATGAATATAAAAAATGAAATGCCAGGATATCTGCCTTTTCTTTTTCCTACTGATTCCAGGTATGGCTAAAAAATATTTTTTTTTCCTTGGCCATTTTAAATATAGATACAGAAACATAAGGAGAAATTAAAACATTAACAAAGCAGTTAACTCACACTTTTTAAGCAATTTGCCTGGGATTGACATTTGTTTCTGTATAACCATGCTTTGGAAATTCTGCCAGTACACTGTAATATGTAAATATCCAATATCAAAGTACAATAATGTTTTCAGTAATTTGAAGAAAACTTATTCTGGGAGAAATCCCAGTTTTAATATCAAAATGTACTAGAGCAACAGAAATGCAAGTTCACATATTTCCTGTAACGGCATCATTTCATCCTCTTATGTCCAGCTGCATATATGCCAGAAAGTAACGCTGCTCTGCCTCACAGTTACCATGAGGGCAGGTACATTAGCAGTTGTCAGGAGGCCATGTACAGTTATGGTAATTAGGTCAATATTTAACAGTGAGACAGATGCCTACCATTTAAATCTTGCCTGTTTTAAAGGATGGCAGTTCAAAGTAGAGTTTGGAGAGATGCCTCATTTCTAAGTAATTGACCAAAGAGCTATACAAGTATAGCAAAAACTTTCAACAGATTTCCATGAAGACATCAAAACGCTCTCAGAGCCACAGAGGTTTTTGTGAATGTGCTGGTTTTGGCTGGGATAGAGTTAATTTTCTTCATAGTAGCTAGTATGAGGCTATGTTTTGGATTTGTGCTGAAAACAGTGTTGATAACACAGGGTTGTTTTCGTTATTGCTGAGCAGTGCTTACACAGAGTCAAGGTCTTCTCTGCTTCTCACCCCACCCCGCCAGCGAGTGGGCTGGGGGTGCACAAAAAGCTGGGAGGGGACACAGCCAGGACAGCTGACCCCAACTGACCACAGGGATATTCCACACCATATGATGTCACGCTCAGCATATAAAGCTGGGGAAAGGAGAGTGAAGATGGGGACGTTTGGAGTCATGGCATTTGTCTTCCCAACTAACCATTACGTGTGACGGAGCCCTACCTTCCTGGAGATGGCTGAACACCTGCCTGCTGATGGGAAGTAGTGAATGAATTCCTTGCTTTGCTTTGCTTGTGTGCGTGGCTTTTGCTTTACCTATTAAACTGCCTTTATCTCAACCCTGAGATATTAAAACTCAGATATATAAACTGAGTGAGTTTTCTCACTTTTACTCTTCCGATTCTCTCCCCCATCCCGCTGCAGGGGGAGTGAGTGAGCGGCTGTGTAGGGCTTAGTTGCCAGCTGGGGTTAAATCACAACAGTGAACTAGCTCAGTATTTGTTACAGCCCCACTCCTAGATAACAGACTGATCAGAGATATCTCAGGCTTAAATACAGGAGGACAGTAAGAGCAATAAATCCAGTGACTGATTTTTTTTAAAATACTGCTTTGATTTTTTGACCAGTACAAGCTCATGTAAGAAGCCAGATGGCTTACATATATTCTGGGCTTGTTAGATGGAAAAGGAGATTAACTGTGCCTAATATAATTATAGTGTGTAGCTGGTTGATTTCCAGCCATAGTACCTACATCTACTTTAGCAAACAGTAGAGCTGAGGACCCAATATCTACAATAACCCATGGACCAGAAGCCAGTTAGCAGCTGGATTGCACTAGCTGTGCTGCTGCAGAGAAGTTTCAGGGTTACCTTCATTGAAAAACAATCCAGCTGGGTACTCCAAAACCACTTCAGGCTATGAACCATAGTACAGCAAATTGGAGGCAATTAGGAGATTCACATTGCACACACACTCCTGATTTGTACTGTAATGCTATTGTAGATGCACGCTTAAACAGCCTAATGCTACAAAAGCATGAAAAGTTTTGTATTTTTTAACAAACAGGAAAATAATCTTTCATTTTGAGAGATCACATACGGTGCATAAGGTAGTGAGAGCTGTCCAGCCATTTTGTCCTAGAGAAAACGGTTTTCATTAGCCACAGCTACGCCAACACAACCTTCGATGATTATGTAGTACAAAGGATATTGAAAAAATGGATTTAAGACAGGATACATTAAATCAGGATGACGCTTTAGATATTATTAAGAAATTCACAGATTACACAGCTTACATGGAATCGTGGTTCAATCAATGATGCTACAGGAAGCAAAGCAGCTGGCAGTTCAATAATTAACTAGTTGCCCAAACACCAATGAAAAGCAAATTGTTGGTTTGAATCAGGATCTGAAGGGCTTGAAGAGACAGGCATTTTGCTGAGACGAAGGGAAGAAGGCAGGGAGGGAGGAAGAAAGGCAGGAAGGCAGGAGGGAAGGAAGTAGAAGAGATTGCATTGCATTAACTGAACTTTGATTCTCACTGGCAGCTCTTTTACACATGAATGCTCTTATAGAAGAGCTAAGATACTCTGCAACAGACACATACACAAGTTCTAACTGTCTTACTGGGAAGAAAAACAATCTCTGTAGAAATGAGCGCTTGGACAAAAAGTAAGGCTCCATCTATAGCAATCAAAACCCACTTTCCTCATACTAGTGAGATGCAAGAAAGCAGAGATGTTGGAAAGAAATACTGAGGAAAGAATAGAGAGTTTACATACATATTTTGAAACATAAAATAATTCAAGAGTATTAGGATATGATTTATAGTCAAATGCATTATATGCATTAGATGCTTATTACCAAATGAGCCACTGGGCACATCTGGACATACAGGGACAGTATATAAGGACAAAAGGGATGCTCTGCTGGGTCAGATCAACAGTCCATCCAGCCCAGTACTACCTCTGATAGCAACAGCAGGACATGGTGCTATTTTAAAAGAGCAAGTGAGCCCAGTCACTTTCTGAGATCTAGCCTCTTACTTCCCAGGCATCCACCCTGTTCTGCTGGGGATGTTAGGGAGTACATTCCTGCCCGTTTTGTTTAGTATCTGCTTATGGACCCACTGTTCACATCTTTGCCTACTCCCTTGTTGAGTCTGCTGGTACAACCTGCTTCCAGAACCTGCTATGGCGATAAATTCCTGAAGTTCATGACCTGCTGTGTAAAAAGGACTGAACTGTCTTCTCCAGGTTTCTTTTATAGGTTTCTTATAGGTTTTTTATATACCTTCTTTTATAGGTTTCTCATGGAGAGAAACAGGAAATTCTAGGTTGCAATTTATCTTACCCTAATGTAGATGGCTAAAATTGGTCAGAATAATCATGCCTTAGAGGTCTCTCCACTGAGCACACAGGGAGCATAATGTAACTAGTTCAGATGTAAATGCGTGCTATGCAAACATCTAAAGTAAAGTGAGATGAACCACACCCTTTAAGTCTTTAATTGGTCCTTTCCAATTTAAAGTATATAGCTTAGCACGGTTTAATTAAATATATATATATATATGTATAAAGTAATAGAAGTTTATTGCTACACTGAGAGTGCTGCCTCTATAATCCCTCCCTTCAGGGATGACTCTGAGCTGCAAGAGAAAAATAGGAATGAAAGCAGAGTTCTTCCACAAGCCTGATCTACTGTAGACCAGGAGTTAGTCCTGCTAATTGTGAATCTCCCTAAGTTCCTGCATGATGATGACTAATCAACTGCTATGTTTTCATTGTGGACCCAAAAAGGATTTCACATAAAAGTATGAAACATTCTGAGCAAGGCACTGGAAATGCGTTGTTAAATGATACCATATTCCAGAAGACTGTGATGAGTCATATTACCGTGTAAGAAGAATTCTGACTTCAGAGAATTTTCACAGAAATACAAAAAATACCTTACTGAAAAAAGTCATTACCATCTTTATGACCCTGTGTCTACTATCTGCCAGGGATTAGGAAAACTGAATCATAAAATAAGAAGAACCTCAAGGGCATCAGGTTCAAACCCCTGCTGCCAGGGGCATATATATGACACAATCTTATTGTCCAGATTCTCTTTAATGTTGGCTAGGTATTTTGTTCATACTATTCTCTCTGGAAGACTACTAAAGAATCACACTTCAGAGATGGTTTCCTTTTTTTCCTGATTTTCAGGTTAAATTTATTCATGTTCAGTCTAAACACTTTGGTTCTTGCATCAAAACTTTCCCTGGACTTACTTATTTTTCTTCACTTCTTTCTATCATTGATCTATTTATAGACAGCAAGTATATCCTCTCCCAGTGTTCTTGCTCAGGTAAATAAGCCATGTTCTAGTGAGGTAATTCCTCATCTCTGCTGGAAACATCACCTGATACAGACTAGAAACAAATGTGTCTTTGTCACAGCTGGATTATATTGGCATCTGATGGTCATGCTGTGATGAGCAACATCTCATCTTACGGAAAAAATTTTATGAGTCTTTCTGTTCATCTGTTTATTATCCTGATTATCCTTTTCACTGGCAATGTTTCCTGAAGTTCAGCTCATGCTCTAATTAGTGCAATTCTACTCTGTGCCAAAGCATGGGAGTTAAAATACATCAAAAAGTTCAGCTAGGAACTGCCCTTGAGCCTGATGCTTCTACTTTCAGTGCAACTAATTGTGATATTTGCTTCAGCAATTTCCTAGCTACCGCTGAAAACTCCCCTCCTCCTGAACTGAAACAGTAATTCTCCATGTGCCACCATTTCAAGTGTCCAGCTGAAAATGCAGATTTATTAGGTTTATCATATTTTCTTTTTCTAGATAATTAGTTATCACAGAAAGCTATCAGATGGGTCTGGCTTGACTTTGATACCATAAGTTCTTAGTATTTCATGTCCACTGCGCCTGTAGTTATTTACATTCACCTACCCCTCATCCTCATTAACCTTTACTGTCTATGAATCCCAGTGCTCAACAAGATCACTCTTCTTGATAGATCAGACAAAAAGCATTAATTGGTTTTGGAAGTAGATATGTTTTTTAATCCTGTCTTCTTCCTCACTACCTGATGGCTGATGTCTTTCCTTATGCTACTTTTCCTTAGGTGATTAAAGGATATCTTGTGATTTGTTTTAAAATAATTAGACTTTTTAAGACTTAATTCACATTTTAAATTTTCTGCTTGTCATAGTCAGTAAATACATATTGTATTACCTAAATTGAAATGAGGCTCAAGAACTTCCTTGGAGAAAATAACACGGCCCTACAGGGAAGAAACATTTTTTGTTTCCAGAGAGAGGGAGATAGAGAAAACTAGTATATGGTTTCTTTTTGCCTAGCAGTTCCAACTAGGGGAAAGAAGATTGTGTTAATTTTAAAGTTTTAAACTTTTTTTTGTGTTTTTAACTACATTTTCCAAGGACTGCTCTCCTTATATTTTTGGAAAAGGTATGAAATGCTTTCAGCATACTTCAACAGTCATGGTGGGTCAGCGGCAGCTGACTGGCACAAGGGAGTGAAGAGCCACAGGATGGGGCTACTCAATGCCCATGAGATCTTATATGGGAAACCATGGCTATTTGCTTGCTCCAGCTTTACAGGACCAAGCAGGTGCTGCTGACCGCCCTTGCAGGGGGGAACTGCACTGACACGCATCAGCGGCTTCACTGTGTCAGAAGACTCAGCTCAGTGCTCAGGAAAACCAGGGGAGAGAATGAGATACTGGATTTCCCCACAGATACCACATGCCTGAAATAGGTGAGACTCAGGCAAAATTTGCCTATGATCCAGATCGTATGTCAGAGTCCACCACCTGAGAAGTCACAGGAACACAAAGTATCTCAAGCCAATTTTTGAACTAGCCCTTCAGTACTGCCTTCCTCTGTCATCTACCTCACCTCTCCCCACCTTTGTTTGACTAAGTGTCAAAGTCTGTCTGAAAAAAGTCTGGGTTTGAGTTTGTCACCATAGGTTTTGTCTATACCCCACAGACAGAAATGGGCCAATTATTTTTTTTTTTTTGGTCTTAGGATGAGAGACACCATGTTCACTTCTCTCCATTACCTGTAAAACGACCATAGGATGGTGAACTCGAATGTAGATGTCTCTGCTGAACATGTCTAAAATTAGCTTAAGTGTGATTGCTCTCCCCTGTATTTATTTCCACAGCCTGCAAGGGAGATGGCTCTACCACGATGAAGCATCTACCTAGCAAAGCACATGCACTGCATTCCTCCATCTTCATCCAGCCATCACCAGCCCTGATACAGCACTGTTGCATGACCCTTGAGCTCCTGGTCCACCACTTCAAATTATGCGGCTCTACACCAAAGGCTTGCAGGCAGCCAAGGACAGCTTAGTCCATGTCTTCACTCGCTAGTTGTGGTGCAGAGCCAAAGTACACACAGCCTACACCCCTGGTCAGCCCAGAAGACAGCTGGCTCAGAGCTGGAGAACAAGTCCTAGCTGCTCTTCCCTCTGGGATCACTGGGAATGCTGCCAAACCACTTTAAGAGAAATATCTTTACACTAGACCACATTTTATACTGGTTATTGAAAAGCCAACTATTGAAAGGCCAAGCAGATGCCAAACTGTGTCTCAGAGTTGATGCAAACACTGCCTGGAAGACAGCACAATGACGCTGCTAAACTGCAGGGCAGGAACAATTTTTCCATGCTACAGCCTCACTCAAACCAGCAAAATGCCCTGCTGCTGACAGCTGTAACTCGGGGTGGACATGAACCGTGGGTAGTTTAACATTGTTTTTTCAGCTGTTGGATAAATACAAGTCATTATTGATAATCTTTGCAAGTTGAAGACTGTCCCAGTTGTACCCAGTGCCAATACCAACGAATTAATTTCATGCTATACACAAAGGTGAATGTGGGGATTCTGCAAACTCTAATTCCCATCCGACGCTCCTATTAGCACCACGAAGAGGAGCTTGACAGCTGGTAGCTGACTGACACCGAAACAGATGGTTTCTTTATCGGCCATGTCCAGCCTTGATTAGGCACACTGGTTTTCCTTGCATGCTCTCCTTTGCCCTCGATCTGGAGGAGACAAGCTGATAAAAAAATTACTTGCCTATCTCACAGACTACTCTTCAGTTAACCCATCCATTTCACAGTCAGCAAAACAAAGACAATTTTTTCAGCTAGAAAAGGTATTTATCTGTATCCAAACTACCACATTATGCTACAGTTCCAATAATCTACATTGTTTTTCAGCATTTACATTGGCAGTGTCATTCCACCAGTGCAGAACTGCAGTGGTTTCATTGGACACACTCCAGAATGACACCTACTGCCTATCTGTCTTCTGGACATACTTGAGCCTTTAAAGATTTTGAGACACAAAACTGAGGCTTTGGGCTGGTGCTTCCCAAACCTATGCATAGTTACTGCACAAAATAACAGTGAATTATTCAGGGGTGGTGTCAATAATTAATCTTACCAGAAACATAATGTGGGAACTAAGAAAGTGATATTTTCTTACACTTGTAGAAGAATAATAGTAGAACATAAGAATCACTGCAATGGGTCAGGCTGTCCAACCCATCTCATTATCACTGAAGCAGTTCCAGAATACGGTGCTTCAGAGAAAAATCTTCAGCTGCTTGCACCAGCCGCTTAAAAATCTGGAATTGCTTTATTACACAACCAGTAATGTAACAAAAAAGCTGAGTCTGTCTGGCAATTTTTTGGGCAGTTGTCCTTGCTAATGCTTCTATCTTATGCTCAATGTCAATGTTCATGTCACAGGAAGCCTTGTTCTCTGATAGTTAACTGTTTAGTTTGTAAATCACTCCATGGGTTTGGCATACCAATTGACTCCCTTCTCTCTGCGTACCTCCTACTGTAACTTTTTTCCTTAGGCGTTCAAATAGCTCAGTCAGGCATTTCTACGTGGTCTTGGGTCTATGAAAGGCTAGTGCCCCACAAGTCTGTTTCCAGACTGTCCAGGTCGTTTCCCACATTGGGAACATGCTGCTCCAATGTATGTTTGACCCTTTCCAATTCCTCTCTCTCTTTGTAGTTCACTCTTCCATACTCACCTCATTCCTAAAAAATATTCCCCAGAAGCACTCCCCACAAAATGAACAGTCCCTCAGCAAAAAATGGAAAGGAGATATGTGGATTATGAAGTTTAGTTGCCTGCAGTAGTGTAGCCCCAAATGCTACACAATAATATCCACTGTATGTCCCCTCTTTCCCATGTCCGTGGCATTGTGAGCCACAAAACAAATCCTGAGACTTTTAACATAAGAAATAACACCCAAATGCTCCAAATATCACAATGGGCCACAGGAATAAAACAGGAAAGAACAAAGATATCATAACAATCCTAAACCCTTGCCACAGAAGGCAAATCATTTAAGTAAAATGTCCTAATGATCCTGGGAACCTGGCCACCTTCCATGGCACAGAGAGAGGGAACAAAGAGGCCAAACAAGAAACATCACAATATAAATTCCTTCCTGACCACCAGTCCAGAGCCCACAAAACCAGATCCCACAGGCCAGCATCAGTATCTCATCCATACCTACACTCACCCCCTCTGGTTTCTACAAACCTATTCCAAATTACCAGTTACACAGGAAACATTCCTCTCCAGAAGAGTCCAACTTGGGTAAAGTGGGATCTGACTGGTGCAATTGAGGGTTCTCGCCTTTCATGGTTTAGCGTTACAATGCTGTTTCTATAACCATTTCACCACCAACCAATTTTGAAGTGGTCTCTATTCATTATCCTAAGCTGGGCTATGGAAAAAGGCTGTTTCTGAGCTTCCCTGTGCTACAGTTTGCTGATTCTAACATCCAGACTGAGAATGACTGTGCCAATTTCATGCTGCTTTTATTAGAATTTTCCCCCTTTTAAGCAACTGCCTCCTTCAAGTACCACTTTTCTTTTTACCAGAAATAGGAAAGAGGAGCAGGATAAATGACTGAATAATTACAGGTTCACACAGAAGTGGCACAAGCAGCCCAGCTACAAATATGAGACACGGAGTAACCGCTACGGTGCAAGAATTCTGTCCTGTTTTATTTCTTTCATCAAAGCGTAAAAGCCATCAATCTGCAGCTTCAAGAAATCAGTCATATTGCAGCAGGTTATACAGCAATTTCACAAGGGTAAAGTGACCCAATTTGAAGCAGTGGGCACTAATCCAATGAAAGAATACAGAAGGCAGTGTGTGAAATGACTGACTGACTCACTATATCAAAATGAAATTTTTCAATATCACATCTAAATGGAGAACCAGGATTTTCCATGGCAAAGTAAAAATAAAATGACTGATTTTTATTTCCCCTAGTTCTCAACTTTTTCTGGGAAACTTAAGTCCCTCTCTCAAATATCTTAATTTCAATGAATCAGCAAATTCCAGTTTCATAGGTTTTAGATCTTTCTGACTTGCTCTAATTACATTATATTACTTTGTGAAAACAGGAGGTATTAGGAATCAGAGAAAAGGGTAGCTGACACGATGGGGACCTATTAATCACAGCTGACTATGAGGAAGAAAAAGGATGATTTTTATTCTACCAAGCATATTATTAAGATGCAAAACTGCAGCTGAATCATATTCCCCCAGCTCTGTTCTTTACCCTGCTTGGTATACCCCAATATTCCCTTCACATTCAAAGCAAGCGGCATGTTCACGGCTGGGAAGGGAAGTAGGATGATAAACTGAGTGGAAGAGCTCCTTCAGTGCATTTCCAAGGTCTTACGCTTCACACAGCAGAGGTGCTACTTGAATATGGGAATACACATTTTCTTCAAGTGAAGAGGAATACATCTGTTCAACTTGCTAATTTACTTAACTGCTTGAAAGTGTCAGGATTCTCAAAAAAACCTAAGGAAAGTTCAATTCTCACTTATTTTCCTTAAGCTCCCTTGAGAAACCCAGCCTTCATGTAGCATGTCTCCTTTCTTTTGTAGGCTGCTCACTGTGTGGTGCTGGTGCTGGTGGCAATGTGGGGACAGCAAATGGACACCATAAGCCAAGACAGACCCTTGGAATTAGGCTCCATCACTGTGAAGCATGGTCTGTGATTTTATTAAATCACCAGTCAGCTTCCTCAAAAAAATTCATATGACATTTACAAATAAAAATGAACCAGAGAACAACTCACCTTTGGTGGAGTCCAGGCCATCTCATTTCACATCAAGTTTAATTTTCAATGCTAAATATGCACACAAAAATGCAGCATTGTCTCATAAACCCACCTCCTGCATTCCTGCTCACCGCCGGTCACCCCCACATTTCACCAGCTCCTCGTGCTTTGTCTGTTTTCCTAATACTCCTCTTTCTTACCACCTCATGTTTTGTTACGACTCTTTCTGGCCTGGATTTTGCCTCCTGATGGAATACATAACTGGTGATGGCCATTCTGTTGTGGTGGCCCTTCTCCCTCCAAACACCGCTTGTACCCAAGTTAGCATTGTACTATGACGGGAAAAGAAATGAAGAATGAAATAAGTGTATTACAAAAAACATGTCATCACTGTACAGTCAGGAGCCAGCTGAACTGATTTCAAACCCAAGGTCAGAATTATTGAATTGATCTTGAAGCAAAATGTTATTACTTACAAAACACAAAACAAAAAATAATCACTCAGCCTGACAATGCAAAATATTCCCAACCTACTTTCTCAAACAAAAATAAATGCTGCATAATTCTATCTGTTCCATATATATTTGAGTTAAGGAACCACAATTAGAATAATTAATCAATAACTACGTTCAACAGTTCCATGCCTGCAACAAAAATGAGATTATTCCTTAAAATGCTGAAAGTTAAAATAGAGTAAACTTTGCCCTCAGCTTTGAAAAACAACTGATCCAGTGGAGCTACTACATATTCAAAAGAACAAGGAAAAAGCTGACTGAGAAAAGGCATTGGAAAATCACAGCGAACTCTTACCTGAACGTGTGACCAGCAGCTACAAGTCCATCCCCCTCCCCACTCAACCATTTGATGTCTTTTCTAGAAGCAGGATCAAAACAAACAGATGCTACTATTTTCCCAACTGTAAAGCAAATAGCTTGTAAAATATAATCCCAGTGGTGCCAACATTTTCTAGCCTTTAGTAAGGGCATTAAACTGATTAACCTACAAAAGGATTCCTGGGTTGACTTTTGGACTCACAAAATAACAAGGCATTTCCATAGTATAATCTCTCCTGGCCAATTTTAAACCATTCAGCTGTCTTTAGAGATGTGCTAAGCTGACTAAAACAGAAGTCAAAGCTCAACTGTTATCATGAGACCTAAAGTGTAAGTATCAAAATTATCATGTGCAGACCGAAGTGACAGTCCACTGGAAATGTGCGTGGCTCCCTGTCAGCTCACCCTCTTGCTGTACAGCACGTCGCAGGGTCTCACAGCACATCCCGGCCTTTCAGCCTCTCGGGCTGGCCAGATCCTCAGCCGTGCAAAAGCCCCTGTGCTTCCCACCATGCAGAAGTCACAGAGCCGTGGCTGCCTGGTGGCACTGGAACCACCCGTGGACCCAGTCCCTTGGTTCCTACACCAGCTGTTGTAAACAGCATCTGTAAAGATTTCAGTAACTCGGAGAATTTAGAATATTGGGGGTTTTTTTCAGAATCAAAACAAAGCTAAACTTTAAACTGTTGCAGTTCTCCATAACACAGAATGCTATTTTCTTCCCAGACTGAACGTATATAAAAATGAAGCAATACAAATGTGCTTCAAGGTGGCCAGATCCAGAGGTTCTTAAATTGCTTTGTCTTACTCCAGTGTGCATCTAGAAGGACCCTTCCTGCCAAGTTTCCAGGGACATACACTACGAACTTAGCAGGCCAGTGCTTTTATCAGTGTTTTGCGCTCTCAGAGTAGTGTAGAAGCTGTCACAATAAGCTGTAAGTTGCTATCACTAATATCCTAAACAAACTGTTTACTGTTAATATATTTCATTTTTTTTCATTGAACTATGTTCTCAGAGTTTAAATTATGCCATGGATCATTCTGCTATGAATTTGCAAGCAAAGAGAAAGAGTACAGGGTTACAAGTCCTGCCACCTCCACTGCTGCCAAATGCATCAAGAGTCTCTTTTCTCAAACTGCTCTAGCTGTCTTAAAATAAGATTTTTGTACCTACCATTAACACTGAAAGGCCACACCAGAAACTCATTCCTCCAAGGGCTGTCAATGACTGCTAATTGCCAATCTAATTTTATTGATATTGAACTTTTATCCTTTTGTGTGTGTGTGCATATTGTTCTTTAAGTTTTCTTCCTGTAATTGATATTTACACCCAGGACCATTTACAGAGAGCATTGGTATGAATCTAATTCTTCCCCTTCTTTGGTATTATTTGTCTCCTACTCATCCCATTTTACCAAAGGCTACAATCCCTTGCCATGGCCAGTATCTTTCTTCTCTTGTGCTTAGTTAGTTACTCTGCCTTCTTGACAGCCCACCTTCTCTTTCTGCTGGCACATTTTCTCTCAGGTGCTGTAATTCAGTTCTTTCAGAAGCCAGTCTCTTCTTTCATGTTTTATTCATGGTCATATTCCATGGGTCACCTTCTGCCTCAGAAATCTGTCCAGTCTTCATTTCAGTAATTTCCTAAACAACCTGAGATGCTTTCTACAACCTTATTTTTCTGTTCCATCATATTCTCAGCTTTAATCTAAAATCAGCATTCACAGTTTTACCTGAGATGCTTTCTATAAGCTTTGGCAGGCAAATACTCAAGCATGAGTAGTTTTTATTTAGTACTTAAAATAAATAACACACATCCTATAATTTCTACAACCTATCATCATCATAAATGGAGGTCACCTCCCCTACTTCTTCAGAAGCACTTCTTCATCATTCCTTCTTCTTTATTTTTACCATCATGGAAAGGAAGAAAATGTCCTTGTGTACATTTCTTTGCTTACAAGTCTCTACAAGCAGGCTCCTTTGATTGCTTGGCTTCTTTTAAAACTTTGCCAAGATCAGACTTGCACCTTCAGATTAAGTTCAGCAGTTTAACAGCAGTTTAACAACCAAACACACAAATCACACACTCAGTTGCGAGGATTAGCGAACAGCCCTCAATCTTTGCCAACTACAAACTGTAAACCACAAGACACCACAAAGTGGAGCTAAGCAAACTACAGAGTATCTACATGCACGTGGCTGTTTGTTCTTTCCTGCTCCTCCCAATGTAAGAAGGATATGCATCATAGTCACCAAAAATAGTTAAAATGCAATGTCTCCAAATGCCCACACCCTGCACTGCTCGCTATTTATTGTCCTAATGGTCACTGCTTGCCAACGCTACTACCAGCTGTATAGATGTATTCACTGCTTCTGTCTAGTTGAAGAAACACTGAAAGACAGGGGAAAAAATGTTTTGTTCCCCAGAGTAGACTGGGAAGGAGATGCTGTTCCTCAAAGAAAGAGTTAACAAATGTGAGGAACGAAGCTAAGGTAATTGCCCAAGAAACTGCTGGAGTCCCATTCTGATTTAATTTCTACGAAAGCGAGAGAGATCAGAATGTGACCTTCTAGAAGGTGGGCATCTGATGAGTGAAGCAACTTTCTCTTACATCACAGAGCATTTCTTCCGCACAGATGACAACACTTTCAACAGAAAAGACTGTCTCTGCACTTTCACCTGCTGACGGGTGCTGACCTATCATGGGAAAAGCTCTAAGAGCTCCTTGCCTTCAGTCAAAAGGGAAAGGCAGGGACTAAAAAACGGTGAACCATCTCAAATTAAAATATACACTTCAATCTGCAAAATATTTGAAGAAAGATTTGAAAAAAAAATTTTGAATGATTGAAGAAAGGCTTTATTTTCAGGTCCCAACAATATCCTGAAGTACGGGTAGAAATTATGCCCATCAACTACCTTAAGTACTGGAACCCCTCCATAGAAGCAAGATGAAATGGAAACTGGAAAAGTTTGTCATACGAAGGAATGCATGGTAACATGAGTACTTCCACACACTTCACTTTGGATCCCCCGAAACTATAAGGATCACCCTAACTATATGGTTATAAGGATCCCCCTAACTATATAGGCTCTCTTCTGCTTGAGGAAAGAGGTTGAACAAGAAGAACCAAGAACGTCTCATACTTTATGAGGGTTTATTAATGCGAAATGGAAGAGCATCAAGGAGCAGACAGCTTTACACTCATGTACCCAGTGAGACTTTATGAGATGTGAATTTTACGTTGCCTATCTAAATGCCCTTATGTGTATCAAACTGCTGTTAATCAGTAGTCATTATCTTTCTGGCACTGAGCAGAGACCTGCCCAACATGTTAAACAAAAACTTTGATCTTAAATGAAAAGCATGCTATTTAAAAAGGAAGCATACTAGATTACCTTGAATAGGAACCAGAAATATCACCTAGGCACCTCCAGCAACAGCTACTGCAACAATTAAAAATCAGGCACGTGGCACTTAAAATGAGAGATGAAAACACAGATTTGGGGCTGCCTATAGAATTAAATACAGAGATTCGCAGCTATAAAAAACACTACTAACCACTAAAATTCTCAGAATGAACGGGGACCCTCCACAAATCCTTATCCTCATAATGAACAGCAAAAGAGTTGAGGTGGAAATTAACATACCTATGGGCTTGACCTGGTGCTCTTCCACACAGAGAACACACAAATTCTGCTTCCATCCCACTTCGGTCACCAGTGTAGCCTTTCCCAGTCCTGCCTGTTGAGTTTTAATAAGATTTCCTATCATCTCTAAAAACTTTTTCAAGTTATAGAACCCCTACACTTGAGGGAGGTCCACTCTTACTTTTCCATGATAACACCTTATTGTCCACGTAGTCCTGATATTTCTAGAATTAAACATCAAAGTATTCTGTAAAGATAACATACTGCTTTTTTGTTACAGTGGAATATTTGAAAACAACATTTCTTTTGCAAATATGTATGTGATCAGGCAGAAACGGCAAGGGGAAAGTTACATATTCTAACTTTGGAGCTAATTTTAATAAAATGAAGATCCTTGAAACCCAAACTCCTCTGTTTATCACCTTTTAAAATGAAACTCAATTTATTTTTTTTCTTTTGATGATTAAAGCTTGACAAAAGTACACTATAGCTTTTAAAATAATTTGTGAACATAGTATAACCATCCGTAGCTACTGGCACGGAAGACTGCAACATCAGATCTGAATTTGTTTGTCATCTCCGACATTTGAAAGATACCTGATTAAAATGATCAGTGATTAGAATAATTACTTAGAATTATTCCTTCTTTTTCCTAAAAATTCTG
The DNA here is from genome assembly GCA_020745775.1 of Theristicus caerulescens. Lineage (NCBI taxonomy): Eukaryota > Metazoa > Chordata > Aves > Pelecaniformes > Threskiornithidae > Theristicus > Theristicus caerulescens. The sequence goes on from CM036559.1 coordinate 107,970,104, forward strand.
TATGTCTTCACAACTACGATGAGCCGTGTTACTTTCAGGAAAAATCCAAAATCTCTCAATTTGCACTAAGTGAAAGTTTGAAGGCTGTCTGAATTTTGAAAGAAACCTATGCACCGAGAAAAGACCATTCTCCTACGCTGCAATTACTGATACTTTATTAGGTTTAGCACTGAAGGTCAACAAAAGAGTACTTACCTTTGTTTTGGAAAGAGTTTTGGAATAGAAATCAGTCTGTTGCTATGTGACTGGTTTCCAGGCAGCAATTCCACTCACTTCTTTGGGGAAACAACGTGTTCTTCTGTTTCTGCAAATGCTGTTTATATTGAGTAAATCCAAGTGTGTTCAACTCAGACAATATACTGTGAACCAGTAATGAAAAAACACATTTGCAAAAACCAGAACATAATACAATGACCCCTCTCGACTCCTGTCTGGAGAAAGAGGTGCATCATATACATGACAGATTGATGGCATTACATTTTCTGGCTGTTGACTCGAGAGAATGCCAACTTTTATGAACTGTACTTGATCCATTCAATTTATTTTGTGAATAAACACGTACAGCTTCCTCCATTTCTTAGCAGGTTTGAAGGGCTTAGACATGTCAACAGCGACAAGTGTCAGTGGAAATACTACAAAAGGGTGAAGTTTTCACCAAATACTGATCAACATCCCTCAAAAACAAACCAAGGACGCATCCATAAAATGTTTTTTCTTACAAGTGTTTCTTTTTTTTACATTATTCTTCTCTGCTCTTTACAAAAAGTGTCTCTTACTCTGTCCATATAGCATTTGTTATGACTCAGATGTGGAAGTTTAGAAAAATGAAAGGTAATTAAAAATTTCAATACAATAGGAAGAAATCCATTCAAGCTAAATTTAAACATCGTTACTCAGATCAAACTTCATTGCCCTGTTTTCACCAGCCCTGAATTGAACCTGAATTGAGTCAAACTCTTATTTGATTATTTATTCAGATAATAAATAACTCACTCAGAAAGACAGAGCCCAAAATCCACATTTGTATCTGCTGAATTTTAAAGAATTTAAAGGAAATTATTTCATCTTGTAATTTAATTACCATCCAGTAAAATAAATTAGTAGACATCAGCTTTCACTAGCTGTTAAGCTTTCCACTTATGAGGATCTTT